>JABTTQ020002742.1:0-1200000 GCA_016081115.2 Rehmannia glutinosa | reverse complement strand
TTCAATTTTTTCACTGGAGTCCAAGGAAGAATGTCGGCTCTCCCATCATGCTCATTTCAAATTTACTTTGCATGAGGTTTGAAAATTTTTCACACGACTCTTTGTTAGTGGATCCAAAAATAATGTCATCCACATATATTTGAACAAGCGATACTCTTCTTGTCTTGAATTACGAAAAGTGTTCTATCTACTTTTCCTTTTGTGAATCCATTTTCGATTAGGAATTGTGACAGGGTATCATACCATGCTCCAGGGTGCCTGTTTGATCCATACAAGGCTTTCTTGAGTTTGTATACCTTGTCTCCAAGAGTCTTCTGCTCAAATCCTGGAGGTTGTTCAACATACACTTCTTCTTCCAATAAACCATTTAGGAATGCACTTTTTACATCCATCGATATACAATGAAATTCTTGTGAGCTGCATAGGCAAGAAACATCCTTATAGCTTCCAATCTTGCTACGAGGAGCAAATGTTTCATCAAAATCTATCCCTTCTTCTTGGTAATATCCTTTGGCTACTAGTCTTGCTTTGTTTCTTACCACGTAACCTTCCTCGTTCATCTTGTTTGAATACCCATTTGGTGCCAATAACATTTTGATGCATGGGTCTTTGCACTAATTCCCATACTTTATTTCTTTCAAACTGATTCACTCTTCTTGCATAGCTTGAATCCAATGTGTGTCATCCAATGCTTGTGACACATCTTTTGGCTCTATTTGCGAGATGAAGCATGTGAACATAGCTTCTTGTTGAGTTAAGATCTTGTTTTGACACCTTCTCTTATATCTCCAATGACAAGTTAAGTGGATGGTCTCTCGGCCATCTTACATCGGGTTGGAGTAAGTTAGGCTGGATTGATCGACTTGCGGTTTTGTGTTGGTGTGGTCGGCTCTCTCGTTATCACTTAGCTGCGAATTTTCCAAATGTTTTGAGATTCACTATCTCATCTTCTTCGAATTGATAATTCGGCTCGGCTTGACATAGGGACCCTTCAGTATGATTGGATGATTGACTTATCGGTGACTCTTCAATGTCTTATCCATTTACATTTGGCTCATCGAATACTACATGAATGGATTCCTCTGTAACCATAGTTCTTTTGTTGAGTATCCTGTAGGCTTTGCTTTCAATGAGTATCCTAAGAAGATACCCTCATCGGCTTTAGCATCAAAAGCCTTTAGGTTGTCTTTGCCATTGTTGTGGATGAAGCATTTACATCCAAATATTAAAATATGCAACACTTGGTTTTCTTCGATCCGGATCTCATAGGGAGTCTTTGTCACCGTCTATTTATCATACATCTGTTTTGGGTGTAGCAAGTGTGTTGATTGCTTGACCCAAAATCTTTTTGGTAACCCGACTTGACTAACATGGTCCTTTGCTTCCTTGAGGGTTCTGTTTCTTCTTTTCGCAACTCCATTCTGTGTGGGAGTCCTTGCTGTGATAGTTCATGACCAATACCATTCTCAATACAATCTTGAGTTATTATTCCATTGACAAACTCGGTTCCTCTATCGATCTTATTTTGATAATGGTTTGACTCTTCTCATTTTGAATCCTCTTCATCACCGTGGTAGTTTTTGTAGAGTTTCTTTCTTCTTGCACATGAATATTGTCCATGTATATCTTGAGTAGTCATCTACTACCACCAAGGTGTATTTCTTTCCACTTATCTTTGGTTTGGTTCCATCTTTGGGCCAAATAGATCCATATGAAGTAGATGCAATATTCTTGTTGAGGATGGGCATGTCTTTTCTTTGAATGACGACTTGATTTGCTTTCCCTTGACATGCATCACATATACTCTCCTTCTTGTATCGAGTCCGGAAGTCCTTCTACAAGATGACTTCTTGCCCGGCTTGTTAAGTGTTTTGAAATTCGGGTGACTCGGCTTTTTGTGCCACAACCAACTTGATTGGTGTACTCTTTGCTAGTAGACATGTCTTTGGGTGTTGCGATTTGACCAATCCACTACATACATATTTTTAAATCTACATCCTTGCACACCACTTCATTTGATTCAATTTCTTTGATTTGGCATATACCCATGTTGAATGCAACATTGAAGCCCTTGTCCGGTGCCGATCGATGCTCGATAAGTTGAAGTTGAGTCCTTCAACATATGCAACATCTGTGATTTCTAATCCATTCCTCTTGATGGATCCAATGCCTCTTATTTCACCAGGAGCTTCATTTCCCCAAATATGACTTTTGCTCCTTTGACTTCCTTGAATTTTGACATTTCTCTTATTTCTGTCATATGTCCGGAATGACCACTATCCATGTACCAGGTTCCTTGGCACTCAATTTGTTCCTTGAACACCATAATCAAGGAAATTAAGTTTTAGGTACCCATGCTTTGTGCGGGTCTGAGGGGTTAAATTGTAAGATGATCCAACCAACCTTATAGCCAAATGATTTGACTCTAAGGGGTTGCCATCTATCGGTGCCATAATCATAATTAATCCTGGCAAATTGCTTGGGGATTCTGGGTTCATAATAAAATTGTCTCTTTTGTCGTATGCTGCATGTGTGTTTTAGCAATTGCCTTCTTTGGGTAATTGTGGTGTTTTTGAGTGTAGTGCCTAGGTGCATATGTGTCTTTGATGAAAGCTCTTATGCTTTTGGAATGGCCTTTCTTGAGTTCTGGCCTTTGCCATTTGGGCTTATATTCCATAAGTCCGTCTTTGATAGTTCACATTATTCCAATCGGCTTGGCTTGGATATTTTCTACCATCCCCATCATATGTATTTCTTTTATGGGTTTTAAGGATTTTTGGTAGCTCTGCTTCTTCTTTCTGAGTATTTTACTGTTTGGAGTTTCTTTGAAGGACTCGGCCGAATCTCTTCTCGTCCTTTCGGACACTCAATCGGCGTTTTCCTTTTCCTTTGTAACCAAGGCGGTTTGCTTAGTATTGTGCTTTGGAGTGAATGTGTGTGCAACATTTAGAGTTTTGGATTTTTCGGACTCTTCATGACTTGAAGATCCTTTTTCCAAAATTACTCTTGAGGTTTGACATGGCACGGAGGAATTAAATCCTAAGCTGTCTTGTCTCCACATTCTCTTTGACTCATAATAAGATCATCCAATGATTTAGATGCCTTAGTGAATGAGGCAATAACATTCTTGAGGTCATTCTCCTCTTTTCTATAGCGGCAATTTACTGCTACTAATTTAGCATTTTCGACCTTTAAACTTTCATTTTCAACGGCTATTTGACTTAGAGTTCTCGGCTCCTTAGTCGGCTTTGAGTTTTGACTTTTGAGTAAATTTGTTTTCCTCATTCAATAGTGTGTGTGAGGATTTGATGTGTTCAAAATCTTTCATCATTTTGCTTAATGAATCATAAAGATCGTAGGTGATGAAGTGAGTGTGTCACGATCACTATCACTAGTGTGCGAGTTTGTTGAGTTAGATTGTACCTCATCTTCTTGATCTTGTTCTTTGGCCATCAAGCGGATCGGGGCTTCTTCTTCGAGTCACTTGAGTAGTCGGCTTCTTGCTCTCAATCACCGTCTCTCTCTCTTAGTTTTTAATGATCTCTGTAGCCATCATTGCCTTTTCCTTTCTTGTCTTCTTTCTCTCAAGAAGACCTTCCTTTCTTCTTCATCTCTCGTATTTGTTGACTACGAGGATATGGATGATCAATGGCATAGTGACCTGGTTGTCTACATTTCCAAAGATAGATATTCAACCTTTTGATCACTCTTTCCATTCTTGGATTGTCACCCTTTGATACTCAACTTTTTGATGATCTGTTCTCTTGGTTGGCCTATCTTCCCTTGATTTGGAGGGAGGTGAGTGTCTTACGGAAGATTCGCCCTTTCCTCTCTTGTAGTTCTTGTTAAAGAACTTGTTAAATCTTTTAACCATCGGGGGCTATTTCTTACGGGTCAATGACTTCTTTGACTTGACTCTCTTCCCATCTTTAACAATTAGAGCAAATTTGTTTTGGGTCTGTTGTCTCTTCTTGGTCTTTCCTTCTCACTCAAATTCGTAGGCTTTGAGATCGAGAATAGTTCATGGTTGGATGTTTTTGATAGGTCCATGGAGTGTCTCGATGCCATGACCTTCATTTCCCATTCAAATTTGGAAGGCTTTTTAGGATCTTCATACACATTTTCTTCGTGTATATTCCTTTCCAAGTGTAGACTGACTCATTTGTGATTTACGTAAACCGAGCGTCTAGTTGATCCAGGTTCTCTCCTGAGATCATTTTGAAGTTTTCAAATTTTTGTACCGCCACCGATAATTTGTTTTCTTTGATTTGCTCACGAGCCTTCACAAATCAATGTCGACTTGTCCCCATTTCTTTAGCCGTTTTGCATGATTTGACTTTGTTGAACATGGCTTTGTCGAGGTTTTGTAAAGGATGTCCTTGGCTACATTGTCCAGGTTGTATCTTTTTTGTCATCATTTGTCCACTCGGTTCTTGGTTTTTCAACCATGGTAGTGCAGGAGCAACATCTTCTTCTCCTTGTTGCAACTCTTCGTACAAACTGTGTTCACCTTTAATATTTGCGAGAGGCCCATCTTCTATCACTATCCACATCTCATCATGTAATCTTTGATAGATGAGCACATACGAATTTTCCAATCATCAAATTCTTCGATAGTGAACATAGGGATGCATGTCAAATTTGCTTCCATGATAATGACTTTTAATAAAAAATTTGAAGGTTTAAGTACTAAAGTAGACTTTGAAAAGTTTGGAGATCTAGTTCAAACGAATGCGGAGGGTTCAATGAACCAACCGCTCTGATACCACTTGTAGGTCCCAAGGGGTGTAGTGTAAGGTTTAGAAGGGGTTGAATAAACCTTACCAAATTTTCGATTTAGTCCTTTTAAATCTCTGAGTTGATTCTACATACCGTGTGTCCTTGATGGACAATCGAATTAGTCACTCGGTAGAGTTAATCTCTCCATGACTTTGAAATTTGTTGATGGAGTAACTCGATTGTTGGCTATAATTTAACTCAACTGTGGTTTTATTTTTATTGGAAGACTTAACACCCTTAAGTTTGATTAAGCAAGATTTTAGAGCTTGATTTAGTACTTATAAATTATCAAATGGATAGCAAATTTATCGTGAGATATAAGCGATTAAAAGTGCGAGGAATTTAAATCTTTGAAATGTAAATGACACGATAAAGTTTTTATAGAGGTTCGAAGATGGGGTAATTCTTCTACTCCTCTCTTCTCCAACTCTGGAGGAATCCACTAAGTAATGATCGGTTTACAAAGTGGTAATGAGTCCGGATACAAGTCTTGATCACAACCGACTTGATCCTTAGGGACTCGATGCTGAGACGCCTTGATCACTCACCGTGGCTTCTCATTCGACTCGAAACTTCTTCACAGGCTGCGCTTTGTTATTCTGACTCACTTGCTCAAGCTCTTTGGATTTGATCACGAAGCCCTCCAAAAGCTTAAGACTTGGTTCAACCTTGAACCTTTCTACAATCCTTCTGGAATGTAGACCCCTTGTTTTCAAAAGTTTCCTCTTCAAGCGATTGAAGTTCTCTTTCCTTCACGGTGAGTGTTGGATTGATGTACTTCGTAATGTAGGCTTGAGGATTGAGAATGTTTCATTTTTCTAATATGCTTGTATATCTCACGTGTGTGTCATCCTTTATCTCAAACAAACTCCTCGGCCTTTTTATAGTGAACTTTCAAAAATTTGCCCGTTGAAGAGATAGGCTTATTTTTGAAAGTCACTTTGCGATCGTTGGCTTGCGATTCTTGGAATTGCCGTTTCCTCGTATGAATTGTTCTTTCACCTTTTGAGTTCGACACGCGTGTAGTGCTTCCCATTGGTTCATTCCTTTTGCACGCTTCGGGGCCTTGAGCACTCCAAGAAGGTGGTATGGAGATATTACTTGTTTAAGTAAATCTCTTGATTTACGTGTCTGCGGTTCTTTTCTGATTATCTCGACTTGATTGCATTTCCTTGCTTTCCCCGAGGTGACTTGAGTCGACTTCCAATCATGGATGACTCTTCTCACTTCAACTTGAGACTTGGCTTTTCTTGAGTTGACTTGGTGATGCTCCACTGTTGCATCTCACCGCTTCTTCAATAGAGTTCCCGTCTACTCTTCTTTGCCATACTCAATTGTCTCGCGTGAGTCTTCCTTGAGATCTTGATTGTCTTCTTGCATGTTAAGGCGTAGGCGACTTAACTCGGCTTGCCACTCTATTTATTACAATGCATTTTACAACAAGAATTGGGGTGCCAACTTTCTATTCTAAGTTTTACATGGCATTCATCAAAATCTAAACAATAAAATTCCTAACAAACAAGATGCTAAAAAAATTCCTACCTAAACCACCCTCCCAAAATAGTAATATATAATTACAATATGTAACAATAATTTTGGTAATTCGTGAATTAATTCTGAAAAATCTATATATATATATATATATAATAACAAGGAATTATATCGAAATTATCTTTTCAAATATGTGTTTGTACTGCATTAATTATATCATATTTGTTTGCTTCTTTTTCTTTTCTAAAAATAAATATTTTTTTCGTTTTTGATTCATTTTTGACGTATAATATATCATTTTTACAATCTTCAGTTGGACACCCATATTGGACATATAAAATAAAAAATAAACATAAAAACCTAAAAAAATTATATATACTCAAAGTTTTATTTTATAATGAGCTTTAAAAATTTAGCAAAAACTTGTATAAGACCGTCTTACTGTCTAATTTTGTAAGACAAATCCTACTTACCCGACCCGCTTCCCATACCGCACAAATCCGAGTTTTTTAGTTTTTTTTCATTTTCTTTTTTAGTTTTTCCTTTTCTTTTTACTAGGGTTTATTTCTTTTCTTTTTTCAATTTGTCGCTTTCTTCTTCTTCTTTTTCTTCTTCTTCTTCTTCTGTTCTTCTTCATCTTCTTCTTCTTATGTTATTTTCGCTTCTTCTCGATTTGCTTTGTGTTATTATCATTCTTTTTTTTTCTCGTTTCGTTGCTCCGAAATATATTTTGTTGCTCGTACTCGAAGTGTCTTCTCGATTCCACCATTGAAGTTTGAAGTTTTGAAGGTTTGTAAATTAGTTTGGTAATTTCTGAAAAAAATTACAAATATATTTTGGCGATTAATTTACTGAAGTGGAATAATTTGTAAACTTGTGTGTTAAATTTTTTATTAAACTGTATTTTTGTTAGATTTGTTGTTAGATGATGACTGATATTATGAAAATTGTTGTTAGAAATATTTAAATACAAATATTGTTGTTATAGATGTGAACACTGATGCTTACAAGTGTCATAAAATTGCCTTAAAAGTATGAGTTTTATGTCATTGTATTTCAACATTGAACATATATTTACATAACTACGTGTATTTCAATATTAAACTTTTTGTTAAACTGCATTTTTGTTTGTTTTGTTGTTAGATGGTGACTTAAATTGTTAGATTTATTAATATATGTGTTTAAGAATTTTGCCTTTAAAGTATAGAAAATTGCCTCAAACGTATCAAAAATTACCTTAAAAGTATCTGTTTTTTCATATTTGTAGATGACACCCCAAAGACCCACACAAATGTGCCCTTCTTCACTAAAGAATTATACTAATAGAGTAAGGGTAATTCTGTCAGTTAAATGTATTATCACACTCAATCAATATGTCTAACATAAAATTGAATGCCACAAAAAAAAATTCAATCATAAACCTCAAACACAATATTATATATACAACATTATATAATACATGAGGGCTTGTTTGCTTTTATTGATAGGATTGGGTTAAGATTTATAGGATTGTATATGATTACAATGTTCATTGATTATATAATTTGATACGAATTTGTATTTGAGATAAAGGATTGAGATATTTAATTTTGTGGAGTTACTTCATTTTGTTGTTTGAACTCTATGATTATGTAGGATAAAGTTGCAATTGACCAAAATGTCACTTCCATTATTATAAACAAAAATGAAGAATGATGTGTTGGCCGGCTAACATCTTCCACCTAATGAAGGGTAAAAATGACAATGAAGTCCGCATGAAAATATGGTATTATTTAATACCAGGCCAAGACATGTGATAAGTAATCAACTGGTCATCACTTGATTTTTTCCTAGGCTCAGGAATAATCTTGGGCTTTTTTCTCAAAGATGCAAAACATGAGAATTGGAATGATAATTGTCTTTTCCCACTTACTCATACTTTGCAAACGAACTTGGAAAGTACAATTCTACCAAATCCTAAAAATTTATCCAATCTCATCCACAAGAGCAAACGAGGCCAAACATAAAAAACAATGAACTATGTGGGAGGAAGGTCATTATTATCATTTGATTAAGCGAAAAGTACTTTACTTATCAATCATGGTTTACAACTTTCTTGAATGTTTTTTTCTGCATCACAAAGTCATTCACTTGTTGCCATCTCAACAAGGAACTCTTATCCGACTTATGTGATTATATGTTGGGATGTCATTTTCCATGTGAAAAATCCTTATTGTTTGCTCTCTTCTGGCTAAGTAGTTGTGACATTAATCAAGTTTTTTTCCCAAGTGAGACTGTAGTCTCTTAAAGGATAAGATGAGTAGTCAGATTGTAGATGTAATTTGAATAGCCCCAACACATTTCATATAATTATAGTGTATGGTTGTGTTTTTAAGCTCCTTTTTTTATTTTTTAAAAATGAGTTTATGTTTGTTTTGGGAAGTTTTAAGTGGAAATTGGGTCGTTTTCAGTTTTCAATTTTTCATGGAAATAGGGTTTAAAAATACAACCAAATATTTTTTTAGTACAATCACGCAAATTTATGTGAAACACATTTCAATAACTATAATCAAATAAATTTTCACTACAATCATCCAAATCTACGTCAAAAATACACTTCAAAAACTATGATCAAACATATTTTCATTTGTAAATATAAACCATAACATAAATTCAGACAACAAACCAAACATATTCACAATTCTCACATGAAAATCAATAAAGTTTTAAAATTCATTTGTGAACACTGGACACTAAAAATTAGACTTTGAAATATATCCATAAAAGTGTTCCTCATTATGATCAAGTAGTGTGACTAGAGAGAAACAGAAAACATCCCTTCGGATGTTATCTGAAATGATTAGTTTCAGTGAATGAATATTTTTGCTGGAATGATCAATTTTATTATTCAAGTGTATCATGATGTGCAAAATTTTACTGAGTATAAATAATGATTTTTAATTAAAGCATATATCTAAATTGTTATTAAGAGTATATTGATATCCATCAATTTTATCATTGCTCCACAAAAATAAATAACTTAAATTTTCAGTTTTTCTTCGAGTTGGATGCTACAATATATAATCTCTAGGATATGATTGCCCATTGTCGACATCCTATGAATCAATACATACTACACTCAATGTGTCCACACAATATTAGTATCAGTATACTATTTTAGAATAAATTAATAATTGGGATACTTCTTTATTCAAACGCTCATACATTATATAATAAATAGGCAAAAACTTGTGTGAGACGGTCTCACGGATTTAGATCCGTGAGACGGAGCCCTTACACAAAGTTTTGAAGTTTTTTTTTTCAGATTTTATTTTTCTTAGGGTTTATATTTATTTTTTTAGAGTTTATTTTGTTTCTTGGGTTTATTTTTAATTGATTTGGGTTTTTAGGATTTTTAGTTTTTTTAGGGTTTATTTTTTATTTTTTGGGTTTAATTTTGTTTTTCGGGTTTATTCTTCATGGTTCATGTTTTTAAGGTTTATTTTTGTTTCTTCATGGTTCATTATTATTTTTAAATTTATTTTCATGGTTCATGTTCTCAAGACGGAGCCCTTAGGAGGTCCGTCTCACGGATTTAGATCCGTGAGACTGTCTCACAAGAGACTTGCTCTAATAAATATTCTCAGGAATGGTAGTGCGGGAATCTGATAGTGGTTGAGTGGTTAAACTCCCAATCCCATAAGGGTCAATGACGAACGGATGATTCTAGTTTTGGAGAGGCGAAATCACATACCGAGTTTATAAATTTAAACTATAGAGAAAATTTTCATTTATTATAGGGATACTTACAAAAACCTCCTTGAGGTTTGGATTAATTACAAAAAACTCGGAGATATTTCAAAATTACAAAAAGCCCCCTCAAGTTTACTTTCGTCTTAAATTTAAGGGGATAATTGTAATATTTGTATAAGTATGAGGAGGGTTTGAAATGTTTTTTTGTTTATAAAGGGGAAACATATAAAATAGAGTCAACATCAAGAGGTTTTTTGCAATTTTCAGAAATTTATGGGTTTTTTTTGTAACTAGTCCAAACCTTAGGGAGTTTATTGTAATTATTCCTTTATTATACTAACCATAAATAATGACTTTACATGCTATTGTAAAAGGTAACTAAATGAAGTTTTCTCAAAATTTTGGAGGTAACTGTAATTTAATTCATTTAGCATAATTATTAGTTCCCTTGTTCCCTTTGTGTCAGCCTGTACTTGGGGTTTGATTCTAATTACCCTCCAAGACTATGTACTTTAAAAAAATGATAGTGGACTAAAATACAATTTTGTCACATTCCATATGAAGGGCTCACAAATGCACAATAAACTCTAGCTGCTAGCATTAAGTTTGCACAAATGTTCGCTTTATAAAACTTGTTGAAAACATGGAGTTCATTGGAGTTGTACCTCACATAACTAATTGCAAATCTTGACTCAGATCACGAATTAAAAGTTTATAAATGCAGCGGTTCCAACCATTTCTATCTTTTTTTCATTCATAATGACGCCCCGCAATTTGCACCAATCAATGCAAGTTTTCATCAAGTGATCCTCTTTATTTGTCTTCTCTTTGAATAATATCAGTCAGTTATTTTATTCTTATGATAATTTAGTATCATTTTAACTTGCGTGCAGTAAATTTCTAGATACATGAAGAGGGTACTGTTGCGCGCAGTAAATTTTAAAAACATCTTATAAGATGTTTTTCTGGGTCTGGGTTTCGATCAATGTAATGGAATAGAGTACCATATCTTTTTCGGGAGCACATACACAAATGGAATTCATTTCTCGTACAATACAAAATGAATTTAAGAAAGTTACCTTGAGGAGAAAAAACAGATTAAACGATTTCCTATTCTGACTCCGATTTTCTGTAACCTCAATTACTAAGAAATTGAAAAAAAAAATCTATCTCATTCAAATTTCACACTGAGTTTTTGATATATGCGTCCCAGTACTAATGAAAGTTTATAAGATGATATATCTTATTTTGAAAATAAATTGTTGAAATGTTTGTATAAAATAAGATGACGGAGCTTATAAATTATTTTTAGCGACAATTTTATAATTGTCAAAGTTAAAAGAAATTGTTAAAATAAAATTTTATTTTTGAAAATAAGGTGAGATCCACTAATTTTTTTTTTAACAAGGCTTGCATGTACTTAACATCTTATATTGAGACTTACAAGATTTTCTTTGAAAAAAAATTGTCAAACACTTTTAGAGAGTTTATAAGCTCTCAAACATTTTATAAGATGTTTTGAGGAGCTTATAAGCTCAACCAAATACCCTCAAATTTTATACAGCTGTAAGTTTTTTTTTTTGTAAGAAGAGTTGTAAGTTACTACACTAATTTCACTGAAAAATATTTTTTCCGAATTAAATGAATTATCATGATTTTAACTTTTATTTTAAATGCCATGCATCAATAATCATTGTTCAAAACAGTCATCATAACGATTGGGATTCTCCCATCAATTAAAAGAAGAATCTCAGTATCATTTATCTCCTGAGTAGTACAGTACCAAAGAGCTCTTTAGAAAGTAATACTGATAAGGAGTCAGTTCTGTTTCCAACTTAGGTTTGGGGTATACCCACTCAGAATAATACTCTATCAATCAATCACCTTTATATATAAATGAAGGCCATAAATTTAACTAAAGTTGCATTTGGATGGGCGAATTTGGATTTGGAGAGACGATTTGAGAAAGAATTTCAAATGACTCCAAATAGGAAGGAATTGAAATCCTCCAAAATAACTCAAATAATAGCTTCTAATGATTTGAAATCCATTATAAAATGACTCAATCAAAACAACCTCAATGAATTTGTTATTATGGATTTGAAATCCATAGTTCAAATCCCTCCATCCAAATGGAGCTTAATATCTTTGTGGGTTGTAATAACAAATTTAAAGACACTAAAACACTTTACTCCTTTGTTTATGCATTATGCCATAGGTATGGTTTGCTTTCTACTAGTTTTCTTCCATAAACGAAATTGAAATTATAAAAACTATTCCCAAACTTTAGTTTAATTATAAAAAAAAATGTAATTATTTTTAAAATAATAAATATCGTCTTAAAATTTTATTTTTCTTTTAAGTGCACTTACAGAGGAGATTTGTAGAACAACAAAAAACCCTCAACCAGGTAATTTTATTTGGAAATTTCTATTGTAATTAAGTTAAAAACAGTAAATATAGGTTTTTACAATTTATCTTTAAAAGAAAAAAAAAAAGAAAACAAATATATGTTGGTTTTCAGTTATTCTTTCGTGTTTAGTCGCATGTGTTTAAAGTTTAAACTATGCAGCACCTCATATGAATCAAATGAAAAAGACAAAAATTGATTTGCATTTAGAGAGCCCACGAAATGCAAAAGGAGCTTTTTCAATTTATGGCTGCAAGCAATCCATCTTCTGATTGATAATGTTACAATACTGAAGGATTATAAAACATACATTCATTATAAAGTAATTGTCTCAAAACTTCTTGGATTAATAATCCTCCAAAATATCATGTTTCTGTATGAATCAGTTGCATGATTAGTACCTGTATTCGCCCGCACATTTTCTTCCCAACCGAAGCATAGCAAATATCTCCAAATTATAGGTTTAATTACAAAAACAACCCTAGAGGTTCAGCTTAATTATTTAAAGAAGTATATATCTTTCAAAATTCAAATACTCCGTACAAACATCAGCGCTTGCTTGCAACACTTTAAGGGGGTATTTGTAATTTTGAAAGATAACTGGAGTTTTTTGTAATTAGACTAAACCTCAGGGGTAGTTTTTGTAATTATCCCTAAATAATATGCATACTCAACCTTGCCGAGTTCAAGCACCATCGTTAGTATGTCGGGAACTGCGGATCCACATCGTGGGCCCATGACTCGAGCCCTCCGATGATGTCCTTAGCTGAAGTAAAACCCATCTTATGGAGGTACTCAACGGCCCTCTGTGAATCGTTGCCCCTTCTGCAAATTACGTACAAAGAAGCGTCCCGACTAGCATCATCAGTCTTGTTATCTTTCTCTCTGGCCAAGGCTGCCGGTATTTCAGACAGCCTTTCTTCCAAACTTGTGAAAGGGATGTTTAAGGATTTTGGGAGAGAGATAATTTTGTAGTGATGAGCAGGTCTCACATCAACCAAAACATGTGTTTCACCATTTGAAATTCTATCGTTGTAATCCTTGCTAGTTATTCTAGCCTCTGCTGGAAGCAGGTCTAACTTCAATGGAGACTGCAATGATTTTAAACAGTCATTAAATGCGTCAAACCAAGTGAACTCAATTCTTCAGATCAATTGCATCAGATTATATGAATATAGGATAAATTAATAAAACTACCACTCATGTTAGCCTAATTACCAAAAAAAAGAAAAAATAGTTATCTTTCAAATTTACGTGTACCTTGAGGTTTGTATTTATTTTACAAATACTACCGTCGACACATGAAAATTGTGAAATAGAAAAAAATATCAAGAGGATTATTTTTTATTTTGAAAGAAAAATTGGTTTTTTTTGTAATTAGGATAAAGCTCAAGGGTAGTATTTGTCATTCTCCCGATGAATTTATTATGGTTAATGTGTATCAGATCAATAGATCACGAATACAGGCAAACAAGAAACTAACAGGGTTTCTTTGTGAAAACCTGTGGGTGACACGTTCTGTCAATATAAATAAACTGGCAGACAGGTTTTGTTTTGTGCAACTCAATGTACAAAAGAGGAAATCATGGAGCCTCCATTATCAGTTTTTGTGAAACATTAGCTTAAGTTTATGGCATGTAGCAAAAGTGTTGCCATAAGTAACCGTGACCACGTTAACCAATGATTGAAAATCACAGCCAGGCCAGTGAAGAGCACATTAATAGTCTGTCACTCTAGATATAAGCTCACAGTCCATGATATATATAATATATATATGCAATATTCATAACATTTTCCCTTCTCTTAGTAATTTCTTCCAATACTGTGAGAATTAGTAGAAGCAAACAGCCTTCTTCAACTGATAGATAAGCTATAGTATGAGAAGGGATGAATAGATAGATTGCTCTAGTAACTTCCTCCAGAAACTACAAATTGAAATTAGAGACTGTGACCATCATGAGAGCCATTTTTCATAACTGTAAAAATTGATGACCCATTCAAGGTTCACATAGACGAGAGACAAAATCTGTTATTAGCCAAAGCTCCAACATATATCAGTTGTGAGTATCTCAATTAACTCATTTTGCAACTCGAGCAATTTACTTCAGTGAGTATGCAATCTATTAATTCATTTCTGTTAGCATGCAAGTTCAAAAAACATTTAACACAAGGAAAATGAGAAGAGAATTAACAAAGGCACACACCGTCGATAGTGGAGATTGAGTGAATTTTTCATAATCAAAATCACGAAATTTCTGTTCCGTCAATGTTGCATTTTCCCGCAGGCTTCACACTGTAATGACCTCCCTCTGATTTTGACCTACAACATGTGAAACAAATTCAGGACAATCAAAAGATTTATTAGCTTAGGTTAATAAATAAAATCAAATAATAATTAAATCAGTATGCATAATACATATAAGCTCCTCATCACTTTGTATTACCACACTTGTTTCATATCAAGCAAACATAGATCATTCTTAATCAGTGGAAACTGAAAATCTAGTTTTATACATTGTGTGACATTCTGAAGAGACAACTAACATGTCCTTGTCAAAATAGTCCCTAAACCATAAACCCTATATCCTGTCTTAAACAATCCATATTTACCTAATGTGAACTAACCGCTGCACTTTTGTCTATAGAAGATAACGATATCATATGAACCCATAACATGTAGAGGAATTCACATCTCTTTGTGCTAAAGGTTGACGAAAAGAAATATTCAAGGATTCTACAAGACATAAACTTACAACACAAATTCTAGCAGAAAGTGCATCCAACAGAAGCATTCTTCCTGAAAGTGGTTCCCCAACTGCACTAGCGACTTTTATAGCTTCCAGGGCCTGGAGACACCCAATAATGCCGGGAACTGTATTCCAAATGCAAAAGTAAATATAAAACGAAGAAATAAAACTAAACTTCAATTTTCTCAAAATCACTGTATTTAGTCTTTGAACAAAATCCAAATTTTTGGGCACAGGAAAAGATTAGAATCTACAAGCAGTTGCAGTTGTGACTGCTTAGCATGCAAGAAGAAAGAATTCCAGCATTCAGTCAATAGAGTACATTACCAGCATATACAATATTTTAAATTGGAAAAAATATCCAGATATTTAGTGAGCTTGTACACACAATCAAACAAACACTACCACCCTCCCAAAAATTAAAAAAAATAGTTAAATAGGTAAAAAGAAAAGAAAACATTATTATATAACAAAGAACCAAGATGCTCAAAAACCAAATTTAGCCCAAACTGAAACATTGAGCAAGAGAACATTTATTCACCACATGAAACAATTTAAATTCTTCAGAATGATTCTAGATTCTAGAACCATCAGTAAAGTTGATACATGCTCAATATACCTACTCCAAGAACTCCACTGTCTGCACATCTCTGACATGCTGTTGTAGGTGGTGGAGTTGGAAATAGGCAACGATAGCATGGACCACCATTATAATTGTAAACAGTGAGCTGTATAAGCAAAAGTGGATGGATAAACAATATAGCTAATCAGCAAAAGTAATGATTTATGCTGAAGTAAACTACTACTAGCTTAGCATATAGGTTTGTCGTTAGTAACCAAAGGACAATGTGCTGCCCCAAAAGTATACCTGTCCCTCCAGTCCGAGTGCAGCTCCAGAAATTAGAGGCTACAAGCATAAAAAGATGTATGGTCAGCAGAAATTAAGTTTACATGCAATAATGAAGTCGGTCCAATATTACTGCAGTCTAGAAAAGAAAATTCACATTATATCATGAAAATTAACCAACATGGCAACAAAGTTTGCAATTAAAGTCCCCAGAATAACATGCAACATTAAGATTTTCCTCTGAATACAAATTTATGGAACAAGTTAAAACATCAAACTTCAAAAGGTGAATATACGTTTTAATGGAAACCAATCTGTTGATATCAAGAGTTTTAGTAAACTTAATTCTCCCAGAAAAAGATATGGCAAACAACTCCTTACCTTTCCCAAGACAACACAGCAATCGTTAATCATGTAACGACTAGGTACGTTGTCAGTTGCATCTACAACAATGTCATACCTGTTAACATGAAAAGTCTCAAAATATGAAATTTCATTCCACTATCAACTACAAATATGAGATGCTATAGGAAACATTAAAATAGAGAGGGAATATCATACTTTCTCATAATCTCCAAGGCATTCGATGTGCGGAATGCTTCCTTGTGCTCTACTATTTGGACACTAGAGTTAATCCTAAAGAAACAATATTACGATAAATGTAACTTTTCAAATTAAATAAACGCAAAATATTACTTTATCCTCCCATGTTGATTATTTCAATAAAACATAATAGAAAATGAACAAGTAGCATACGCGCGACATGCAGCAGCAGCAGACTCTACTTTTGATCGACCAATGTATGCTTCAGTATGAATTATCTGGAGAAGACTGGCAAGAATTAGAAAGATCATATAATCTCACACAAGGGTAGCAGCACAAGTACAATCATTGTGTGTTATCGTACACTATATTACAAGCCTATGAATTAAAAAAAAACTCAGATACATGAAAATAAAGCAAATGTTGTCTTAGATTTATATGTATGAGGATTTATATTAAATTTATTAATTACAAACATTGGGTCCGGGGGGGGGGCTATTTCTCGCTTCTGAAGAGTGAAGAGCCGAGTCATTTGTATGACAGTTTACCACCCCACTCCCACCCCAAATACACACACACACACACATATATATATATATATATATATTCACAAGGAAGAGGATGACTTACCTAATAATTTTACTTTATAGCATTTGTTGTAGACTTAGTCCTTTCCTGGAAAGAAGCTAACATCATTCTGAACCAAATTATATGATTCCACTTGCATAGCTCTTAAAGTTCGAACTTGCCTAGTAATTTAACTTTATAGCATTTTGTGATAGATTTAATTCTTTCCTGGAAAGAAGCTAACACCATTCTGAAGCAAATTATTATGATTCCACTAGCATATTTGGTTCTTAAAGTTCCCTCTGATAACTTGAATTAAAAAAATTCACAATTTCACCAAAATCTCTCTCTTTGTTGTTGGAATCAATAACCACCACGAAAGATGTCCTTTCTAAACTTTAGATGAGACATTATCACTGGTACCCTCTCTATCTTCTTCTCATCTCAAAGACTAGAAATTCTTCATCTGTTCTTTTCATGTATAAATGCAAGACTTCAACCAATTACCATTTGGCAGTATGTGTCGCAAAGCCATAGCTATTGTACATTGTCCAAGTGTTCAGTTGTCCAAATTTGATGGTCATCTACTCTTACCAGGAAAACTTAGAAAAGAACACACAACTTGCATATGGGGCAAGCTATTCTTTTGCCAAATTCATGTTCAATTTAGATATGATCATGAACTTCTTTCTCCTATAAGCACAATCTCATCAAAAATTGCATCTGGTGTAAACTATTACTGCCAATTTCGTTTTAGATTCAAATCATTAATGCTTTTGCGTCATTTTCACCCAATTCCATCATGATGCAGTGAATGAATCACACTTGGACGCATACGAAATAATATTACCCGCATCAAAAAGGCAGGAACCCATGAGTGCTGTAGTAGAAGGTAAAAAAAATCAAATTTCTTCTTAATTGCAACTCTCTAATGTGAGCAAAGGAGCTTCCTTTTTTAATAAAATCCTTGTGGTGCTTTGTATTCACAGGCATTTGTCTTCTCTAATTCAATTAAATATTTTAGCTCACTACACATTGTGAAGAGGATTTTGAATAAACATTAAGTATTTTTTAATTGATGCACTAAATTAACAAACTTCAGGATATGGAAGTTGGAATTTTCAAAATTTCCATCTTTTTATGATTGCAGCAATTAGCTTCCTTTCTAGCATTCAGGGCCAAACGAGTGAATTACTTTCCTCGAGGTTTCTTTCATTTCCATTTATTTCCTACTTCCTCATAACATTTAAATAGTGTCAAGTTTTGGCATTAATCAGGATAGTCACTAAAAATAGACAATAACAACAGAACTGGGAGTGTGATTTTATATTTCCCATGTACCTGCCTGTGCAGATTGTTAAGCTCCACTACATCATGATCAACAATACCCACACGACCTGACAACATGCGCCAATTCAAAACAGGCCATCAGTCCACTCCAACAAAAAAGGAAAGCAAAACAAAACATCACTAAAACTAAAGTTATAGACTTATAGTATTGGATAACAAGTATGTAAAATATTCAAACAATCTTTACACACCTACACCGCAAGCCGCAAGGTAAAGCAGAGCAGGTGCGCCCAATCCGCCGGCTCCAATAACCAACACCGAAGACTTCAACAAATTCGCCTGCGCTTCAACCCCAAAGGACGGGAGCAACAGATGGCGGCTGTACCGGTAGATCATATCAGCCGACAATTGGCCACTGAAAGTCGTTTCCGTGGGGCGCGGAGCAGAGGAATTGGTCTCCTCGTTTCCATCTTCCGAGCTACAACTACTGAGCCGAGCTTGCAGAGCTGATATACGATCCTCAATTTGCGCCTTGGTCTTCTGTAGAGACGCGATTTCCTGGCGGATATGGGTCGCCGTCTCCCCTACGCCGTTGGAATCCATGGCTAAATTCCTAAAATTTTTACTGTTTTTTGTGGCGCACTTGTTCAGTTGTTTGGTTCAATGTGGAGTGAGAGCTCAGATGCAGCAGAAAGGCGAAAACCAAAAACCCTGCGGTTAACCCGTTTCTTTAAAACTTAATGAAGTCGGTTTATTTTGCTAAATACATAACGAGACTGCATTTTGTGTAATTGCAATAGGAGAAATTCTATTCTAAAATCTCAGAGCATCCAAAAATTTTGCAAACGTGATACAAGTATACAACTACAGAAGGCAATGAGCCGAGTGGTCTAGCTCAGTGGGCCTATTGAAAGAATCGGGTCGGGCCGAGTCATAATTTTATTGGGTGCATTTCTTGTGTCCCGACACAACCCAATACACGTGTTTTGATTGGGCCACTT
This sequence comes from Rehmannia glutinosa, assembly GCA_016081115.2. Taxonomy (NCBI): domain Eukaryota; kingdom Viridiplantae; phylum Streptophyta; class Magnoliopsida; order Lamiales; family Orobanchaceae; genus Rehmannia; species Rehmannia glutinosa. The sequence continues at coordinate 1,180,593 of JABTTQ020002742.1, read as the reverse complement.
GGGCTGAGCCTAAGTAGACTCGATTTTTTCAAACCACCTGAAAATGAAGTTTCACCAAATTTATATGCGGATTGGTCGATCGCCAATTTTGTCGATTTTAGCTCTGACCTACAATCATTATAGATTTCTAAATCGATTAATTTTGATAAAATGTCAATTATAACCCTCAATTGGATTTTTTTATCCCACTTTCAATATGTATGTACACTCTAAGATCCACAATTGAAATTGGTTTACATTCTGTTGAATCAAAAAAGAAAACCAAAACATTCGATTAATCGAAATTTTCGGTCAACCAAATTTATAAATTGAAAACTAAATGGAATTTAACCAGTTCGATTCGTTTATAACCGATTTTTTCCGATTTCTTGATTTAGCTTTCGAGTAACCGATATATATATATAGGGGGAGGATCAAGTGAGACCATGTCTCTAGGTGAGACACAATGGACTAATCTCAACCATCCCTCACTATTATTCAATAGGTGTGATTTAATGGATAAAAAATATATTAAAACATTAATTTAATCAACATAAGGGTAATAGGGTAAAATAACATAACAAGGTAGTTATAAAAATGGAATCAAATCTCTTTCTCTCATCCATCTCAAATCTCACTCTCTCTCTCTCTCTCTCTCTCTCTCTCTCTCTCTCTCTCTCTCTCACACACACACACACACACACGTCTCTCTCCATCTCTCCCTCTCTTTCTCAGTTCCTCCATTAACGTAAATGGAAGAACTCGAACTGTGAAAAAAAAAACAGTGAAGAAGATACAACTTATGTTTCAAATGAAAAAACAACGATGAAGAACTGAACTCGTTTATATTTAACCTACACTTTATAAACTCGATTTTACAGAGAAAAAAATTGTGAAGAAGATGATTTCTATTCCAAATGAAGAAACAATCATGAATAAGACGATGCATCTGTGTAGACATCAATGGAGAACTCAAAACTAGCCATTAACATAAACTCTTAAAAACTCGTAATTTTCACGAATAAGACGATGCATAGATACTTATGAAATGATGTATAAATACTTATGAAACGTTGCATAGATAATTATGAAATGATGCATATATATGTAGGATATTACATATTTGAAAATATGCAACAAAAATCAACTAAATATGCATTATCCAAAACTATCTATGCAAAAAAAAACTAATATGTAGTACGATCGAAGGTTGCAGAAATCGCTGGCGCGCCGGTCGGGAATCGGGCGCCTAGCGCTAGGGCGCTAGCGGGCGCTAGGGCGCCTGATTTGGCGCGCCTAGAAAAGCCCAAGTTTTTCTTATTTTTTTATTTTTTTGTATTTTGGCCGATTTTTGGCCGATTTATTCACTGCACACTGAACCGATTTTTTCCCGATTTTTTTCCGATTTTTTTGCTGCGCCCGCCAGGCCGCTGGCCACCCGCTGGGCGGGCGCCAGCCGATTTTTGCCCCAAACGATTTTTTTTGGCCGATTTTCGGAAAATCGGTCGGGCTTAGGCGCTAGCGCTAGTCGGCGCCTGCGGCCGCTGGCCGATTTTTACAACATTGAGTCTGACAATACCCAACTATGCAAGACGTCATAAACTATGCAACAAAATCAACTAACTATGCATTATTTAGAAATTATCTATGCGATGTGGAATAACTAAATATGCAAAGATGCATTATGTAACATCCCATTTTCATAATTTCCAAAAGCAACATCACATTTTCATAACTAAATATGCATTATATTGAACCTATTTATGCGAGTGTAGAATAACTAAATATGCGATGACGTTATATTCAATTACGTATTGTTTTTCGTAAAAAGGCCAACAAAACAACTAAATATGCATTATTTGATGTCTAATTATGCAGTAGAAGAACCCTAACTATAATGTAAAATAAAAATATTTGGAAAGAAAACAGGTTCCTTAAATTCCGCCACAAAATCCGACAGTTTCAATCTCATCCCATAAAATCCGATGGGACCAGTAATTTGAATTACAAAATTACCACCTTACCCTTAAATTGGCGGAAATGAGGGAAATTAAAAAAAAAAACTGAATTAATCGCATGCCTTCATTTTTTAAGATCAATGGGTAAGATGAGTCCACATTGTCTCACCTAGGGATGGTGGTATCATTTGAACCAAATCCTATATATATATATGATATGGATCCAATGGGTCCTCCCAGATAGAGTGAGTCCATAGGGACCAATCGTAACCACAGATGAATATATTTGGGTGGTCCAGATTTTTAGGGGGGATATATGTTAATTTTTTTTTTGTTTTAGTAACTAAGAAGGGTATGGTGGTCATTTTACAATATAGAATCAGTTATTGAGATTTGATGAGATTTCAATCACGTTCAATTTTCTTTCCCCTTTCACGTGACAAGTGATTTCAGTTTTTGAGTAACTCATATTCACGTTTTTTATTTCTCCGGCGTATTCTGTTGTTAATTGCTTATGTAATGTAATCATATTGCATATGTAGTATAACCATATTGCATGTGTAATTTGTCATATATGTGTTGCATATGTAGTGTATATTTGTTGCTCATGTAGTATAGGTTTGTTACTTATTACTTGCCTATGTAGTTAATGTATTTGTGTTGCATATGTAGTGTATATTCGTTGCTTATGTAGTATGAGTTTGTTGCTTATGACTTGCTTATGTAGTTAATATATTCGTGATGCATACGTAGTGTATATTTGTTGCTTATGTAGTATAGGCTTGTTGCTTATGTAGTATGAGTTTGTTACTTATGACTTGCTCATGTAGTTAATGTATATGTGGTGCATACGTAGTGTATATTCATTGCTTATGTAGTATAGGCTTGTTGCTTATGACTAGCTTATGTAGTTAATGTATGTGTGTTGCGTATGTGGTGTATATTCGTTGCTTATGTAGTACAAGTTTGTTACGTATTAGCTTTAATGGTGTATAAAAGCACCATAACACATCTATACATCAACAAATTACATCTTCATAAGCAACCTTCGAACTGTAATCGAGTTCTAGCAACTATGGCGAATTGTCTGCAACTTTTTTCACAGTAGTGCGTTGAAGAAGAAGGAGGAAGGATTTCTCACAGTAGTGCATTGAAGGAGGAGGAGAATTGTTCACGTTGATTTTGCTATGAGATTTGGAAGGATTGTGTAATCTCAAAATCAGCTTAATCCCGTGAATACCGGGATGCTTTGGAGGATGACTAATTTACCCCTGTGTTTAATTAACTAGCTTGTAATTTGTAATTTTGCCTTTTAAATCACAACCCTTGAAAAAGTTAGATATATGGCTAGCATTGGTCCCCATAAACTCACCCAAAGAGATGGTCTCATATAGCCCTCTTTCTATATATATAAGCAGAATATTGGTAAATAAAAAAAGTTCCTGCCAAAACTATAATTCTAATTTTGGAATGTTTCGAAAAAAGGTTAAGAAAACTTAAAAATGTAAAAGTTAAAAACTTGACATAAATCCTGCATCTTTCTAATTTGATATTGATGGTCAAACGTGTTGCGTATCCTACAGCCTTCCCATTTATATGAGTCTAGTTATATTCTTTAATAAGTCAAATATCATCAAATTAAAACGTTTATCACAAATCAAATATGAATACTCAAATTAACTTATTGAGTACATTTAAATAAATAATTAATATAATGCCATTCTTGGCGAATTAAATTCATATTCAGTTATTCATTTGATATATTGATAAAGTATGCAAAATTTATAATTTGATATTTTTAGTATTATTTTTTATATAGTATTGAATTTCAAAAAATATATTAGGTAAAATATATGTTAAAAAAAAGAATCTAATATCAAAAAAAATATATGTAAAATAAAATTAATATATATTTATACAAAATATTCCTTAAAATCGGTTCTAGTTTTGGATCTTTGATTCGGTACGGTTCAGTATAGTTCAATACGGTGTTGGGTACGGATATTTAAAAAATCTCCAGAACCGTACTATAAATTTTTTTGGGGATGGTTTGTTCGGGAAAAGTCAATAGACATTTTCGGTCTGGATCATTTTTGGTTCGAATATCGCTTCGATTTCGGTAATCTCCAAGTTTCGTGCACAACCCTAGTTGCAGTGGTGGAGGAATACTTAGGGGTGGCAATTCGAGTTGTGTTCGGGTTAGCGGATCATGTTGAGACACGATAATCACACATTTTTGGCCAACCTAAACATGACTCGTTTAATTATTGGGCCAGATGGGTCAACCCGAACACGTCCTGTTTAATACACTGGTAACTCGAACACGACACGAATGACCGTATATTTTTAACCTTGAATAAATCATCTATTTATTATGATAAAATGAGGATTTTGGGTTATTTATATATAGAATATTAAAAACAGAATGAGTTACAATCAAAATATGCAAATCATAATTTGGCTTGATATAAGGCTTACCAGATTAGGCCTCCTCCAAGGAACATGGACAAAGTCCAAATAAGTTGCACTCCTATAATATGTCAACATTTAAATAAAAAAACACAATTAAGGTTCAAGAGAAACACAAAATTATGATGCAAATATCAATGAAAAGACAATTAATTAACTCACCAAATACCAAAGTAGATGTAGGTCCCACGTGGTGTGAGTAAGGTTTAGAAGGGGGGGTTGAATAAACCTTACTAACTTTTCGATTTTAGTCCTTTTATGATTATTACAGAGTTAACTCAAACAGATGTGTCCTTGAGGGACAACTAAGTTGGTTATTCAGCAGAGTTAGCCACTCAACAGACTCGATAGAGCTGTTGATAGAATAACTCAGCTGTTTAACCTGAACTTTAACTTAGTTGTGTTGATTTTATTAGTGGAAGACTTAACACCCTTTGAATTGTTTCAAACTTGTTTTAACAATTGATTTTAGCACTTGGTTATTAATCAGTTGGATAGCAAATATGAGTTTATCAGCAGATATGATGTAAGTATGCAGAAATGTAAATACGCTGAAAAATAAATGACACAGTTAATTTTTATAGAGGTTCAAAGATGGGGTAATTCTTCTAATCCTCTCTTCTCCAACTCCTGGAGCAACCACTAAGTAATAGATCTGTTTACAAAGTGGTCAACAGTCTAGAGACAACCTTGGTCACACACAATGGCTTCTTCTTCCGACTCGACTTTTCTTCACAAGGCGGTTGCCTTGCTACTTCAGCTCACTTTCTCAAGCTCTTGGATTTGATCACGAAGCCCTCCAATAACTTGTAGGTCCCAAGGAGTGTAAGTGTAAGGTTTAGAAGGGGGGTTGAATAAACCTTACCAAATTTTTGATTTAGTCCTTTTAAATATTCGAGTTGATACTACACAGCTTGTGTCCTTGGTGGACACCAATTTAGTTAATCAAGAGTTAGTCTCTCAAATGCACTCAACGAGCCGTTGATGGAATAACTCACCGTTAAGTCTAAATTAACTCAACGTGGTTTGTTTTTTGGAAGACTTAACACCCTTAAGTTTGGTCAAGTAGAGATTTAGAGCTTGATTTAGATTTAGAGATTATCTAATGGATAGCAAATATGTCGTGATTAAATAAATATGACACAAGAATTAAAGTGTTTGAAATGTAAATGACACAATAAGATTTTTATAGAGGTTCGAAGATGGGGTAATTCTTCTACTCCTCTCTTCTCCAACTCCTGGAGGAATCCACTAGGTATTGATAAGTATACAAAGTGGTAACAAAATCCGATACAAGTCTTGATCACACAAATGACTTGATCCTTTGGGACTCGATCGAGACGCCTTGATCACTCACCGGCTTCTCGTGCGACTCGAAGCTTTCTTCACAGGGCAAATTTGCCTTGTTACTACAGCCACTTGCTCAAGCTCTTTGGATTTGATCACGAAGCCCTCCAAAATCTCAAGACTTGGTTCGACCTTGAACCTTCCTACAATCCTTCGTGGAATGTAGACCCTTGATTCTTGATAATTTCCTCTTCAACCGATTGAAGTTATCTTTCCTTCACAGTGAGTGTTGGATTGATGTTCTTCGTAGTGTAGGCTTGAGGATTAAGCGTTTAATAACTTGAGAATATTTCAGTTACAAAATGTTTCTTTCTTGCTTGTATGGTCAAGGTAACATATGTAATCTTCGTGTTCTGTGTCTTATTTTCTCGAGTTATTCCTCGGCCTTTTATAGTGACCTTTCAAAAATCTGCCGTTGAAGAGATAGACTTATTTTTGAAAGTCACTTGTGGTCGTTGGCTTGTCTTGTTGCGAGTCCTTGGAATTGCCATTTCCTCGTATGAATTGTTCTTCACCTTTTGTGAGTTCGACACGGTGTAGTGCTTCCCATTGGTTTATTCCTTTTGCACGCTTCCTCGGGATCGAGCACTTCGAGAAAGGTAGCATGGAGATATTACTTGTTTAAGTAATTCTCTTGATTTCGTCAACGGATCTTTTTCAGCTTATCTCGACTTGACGCATTTCCTTGCTTTCCCCCAGGTGACTTAGAGTCGACTTCCAATCATTGGATGACTCTTCCGTCACTTCAACTTGAGACTTGGCTTTTCTTGAGTTGACTTGACCGATACTCCACTCACCGCATCTCACCGCCGCTCCTTCATAGAGTTCCGTCTTCTCTTATTTGCCATACTCACTGTCTTGCAAATGAGTCTTCCTTCTAGTCTCCGGTTGTCTTCTTGCATGTTTGGGCATAGTGATTTAACTCACCTTGACCAGCCCTATTTATTACAATGCGCTTTACAACAAAATTGGGGTGCCAACTTCCTATTCTAAGTTTTACATGGCATTCATCAAAATCTAAACAATAAATTTCCTAACAATTTCCCCTTTTGATGATGCCAAAACTTAAACCATTCAAAAATGTAAATAGCAAAGATACATACAGATAGTGTATTCACATAGAATGTATGCGTAGAATCAATCCTTTTATTGATCATAACATTCTTGTTCTTTTACACAATCAAGTTTACAAGGTGTATCGAGCAAACATTTGTCTACACAAAAAAAATAAAGAATTTATAGCTTTATTGCGAAGACTTACATAGTATGTATTTACATAGTAAAATACATGAAGGGGTGGACAAAACACTTCATCTCCTTCATCTCCTTCTTTCATCTTGTTCAAGATCTTCTCGCTCTTCTCCTCTTTTTCTCATCATCGTCACCGCCTTCTTTCTTCTTCTTTTCATATGCTTTCCTGGCAAACGCTTCATCTCTTCTTAATCTTTCTTGTCTTTCCTCCCATAGCCGAGTTTGTCTCTTATTTTCTTCTTCTATTCTTTTCGCATACTCAAGATTACTTTTAGCCACTTGCAAATTGGCTACTTGGTCAAGACCACCCAAGAGATCCCTCCTTTCTTGCCTGGATCTACGTACTCAATGTTTTTGGGCGAGGCCTAGGTCTCAAACCTCTTCCTCCACCACTGCTTCTTCCTCTACCTCACTGGCGTGTATTGTACTTTGGGGTCTTCTTTCCAAATGAGTGACCAATGAGTGACCAGCAGAGCGATCGCGGTGGTAGTCCGTCCGCCGCTGTCAGCTTCTTCACATAACGTAAGACCCTTTTCCCAAGATAAGTCCCAAGCTTGAGCCATAGACATATTTGCAAAGTATCCTTCGGATGCGAGCGTTTTAAATTCATCAACCGATCGTGGCTCGGTCCCGACATCCGAGATGGCATAAGTGTCTCTCTCTCTTTGGAATGCCTCCATGTTGTTTCAAGATGTTCATAACTCGGGCATCCATTCTTCCTTCCACTTCTCCATCCCTCGCTTCAATTGCCTTTCTTTTTCAAACCATAGATATAGCAGAGTGTTGGAGTGGCGTAGAGTCACTGAGTTTGTCATTGATAATATCGGCTATGACAAGACCTTGTTGGGGTTTGTGCAATCATCAAGGTCACTTCTTTCGATCCTTCCCCTCAATGGACTTTCCTTTCTTTTGTTTTGACGCTTCCTCACCGTCTTTTCCTTCACAAATGCTTCCTCCTTTTCAGCCTTCGGATCTCTTTAGCGCTTTAAAGTATTCCTCTTCCCCTTTTTTGGCATCATCAAAGGAGAGAGAACACTGAAACATACTAACAAGCAGAAGTCGAGCTCTGGCGATAGTCGAGTTCTGTCTCGAGTCCGCTGCGGAGTATGCGGACGAAATTCGTGAGCGAGTAGCGTTGGACTCTCGCTGAAATTAGCTTCATTTCAGCCATGAGAAGGAATTTTCTATCCATATTTTCTTCCGTGACGCGGAGATCACTCTTATTTTGCTCACGCAGCTAGCTTTATCTCGGCGGTGTGAGCTTCATGCATGTGCTCAATGTGTTCTCTCAATTTCGTTTTTGCATCAAAGATTCTCGACTCTCCATACCATACCAAAGCTTTGTTGAACAATGTCCTAAGTATCTAACTTGTTCCACACGCATTGTTTGCTTCTTTGTTGCCACCATTCCCGATCCTCGACCGTTATGCCTCTCAAGTCGCAGCATAAGATTGGCATCTCGTTGTCCAATCCGCATGTCCATAGAGGCCTCGGTGCCTCTCCATCCGTCAATTTCAAAATAATACTTTGAACACCTCCCCGAACTTCAATTTGTTTCTTCATTGCGGTGATGGCCACGCAGCGTCAATGTCATAGTCACCGAACGATGGTACCGACGAAATGACAGAGCTGGTGCGTGGAAGCGTCGCGTTCGTTCTCTTCGATTCTTCAAGGAGGTCGGGTACCTCCAGAGAAAGGAAATGATTCTACAAAGGAATCATCACGCCAACCGGGATTTGTTCAATGATGAGAGGTGTGCGTGAAGTTCCTTTTGAGTCGAATCTGCTGCAGCTTGGGGGCTCGCGGTGGACTCTATTTCAAACTGGGTCTTTGTGAAGTGGACCCGACTTGCCGAGCCTCACTGTCTCAACAGCCTTCGTTGGTCTCAAATGGTTTCTCCATTGAGTGGATCGGTCCTCGCCTTTATCGAAGCGTCATCGGACGATGATGAGATTTCCATTGGTGGCTCATCATCAAAATTGAAAGTTTGACGAGTAGTCTTGAGATCGAGACTTGCTCGTCTGGCCGGAACATCTGCACCGAGTCTTTTGGATCTCACTTGGGGGATGACTCGCTTTCTTCGCCTTTCCCGATCCCAAAAAGGTTACATCGGGATTATCATGGGAATCATGAAGCGTGCTTATCTCCTTTTTCGGATGGATCAATGATAGCGGGAGGGATGTTCTCTACTTCAGCTTCTTTACCCCGGAAGTCTCAACCTCCCGTGGGCCTTCATTACCTCCCCGAGCTCAATCTGCAGCGAGGCCTGACCTCTCTTTCGACAAAGGTGTCGGCTATCTTAGGGTCTTTCGTGGTGGCATCCATTGAGTCTCAACCCCATGGATTGCACTTTCATCGCCTGTAGTGTTAACTCCCGTGGTACATTCCTTCCTCGTGCCTCGACCGCATCGCGCGTCATTAGCCTTCGGAGCGGTTGGCACCTCACCGTGAGACAGTCTCAATCGCCTGAGCTTCGTTGATGGCAACTTGCTCAAGCTTCGTTTTGTGTTTGTACTTTCTCCACTTCGCCTCCTAGATTCGTTGTAGAGTCATCTGCGATTCTCCGACCTTTTGCCGCAGCCGAGGGAGTTTCCCCACCGGGCGCACCCGGTGAGTGACTTGGAATGGGGTCACTCGTCTCCAAACTCCCGGCTGTATCTACTTGAGTGTTCACCGTTGGGTGGTAAGACACCTTCATTAGGGGTTGGCTCAACCGGGGTCCCCACTAACCCGCTTTCATCGCCAGTTCCTTAATTCCTTCTTCCGAGTGAGTGGGAAGTGGTGGCAAGAACAACGGTGGCGATTTGTGAACCACTCCCATTGGATCAATTTCACCGTGTTTTGGAGGACTCTCCTGGTCCCTCCATCATGCTCTTCTCATGAAGAATTCGGATTCATGCATTGCTTGCTTTGCATTTGCAACTCTTCTCGTGGGGCGTTAGGGTCCGTGATCCTCATCACTTTCTCGATAGAATATCGAAGTGAGAATGTGTATGTTCTCAGTGGTTCCCGTGAGAGGGCGAGATCTTTGGCCTTCTCTCTTGCCTCGCTTCCTCTCGCGCCTCTCTCCTTCTCCTTATCCTTGAAGATCCGCAAGATATCTCGTGCGCTTTTCTTCATCCATCTTTGATCACAGAGGTTAGTCCAAGGAAGTTCAGCGAGTTCCTCTTCTTCTTCGATAAACTCGGGCCGTTGGAACTGTTCCTTGATCGACTCAATTTCCACTTCCTCCACTCACGCAGACGATTTTGGATGTCCGGGTAAGGTGGGATAGGATCATCACATCACTATCGCTCTATCGCCTTCTTCTTGTGTCTCACCAAGCGTGAGCTACAACCAGTGTCTTCGCTTTACCTCTGCTGACGCCTTCACAGACTTAGTCAATGCTTTCATTAATTATATCCGGGACTCTACTTCTCCGAGCCTCTCCGATTCTGCTCCCAATGAGTGGTGACTCAACCGGTTTCTCAAGCTCGGAGTGCTTGATGATTCTTCTTCGTCTCCTAGTTTGTACCGGAGGAATTTCTGGTTCGAGAGAGTTTATTCTCGAGTCTTGGCGCGGGGGGGGGCTTGGTGTTTTCTTCGAGGAGTCCGGCCGTCTTGGCTTATCGATTCTCCTCTTTTTGACGATCGGAGAAGGTATTTGAGGGTCCTTCTCAACCGCTCTTCAGGCGGGAGACACGATCTAAGGGGGCGGTGTGACTCGGCCGGGGGCGGGGAGCATGTTTGACTTTCTTTCTTTGAGAGCATCGATCTTCTTAGCAACAGTAGGCAACTTTCTTCTTTTTGGTGGAGAGGAAACAACAGATCTTCAGGTCACCGATTCCCCTCACTCGTGTCGCCTCTCTCGGCGTGGGCTCTCTTCAGTGCGCCGTAGAGGTTTGATTTGAACATCCTCTTGTTTACATGGAACGTCTTTCCATGTTTAAGAGGACTCCTTTCACCTCCATCACCGCCAATCACCAGGCCATATCCTAGGGATCCTCCAAATGCACCATCTTCCTTGAAGGATTTGTTCCCTACATTTTGGCATAGTCTCGTATTCAAACTCAAATTCATTTATTTTCCTTTCTTCAATGATCGCACCATTACGATCAACTTTGCTTTTGGATTGGTCAAAGCGCCAAATTTGATGTCTATGCATTTGGCAACTATGTCCAACACTTGTGATAATCCTCCTTCAAAGAAATTTGTTTCTTTGTGTAAACTATTTTATCAAAGATAGTCGGGCTTGGCTACTTCTTTCCAGCAAAGACAGGTTTACATCAACCGTTGATTTCTCGATGCTCCTTCCGGTAGTGAGCAGTGTTCACCAAATCCTTGGAAGAGATGGTGAGCTTCTTTCCGTGAATGATGACTTTATCCTCGGCGTTCACGTAGAACGCGCGACCTCCTCCACATAGGTCATCGGATATTCCAACGTCGTAAAAGCGATTTTTATTGCATTTCCAATTTCTCATCAATTTTCTTCACTAAGGTGTCGTCGGACCCTTGTTTCACCATGCCGCCGAAATCCACAAGAGAGACCCTGTGGATTTGCTTTCCTAACTTGACGAAATCATAGGTTGGTGCCATTTTTGAGATTTCACCGAAGAAAACTTAGAGGTTGATTTGAAGATAGGTAGGGTTCGAGAGAGTTTTGCCTTTGCTTTCGAGAGAAATGAACGGTTTTGGTAATATGAGAGAGAGAGAGAAGAAAGAAAGCTTAAGTATGGTTTATGAAAGGACGTGCGGGTGGTTTTGAAATGTGATCGAAATCAACGGCTTAGATTTTGCACGCCTATGTAGTATTTAATGTCTCGTATTTAATGTGGCAGCATTTATATCCAATCATAAGCTTGGTGTGCGGCTTTTTGCCTCAGACACGTCATAATTATGCTTTGACGTAATTCTTAAAAACATTCCCGCTTAGTCAAACGATCGCGTTTTTGTCATTTTGTTCATAAATGACTCAAATTTTTACTCTTAGTTGGTTTAACTCTTCTTCTCACAATTCTCTTTGTGACTCAAATTGTCGGTGACTTGGTATAGTCAGTCTTTCCGATCTACGGTGATTTTCTTAGTCGATTTGTGAGTTCACTCTTTTTTCCCTTTTTGTGTTCCATTTCTTTTCTTTGATTCTTCCGAGTGTCACCTCACTCAATTAACCCTAACTCATGCTTCGAGTTCTTCAAATCTTGACTCACATAATGGTTTTGTGAAGATGTCACCAATTGTTTATCGAGTTGAGATATATTCCAAGATGATGTCCTTCTTTTCAACATGATCTCTTATGAAGTGATATCCGACATCGATATGCTTTGTTCTTGAGTGCAACACAGATTTTGAGTAATTGCAATTGCACTTGTGTTATCACACATGATTGGAATTTCTTTTTCCTCAACTTCGTAGTCTCTCACTTTGTCTCATCCATAGGACTTGGGCACAACACCGCCCAGCCTATGTATTCTGTACCAGAGAGGTGGCTATTGAATTTTGCTTTGCTAAACCAGGAAATCACCTGTTTCCTAGCATTTGACATGTGCCTCGAGGTGCTTTTCTTGTCAACTCGCATCCAAAGATAGTCGTAGTCCGAATAGCCAATTAGTTTTGAATCCACCTTCCTTTGATACCATAAGCCAACTTCTTGGCTTCCTTTTAAGTATCTCAAGATTCTTTTAGCCGTCATATGGCTCTCTTTTGGAGCAGATTGAAATCTTGCACATACACCTACAACAAAGGTGATGTCCGGCCCGCTTCTTTGTGAGATAGAGCAATGATCAAATAAGTGCTCAGATCTTGTTTGATCTACAAAGCTTGCCATCCGCATCCATGTCCATTTTGATGATGTATTCATTGGTAGTTTCACGAAGACTTCTCCTCCATACCAAATTTCTTCATTAAATCTCTCGGTGTATTTTGTTTGACTTATGAAGGTTCCATCCTTCGTTGTTTCACTTGGAGTCCAAGGAAGAATGTCGCTCTCCCATCATGATCATTTCAAATTTACTTTGCATGAGGTTTGAAAAATTTTCACATAGCTCTTTGTTTGTGGATCCAAAAATGATGTCATCCACATATATTTGAACAAGCAAGATACTCTTTTTGTCTTGAATTCTAAAAGTGTTCTATCTACTTTTCCTTTTGTGAATCCATTCTCGCTTAGGAATTGTGACAAAGTGTCATACCATGCTCGGGTGCCTGTTTCAATCCATACGAGCTTTCTTGAGTTTGTATACATTATCTCCAAGAGTCTTCTCGCTCAAATCCTGGAGGTTGTTCAACATACACTTCTTCTTCCAATAAACCATTTAGGAATGCACTTTTACATCCATCGATATACAAGAAAAATTCTTGTGAGTCGCATAGGCAAGAAACATCCTTATTGCTTCCAATCTTGCTACAGAGCAAATGTTTCATCAAAATCTATTCCTTCTTCTTGGCAATATCCTTTGGCTACTAGTCTTGCTTTGTTTCTTACCACAGAACCTTCCTCGTTCATCTTGTTTCGAACACCCATTTAGTACCAATAACGTTTTGATGTGTGGGTCTTTGAACTAATTTCCATACTTTATTTCTTTCAAACGATTCACTTTCTTCTTGCATAGCTTGAATCCAATGTGTGTCATCCAATGCTTGTAACACATCTTTGGGATCTATTTATAGATAAAGCATGTGAACATAGCTTCTTGTTGAGTTTTGATATTGTTTTGACACCTTCTCTTATATCTCCAATGACAAGTTCTCGTGGATGGTCTCTCGGCCATCTTACATCAAAGTTGGAGTAAGTTGGCCGGATTCATCGTCTAGCAAATTGTGTTGCTTTGATCGCCTCTCTCGTAATCACTTAGCCGCAAATTTTCCAACTGTTTTTGAGATTCACTATCTCATCTTCTTCTCGAGTTTATAATTCCAAACTTCACTTCAAAGATAAGGACTCTTCTCAGAGTGGTTGGATGATTCACTTATCACCGACTCTTCAATGTCTTCTCCATTTACATTTGGCTCATCAAATACCACATGAATGGATTCTTCTCGCAACCATAGTCCTTTTGTTGAGTACTCAGAGGCTTTGCTTTCACCGAGTATCCTGAAGAAGATACCTTCATCGCTTTAGCATCGAAGGCCTTTAGATTGTCTTTGCCATTATTGTGGATGAAGCATTTACATCCAAATATTCTAAAATATGAAACATTTGGTTTTCTTCCACCCAAATCTCATAGGAGTCTTTGTCACCGTCTGCTTATCATACATCTGTTTTGAGTGTAGCAAGTCGTGTTGATTGCTTCACCAAAATCTTTTTGGTAACCCCGCTTGACCTAACATGGTCCTTGCCGCTTCTTTTGAGAGTTCTGTTTCTTCTTTCGCAACTCCGTCGCATGTGGAGTCCTTTGCCGCAGATAGTTCATGACCAATACCATTTTCAATACAATACGAGTTATTATTCCATTGACAAACTCGGTTCCTCGTCCGATTTTATTTTGATAATGGTTTGGCTCTTCTCATTTTGAATCCTCTTCATCACCGTGGTAGTTTCGTAGAGTTTCTTTCTTCTTACACATGAATATTGTCCATGTATATCTTGAGTAGTCATCTACTACCACCAAGGTGTATTTCTTTCCACTTATGCTAGCCGGTTCCACTTTGGGCCAAATAGATCCATATGTAGCGGATGCAATATTCTTGTTGAAGATGGGCATGTCTTTTCTTTGAATGATGATTTGATTTGTTTTCCCTTCGACATGCATCACATATACTCTCCTTCTTGTATACTCGAGTCCGAAGTCCTTCCACAAGATTACTTCTTGCAAGCTTGTTAATCGTTTGAAATTCAGTGACTCAGCTTTTTGTGCCATAGCCAACTTGATTCACCAGTGCTCTTTGCTAGTAGACAGTCTTTGGGTGTAGCGGTTGACCAATCTACTACATACATGTTCTTTTGTCTCGCATCCTTGCAACACAACTTCATTCGATTCAAGATCCTTTGATATGGCATATACCCATGTTAAATCCAACATTATAGCCCTTGTCACGAGTTGGATCGATGCTTAACAAGTTGAAGTTGA
Source organism: Rehmannia glutinosa (assembly GCA_016081115.2). NCBI lineage: Eukaryota > Viridiplantae > Streptophyta > Magnoliopsida > Lamiales > Orobanchaceae > Rehmannia > Rehmannia glutinosa. The sequence goes on along the minus strand of JABTTQ020002742.1, from coordinate 1,165,544 downwards.
GTCCTTCAACATATGCAACATCTGTGATTTCTAATCCGTTCCTCTTGATGGATCCAATGCCTCTTATTTCACCGAGCTTCATTTCTCCAAATATGACTTTTGCTCCTTTAACTTCCTTGAATTTTGACAGATTTTTCTTGTTTCCTGTCATATGTCCGGAACAGCCACTATCCATGTACCAGGTTCCTTGGCACTCACTTCCTTGAACCTCGCAATCAAGGAAATTAAGTTTTAGGTACCCATACTTGTCTGCAGGGTCCCCGAGGGGTTAGAATTGTAAGATGATCCAACCAACTTATAGCCAAATGATTTGACTTCTAAGGGGTTGCCATCTATCGTGCCATAATCATAATTAATCTTGGAAAATTGCTTGGGGATTTTAGGTTCATACAACTCGTCTCTTTTGTCTCGTATGCCTGTATATGTTTTAGCAATCGCCTTCTTTGGGTAATTGTGGTGTCTCTCGAGTGTAGTGCCTAGGTGCATATGTGTGTCGATGAAAGCTCTTATACTTTTGGAATGGCCTTTGCTTTGAGTTCTAGGCCTTTGCCATTTGGGGCTTATATTCCATAAGTTTATGCCGATAGTTCACATCATTCCAATCACTTGGCTTGGATATTTTCTACCATTCCCATCATATGTGTTTCTTTTATAGATTTTCCGGGGTTTTTGGTAGCTCTGTTTCTTCTTTACGAGTATTTTCTGTTGGAGTTTGCCGAGGAACTCGATCAATCTCTTCTCACTTTGTCCTTTCAAATAAGACTCAATCGTTGTTTTCCTTTTCCTTTATAACCAAGGCCGCTTTGCTTGTAATTGTGCTTTGGAGTGAATGTGTGTGCAACATTTAGAGTTTTGGATTTTTTAGACTCTTCATTGCTTGAAGATCCTTTTTCCAAAATTACTTTTGGAGTTTGACACAAAGACAGGAATTAAATCCTAAGACTGTCTTGTCTCCACATTCTCTTTGACTCATAATAAGATCATCCAATGATTTAGATGCCTTAGTGAATGAGGCAATCACATTTTTGAGGTCGTTCTCCTCTTTTCTATGGCAACTATTTCGCCATTAACTTAGCATTTTCACTTTTTTAAACTTTCATTCTCATCGGCTATTTGACTTAGAGTACTCGGCTCCTTAGTCGGCTTTGAGTTTTGGCTTTTGAGTAGGATGTTTTCCTCATTTAATAGTGTGTGTGAGGATTTAATGTGTTCAAAATCTTTCATCATTTTGCCTAATGAATCATAAAGATCAGTGGGTGATGAAGTGTGTGTGTCACAATCACTATCACTAGAATCGAGTTTGATGAGTTAGAGTGTACCTCATCTTCTTGGTCGTTGATCTTGTTCCTTGGCCATCAAACAGATCGGGCTTCTTCTTCGTAGTCACTTGAGTAGTCGCCATCTTCTCTCAATCACCGCTCTCTTGACTTGGTGTCTCGCAGCTCTCTGCAGCCATCATTGCTTTTTTTTTCTTTTCTTGTCTTCTTTCTCTCAAGACCTTTCTTTCTTCTTCATTCCTCGTATTTGTTGACTACAGGATATGGGCAACATGGCATAATGACCTGGTTGCCTACAGTTCCAAAGATAGATATTCAACCTTTTGATCGCTCTTTCCATTTTTGGATTGTCACCCTTTGATATTCAACTTTTTGATGATCTGTTCTCTTGGTTGGCCTATCTTCCCTTGACTTGGAGGAGCCGAGTGTCTTCCTCGAAGATTCGCCTTGCTCTCTTGTAGTTCTTATTGAAGAACTTGTTGAACCTTTTAACCATCGTGGGCTATTTCTTCGGATCAATGACTTCTTTGACCTCGGCTCTCTTTCCATCCTTAACAATTAGAGCAATTTGTTTTGGGTACAGCTGTTGTCTCTTCCGATCTTTTCTTCTCACCAAATTCGTAGGCTTTGAGATCTAAGAATAGTTCATGGTTGGAGGTCTTCGATAGGTCCATGGAATGTCTTAGTGCCATGACCTTCATTTCCCATTCACTGAGACTTTTTAGAATCTTCATACACATTTCCTTCGTGTATACTCCTTACCAAGTGCGTATAGCTCGTTGGTGAGTTCTCAGAACCGAGCATCCAATTGATCCAGGTTTTCTCCTGAGATCATTTTGAAGTTCTCAAATTTCAGACACCCACGATAATTTGTTTTCTTTGATTTGCTCGAGCCTTCACAAATCAATGTTAGCTTGTCCCCGCATTTCTTTAGCCGTTTTGCATGATTTGACTTTATTGAACATGGCTTTGTCCAAGGTTTTGTAGAGGATGTCCTTGGCTACATTGTCCGGTTGTATCTTTTTCTCGTCATCATTTGTCCATTCGGTTCTTGGTTTTTCAACCATGGCCGGTCCGGGAGCAACATCCTCTTCACCTTAAGCCGCAACTCTTCTTACAAATTGTGTTCACCTTTAAGATTTGCAAGTGCCCATCCTCTATCACTATCCACATCTCATCATGTAATGCTTTGATAGATGAGCCTCGCATACGAATTTTCCAATCATCAAATTCTTCAATTGTGAACATAGGGATGCGTGTCAAATTTGCTTCCATGATAATAATTTTTAATGATAAAAAGAGTTTTGAAAGTTTAAGTACTAAAGCGGACTTTGAAAAGTTTGGAGATCTAGTTCAAGAACTGGCACCAGTGAAGGCTCAATGAACCAACCGCTCCGATACCACTTGTAGGTCCCAAGGGTGTAAGTGTAAGGTTTAGAAGGGGGTTGAATAAACCTTACCAAATTTTTGATTTAGTCCTTTTAAATATTCGAGTTGATACTACACACCGTGTGTCCTTGGTGGACACCAATTTAGTTAATCAAGAGAGTTAGTCTCTCAAATGTGACTCAACCGAGCCGTTGATGGAATAACTCACCGTTAAGTCTAAATTAACTCAACCGTGGTTTGTTTTCAGGAGGAAGACTTAACACCCTTAAGTTTGGTTAAGTAGAGATTTAGAGCTTGATTTAGTACTTAGAGATTATCTAATGGATAGCAAATATGTCACAGATTAAATAAATATGATGCAAGAATTAAAGTGCTTGAAATGTAAATGACACAATAAGATTTTTATAGAGGTTCGAAGATGGGGTAATTCTTTTACTCCTCTCTTCTCCAACTCTGGAGGAATCCACTAGGTATTGATCGTATACAAAAGTGGTAATACCATATACAAGTCTTGATCACACAAATGACTTGATCCTTTGGGACTCGATGAGAGACGCCTTGATCACTCAAATTTGCTTCTCGTGACGACTCGGCTTCTTCATAGGGCAGCTTTGCTTGCTACTACAGCCCACTTGCTCAAGCTCTTTGGATTTGATCACGAAGCCCTCCAAAAGCTCAAGACTTGGTTCGACCTTGAACCTTCCTACAATCCTTCGTGGAATGTAGACCCCTTGATTCTTGATATTTCCTCTTCAACCGATTGAAGTTATCTTTCCTTCACAGTGAGTGTTGGATTGATGTTCTTCGTAGTGTAGGCTTGAGGATTAAGCGTTTAATAACTTGAGAATATTTCGTGTTACAAAATGTTTCTTTCTTGCTTGTATGGTCAAGGTAACCTATGTAATCTTCGTGGTTCCGTGTCTTATTTTCTCGAGTTATTCCTCGGCCTTTTATAGTGACCTTTCAAAAATCGCCTGTTGAAGAGATAGGCTTATTTTTGAAAGTCACTTGTGGTCGTTGGCTTGTCTTGTTGCGATCCTTGGAATTGCCATTTCCTCGTATGAATTGTTCTTCACCTTTTGTAGTTCGACACGGTGTAGTGCTTCCCATTGGTTTATTCCTTTTGCACGCTTCGGGGGACTGAGCACTTCGAGAAAGGTAGCATGGAGATATTACTTGTTTAAGTAATTCTCTTGATTTCGCGGCAACGGATCTTTTTCGATTATCTCGACTTGACCGCATTTCCTTGCTTTCCCCCAGGTGACTTAGAGTCGACTTCCAATCATTGGATGACTCTTCTCTCACTTCAACTTGAGACTTGGCTTTTCTTGAGTTGACTTGACCGATACTCCACTCACCGCATCTCACTGCTCCTTCAAATAGAGTTCCCGTCTTCTCTTATTTGCCATACTCACTGTCTTTGCAATGAGTCTTCCTTCTAGTCTCCGGTTGTCTTCTTGCATGTTTGGGCATAGCCGACTTAACTCAAATTGACCAGCCCTATTTATTACAATGCAGTTTACAACAAAAATTGGGGTGCCAACTTCCTATTCTAAGTTTTACATGGCATTCATCAAAATCTAAACAATAAATTTCCTAACATAACTTGATACTGGTTCGACCTTGAACCTTCCTACAATCCTCCTTGGAAAGTAGACCCCTTTTGTTTCTTCAAAAGTTTTCTCTTCAATAAATTTGAAGTTGTCTTTCCTTCATAGCTTGTGTTGGATTGATTTCCTTCGAGTTTCAGGCTTGAGGATCTGCTTGAATATACTTGAGAATATTTGCAGGTTAATAGCTTGAATAATGCTTGCTTGTTCGTAGTTCAGGTAACCTTTTCTCAATGAATCTCCTCAGCCTTTTATAGTGAACTTTTGAAATTTTGCCCGTTGAAAAGATAGGCTGATTTCAAAAGTCACTTGTGTTCGTTGTCTTGTTTTGTTCCAGTCCTTGATGTTGACATTTCCTCGTATTTAATGTCTTGCAGCATTGCAACGTTTCTGGACACTTGGTGCAGTGCTTCCCATTGGTTTGTTTCTTTTGCACACAACTGAAACTAACACTTTATCTCTGACAACTTTAACATGTTACCATTCTAAGTAACATTCTTGACTTTCATCAACGGATCTCATTCAGTTGTCTTGACTTGACTGTAGTCTTTTATTCCCCAGGTGACTTGAGTTAGCTTCCAATCCTTGGATGACTCATATGTCACTTCAACTTGAGAAATGGCTTCTTGAGTTGACTTGACTGACTCTTCACACAGCTGATTCACAGCTGATACATCTTCAGTTGAGTTCTTGACCTTCCTTCTTAGCCATACTCAGCTGTCTTGCGCAATGAGTCTTCACTTCGATCTTGATTGACTTTTGTATTTCCAGGCGTGACGACTTGACTCACTTTTCTAGCCCTATCTATTACAATGTAAATTACAAGGAAAATGGGGTGCCAACTTTCTAGTTTAAGTTTTACATGGTATCATCAAAATCTACAAGATAAATTTCCTAACAATTTCCCCCTTTTTGGTGATGCCAAAACTTAAAACATTCAATGAAATGTAAACAACAAAGATACATACAGACAATGCAAGAACAAAGAATGTATGCTTGAATAGATCGTTTCATTGATCATAACATTCTTGTGCTTTACATAGTCAACAAATGGTATCATAGCATTCTTGTCAAAACAAAATACATATCTATGCTAAGATACAAGAGTAAATACAAAGTGAAAAATTACAGGGAAAATCACTAAGTATTACAGATGACTTACAAAAATGTATTTACATAAGTAATATACATGAAGGGTTCGCATCAGCAACACTTCAACGCCTTCGCTGCCTCTATCTTTCTTCTTCAACTCTGTCGAAGTCATCAGCTCTCTTTCTTTTTCTTTCTTCTTCTGCAGCTCTCTGCTTCTTTTCATAAGCTCTTTTAGAGGCATCATCCCTCCGCTTCCTCTCGAGCCATAGCTGAGTTTGCCTTTCGTTCTCTTCTTCTTGTTTTCTTACTGCTTCTGCATTCTTCCTTGCCACTTCCATATTTGCCACTTCATCATACCCAGCCCAGTAGATCCTCCCCTTCTTTTCGAGATCTACATATTCAATATTCTTGGATTTTGGACGAGGTCGAGAACCTCTTCCACCACCACTTCTTCCTCCTCATCTGGGTGTGTACTGCACGGGAGTCTCTTGCTTAATAGCTAAGTGGTTGCTGGTAGTCTGCTGCTTTTGAGCTTTTTTGCACAATGTAAGACCTTTCTCCCAGTACAGATCCCAGGCTTGGGCTAGTGACATCCCTTGGAAATAGCCTTCGGATTCGAGCATCTTGAATTCTTCAATTGATCTTGGCTCGGATACATTGTCAGGTATAACATCTCGATCCTTCCCTGCTGGAATGCCACCATATTGTTTTAGTACTTACGCGGACATCCTGCTTTTTAGAAAACTCCTCAATCCCTGCTTCAATGATTCTTGTTTCTCCGACATTGGCACAACAGAGTGCTCAATGGGTAGGGTTACGGGGAGTTTGCTCAAGATGGAGACAGTAACATGACCCTGCTGAGGGGTTTCAACTATCATTAACGTAAGATCTTTCGAACGTTCCCCTCACTGCTTTTCCCTTCTTCTCACCGCATTCCTTCAACTTTTCTTCTTTTAAGTTCCTTAGGGACTTCTCATCCCCCCTTTTTGGCATCATCAAAGGAGAGAGAGACCCCAGAGAACATGCTTGTGAGCATGAAGTCGAGTCTGCTTAGAGTGGTCTGTTTGGAGTCTCTTTCTTTGGATAAGCTGTTCAAATTCTCGAGCGAGTTTCCTTGGACTCGGCTACCACCAACTTCATTTCATCCATGAGTAGGCCGAATTTTGCATTCATTGTTTCCTCAAGGCGCATAATTTCTTTTCTCTGGAATTCTTGTAGCAGCTCCATTTCAATCTTGTGAGACTCGTGTAGCCTTTCGATATACTCATGCATCATTTGCTTGAGATCAGCGTTGCCAGCCATCTAGACGAGCATTCTGCCATATAGTGCTTTGAAATAATGAACTTGTTCGAGTTGCATGGCAGATTGTTGTTGAGACCATTCTCGGATTTGTACCACTATCCCTCTCAAATCAGCAGTGAGTGTAACATCCATGTTGTCCAGTCTTAAGTCGAGTGAGGCCTGATGTCTTTCAATCTTCTCAATCTCTCCGCAGATTTTCTTGAAGACCTCACGAATCTTAGCTGTCTCACTTGATTCATCTGCAGGCCACTCTTCATCAAAGTTGAAATCGGCTGGAACAATGGTGTCAGTAGGAACGATTGGATCTTCTCTCATAGTGAATCTTCGTTGTTGAGCAGAGGTCTCTTCTTCTAACTCTGGTAGGATCGGCGTGAAAGGAAACATCTCCTGAAAGGCATCATCGCGCACATATGGGATGGTTTGTGAGGTTTGTGCCTGCAATGATGGAGCTGGTGGAGTCGTTACTGCTGCAGCTGTGGAAGCATGTGCAGATGACTCGGTTTTAACTGGGACTTTGGGATTGCTTTGCCCGGTGACGAGCCTCACTTGCCTTTAACAGGCCTTCTATGGTCTCAGTGGATTTTTCTGAATGAATTACCGGTTCCTCTGCTGCATCATTAGAGTCATCGGATGATGATGAGACCTGTGGGCTTGGCTCATCATCGAAATTAAATTTTTGACGAGCAACTTTGTCACTTAGTTGGCTCCTAGTTTTGAGAACATCCTCAGATGGGTCATAGGATTTGCAATCGGATTGGACTTAACTTCATCTTCGGACCCCAAGAATGATATATCAAGGTTCTCCTGGATTCATGAAGTGCGCTTATCTCCTATTCAATTTCAGCGCTGTGAACTGGAGGAATGTTCTGTATCTCTTCATCCTTACCTAGGGAAGTCTCAACCTCCCTTAGGCCTTCAATACCTCCAACAGACTCAACCTGCGAGGCCTTCAATGTTCCCTTCGAAAGTCTCAAATGTCTTAGGATCTTCTACATTCCCTTCGACAGTTGCAGCTATCTTAGGGTCTTCGACCATGGCATCCATAGGAGTCTCAACCCCTTGAATTGCACTTTCACTGCCCAGAGTGTTAACTCCCGGGGCATCTCCATCCTGTGCCTCGACTGTAAGAACAGTGTCATTAGCCTTCAAAGCAGTAGACATTTCAGCTAGGACAGAGTCAATTGTCTGAGCTTCGTCAATGTCACTCTGATGCGGTTCTTTTTCTGTTTCCACTTCGCCTCCTTGCTTCAAGTTGGAGTCTTCCACACCATCCTCCATCCCTGCTATGGTGGAGAGAGCTTCCCCCCCGGGCGCACCAAATTGAGTGACTAACAGTGGGGTCACTCTGCTCCAGACTCGCGGCCTTTTCCTTTGAGTGCTCAGCCGCTGGGGCAGGTGGTAAAACACCTTATTCAGGGGTTGGCTCAACTTGGGTGCCCAAAATCCCAGTGTCATTGCCAGTGCCATTGGATCCATCCTCCGATTGTACAGGGGATGTGGCTGTAGAGACGACTGAGGCAATGTGATGTGCCACTCCCAGAGGATCGGTCTGCAGGAGAGATTGAGATGACTCTCCTGGTCCTTCAAACAATTGTTCTTCATGCATTAGCCTGGATTCCCTCGAGCTCGCCGCATGTCCGACTTCTCTCTTTGCAATGCTGGGATCCTCATCACTTTCAGAATACACATCGAGATGTGTATGAGTGTGGTCGAGAGAGCCAGTAAACTCGCACATCTTGGCTTTCTCAAGTATTTCTGCTTCCTCGACTGCTTTTTCTTTTTCTTTCTCCCTGATGATGTGAAGAATATCCATCCAATTTTCTTCATCAAGGGCCTGTAGCACAGTGGTAACACCGAGAAATCGTAGCAATTCCTCTTCTTCTTTGATATACTCTGCACTCTTGAATGATCAAGTTTCCTTGCCCTTCACTCTCGTAGGCACCTCTGGATGTATGGATATAGTGGAGAGTACATGATTATATCGTCGTCATCATCTTAGTCTTCTTGCCCTCCTTTTTCAGGAATTGAAGGCAAGAGATTCTGCTCCTCCTCACCTTCAGCAGCATCAGTAGCAAGTGACGTAACATTAAGGAAGTGATTTAGGCCATCTTTGAACAAGCCATAGCCTAAAATGCCTACCTTTGTAATATATTTTCCCTAGTGTCCCCCTTTGAGCCTTATAAACCCGTTTCTTTGGCAACCAATCTAATACCCAGAGCCTAAATGTGAATATCCTAATTACCCATCACTCATACACACAAAACATAGAAAAATGTTGAAGGTTGAGGAGGGTGTAATGAGAAGGGTATGTATTTAATTGAATAAGGTTGCCCGAGAAAAGAAAATATGAAACCCAATGTACGCAAAAGAATAAGTTTGCGGGTCCGAAAAAGAAAAATATATATATATATATATATATATATATATATGAAAAAAATTGAGAAACAAAATCTGTGGGATTGAAGGTTCATAAACATTGGGGATGTCAAAAAAGTGAAGGGTAGTTGCCTATTGATGATTTGAAGTGATAATTGTGTGTTTGGGTGATTTGAGCCACTTAATCCCATATTTTCCTACCTTACCCTAAGCCCACATTACAAGCTTTAAAAGTCCTATTGATCCTTGTGTTACATTAGCCTACATTAGTGGAGATTAGTGCGAAAGACAAGCCTATGGAGTCCGGTAAGCATCTCATCTCTATATTCAAAAAGTGGATTATTTTGAAAACACTTGATTGCGTGAATCTATCTGGATAATGAAAACGAGGTTGGCATGAACATTACACCTTCATGATCACATTGTGAAAATAGTACAGTGGGCATAATGTTGGCGGCGCGCTGCAGCGCCCAAAGCAAGGGCTCCAGCGCCCGGTGATTGGCAGCAGCATGTAGCGATATGCAGCAGTGTGATGAGCGGCGCGGCTGCGTGCTGCGCATGCCAAGCGCCATGCAGCGCCGATCAGCAGCAGACGACCAAAGGCGAAGGGGGACGGCGATGGACACGCTAGCGATGCGCCATCAAAGATCTGCCTGCGCAAGGCCAGAGCGCTGCGCGCTTGTAGCGGTATGGGAAACGGGGCTGAACGTGGGCTTATTATTTTTGGGCCTTTTTGGACAGATTTTTGAGGGTTTCAAGCCTATAAATAAAAGAAGTGACGTACAAACAAGGGGTCGGACATTATTTTGAGCACAACGCAAGGCAAGAGACACAGAGCTAGGGTTCAAGATGGCAATTGGAGGCACTTCTCGTCTGGACACAGAGAGAATTCCTTCTCTTTTCTTCTCAATTCTTTCTTTGCTTTTCTTTATCAATTTTTGAGATGTATAATTATTTCTTCATGAGTTTTTGTACATCCAATATGAGCTAAATCTATATTTCTAGGGGATTGATGTAAATTACATTTGAACCTATGTTTTGATTTCCAGTTTATGAAATTCGCATATTATTTAATCTATTTGTGCTATTTGATTTGATTGCATCCAATTTTTCGATCAATAGTTTAGATTGTTTGGCGTGTTTGATTTGACGCCGAGAGAGGTAATTGAGCGGCCATAGAATAAATAGCACAACCTAGGGTTTCATAGATCGAGAGATTTATGAATCTTTTGAAGCCTGTGATAGATTATTCATTGAGCGTATTAGGGTTTAATTTATTGTTTTTATAGAGATATCAAAATCAGAAATTGGAACCTAGAATCACATGGCACTCGAGAGAGGAAGTGATAAACGGTAGGAATATTGGCTTATAGATTGATAACTTGTGATTAATCAACTGGATTGAAAACATAGGGGATAAGTAGGTGAAATCAACCCTCTAGAATTCATATCTTAAGTGTTTGATTAATTGTCTGAACCAATTGTTTGCTTATTTTTAGTTTTATTTTTAGTTTTATTTTTAGTTTAATAAATCTTCATCTCTTTTTGATTTCTAGATAGAATTAAGCTATTTTAATTATAGTACTTAGTATAAAATTCGATAACAATCCCTGTGGAGACGATAACCCTACTTTCAAAACCTATACTAAAACTTGACACCGTACACTTGCGGTAAGAATTTCGCGATCAAGTTTTTGGCGTCATTGCCGGGGATTGTTTTATCCTATTTTAAACTAATACTATTACCACATAGTCTTAATCCTAATCTAGACTAGTATAGGAATTATAATTTCGTTTTTCTCATTTAACTTGTCTGTTTATGTGAGATTCCAAAGATATTAATTTGATTCCTTTTGATCTAGAGATTGAAAGGACACTTTGAGCAATCCGAGCAGCAAAGCGAGCAGATAATCGAGCAATGGCAGAAGGCGGAGATAATGAGAATAATAGAAATCGGGTCGTGAATGTGCCACCACAGCCTGAGGCACCAGAAAAGGCAATCCGGGATTACTTTCTGCCGACCGTAAACCAGAACTACTCCGGAATTGTGCGCCAGCCCATTAATGCAAATAATTTCGAATTGAAACCACTCAAACCAGGCCTCATAAGCATGGTTCGACAGAATCAATTTGGGGGGAGTCCAGTGGATCATCCGAATACACATCTGGCCACATTCCTGGAAATTTGTGACACCATTAAGATGAATGGTGTGACTGACGAGGCCATTAGATTGAGGCTTTTCCCGTTTTCACTCCGAGATAAGGCCAAGCAGTGGTTACATACGTTCGCCCCTGGGAGTATTACGAGCTGGGATGATCTGACTCAAAAATTCTTAGCCAAATTTTTCCCTCCCAGCAAGACACTCCAACTAAAGAGCGAGATAGCCTAGTTCCAACAGATTGATTTTGAGCCGTTATACGAAGCTTGGGAGCGATTTAAAGATCTATTGCGAAGATGCCCACAGCATGGCTATGCAGACTGGCAGAGGGTTCAGTATTTTTACAATGGGCTGAATGGGCATACGAGGACGATGCTAGATGCGGCATCAGGAGGTACATTGATGGCTAAAACACCGTCTGAGGCCTTACTTCTACTTGAAGAAATGGCCACAAACAACTATCAATGGCCTTCCGAGAGATCAGCGCCGAAGCCAGTTGCCGGTGTTCTTGAGCTTGATACAATGTTAGTTTTGGCAGCTCAAATCTCGAGTTTGACAAAGCAATTGGCAATCATGAATACCGGTGGCACATCACAGCAAGCCGCACTTCCACCCGCAGCCGTTCACGCAACCGCCACTCATGAGGCTGAGCAAGTTAATTATGTGAATAACCGGGATTTTAATAACCGAGGTAATTCATTACCAACTCATTATCACCCGGGACTTCGCAATCATGAGAATCTCTCTTATAGTAACAACAGGAACGTATTGAATCCACCTCCGGGTTATCCAAACCCATCTAGTTCCAATGCACTCGGAGGTGAAAAGAAGCAGTCGCTAGAGGAGATGCTCGGCTCATTCATCGGAGAGACCAGGAATCGAATGAATAGGAGTGAGGCGCAGATTGATGGTCTGAATACTAAGATGAGCACAATGGAGATGCATATTAGGTCGATCGAGACACAAATGGGTTAGTTGGCTACAGCCGTGAATTCATTGCAGCAGAAGGGAAAGTTCCCAAGTGATACAGAGGTTAATCCGAGAGAGCACTGTAATGCAGTTTACGTGAAAAAAGAAGTAAAAATTCAGCCTGCTCCCGAAGAATCACCTGTTTATGCGAAACCAGTGGAATCCAAGAAAATGAAGTTGGAAGATTTTGAAACTATCTATCTGACAGAGGAGTGTAGTGCAATAGTCCAAAGTAAACTACCTCAGAAAATGAAGGATCCAGGGAGTTTCACTATTTTTTGTACTATTGGAGGAGTTGTCTTTGAGAAACCACTTTGTGATCTTGGGTCCAGTGTGAATCTTATATCTCTTTCTAATGTGACGAAGTTTGGGCTCGGGGAGGTGAAACCGTCCAACATCACTTTGCAGTTTGCTGATCGATCCATCGCTTATCCTTGGGGAATCATTGAGGACGTATTGATAAGAATTAATAAATTTGTTTTTCCTGTGAATTTTTTAGTGTTGGACACGAACGAGGACAAGAAAATACCTATCATCTTTGGGCGACCATTTTTAGCTACAACACGGGCTTTGATCGATGTAGAAACGGGAGAGCTAACATTGCGGGTAAATCAGGAGAAAGTCGTATTCACCATCCATCCAACCAACATGCTAAAATTTGAATTAAAGGATGGTAAGCAGATGGTTGGGAATATAGCTGAAGACATTGGAGGTTGGGAAGTTTCTAAGGGAAACGTGGATAACATGCCTATTGGAGCCCCAACTTGAGGATAATCTGACATAGTCTGGCTGAAGACTGTAAACTTAGCGCTTCTTGGGAGGCAACCCAAGCCCTTTTATTGCTTTCTTAGTTTTAATTTAATTTAGTAGTTGTTTTTATTTTTTCTGATTTATTTTGCATTTTTAGGAGTAGTAAGTTGCATCACATCCCACCCCTCTTATTTGTGCAAATCCCACATATCTCACTCCATCTTCACAAAAGGAGCACTCTAGCACCACACACACCATCTTCATCTCATTCACTCATTATTTGGTAAGTTTGCAACTTCCAAACCCCACCCCATGGTTTTACCTATCTTGTGATTTTTGATGTGATTGGATTGTAGAAGTGCTAGGATAATTGTTGTTGATTTGTGGTTTGTGGATTGGTTTATCATGTTAGACTTAGGCTTGGTATTGAATTTTGGGATTGAATTGAGTTATCCATTGCATTCACTATCTTTTCCCAAATTCATGCATATGAGGTGTTTGATAAAATGCCCCAATGACAATTTCACATTGTTTAGTGCTATCTTGCATATCTATGCTTATCTTTTTGACATAGCACTATATTTTCTACTTGGGTGCATTATGTAGGTGCTTTGATTTTCAATTTCTCACCCATAACTGAGTTCCTTGGTTCCGCTAGTTTTGTTTTCTTGTCTACCTTGCTAGGTTGCAAAGATGCGAAGCCAAAAAGGGGCCGGGCCAAGGCGAAGGGGAAGAACAAGACCACACCTCGGAGCATACAAAACCCACGGGCTTGTGCACCAGGATGCATTGAGAGCTTATATGAGACACCTCATACACGTAGTAGTACCACACGACTTAAGGAGCCTTCGCTCCTCGGCTACCAGGAAAGTCATTTTTCCCACCTTTCCATTGGGGACAATGTCGTTTTAAGTTTGGGGGGGTGCAATCTGTTTTTATTTATCGAGTCGAGTCTTGAGTTAAAAAAAACGAAAAAAGAGTCTAGAGTCGAGTCGGGGCGTCGGTAAAACTATGAAACTGCATGACTAAGTGAATTTGTTGAATATGAGTTGAACGGTCAAAAGAGCATGTGTTTGAACTGTGATTTAATCTTCTTTCCATTAATTCCATCTATATACTTAACTCTGTTGATTTATTTGGGGATGATTTATGCGGTTGAGTGTTTCTTTTATGATCCCACCGGATTCTAGAACTTGTCTGATCACTAGTCGAGGCGAAATCCTAGGTGAAGTAACATTAAGGAAGTGATTTAGGCCATCTTTGAACAAGCCAGAGCCTAAAATGCCTACCTTTGTATTATATTTTCCCTAGTGTCCCCCTTTGAGCCTTATAAACCCGTTTCTTTGGCAACCAATCTAATACCCAGAGCCTAAATGTGAATATCCTAATTACCCATCACTCATACACACAAAATATAGAAGGTTGAGGAGGGTATAATGAGAAGGGTATGTATTTAATTGAATGAAGTTGCCCGAGAAAAGAAAATATGAAACGCAATGTACGCAAAAGAATAAGTTTGGGGGTCCGAAAAAGAAAAAAAATATATATGAAAAACAAATTGAGAAAAAAAAAATCAGCGGGATTGAAGGTTCATAAACATTGGGGATGTCAAAAAAGTGAAGGGTAGTTTCCTATTGATGATTTGAAGTGATAATTGTGTGTTTGGGTGATTTGAGCCACTTAATCCCATAATTTCCTACCTTACCCTAAGCCCACATTACAAGCTTTAAAAGTCCTATTGATCCTTGTGTTACATTAGCCTACATTAGTGGAGATTAGTGCGAAAGACAAGCCTATGGAGTCCGGTAAGCATCTCATCTCTATTTTCAAAAAGTGGATTATTTTGAAAACACTTGATTGCGTGAATCTATCTGGATAATGAAAACGAGGTTGGCATGAAAATTCCACCTTCATGATCACATTGTGAAAATACGCGCTTGATTGATAGTGAAACGAAATTTGACGAATGAGTTGGGTTGTGAAGTTTTGCAGTTAGTCCGTTTGAGTCAGTCGTCTTTAATTTTTTGTTTACTTCATGTTTGTTGATTTTTAGAGTCTGTAATTGCTTGACAACAAGCAAACATCTAAGTTTGGGGGTATTTGTTAAGTTGGTTTTATACCAACGTATTGAGTATTCTAGACTGAGATTTTGTGTTGTTTTCGGGAATTTTAGTGTCGTTTGAGTCGAGTTTGTGTAATTAGTTGTCGTTTGAGAGTAGGGACAAGTCTTGGATGCCGAAATTGATTAAAAACGATGAAAAACGTGTTTGGACAGTGAAGATCGCATTTTAGAAGTGAAAAAATGGAAAAATATTGAGCAAGATCGAGCGCCGCAGCACCAAAACGCGCGGGGGTCAAAAATAGTACAGTGGGCATAACGTTGGCGGGGCGCTGCAGCGCCCAAAGCAAGGGCTGCAGCACCCGGTGATTAGCAGCAGCATGTAGCGATGTAGCGGGGGTGTGACGAGCGGCGGGTGCGCGCCAAGCCAAGCAAGCCAAGGCAACGATCTTGCGCGATTAGTTATGCAGAGAGAGACCATGGGCAACAGGGGACGGCGATGGGCACGCTGCAGCGCGCGACGGGCAAGCAGTAGGTATAGCACCGCGCGCTGCTGAGCGCATCGGTAGCGCTGTTGCGCGTGGTATGGGCTGAACGTGGGCTTATTATTTTTGGGCCTTTTTGGACGAATTTTTGAGGGTTTCAAGCCTATAAATAAAATAAGTGACGTAAAAACAAGGGGTCGGACATTATTTTGAGCACAACGCAAGGCAAGAGACATAGAGCTAGGATTCGGGACGGCAATTGGAGGCATTTCTCGTCTGGAAACAGAGAGAATTCCTTCTCTTTTCTTCTCAATTCTTTCTTTGCTTTTCTTTGTCAATTTTTGAGATGTATAATTATTTCTTCATGAGTTTTTGTACATCCAATATGAGCTAAATCTATATTTCTAGGGGATTGATGTAACTTACGTTTGAACCTATGTTTTGATTTCCAGTTTATGAAATTCACATATTATTTAATCTATTTGTGCTATTTGATTTGATTGCATCTGAATTATCTGATCAATAGTTTAGATTGTTTGGCGTGTTTGATTTGACGCTCGAGAGAGGTAATTGAATGCCTGGCCATAGAATAACACAACCTAGGGTTTCATAGAATCGAGAGATTTATGAATCTTTTGAAGCCTGTGATAGAATATTCATTGAGCGTATTATG
The DNA here is from genome assembly GCA_016081115.2 of Rehmannia glutinosa. Classification (NCBI taxonomy): domain Eukaryota; kingdom Viridiplantae; phylum Streptophyta; class Magnoliopsida; order Lamiales; family Orobanchaceae; genus Rehmannia; species Rehmannia glutinosa. The sequence goes on along the minus strand of JABTTQ020002742.1, from coordinate 1,149,404 downwards.
GTTTAACTTATGATTTTTATAGAGATATCGAAATCAGAAATTGGAACCTAGAATCACTTGGCACTCGAGAGAGGAAGTGATAAACGGTAGGAATATTGGCTTATAGATTGATAACTTGTGATTAATGAACTGGATTGAAAACATAGGGGATAACTAGGTGAAATCAACCTTCTAGAATTCATATCTTAAGTGTTTGATTAATAGTCTGAACCAATTGTTTTCTTATTTTTAGTTTTATTTTTAGTTTAATAAATCTTCGTCTCTTTTCGATTTCTATATAGAATTAAGCTATTTTAATTATAGTACTTAGTATAAAATTCGATAACAATCCCTGTGGAGACGATAACCCTACTTTCAAAACCTATACTAAAACTTGACACATACGCTTGCGGTAAAAATTTCGCGATCAGGAGCTGCAGGAGCAACTTTCTTCTTGGGAGGAGGGGTAGCGATTGTGTCTTGGGGTCGGTGATTTCCCCTCACTTGTGTTAGCTCTCTTCGCATGAGCTCTCTTCTGGGCACCTGAGAGGTTTGCCCGGAACATCCTCTTATTCACGTGAAACGGTTTCCCATGGTGAAGGGCAACACCTATCACTTCCATCAAGTGGCCGATTACAAGACCATATCCAAGTGATCCTCCAAAGGATCCATCCTCCTTAAAGGTCTTGTTCATCACATTCAGGCAGTGTCTGCTGTACACGAACTCAGCCCAGTTAACCGTTTTGCCCTGCATGATCACAGCCGTGACGATCAGCTTAGTCTTTGACAGTTGGTTGAAGCTGCCAAACTTCATATCTACACTCTTGGAGATGACATCCATCAGCTTATGATAGTCGTCCTTCAACAGTTTCTTGTCAGTTGTGTAAACAACCTTAGCAGCATACTCAGGTTTGGCTATTTCTTTCCATGCAGCAGCCAAGTCTACATCAGCTTCATGTATCTCTTTTATGCCTTCCGACGGCAATAGGCAGTGCTCAGCCAGGTCCTTAGCACTTATTATGATGTCCTTGTGGTGGACAGAAGACTTGATTCCTTTGTCCTGCACTTCCGCGTTGACATAGAACATCGCTACCTCATCAAGGTAGGTGTGGGAATACTCCATGGATAGAAAAGTCTTGAGACCTGTCTTTTCTAGCATCTCAGTGATTTTCAGAATGAGGGTTTCATCAGATCCCTGCTTCACCATCCCTTCGAAGTCAACTGATGATCCTGAGTGGATTTGCTTGGAGAGCTCGACATAGTCGATCTTTGGTGACATTTTCAGAGAGTTTTATCGGTTAAAAATTGTAGAACGTGCTTGAGAATACTTAGGGTTTTCGAGAGAAAAGAGAACTGGCTTGCCTTTTGCTTTGAAGATGGACAGTTTCAGTAGGGAAGAGAGAAGACTGAAAACCGTATATACAAGGGTTATGAAAGGACATGTCTTCGGATTTTGAATTTTGATCGAGATCAACGGCTCATATTAGAACGTCAAAATTGCATTTAATTCCTCGCATTTAATGCGACAACATTTATATCCAATCATATGCTTCTTTGTCTTTTTTTCTTTATTATCATTATTACCGACATCATCCTTAAAAACATTCTCGCTCATTTAAAACGATTTGCGTTTTTGTCACTTAGTTCATAAATGACTCAAACTTATATCAAATATGACTTAACTCGCTTCTCTCTTTTTATTAAGTGACTCATTTGTCAACTAACTCGACATCTGGTGACTTTCCGACATGGTCAAGCATTTCACTTGGCTGATATGTGAAACTTGCTCGTTTCTCATTTTCTCATCGACTATCTCTGCTGATTGAGTCTTCTGAGTGTTAACTCAGCTCAATTAACCCTAGCTCATTCTTAAGATCTTCAAATCTTGATTCACATAGGAGCTTAGTGAATATGTCAGCTAACTGCTTATCAGTTGAGATATATTCTAAAGTGATGTCTTTCTTTTCAACATGATCTCTTATAAAATGATATATGACATCAATGTGATTTGTTCTTGAATGCAACACAGGATTTTGAGTGATTGCAATAGCACTAGTGATATCACACATAATTGGAATCTCTTTTTCTTCAATCTCATAATCTCTCAGCTGCTGTCTCATCCACAAGACTTGGGCACAACAGCTGCCCGCAGCTATGTACTCTGCTTCATCTGTGGATGTGGCTATCGAATTTTGCTTCTTGCTAAACCAGGAAACCAATCTATTTCCAAGCATTTGGCATGTACCTGAAGTACTCTTCCTGTCAACTCTACATCCAGCATAGTATGAGTCTGAGTAACCAATAAGCTTGAATCCACCTTCCTTTGGATACCATAAGCCAACTTCCTGGCATCCCTTCAAATACCTTAGGATTCTCTTAGCTTCAGTCATGTGGCTCTCCTTTGGTGCAGATTGAAATCTTGCACATACACATACTTCAAAGGTGATGTTTGGCCTGTTGGCTGTTAAGTAGAGCAATGATCCAATGAGTGTTTTATATCTGGTTTGATCTACAGCCTTGCCATCTGCATCCATGTCCATCTTGACTGATGTGTTCATTTCTATTTTCACAGAAGACTTCTCTTCCATACCAAATTTCTTCATTAAATCTCTGGTGTATTTTGTTTGACTTATGAAGGTTCCATCCTTCAATTTCTTGACTTGAAGTCCAAGGAAGAAGGTCAGCTCTCCCATCATGCTCATCTCAAATTTTCCTTGCATGAGGTTTGAGAACTTATCACATAGCTCTTTTATTGTGGATCCAAAAATAATGTCATCCACATATATTTGAACAAGCAGTATACTCTCTCCATCTTGAATTCTAAAGAGTGTTCTGTCCACTTTGCCTTTGGTGAATCCATTGTCAGTTAGAAATTAAGACAATATATCATACCATGCTCTTGGTGCCTGTTTCAATCCATATAATGCTTTCTTGAGCTTGTACACCTTATCTTCAATAGTCTTCTGCTCAAAACCTGGAGGTTGTTCAACATAGAATTCTTCCTCTAGCAGTCCATTTAGAAATGCACTATTCACATCCATTTGATACACAGTGAAGTTCTTATGTGCAATATAGGTAAGAAACATCCTTATTGCTTCCAATCTTGGAATAGGAGCAAAGGTTTCATCAAAATATATTCCCTCTTCTTGGAAATACCCTTTGGCTACCAATCTTGCTTTGTTTCTCACCACAGATCCTTCCTCATTCATCTTGTTTCTGAAAACCCATTTCGTGCCAATAACATTTTGATGGGTTGGCCGCTGCACCAATTCCCATACCTTGTTTCTTTCAAATTAATTCAGCTCTTCTTGCATGGCTTGAATCCAATGTGTGTCATCTAATGCTTGAGACACATCTTTTGGCTCTATTTGGGAAATAAAACAAGTAAACATTGCTTCATGTTGTGCTCTGGATCTAGTTCTTATGCCATCTCTTACATCTCCAATGACTAACTCTGGTGGATGGTCTCTCAGCCATCTCACATCAGGTTGGAGCAAGTCAGCTGGATTCAGCCGTCTTGCAGCTAAGTTGTCTTGAACAACTCTTTCATCTTCATTCAGCAGTAGACTTTCCAGCTGTCTTTGAGATTCAGCTATCTCATCTTCATCTGTGTTGATTGCTCTTATTTCAGCTTCAACATAAGGACTCTTCTGCATAGTTGGCTGATTCATCTTGTCAGCTAACTCTTCAATGTCTTCTCCATTTACATTAGGTTGATAAAAAACCACATGGATAGACTCTTCTGTGACCATAGTCCTCTTGGTCAGCACTCTATAGGCTTTGCTCTCAGCTGACTATCCCAAAAAGATACCTTCCTCAGCTTTAGCATCAAAAGCCTTCAAATTATCCTTGCCATTGTTGTGGATGAAGCATTTACATCAAAATATCCTGAAGTACCCAACATTTGGCTTTCTCCCTGTCCAAATTTCATAGGGAGTCTTGGTGAATTGCCTATTAATCATGCATCTATTTTGATTATAGCATGTTGTGTTAATGGCTTCAGCCCAAAATCTCTTAGTCAATTCAGCTTCAGCTAACATGGTCCTTGGAGCTTCCTTGAGAGTTCTGTTCCTTCTTTCAGCTACTCCATTCTGCTCTGGAGTTCTTGCTGCAGATAACTCATGAGCAATACCATTTTCAACACAATACTGAGTAATATCCCATTGACAAACTCAGTTCCTCTATCAGAACTTATTTTTTTAATGGTTTGGCTCTTTTCGTTTTGAACTATTTTCATCAGCTGAGATTGTAACTTCTGCAAAGTTTCCTTCTTTTTGCACATGAAGATTGTACATGTATATCTTGAATAATCATCTACCACCACTAAGGTGTATTTCTTTCCACTTATGCTGGCTGGTTCAACTGGACCAAATAGATCCATATGCAACAGATGTAATATCCTTGTTGAAGAAGACTTGGCTTATCCTTGAATGAAGATTTTATTTGCTTTCCCACCTAGCATGCATCACATACGCTCTCTTTCTTGTACATTGAGTCTGGCAATCCTTCCACAAGATGTCTCCTTGCAAGCTTGTTGATTGTTTTGAAATTTCAGATGACTCAGCTTCTTGTACCACAACCAACTTAATTCGGCTGTGCTCTTTGCTAACAGACAAGTGATTGGTGTAGCAGTAGACCAATCTACCACATACATATTTTTCTGTCTTGATCCTTGCAGCACTATTTCATTTGATTCAACATCTTTGATCTGGCACACTCCCATATTGAATCCAACATTGAAGCCCTTGTCACAGAGTTGGCTGATGCTTAGCAGGTTCAAATTGAGACCTTCATAATAAGCAACATCTGTGATTTCCAATCCATTCTTCTTGATAGATCCTGTGCCTTTGATTTCCCCTGGAGCTTCATTTCCTCCAAATATGACTTTTGTACCTCTAATCTCCTTGAATCTTGACAGATTTTTCTTGTTTCCTGTCATATGTCTGGAACAACCACTATCCATGTACCAGGTTCCTTGGCACTCAGCTGTTCCTTGAACCTGCAATCAAGGAAATTAGTTTTTAGGTACCCATACTTGCCTGGGTCCTGAGGGGTTAGTGTTATAAGATGATCCAACCAACCTATAGACAAAGGACTTGACTCTAAGAGGTTGCCATCTATCAATGCCATAATCATAGTTCACATTGGCAAATTGCTTGGGGGTTTTAGGTTCATACAGTTGTCTCTTTTGTCTGTATCCCTGTGTGTGTGTGTTTTAGCAACTGGTTTCTTGGGATATTTGTGATATTTCTGAGTGTAGTGCCTGAGTGCATATGTGTGCTGATAATAATTCTTTTTCCTTTGGAATGACCTTTGCTGAGGTTTAGGTCTTTGCCATTTAGGCTTGTATTCCATTGGTCTTTGCTGATATTTCACATTGTTCCAATCAACTTGGCTTGGATAGTTTCTACCATTCCCATCATATGCATTTCTCTGATGAAATTTATGGGGTTTCTGGTAGCTCTGTTTGCCTTTCACAGAGTATTTTCTGTTTGAAGTTTGCTGAGGAACGCGACTGGATTTCTTCTCAGCTGTCCTCTCAGCATACTCAACTGGCTGTTTATCTTTCCCTTTATATCAAAGGCCAGTTTGTTTATGATTGTGCTTAGGAGTGAATGTGGGTGCAACTTTTGGTGTTTTGGATTTTTGAGATGCTTCATTACTTGGAGATCCTTTTTCCCAAATCATTCTTGGAGTTTGACTGTGCACAAAGGAAATGAATCCTATGCCTGTCTTATGTCCACATTCTTTTTGACTCATGATAAGATCATCCAATGATTTGGATGCATTTGTAAACGAGGCAATCACATTCTTGAGGTCTTTTTCCCTGTTTTCTATAGCAGTTATTTCTGCTATCATTTTGGCAATCTCAGCCTTCAGCTTTGTGTTCTCATCAGCTATGTGACTTAGAGTGCTCAGCTCCTTAGTCACCGTGAGTTTTGGTTTTTTTAATTGGGTCGTTTTCCTCATTTAGAAATGTTGTGAGGATTTAATGTGCTCAAAATCTTTCATCATTTTGCCTAATGAATCATAAAGATCAGTGGGTGATGAATTGTGTGTATCACAGTCACTATCACTTGAATCTGAATGAGATGAGTTAGAGTGTACCTCATCTTTTTAGTCAGGTTGATCTTGTTCTTTAGCCATAAGACAGATCATGGCTTCTTCTTCAGAATCACTTGAGTAGTCAGCTTCACTACTTTCTCGAGTCACCGCTTCTTTAGACTTAGTTTGTCTCGGATTCTCAAAGACCAACATGGCTTTCTTCTTTTCTTGTCTTCTTTCTCTGAAGACTTTTCTTTTTTCTTCATTCCTATATTTGTTGAATAGGAACAATCAACTGCAAAATGTCTTGGTTGCCTGCAATTCCAACACAGGTTCTCAGCTCTTTGATCAGTTCTTTCTGTTCTTGGGTTATCAGCTCTCTGATATTCTACCCTTTGATGCTCAGCTCTCTTGGGTGGCCTATCTTCCCTTGATTTAGAGGGAGTTAAATGTCTCCTGGAGGTTTCACCCTTGTATTGAAGAACTTGTTGAATCTTTTAACCATTAGGGCAATCTCTTCCTGGTCTATAGCTTCCTTTGGTTCAATTCTCTTTCTATCCTTGACTACCAGTGCAGCTGTCTTGGGTACATCTGTTTCCTCTTGCTCTTTTCTACTCAGCTCAAACTTGTAGGCTTTGAGGTATGAGAATAGCTCATGGTTAGATGTTTTTGAGAGGTCCATGGTGTGTCTCAAGGCCATAGTCTTCATTTCCCATTCAGCTGGAAGGCTCCTCAAGATCTTCATACCATCTCCTTTTCTGTGTATTCCTTCCCAAGAGCTGAAAGCTCATTTGTGATCTCAGTGAATCTGGCATCTAGCTGGTCCATAGATCCACCTGCAAACATTTTAAAATTTTCAAATTTTTGAACAGCAACAGACAATTTATTCTCTTTAATTTGCTCGGATCCTTCACAAATTAAAGTTAGCTTATTCCAGATTTCTTTTGCGATTTTGCAGGATTTGACTTTATTGAACATTGCTTTGTCCAAAGTCTTGTAAAGTATCTCCTTGGCCACATTGTCCAAGTTGTATCTCTTCCTATCACCATTAGTCCACCCAGTCCTTGGTTTTTCAACCATGGCTGGTCTTTCTTCAAAGAGCCAGTTTCCTTTCCTTCTTCACCGCACGCTCTTTTTAAGGTGTGTTCATTTTCAATATTTGCAGTGGCCCATCCTCTATCACAAGCCACATTTCATCATGTAGAGCAGATAGATGAGCCTGCATATGAATTTTCCACTCATCAAATTCTTCAACAGTGAACATAGGAATGCGTGTCAAATTTGCTTCCATGATAATAACTTTGCTAAAAGTGAAAGATTTTGAAAATGCAAGTGTTTAAAACCTTTTTGAAAAGATAAAGATCTAGTTCAGTAACCAGTGTGGAAGGCTCAACGAACCAACCGCTCTGATACCACTTGTAGGTCCCAAGGGGTGTGAGTAAGGTTTAGAAGGGGGGCGAATAAACCTTACCAACTTTTCGATTTTAGTCCTTTTAAGATTATTACAGAGTCAACTCAAATAGTTGTGTCCTTGAGGGACATCTAAGTTGGTTATTCAAATAGAGTTAGCCACTCAGGACTCGATAGAAGCCGTTGATAGAATAACTCATTGTTTAACCTGAACTTTAACGCTGTGTTGGTTTTATCAGCGGAAGACTTAACACCTTTTGAATTGCTTTAAACTTGTTTTAACACTTGATTTTAGCACTTGGTTATTAATCAGTTGGATAACAAATATGAGTTTATTAGCAGATATGATGTAAGTATGCAGAAATGTAAATATGCTGAAAAATAAATGACACAGTTAATTTTTATAGAGGTTCGAAGATGGGGTAATTCTTCTAATCCTCTCTTCTCCAACTCCTGGAGGAATCCACTAAGTAATAGATCTGTTTACAAAGTGGTGAACAGTCTAGAGACATCCTTGGTCACACAGCTGGCTTCTTTTCCGACTCAGCCTCTCACAGGGCAGCTGTCTTGCTACTTCAGCTCACTTTCTCAAGCTGTTGGAGTTGATCACAAAGCCCTCCAATAACTTGATACTGGTTCGACCTTGAACCTTCCTACAATCCTCCTTGGAAAGTAGACCCCTTTCGATTCTTCAAAAGTTTCATCTTCAACAAATTTGAAGTTGTCTTTCCTTCGAGTTTCAGGCTTGAGGATTTGCTTGAATATACTTGAGAATATTTGCAGGTTAATAGCTTCAATAATGCTTGCTTGTTCGTGGTTCAGGTAACCTTTTCTCGATGAATTTCCTCAGCCTTTTATAGTGAACTTTCGAAATTTTGCTCGTTGAAGAGATAGGCTGATTTCAAAAGTCACTTGTGTTCGTTGGCTTGTCTTGTTGCAGTCCTTGATGTTGACATTTCCTCATATTTAATGTCTTGCGCAAAAGATTGCGGCGTTAACGCTTTCTCGCACTGTGCAAGATCTTCCCATTTGTTTGTTCCATTTGCACACAACTGGAACTAACACTTTATCTCTGATAACTTTAACATGTTACCATTCTGAGTAACATTCTTTACTTTCATCAACGGATCTCATTCAGTTGTCTTGACTTGACTGCAGTCTTTTATTCCCCAGGTGACTTGAGTTAGCTTCCAATCCTTGGATGACTCATCTGTCACTTCAACTTGAGACATGGCTTCTTGAGTTGACTTGACTGACTCTTCACAAAACTAATTCACAGCTGATACATCTTCAGTTGAGTTCTTGGCCTTCCTTCTTAGCCATACTCAGCTGTCTTGTAGCGGAGTCTTCACTTCAGTCTTTATTGACTTCTTGTATTTCCAGGCGTAGCTGACTTGACTCAGCTTTTCCAGCCATATCTATTACAATGTAAATTACAAGGAAAATGGGGTGCCAACTTTCTAGTTTAAGTTTTACATGTTATCATCAAAATCTACAAGATAAATTTCCTAACAGTAGATGATTAGAATTTTTTTTCTTCAGACGGGTTAAGCAGGTTCAGTGGGTCATTTTGGGTCAACCCAAAATTGACCCATTTATTATTCGGGTTAATTGAGTCTAACGCGATTATGACCTGAATAATAAAGGATCAATCCTATTCCACTTATATCGTGTTAGAATTGGGTCGTGTTTTCGTATCGTGTCGAAGATTGCCATCCCTAGGAATACTTAAAATATATCTCAAAATCTTGCTTCGAATAATCGAATTTGGTATAAACTAATTTAGTTTTATTCTTCAAAAAGTGCTTTCATCCATGCCATCCAAGTGTTTGTTGATTTGACTGAATCGATTCTGAAACATTTCAGGGGGCTACTAATACTTTGTATGGTACTATTAATACTTTCAAAAGAAAAACTAATACTTTTTAGTTGGAACTACTATATATTTTTCAGAGGACAAGTACTTTTTTGGGGAAAAACTAATACTCTTCAAGAAATTACTAAATACTTGTAAGCAAAAAACATAATTTTTTCAGGGGGACAACTAATACATGTTAGAGGGACTACTAATACTTTTGAGGAAAAACATTAATACTTTTCAAGAGACTACTAATAAACTGTTCAATGAATTACTAATATGTTTCCGAGGGATTGATAATAGTTTTCAGGGGAAAAACTATTATTTTCTAGGGTCCTAATGATTCTATGTCACTACCTAATATTACAGAAAGTCGTCGCGTTCCCTAATGATACTATGACACTGCCCATATTACAAAAATGCCACGACCCCCAAAAATAACAAAAATGCCACATCCTATAATATTACAAAAATGTCACTACTAATATTACAAGGTACCACGGGTTTGGGTTTAGGATCAGACTAACAAATTTTGATCTGTTAGACCATCTAACAGGAGTTTTTGTCTTAAATCTAAATCTGATATTGTTTAATTAGTTTTCATTTTAAACAACAAACTCTTCGTATTTCCTTGAAGACATTATTAATGTGCTTCAATCTTGTTGCATGAGGAAAGATCCAATTAATTCTGGCAAATAATGCATTGGCCACCAAAAAAATAATTCAAATTTTCAAAATGGAGGTGCTAAATGGCTAGAATCTAGCTGGCTAGAACGGATAATTTTGTCTTTTGTGTGAAAAAAGTAAGTGCTCATAAGTAATTTAATATTCTGATGACTAATATACCCCTAAGTCAATTTATCACCATTTCTGCAGTCATTTTAAATTTAAAATTCGATTTCCATTCTCTCACTATATTAATTGTGTAATTACCTTTTCAACAAAGACTTAACTATATTTACCTTTTCAAGATAAACCTTTCAAATTTCAAAGTCATCCTTGCATTTACTAAATCCAACACCACTCCGATGGGGCTAAGCTGAAATCTGCTCTCAAAATATATACTGGCCTCTGAAGCTTGTCGTGGTCACCAACAGAAGCATTGCCCTTGTACTGCTTGTCAACTTCTCTTTCTTAGCTTTCTGCTTTTTTCTGATTGTATCAATATTTTCTGATTTTCTTTGTGTTTTCTTTTTTGTAACATGTCTCAAAGTTCAAGTACTAGGATTTACCACAGTGTTAGTAGATTGAAGTATGAGGATAAATTGTGTTACCGATGTCATGTTAAGTTTTCTATAAAAATAGTTGGACCCACTAGTCCAAATTTTCAAAAACTTTATTATTGTTGTGATGAACATAAATTCATTTGTGGGGCTAATCCAATAAATGAGAAGAATTTGGAGTGAGAGAAGAAATAACCATTGACAATGTCACCTACAAAGATGCAAAAATAAAAACAAAACTCGCTAAAATATTTAATTTATTATTGGTAATGTTTGTAGTTATGGTCGTTGCTCTTCTTGTTATTGTAATGAAATGAATATAGAAATGTAATGTGTCAGTTTGTTATAGTTTCTCTTGTTATTGTAGTTCTTCTTATTGTATTAATGAAATTGAATGTATTAGCTTGTTATTGTGAATTATGATTGTAGTTCTTGTTTTTGATTTTATTTTAATACAAGGGAGTAAATTTATCAATCTATTTATCAATCAGTAAAATTACCTGCAGTTTAAAGGGAGAATGAAAAGAGTACAACTGCTTACAAAAAACAGTATGAGATAAGGAGAGTAAGAATGAATAATGTTTTGAACATATATACAGGCTTTTGCCTTTTATTACTTAAGACTTTCATTTTCATCCTAATTAGTGAATTATATGTTTTCGACAAACTAGGAAAAATTATGAACATATTGATCAATTATCTAAATGATCATATGTGGAACCTTGCACTTGAAGATAAATCACACAAAAAATAATAATTATGAAACTTTGCAAGCGACAAAAAAATGTTGATAACTCATACGTGCCCCAACTCAACACCTTCATTTTCCTCTTTATTTTGACAACGTAGACAAATCCATATATGAAGTACTAACAAGGAAAATGTGGTTTTGAATATCATTTGTAATCTAAACACAGCATCAAATGAGACAATGCTCAATGTAAAAGTACATAAGTCAACACTCAGGAAGAAGACATATGCAGAGAACATCATATGAAAGTAAAATTTTCGACAGATCACAAACTCAATTGTCAAGATAGCAATCTTACTAGAAATATTAATACCACATATACTTTATAATCAGTGTTGTAAAAGTCGGCTTAGGCGGCCGCCTAGGCGCTCCTAGGCCGATCCGATTTTGCTCAAATCAGTCGAAAAAATCATTTTGGCTGAAAATCAGCTTAGGCGCCTAGGCGGGCTAGGCGGCACCGAATCGGAGCTAGGTGCTCTCCTAGGCGGCCAAAAATTGGGCCTAGGTGGTCTAGGCGGAAAAAATCAGCCAAAAATCGGTAAAAAAATAGAAAAATAGTGTTGTTTCTAGGCGCCCGCATAGGCGCTGGGCTGCCACCCAACTAGCGTCTAGCGATTTCTGCAACCATGTTTATAATGCATCTCTATGATTGGTTCTGTTTCCCATTGAAAGTTAATGATGCTAAACCATATATAAGAAAATGGAACTGAATGGAAGTATCCCATTTACCCATGTATAGAGAAACATAACCAATGTATGGAGATTGTTTCATTGAGTTCATGTTATTATTATATCGATGTTTAGGTACTTTAATCTATTTGTGTACTCACAAACATCATTACTAAAATGACGGTGAAGATGGAGATAATTTTTTTCCATAACTGGTAAAAGAAAAATAAAGGATGACATATTTCATTGTACTTCAGACATGAGTTTAAAAAAAGATTAAAAAAAAGACAACAAGAATAACTAACACTCAACATGAAGAAACTTTTTTCTCATAATGAAAGCCTTAAATTCCAGAACTATTGTTGTCTAGAATCAGGACTATCTGAATCTCCTTACTTGCATCATCATCTTTCATGGTGTTAGTAGCTTTGATGAACAAGTCATAGAGCTTTAGAACATAAAATTTCTCCACAATCAAGTCCTTGACGAAGTGTTCATTGATGTTGACAAGCACCCTCTTCATGAGTTCCTTGATTTCACCCATAAGTTCTTCGTGTTGTTCCCTAAGGTTGAGGTGCATGACCTCGAAGCTTTGAGGAGAAGGAGAAACAAACCACTCAATGTTTTGAAGCCTCTTTGTTGATGTGGACTGCATAGGAGTTGTCTTGGTTTGTGTTGTATGCGTCACGGGTGTGATTGCAGTGAAATAGTTTATTTTAATGGAGAACTATTACAATGGAATAATGGTTATGTATCATAAACATGTAGGAATTTATTACGATTAAATGAGTATGTAGGAGACCTTTTCCCTTCCATAACAATTAGGCAGACACTGTATACTTTCCACGGATTGGCGTGGTGGTTGGCATGAAGAATGAAAAAATTGTGAAAGTCGTTTGATGGTTGAGATCCTTTAGGTAAAAGTGAATTTATGAGAGCCCCATTGCATAATTATTCTACTGTTTTATATTTTTTTTAAAATAACTTAACTGATTAGCCAATTGCTTACCACATTAAAACATATGAAATATTAAACAATTCGAATTGCTATAAGGGTGTGCACGGGACATGAGGATTCAAAAACTATACTATACCATGCATAGAGTTATAATCTTATACTTGTAAATTTTTCCTCATGATATAGAGTTATAATCTTATAGACCAAACTATAGCATACCATTATAATTATGTGAGGTTAACTTTTCACCTTAAACTAGTTAGATGTTATTGTACATTATCATTTGAACTTTGCACAATGTTTTGTAGATCTATAATTATTGGTAGTATTTTAGCAGAGCCGATCGTAGATTTTGAGGGGCCTGGAGCAAAAAATAGGGGCCCTTGTGTTTATATAAAGAAATTAAAAATAATAAAACTAATGTTACAAATGTGATATTATTGGTTTAACATAATGAATAAGATATGCAAAAATAAAGTTACAAAAAAAACTACTAATGAAAATTGATATTCTTGCATTTTATCTGCAAAGTCATCAAGTAATCTTTCATAATCAAATTTTTATAGAAGTTCACTTTAACTTTACTTTTTGTTTTGTAAAAAAAAAGGAATTAATAAAAGTTAGAGATATAAAAGGAAAAAAGTTACTTTAATTATGTAGCAAGTCCAGTTTTGAACTCAAGACGTCCCAAAATTCAACATTGTTCCTTCAACTATCCTGTTATCTTAGCAAGTCTAGATTCGAACTCAAAACATCCCAAAATCTAACACTGTTCCCTCAACATTCTGCCATGTTAGATTTGTAACCGAAATATATATACATATTTATACACGTAGTTTGTTGTTGGTAAGTATGATTTTTTTTTTTTATATTTTGTAAATTTATTTTGTTCCAATCTTCTCATTAGCTCATCTACGTAGCTCCCTAAGTTATAATGTGGATAATTTGTCAAAATTTACTAATAAACTAATTTTTTGGAACTCAATATCTTTTGAACTTTTATATATCAAGTAAGGATTTTTAACATGATCATGGTTGAATGATGAACTATTACAAGTGTGGCCTTAACGTTCTTCTGACGTCATCCTTCACCACAGGACGCTCTGTATAAAGATAAAACAACTAATCAAGGTATATATTTCCTTGTACTTAACGATATAAAAAATTACTAGCAAAATTCAATAGAGGATATTATTGGTAAACCAAAAACCCCATATTTTTATGAGGTAAATAAAAAGGTCGCATATAATATGACCCATGTAATTAGAAAGTTTTTTTTCTCCCAGAGACAAGATAGCAAGAATCAATCAAATACAAGTAAAAACCTAGATCTCACATTAAAAATAGAATGATGAAACCACTAATCAAGGAAGACTACTTATCACACCAAATATTGGAACATGATTCATGCAGGTAACTTTTCATGCGAGTCATTAAGGAAAGGCATATTCAAGAATAAGACCTCCAGTCAATGTACACATTATCTGATAAAATGATACTTAAGTCTATACTTAGTGATGAGTTGCAGGGTTCCCTGTTAATTCAAGGATTAGTCCAGTAAAATTAATTGTCAATTTTCTGCTAATGGAATGGAATGAAGTACTACTCATCAAATCAAACCTCATTGTTACATGTGGACACACATTTCTCATCAAATACAACCTCACTACTCATCAAATCAAATGGACAGGGGAGTATTTAAATTGCACCAAAGATAATTCTCCCCTCAAAAACACCAATATATAATCTGTTTAAAATACCAGTGCTAATTGAGCATTCTCTAAATACTACTCAAAGTACTAGACTACATTGACTCCCAACAATAGGCTCGTTCAAATCAATGTTTATCACCATTTCATTGTCTGCATCCCTTACCTCATTATGACCATTGTTTGCTTATATGATTCTCATTCCCTTCCCTGCGTGATGTCCACGAGGTCCTCCTCTATAGGCTCGTTCAAATCAATGTACCGCTTCATTGTTTGCATCCCTTACCTCATTATGACCATTGTTTGTTTATATGATTCTTATTCCCTTCCCTTGATGTCCACGAGGTCCTCCTCTTGCACCATGGCATCCACGACTTCATTGCCTATTAGCTTCAACTATTGAGACCAAATGATTAATCCTTGGGCATCCACGACCGCAAGTAACCTGAGGAGTCAACACTGGTGTACCATTAAAATATACAATGGCAGATGTTTATTGTACGGTTCAAGTCGAGCTAGCCATTGTAGGATTCTAGCTTAACAACTCATTATTCAAATCCATCAACTTTTGTTTAATATACTTCATCTTATCCCTACTGTCCATGCACAAGTAAGTGCACTCCTGAAATTTTTTTTCAACCTCTTGAATTTTTTTGTATTCGTCCATTATATGTGGATAACCACTAGCAAAGAAAATACTTGAGTGATGTCTATACACGTCTTTTCTACACCTCCTCAATATATACCTCTCATGAATTTCTTGCATATCTTTCATTGACATGATCTTAAAAATATGGAAACACAAGATTCCCTTAAATTCAAATTTCCTGCAATTACAATTAATACAATTTCCAGTGGCTCACCAATTATTGATTATAGATTTCTCCATCATGCTTTTCAATGCCAACATTTATGTTGCAATCTTTAATTACTCTTATGTAGGTGGAACAATATCACAATACATTATACATATGATTTTCTGTTACACTTGTTTTGAAAATCGAATTATTGTATGCCATTTGAAACTGCCTCTGCGAATGAAATTGGGATATGCACTTGACAACTTTGCTCTTGGAATCAAAGCCAGCACGAAACTCTTTTTGAATCTTGTTACTCATTGCTATCTAATATTGTTCCTCGAATTGTTTTAATGTACTCATCGAGTTCCATCAAAATATGCATGCATCCCTTCACTTCTTTAAGTTGAACCATACTAGCCCAAAATGTATGGTTCAAGTAAACTGGTGCCCAACTCTCCCTTTGCTCGTATAAGTTCTTC
Organism: Rehmannia glutinosa; assembly: GCA_016081115.2. Taxonomy (NCBI): domain Eukaryota; kingdom Viridiplantae; phylum Streptophyta; class Magnoliopsida; order Lamiales; family Orobanchaceae; genus Rehmannia; species Rehmannia glutinosa. The sequence goes on along the minus strand of JABTTQ020002742.1, from coordinate 1,133,523 downwards.
AACCATTCGTTCATTCTCCATACCATGATTTCTCAAGAATTCTGCCCACTTACTCTCAAATGTGTCAATTATAATATTGTCGTGCACCATCGCTTTGAATTTAATACTTGCCTTATCAAAGTTAGTAACCTTGAATTTTTGTGGAAGTTTAAATATAATATGCCACAAGAAAAAAAACGATGAATGAAGTTTGGCATCACTTCCTTATGGCGATCTTTATGCTTTCACATTGGTCCGTCAGTATAGCAGTAGGATGAACATTTACCATTACCTCAATCCAATTAGAAAAAACCCACTTGAATGATCATGCATTCTCATGTGTTAGCGATGCACATCCTAATAATATTGAATGTCCATGGTGAATGATACCCAATAGTAGCAAAAGGCATACGTATTCACAAGGTAAGTTGTATCAGAGCTAAATTCTGTGTAGGCTGTCTTGCTTCAAGGATGGATCGACAACACATTGCAAAGCCTTCTTTGATCATCAACATCCATTAAGTGAAAACATTATGTATCCCTTTGTTGCATACTCATAAGCAGCATACAGATAGCCTCTGTATCTCCATCTCCAAGTCTCAACCTTCTTTTGCTTTTTGCTCTCAATAAATTTCCTATAGTTCTTCGGCAGACATCCTAAATTTTGAGGTTCACCAGCTTGCACTTCTAACAACCTGATATTCTTGCATGATCTTATGCATGCAATGTCGTTTATTGCCTATTCATATTGATAAAAGATTCTTATTTGTTGGCATTAAAATGGACGTATGAGGTACCAATTCATGATTATGCGTCGTGCATATTGTGAAAAATTTCCCCGCATCCATGGACTTTATTAATTGCACTAATCCTGGAAAGACGATTTATTCGCTTTGAAGATTTTTCATAGATTGTTTTCCTCCCCCTATAACAACTTATTGTTGCATACTTCAGGTTATTCGCATTCACTTTGTGGTATGCTCTTTTAACCATACTAAACCCTTTAACACTAGCATGGTCTTAATATGCTTTGAACAAACTATCCATAGTTTTGAAAAACATATCGAGCTGAGGTCCAACGTCAATATTGAAAGTATTGGGATCTTCCATATTTACCTCATTACTTCTTCTTTTTTCTAAGTGTCGAGGTTCAAAATCATCATTGACGGCCCCACCTTTTCCTCCTGAATGTTCATCGATATCATCCTCCCAAGTACTATGAGAAATTTCAAACATCAAAGACTATTTGATTCTAGCATTATCGTTCTGCATTTTTCTCTATTTTGTTATTTTTTTAAATGAAAACAACGATTTGGGTATTTGTTGAAGAATGAAAAAAAAATTCAAAATTGGGGAGGCTATGAAAATTGATGTTTCAGACTCAACTGTTCATGGAAAATGTTTGGTTTGCAACTGTTCATGGAACATGTTTAGGCCCCTGCAACATACCAGCAATTTGTTTATCCTTTTTTTTTATTACTCTTGTAGATTAATGATGATCTAGATTGTTGAATTAATTAATGATTTGACACCAACAATTACTCTTTTTGTTTCTCAAAAATTTTAGCGGGATATATAAGTTCTTTAATAAATACATGTGACGTTAAAAAACACCACAATAAATTTAGTTCCACATATTAAATTCAATATACAATACAAATTAAAAAACACAATAACAGATATAAGAATTTGAGCAGCTAAATTGAGTATTGCATTAATCTCTCTTTTTTCGGACTTAGACCTTCTAGTGTAGATAGACCTTAAATGCATTCAAAAACACACCGTAAGTTGCTGTTAAACCAAAATATATCTACAGAATGGCTCATAGAATCTTAACTCAACGAAGATATACTAAACACTTAGAGTCTGACTGGTTCGTGTATACACTATACCTACACATGGAGATAGCTCAAAATTTTAGTTTGGATTGCAAACATTGAGGTATGTTCACATGTACCTTTTCAGCTGCGTGTTTACATTTCTTGTCTTTTCCTTTTTATTTTTTTTAGTTCTGTTTTCTGCAATGTAATAGTTTCTAAGGTTGTCCTTTTTGAGTTTTGTTAACAATAATATTTAGTTATGTTTTCTTTAGATCTAATGTTTTAATTTGGTCCATAATACATAATTATTTAATTAGTATCTTCAGTCCGACTGATTTATGTATACTGTGTATCTGTATATGAAGATAGCTTGAATATTTTTAGCCTGGAGTACATATTTTATGACAGTGAAGTATGTATAAAAGTACCTTTCAGTACATACCAAAGTACCTTTCAGTTGCATTTTTACAGTAATTTTATTTCTTTTGGTTCTTTTTATGCAATGTAGAATAAAGTTTATAAGGTTGTCCTTTTTTATTATGTTAATAGTACCATGTATTTTTATTTTCTGTAGTTCATGGATTGACTTGGAGATTCAGTCCTCATATCTTTTTTAAATTTTGACTTTTGTCCCTTAAATAAAAAATTCACATATTAACTACAATTACAAATATAATTTCACTTTTATAAATTTCAAAGTTCAAATTAGTTCAACTATAGATATGATATATAGTAAAATATATTTAATTTAGCTGAAAAAATAAAATTGCAATTTTAAATAAAAAGAGGTATATAAATAAATAAAATTATGTTAAAATTTATCGTTATAACTTAAAGTATAAATAAATTATTTAATAAATATCTCAATTCTCAAAAATTCATATTATTTATCATACGATTGAAATTTTTAATATCTATAAGTTTGAATATTCAAGTATTAAATAAAATATAATTTTGACATATATTTTAGTAAATAAAAAAATGAGTACAACAAAATATCTTGAATTCAACCGCACCTAATTTCACCCAACCAGTCATCGTCGACCCCCAGCTATCATCGCCAATTATACTTTCATTGTTCGTGGTTTTTGGGTCGACCCAAAGTAACATATATATATTAAAAGTCTATATTATCATCTATTTATATGAGTTATATGAGTCGTGTGAGTTAATTGTAATCAAAAAATTATATTTACTTACATTTGAATTTTTTTTAAATTCATTCATTATGCTAAAAAAAAGTATTCAGTCAATAAAAAATATTACAAAAGATAACATAAGTACTATTGTGTCAAACGGGTTAATCGTGTCAACTCAAGTCAATCTTAACCCAACTGGTTTATTATTTGTGTTATTCGGGTCCGACCGATTCTGACCATTACCTGTCAAGCCTTAACCCTAACCCGCTTATAATATGTTAGGTTCGTATCGTATCATAAATTGCCACATATAATATTTATAATTGGAGTGAATATCTGAATTTTTTTAATTAAAGACTAGATTAAAAATTTAAAAAAATGTGATGACTAAATCTCCAAGTCAATCTACTTAAAAGACTAAAAACATAATTTTGTCTTTTATAAAATCGTCACGTATGTATCATTACCGACAAAAAATGAGTGAAAAAATAATTTTTTTTTAAAAAAATACACATCAGCGAGTCAGTCAAAATTACCTATTATAGGGGGTAACCAGACTAAGTGCTTATTTGGGAGCACTTTTGAAATGAACTTTTGGATCTAAAAGTTTATTTCAATAATAATTCATGTTTGGTGGTTAATTTAGAATGGATTTTTGGACAAGTCACTCCTCCAAAAATCCAATCTAGAGAAGTGAGAATTGAAGGCTTTTTGAAAAGCCAATTCTAGAGAAGTCCACTTTCTAAATGGACTTTTCCATAAGTGCTCCTAAACATGCGCTAAATCTCCGAAAAAAAGTCAATTAAAGGATGAAATGTCAAAATCGAAATAAGTGAGGACCAAATTTTCAAAGAGGTCTACTTAGAGGACTAAAAAAATAATTTTGCTAAATGAAAAATTAACGATAATTATTTCATAAAAATATATAAAAATACAATTCAATTTTGGGTTCGTCTGACCGAAATGAAACCCAAAACCGAATTTTATGAAACAAAAAGTCAAAAATCAAACCAAATTTTACGGTTTCGGCAAATTAAAATTTCGGTTCAGTTCGACTGGTGAACCGAATTATGTTCACCTCTAAAAGACCATAAATCTTTTGTCTCCTTTTTAAAGGGTATTTGGTAAAGAGTTACAATGTGGAGGTTAAACTCATATTCGGTCAAAATAAATATCACTTGGGGGTGGTTTTCAAAATTATCAACAGACCGAGTTTTAACTTTTATTTTTAACCCCATCCCACTTCAAAATCTGTCTCGTTTATTCAATTAATTTATTTTTTATTATAATATTTATACTCATGTAATCTTATATTTTAGAATATATTTCGGGAATAAAGAATTAATTTTATATAAAACTATATATTTTTTTATATTGTTAAAAAAATAAAGTGGGTTTTAACTCTCTCCCAGGGGATAATTCAGCTGATAGGCGACCTGCTATGGGACACCAAGGTCCCGAGTTCGAAACCTACCAGTTGTAATTGCTCTTGATGTCTCTTAGGGCCAGGCGTTGGGGCACGCGCGGTTACCTCCGAGATTGGTAGTTGTGGGTGGGCCTAAAAGGCACTGCACAATGAGTTCTCGGTTATTAAAAAAAAGTGGGTTTTAACTCAAACCATTATAATATTGTTGGATACGAAAATAATTCTTTAGCCTTCATAATTCACATTACTTGTATTATTCAAAATTCTAATGCAAAAATTTCAATTATACTACAAAAAATTGCATATAGAATATGTAATTAGTTTAATATTGACACGAATATTTTTCTATTTTTTGGAATCGTTGACACGAATATTTAAGATGTCAAAAATATATTATTTAATGTCATACAATTTATATATTTTTGTGGAAAAATTCTCAAAAACTGTTCATAAAAATTGTTGATGTTCTTCTTGTACCAACAAAGAAAATACACGGACTATATGACTTAGAAATAAAAAGGGAACACTTAGAAATTATAAGAAGTTGCTAATTCTTCCTTTTATATCGAATACTGAGTAGAACGTGTCTGGTCCGCTTTGTACACTAAATTTGAATTTTACAAACTATATAGTAGGTTTTTTTCTCTTGTCTTTTTACTAATAAATTAAATCTACTATACTAATACAATTAGTGGGCTAATCATCAATACATCTAGGATAATAGTGGGATAATTGTGGGACACGTGTCTTCTCCCTGGTGTGCATGAGGCGCATGTTGGCCATGTGTTGAGAGAAGTTTTCTGACTTGTCTCTTTGACTCGTTGATAGGTGGTATCTTGGTCTGCCACTGGTGTTGAATCCACTTAGTGAGAGATTTGTTGAGTGGAGCACTTACTGGAATGGTTTTGTTGTAGTGGGTTGGGCTCGGCTCGAGCCACATCTTCAAGTCGGCTCCTTGCATCACCCTAGTTGGTCTACGTCATTTTGGACGGCTTACGTCATCATCACCTGAATGGCCACGTAGACATGTTTTTGCCCATCTCGGCTCGGGTATCATCAATGGCCCCCAAGTTCAATTCCGAGGAGAAGATTCTTCGAAACGGTTTTGAATTTTAATTGGAAAAAGAGAAAAATAAGAAGTCAAAAGGTTTGTTGACAGCTGTCACTTGTCCATCAATATCTGAAACGACGCATTAATTGAGTCACATGATGACAGACACGTGGCATCTTTCTGTTGGACCATATGGTGTGGGAAACATGGGGACGTGACTGTTACCCAGCTTTTTTGAATTTGAAAAGCCCCTTCCAACTGGCATGACACTTCCGAGGTAAGTTAACCTATAAATATGGTTTTCCTCTTTAATTTTTCACTTTCTCATTCATTCCATACAGATTAGCATTTGCAGACACCGAGCAGAAGATTTCAGGTCGGCATTGGGAACGGAGGCTCAAGAACACCTAGGTAACTTTCCAAATTTTTTCCTTTCCTTCTTCTTTTTCTTTATTTTTTCGAAAAACATGTCCGGTTTCACTGACGATAGTCAAAACCGAGATTGTAGCATCGAATTCGAAGTTGAAGATCCTCCGTCCGACGATCCTCCATCTGTAAGCCCTTCACCGAAAAGAGAAGCAACTCCAGAAAATCCTAGCATCATCGACGTCTCCAGTTCTAGTCACAGTCCTAAATCAGAGGTTTCTTTAGGCGATCGATGCGTGATTTTTGACCATGTTCCTATCACAGTGATCCGTGAGGGTGTAGTGTACAAGACTAATTTGTCTCCGGATGAGGAGTCGGGTGAGCAAGTAGATACTTTGGATCACCAAGCAAGCAACTCAGAAGATTTAAACATGGAACCTGAGGATCGTTATCGTGAGAAGGTCAGAGTGCCGGAAAGTGCGGGTGTGGCCGCTGTTGAGGTCCCCGAAGCAAGTGGGAAGGAGCAGGGCAGTTCGGACATGGTTGGGCGTGGCTGGGCGGAGGGTTGAATCGAGCAGGACCGAGGTCGTAGGGCCAAGAAGAAGGCCCCAGTGAATACGGGGGGAGAATGGACTCAAACCGACCATAATCACCAATTAGGCCTGATGATGGCGCATGAGTTGGAGGCCCTTTATCAGAGGCATCAGATCCCTTCATCTGTCCATTTCTGGTTGCTTGACAATGCTTAAGTGCCTGAGCTGCCGCCCATGGGGTGAATTGCTATGTATGCCCATAGCATCTTGTACGGATTGAGGTTCCCCCTGCCAAGATTGATAACTAATTGGTTCAAGAGGTGGAACTCACCATTGTCCCAGGTGCATCTGTTGACCTAGGGTCGAATAATTGGACTGCTTGTCCTGTTCTCCCATCAGGGCTATCCGCATCCACATTTTGAAGAGTTGAACGAGATTTTCGTGTGGAAAGTGACCCCGGGCCAGGGGCGACCATCGGGGTGGTACTATGTACAGACCCAGCCTGGTTATCCAGATGGGTTGGTTTTAGGCCTTCCACGGTCCTTGAAGGTGTGGAATGACAAATGGTTGTGGGTTGGTGGTGACTGGCAGACCCATCAAGGAGACTCGTTTCTTTCCCCTTTGCTCCAATTCTGATATGATTTTCGTAAGTACATTTCATTCTTTAAACTTCCAGAAAATTTTCTAATCGTTAATTCTTTTCTCTTTTCGTGCAGGGAATCATCCTTCCCCAAACCGTCTTTCAGCCGAGTTCATGAACTGGTTAGAAAATATTTAAGCTTTAGTTGCGTCGGATAGGAGGATACAGTTCTTGGCTACAGAGGCATAGCTGTGTCGGGCCGGCCTGCATAGAAGGCTTCCTAACGAGTCGGAGGCCAAACAAGAGATGTCCTAGGAAGAGTAAGGTGGGAGATGTCCACCACCAGCAGAGTGAGGTGGGACACCGGTGCCGGAACCACAACGAACGAGGGCCGGACAGGCTGTGTCGCCTCTGTTAAGGCCTAATCCTCTTAGGCAGGCGCCTTCAATGGCTGAGCGGACTGAGTGGACCAAGCAGCCGCGACAGACTAGAACCCAAGGTAGGTATATTTCTATAAGTTTGAATTTTCTTTGCATTTCGACATCTTCTTCGCTTTCTTTCATATTTTGCGTGTTTGTTGTAGGTCCAGCAGGGGTGGATGTCTTCGCTCGCCTTAACCGTGTAAGGTGGACTGCTGCTCGGGGGGCTGGGGAAAATACCCGGCAGGCCGCTGGGTCCAAGGAGGAGAGGTGGGCCAAGATTCAGTGTGGCAAGCATAAGGCCACGAATGACTAAGAAGAAGACGAGCAGCCTCTCAAACGGAGAAGAGGGAGCAGGATTGAAAAAAATGAGCCCGGCCAAATTGAGAGGACTAGGCTGACTCCGTGGGTACCCCCGATTGATATCCCTTCTGGGGAGATACTAAACAAGGCCCGGCGGCGGGCATTTTTGGATGACCTGGGGCAGGAGGGACGTTTCATCCCCCTGAACCTTGGCCGAGAGGAGGCCTATGAAGGTATGGACGGTCTGAGGCCCCAGTGGTTCGTAGAATTTACTAAGTGCTCAACACGATCGAGGAGTAGGTGGAAGCATTGCCAGAGGTTGGTCGGGCAGCATGGGATGTGCCGGTCCAAGCCTGGATGACCGGGATAGAGCAATTCTACACGGAGACAACGTGGGAGGATAAGGCCCAATATGCCATGGGGTTATCTGGAAGAATCATTGGCACCCTATGGCATATGTTTGGGCAGGCGCGCGACATGGAGAGACGTCATGGCAATTTGCAAGAGGCCCAAGCTACTCTACGCGGGATTCAAGAGTCTTTGGAGACTAAGACCAAAGCGGCCGTGGTGGCGGCCAATACTAAGTGAAGGTCTGGTGAGGAGGCCAGACCTACTCGGGATCAGGCGCAAAAAGCTGAGGAGGAGCTTCGTGCGGAGGTTGTGGAGTTGAGAAGGGCGGTGGTTCTGCACCCGGGGGAGTTGGGGAGGCGAGAGGCCGAGATCCGGAGGGGGATGGACGAGGCCTTTAAGAGGCAATTGGAGAAGGCTCGGGCGGAGGCCGTAAGGGCCTATAAACGGTGGGGGGAGTATGCCTTTATGCTGATCTGCGGGCATGTGACCAGTGTCGAAGAGATTTTGGAGGACCTCAAGAAAGGTAAGACCGTGGCGGATCTGGAAAAAGAGCTTGATACTCTGAACGCAGAATCGGGCAAAGCGTGCTCGCTCTCGATGATCAAGGCCCTATTTCGGAGCAGTGTAGGGTCGCAAGAGGTGTGAGTGTAAGGTTTAGAAGGGGGTTGAATAAACCTTACCAAATTTTCACTTTTGGTCCTTTTAAAAGTTCGAGTTGATAATACACACAGTGTCCTTGGTGGACACTGACCAATTTAGTTAATCAAGAGAGTTAGTCACTCAACGGACTCGATCGAGTTTGTTGATAGAATAACTCACCAAGTAAGACCGAATTAGCTCAACTGTGGTTTGTTTTTAGCGGAAGACTTAACACCCTTAAGTTTGGTTTAGTAATGATTTAATGCTTGGTTTTAGTACTTAGAGAATATCGGTTGGATAGCAAATATGTCGTGAGAATTAAACAAATAAGATGCAGGAATTAAAGTCTTTGAAATGTAAATGACACGATAAGTTTTTATAGAGGTTCGAAGATGGGGTAATTCTTCTACTCCTCTCTTCTCCAACTCCCGGAGGAATCCGCTAGGTATTGATCGAGATACAAAGTGGTAATATCCGGATACAAGTCTTGATCACACAAACTTGATCCTTTGGGACTCGATCCTGGAGATGCCTTGATCACTCACCGCTTCTCGTATGACTCGGCTTCTTCACAGGGCAAATTTGCCTTGCTACTATGACTCACTTTCTCAAGCTCTTTGGATTTGGTCACGAAGCCCTCCAAAAACTCGAGACCGGTTCGACCTTGAACCTTCCTACAATCCTTCGTGGAATGTAGACCCTTGATTCTTCAACAATTTCCTCTTCAACCGATTGATGTTATCTTTCCTTCACGGTGAGTGTTGAATTGATTTTCTTCGTAGTGTAGGCTTGAGGATTAATCTTGAATGATTTGAGAATATCTTAGGTTACTGATTCAAATATTTGCTTGAATGTTCGTGGTTTAGGTAACCTTGGTAACTTTCTCTCGAGTCATTCCTCGGCCTTTTATAGTGATCTTTCGTAAAAATCGCCCGTTGAAGAGATAGGCTTATTTTTGAAAGTCACTTGTGGTCGTTGGCTTGTCTTGTTGCGATCCTTGGAATTGCCACTTCCTCGTATGAATTGTTCTTGACTTTTGAGTTCGACATGGTATAGTGCTTCCCATTGGTTCATTCCCTTTGCACGCTTCCGGGACTCGAGCACTTCGAGAAAGGTAGCATGGAGGTATTACTTGTTTAAGTAATTCTCTTGATTTACGTACAACGGATCTCTTTCTCGTTATCTCGACTTGACCGCATTTCCTTGCTTTCCCCCAGGTGACTTAGAGTCGACTTTCAATCATTAAATGACTCTTCTTGTCACTTCAACTTGAGACTTGGCTATCTTGAGTTGACTTGATCGATACTTTACTCACCGCATCTCAAAATTTTGCACCTTGATCGAGTTCCCATCTTCTCTTCTTTGCCATACTCACCTGCAATGAGTCTTCCTTCTAGTCTCCGATTGTCTTCTTGCATGTTTAGTCATAGCGACTTAACTCGGCTTGACCAGCCCTTATTTGTTACAATGCGATTTACAACAAAAATGGGGTGCCAACTTCCTATTCTAAGTTTTACATGGCATTCATCAAAATCTAAACAATAAATTTCCCAACAATTTCCCCCTTTTTGATGATGCCAAAACTTAAAACATTCAAAATGTAAATAGCAAAGATACATACGAGATAGTGCATTCACAGAGAAATGTATGCGTAGAATCAATCCTTTTATTGATCATAACATTCTTGTTCTTTTACACAACTGTTTACAAGGTGTATCAAAGCAAACATTTATGTCTACGCAAAAAAATAGAGAATTTGATTTATTACGTACTTTACATAGTATGTATTTACATAGTAAAATACATGAAGGGGTGGACATCAACACTTCATCTCCTTGTGCCTCTTTCTTTCATCTTCCGGTCTTCTTCTTTTTTTTTTCTCATCTTCACCGCCTTCTTCTTCTTTTCATATGCTTTCCTGGCAGCTTCATCTCTTCTTAATCTCTCTTGTCTCTCCTCCCATAGCCGAGTTTGTCTTTTATTTTCTTCTTCGATTCTTTTCACATACTCGGATTGTTTTTAGCCACTTGCATTGGCTACTTGGTCAAGACCACCCGATAGATCCCTCCTTTCTTGCCGGATCTATGTACTCAATGTTTTTGGGCGGAGGCTGGAGTGCAAACCTCTTCCTCCACCATCGCTTCTTCCTCTTCCTCTCGGCGTGTATTGTCTTGGGGGTCTTCTTCTTTCCAATCGAGTGGCCAGCAGAGTGATCGCTGCCGGTCTCAGCTCGCTCTGTCGGCTTCTTCACATAACGTGAGACCCTTTTCCCAAGATAAAGTCCCGGCTTGAGCCATAGACATGTTTGCGAAGTATCCTTCGAGATGCGGCGTTTTAAATTCATCAACCGATCGTGGCTCGGTCGACATCCGATATGGCATAAGTGTCTCTGCTCTTTGGAATGCCTCCATGTTGTTTCAAGATGTCCATAACTCGGGCATTCAACCTTCCTTCCACTTCCTCCATCCCTCGCTTCAATCAATCTTTTTCTCTTCTCGGCATAGATGCAGCAGTGTTGGAGTGGCGGAGTCACTAGGAGTTTGTCATATAATATCACCGTGACAAGACCTTGTTGGGGGTTTGTGCAATCATCAATGTCATATCTTTCGATCCTTCCCCAACTCGACTTTCCTTTCTTTTGTTTTGACACTTCCTCACTGTCTTTCCCTTTGCAAATGCTCCTTCCTTCCTTTTCAACATCGAACTCTTGGCAATTTTAGGTATTCCTCTTCCCCCTTTTTGGCATCATCAAAGGAGAGGAACCCTGAAACATACTTGCAAGCGATAGAATCGAGCCTGCGATAGCCGAGTTCGCCTCGTCCGCTGCGGAATAATGCGGCGCGAAATTCGAGCAAGTAGCGTTGGACTCTGCAAATTAGCTTCATCTCGGCCATGAGAAGGCTGAATTTTCTATCCATGTTTTCTTCCATACACCGGAGATCACTCTTATTTTGCTCACGCAGCAGACTTTATCTCGGCGTGTGAGCTTCATGCATGTGCTCAATGTGTTCTCTCAATTTCGTCTTTGCATCGGATTCTCGGCTCTCCATACCCACGACTTGTTGAACAATGTCCTGAAGTATCTAGCTTGTTCCACACGCATTGTTTGTTTGTTGTTGCCACCATTCCCGATTCTCGACTATTATGCCTCTCAAGTCGGCTAGATCGGGTTGGCATCTCATTGTCGATCTCATGTCCATCGAGGCCTGGTGCCTCTCCATCCGTTCAATTTCTGCAAATAATGCTTTGAACACCTCCCGAACTTCATTTGTTTCCTTTGTTGCGGTGATGGCCAAGCAATCAAAATCATAAGCGGTGGAATGATGGTATCGATGGAATGACGAGGATCTGTCCGCGGGGCGTGCAAGATCGTTTTTGACTCGTCGGGAGGTCGGTACCTCCGGAGAGAAAGGAAATGATTCTACAAAGGAATCATCACGCCAACCGGGATTTGTTCAATGATGAGAGCGCGCGTGAAGTTCCTTGTGGAGTCGAACCTGCTGCGGCAGGGGAGCTCGCGGTGGACTGGACTCAAGTTGCGGTGGGGTCTTTTGTGAAGTGGACCCGACTTTGTTGAGCCTCACTGTCTCCAACAACTTCGCCATGCCTCATTTGGTTTTTCCAATTGAGTTGGTGTCCTCGGCCTTATCGAGCGTCATCGGATGATGATGAGATTTCCATGGGTGGCTCATCATCAAAATTGAAAGTTTGACGAGTAGTCTTGAGGTCGACTTACTCGTGGTTGGAACATCCTTAGTTGAGTCTTTTGGATCGATCCGGGGGATGACTCGGCTTCATCGTCTTCTTCCGATCCCGGAAAAGTTACATCGAGGATTATCCTGCGAGTCTCTACTTCAACTTCTTTACCCCCGGAAGTCTCAACCTCCCGTTGGCCTTCATTACCTCCTGCAGTCTCAATCTGCAGCGAGGCACTGACCTCCCTTTCGACGTGTCACTTGTCTTAGGGTCTTCTCAGTGGCATCCATTGGAGTCTCAACCTCATGGATTGTACTTTCATCGTCCGTAGAGTGTTAACTCCCGGTACATTCCTTCATGTGCCTCGACGCATCGGAACGTCATTAGCCTTCTTGAGCGGTTGGCACCTCGGTTGAGACAGTCTCAATCGCCTCGAGCTTCGTTGATGGCAACTTGCTTTGTGTATTTTGTGTTTGTACTTTCTCCACTTCGCCTCCTAGATTCGTTGTGGAGTCATCTGCGACATCCTCCGACCTTTGCTGCGGTGGAGGGAGTTTCCCCCCGGTGGCGCATCACCGAGTGACTTGGAATGGGGTCACTCGTCTCCAAACTCCCGGCTGTTTCTCCGAGTATTCGGCCGTTGGGGCGGTGGTAAGACACCTTCATTAGGGGTTGGCTCATTTGGGGTCCCCACTAACCCGGTTTCATCGCCATTTCCCTTAATTCCTTCTTCCGAGTGAGTCAGGGGAAGTGGTGGCAAGCAACAATCGTGGAATATCTTTTCCACTCCCAATGGGTCCAATTCCACTGTGCTTTGGAGGACTCTCCTGTCCCTCCATCATTCTTTTCTCATGAAGAATTCTAGATTCGTGCATTGCTTGCTTTGCATTTGCAACTCTTCGTAGCGGCAAGAAAGAGGGTCCGATCCTCATCACTTTCGATAGAATGTCGAGGTGAGGATGTGTATGTTCTGGGTGCCGGTGAGAGGCGAGATCTTTGGCCTTCTCTCGTGCCTCGGCTTCCTCCGCGCGCTCTCATTCTCCTTGTCCTTGAAGATCTGCAAGATATCTCATGCGATTTTCTTCATCCGATCTTGATCACGGTGGTCGATCCAAGAAAGTTCAACATTCCTCTTCTTCGATAAACTCGGCCACTTTGAATGCCACTGGATCGACTCAATTTCCACTTCCTCCACTCTCGCAGACGATTTTGGATGTCCGGATAAGGTGGGGATAGGATCATCACATCATCATCTCTTTCGACCTTCTTCTTGTGTCTCAAATTGCTCGAACTACAATTGGGTCTTGGTTTGCCTCTGTGATCGCCTTGGCAGACTTGGTTGTTTCATCAATAATATCTCGGATGGCTTGATGATTCTTCTTCGTCTCTTGGTTCGTACGGAGGGATTTACGGTTCGAGAGAGAGTGTCTTCCGAGTCCTCAAGGCGGGGGCCGTGGCCGGTGTTTTCTTCGAGGAGCGGACCGTCTTGGCTTATCGGTTCTCCTCTTTTTGATGACCGGAGAAGGTATTTGAGATTTCTTCTCGGCCTGCTTTTGGCGCGGGAGACGACGCTGCGGAGCAAAGCGGCGACTTCGAGCTGCGGGGTAGCGATTCTCTTAGCATTGCGGGGGGCAACTTTCTTCTTTGGTGGAGAGGAAACAATCGTATCTTCGGGTCAACATTCCCCCTCACTTGTATCGCCTCTCTTGGCGTGGGCTCTCTTCTCGTGCGCCGAGAGGTTTGATCTGAACATCCTCTTGTTTACATGGAACGCCTTTCCATGTCGAAGAAGGACTCCTTTCACCTCCATCAGCCGGCCAATCACCATGCCATATCCCAGGGATCCTCCAAATGCACCATCTTCCTTGAAGGATTTGTTCCCTACATTCTGGCAGAGTCTGCTGTAGACAAACTCAACCCAGTTTATTTTCCTTTCTTCAATGATCAACAGCTTGTGGTAGTCCTCCTTCAGCAGCCTCTTGTTTGCTGTGTAGACTATTTTATCAGCATAGTCGGATTTGGCTACTTCCCTCCAGGCAGCAGCCAGGTCTACATCAGCTTCGTTGATTTCTGATGCTCCTTCCGTCGGTAGTGAGCAGTGTTCAGCCAAATCCTTGGCAGAGATGATGAACTCCTTCCCGTGAACAGAGGATTTAATCCCCTCATCGTGAATCTCAGCGTTCACATAGAACTGTGCGACCTCTTCCACATAGGTCATCGAGAACTCCATCGTCAGAAATGGTTTCAGCCCGGACGATTTGAGCTTTTCAGCGATTTTCTTTATGAGGGCGTCATCGGACCCCTGTTTGACCATTCCCTCGAAATCCACTGTAGACCCAGTGTGGATTTGCTTCCCTAGCTTGACGAAATCATAAGTTGGTGCCATTTTTTTCCAGTATTTCACGAAAGGAAACTTAGAAGTTGATTTGAATATTGATAGAAATGAAATGTTTTGGTAATATGTGAGAGAAAACAGACGAAAACGTTTAAGTATGGTTTCTGAAAGGACGTGCGGATAGTTTTTGAAATGTGATCGAAATCAACGGCTTAGATTTTGCATGCCGATTAGCATTTAATGTCTCGAATTTAATGCGGCAACATTTATATCCAATCATAAGTTTGGTATGCAGCTTTTTGTCTGTACACATCATCATTATGCTGACGTCATTCTTAAAGACATTCCCGCTTAGTAAAAACGACTGCGTTTTTGTCATTTTGCTCATAAATGACTCAGCTTATCTCTTAGCTGATTTAACTCTTCCGTCACGATTCTCTCGCTGACTCACCGTGTCGGCTAATTCGATATAGCTGTCTTTCAGACATGGCTGATTCATTTAGCTGATTTTGAGAATTTAGTCCTTTCTCTCTTTTTTTGTTTCATTTCTTTTCTTTGAGTCTTCTGAGTGTCAGCTCAGTTCAATTAACCCTAACTCATGCTTGAGTTCTTCAAATCTTGATTCACATAATGGTTTTGTGAATATGTCGGCCAACTGTTTATCAGTTGAAATATATTCCAAGATGATGTCCTTCTTTTCAACATGATCTCTTATGAAGTGATATCGACATCGATATGCTTTGTTCTTGAGTGCAACACGAGATTACGAGTGATTGCAATTGCACTTGTGTTATCACACATGATTGGAATTTCCTTTTCTTCAACTTCATAGTCTCTCACCGCTCATCCATAGGATTTGGGCACAACAATTTGCCCGCAGCCTATGTATTCTCGTCAAATTGAGTTGGCTATTGAATTTTGCTTTTGCTAAACCAGAAATTAACATGTTTCCAAGCATTTGACATGTGCCTGAGGTGCTCTTCTCTCAACTCGCATCCAAAGATAGTCGAGTCGAATAGCCAATTAGCTTGAATCCACCTTCCTTTGGATACCATAAGCCAACTTCTTGGCTTCCTTTCAAATATCTCAAAATCCTCTTAGCTTTTGCAAATATATGGCTCTCTTTTGGAGCAGATTGAAATCTTGCACATACACCTACAAAGAAAGGTGATGTCCGCTCTTGTCGTGAGATAAAGCAATGATCCAATAAGTGCTCTATATCTTGTTTGATCTACTGGCTTGCCATCCGCATCCATGTCCATTTTGACCGATGTATTCATTGGTATTTTCACGAAGACTTCTCCTCCATACCAAATTTCTTCATTAAATCTCTTGTGTATTTTGTTTGACTTATGAAGGTTCCATCCTTCACTGCTTTTACTTGGAGTCCAAGGAAGAATGTCGACTCTCCCATCATGCTCATTTCAAATTTGCTTTGCATGAGGTTTGAAAATTTTTCACATAGCTCTTTGTTTGTGGATCCAAAAATGATGTCATCCACATATATTTGAACAAGCAAGATACTCTTCTTGTCTTGAATTCTCAAAAGTGTTCTATCTACTTTTCCTTTTGTGAATCCATTCTTAGTTAGGAATTGTGACAAAGTATCATACCATGCTCACGGTGCCTGTTTCAATCCATACGAGCTTTCTTGAGTTTGTATACCTTATCTCCAAGAGTCTTCTCGCTCAAACCCCTGGAGGTTGTTCAACATATACTTCTTCTTCCAATAGACCATTTAGGAATGCACTTTTTACGTCCATCGATATACAATAAAATTCTTGTGAGTTGCATAGGCAAGAAACATCCTTATAGCTTCCAATCTTGCTACAGGAGCAAATGTTTCATCAAAATCTATTCCTTCTTCTTGGCAATATCCTTTGGCTACTAGTCTTGCTTTGTTTCTTACCATAGAACCCTCCTCGTTCATCTTGTTTCTGAACACCCATTTAGTACCAATGACATTTTGATGGGTGGGTCTTTGAACTAATTCCCATACTTCATTTCTTTCAAACTGATTCAGCTCTTCTTGGATAGCTTGAATCCAATGTGTGTAATCCAATGCTTGTAACACGTCTTTAGGCTCTATTTGTGAGATAAAGCATGTGAACATAGCTTCTTGTTGAGTTTTGGATCTTGTTTTGACGCCTTCTCTTATATCTCCAATGACAAGTTCTCGTGGATGGTCTTTCACCATCTTACATCGGGTTGAAGTAAGTTAACCGGATTGATCGTCTAGCACCGTGTGTTGCTTTGATCGACTCTCTCGCAATCACTTAGCCGCAAATTTTCCAAAGATTCTATGGGACTCGGCTATCTCATCTTCATCTCGAGTTTATAATTCCAAATTGACTTGACATAGGGATTTTTCTCAGTATGGTTGGATGATTCACTTTATCACCACTCTTCAATGTCTTATCCATTTACATTTGGCTCATCGAATATCACATGAATGGATTCCTCTGCAACCATAGTCCTTTTGTTGAGTACTCTGTAGGCTTTGCTTTCACCGAGTATCCCAAGAAGATACCTTCATCGCTTTTAGCATCGAAAGCCTTTAGATTGTCTTTGCCATTGTTGTGGACGAAGCATTTACATCCAAATATTCTAAAATATGCAACATTTGGTTTTCTCTCATCCAAATCTCATAGGAGTCTTTGTCACCGTTTTTATCATACATCTATTTTGAGTGTAGCAAGTTGTGTTGATTGCGGCCAAAATATCTTTGTAACCCCGCTTCTCGCTAACATGGTCCTTCTTTGCTTCTTTGAGAGTTCTATTCTTTCTTTCTCGCAACTCCATTCTCACATGGAGTCCTTGCCGCAGATAATTCATGAACAATGCCATTTTCAATACAATATTGAGTTATTATACCATTGACAAACTCGCCTTCCTTCTGATCTTATTTTGATAATGGTTTGGCTCTTCTCATTTTGAATCCTCTTCATCACCATGGTAGTTTTACGTGAGAGTTTCTTTCTTCTTACACATGAATGTTGTCCATGTATATCTTGAGTAGTCATCTACTACCACCAAGGTATATTTCTTCCCACTTATGCTAGCTGGTTCAACTGGACCAAATAGATCCATATGTAGCAGGTGCAATATCCTTGTTGAAGATGGGCATGTCTTTTCTTTGAATGATGATTTGATTTGTTTTCCTTCCGCATGCGTCACATATACTCTCCTTCTTGTATACTCGAGTCCTGGAAGACCTATCACAAGATTACTTCGCAAGCTTGTTAAGTGTTTTGAAATTCAGGTGACTCGGCTTTTGTGCCACAACCAACTTGATTCAATTTGTGCTCTTTGCTAATAGGCAGTCTTTGGGTGTAGCGGTTGACCAATCTACTACATACATGTTCCTTTGTCTCGCATCCTTGCAACACAACTTCATTTGATTCAATATCCTTGATTTGGCATATACCCATGTTAAATCCAACATTATAGCCCTTGTCACGCGAGTTGGTGATGCTTAGCAAGTTGAAGTTGAGTCTTTCAACATATGCAACATCTCCGATTTCTAATCCGTTCTTCTTGATGGATCCAAAGGTGCATATGTGTGTCTTTGATGAAAGCTCTTATACTTTTGGAATGGCCTTTGCCGAGTTCTAGGCTTTTGCCATTTGGGCTTATATTCCATAAGTTTATGCTTTGATAGTTCACATCGTTCCAATCAGCTTGGCTTGGATATTTTCTACCATTCCCATCATATGTGTTTCTTTTATAGAACTTTTGGAGTTTTCGGTAGCTCTGTTTCTTCTTTTCTGAGTAATTCTGTTGGAGTTTGGCCGAGGAACTTGGTGAATTTCTTCTCGCTTGTCCTCTTAATGCACCCAACTTCATTTTCCTTTTCCTTTATAACCAAGGCCGCTTTGTTTGTAATTGTGCTTTGGAGTGAATGTGTGTGTACCATTTGGAGTTTTGGATTTTGAGATACTTTATTGCTTGAAGATCCTTTTTCCAAAATTACTTTTGGAGTTTGACATAGCACAGAGGAATTAAATCCTAAGCTTGTCTTGTCTCCACATTCTCTTTGACTCATAATAAGATCATCCAATGAGGCAATCACATTTTTGAGGTCATTCTCCCTCTTTTCTATGGCAAATATTTACGCTTATTAGCTTGCATTTTCAAATTTTAAACTTTTATTCTCATCACTATTTGACTTAGAGTACTCGGCTCCTTAGTCACCGTGAGTTTTGCTCTTGAGTAGGTCATTTTCCTCATTTAGTAGTGTGTGTGAGGATTTAATGTGTTCAAAATCTTTCATCATTTTGCCTAATGAATCATAAAGATCGTGGGTGATGAAGAGTGTGTATCACAGTCACTATCATCGAATCGAGTTTGATGAGTTAGAGTGTACCTCATCTTCTTGGTCGTTGATCTTGTTCCTTGGCCATCAAACGGTCGAGCTTCTTCCTCGTAGTCACTTGAGTAGTCGCCTTCACCGCTCTCTCGAATCACTGTCTCTCTTGACTTGGCTTTGTCTCGAGTCTCTGCACCAACATTGCCTTTTCTTTTCTTTTCTTCTTTTTCTCTCAAGACCTTTCTTTCTTCTTCATTCCTGTATTTGTTGACTACAGGATATGGACAATCAATGGCATAGTGACCTGGTTGCCTACGGTTCCAAAGATAGATATTCAACCTTTTGATCACTCTTTCCATTCTTGGATTGTCACCCTTTGATATTGACTTTTTTTGATGATCTTTCTCTTGGTTGGCCTATCTTCCCTTGACTTGGAGGGAGTCGAGTGTCTTCCGAAGATTCGCCCTTGCCTCTCTTGTAGTTCTTGTTGAAGAACTTGTTGAACCTTTTAACCATCGTGGCTATTTCTTCTTGATCAATGACTTTTTGATCTCAACTCTCTTTCCATCCTTAACAATTAGAGCAAATTGTTTTGGGTACAAATTGTCTCTTCCCGATCTTTTCTTCTCGGCTTAAATTCGTAGGCTTTGAGATCCGAGAATAGTTCATGGTTGGAGGTCTTCGATAGGTCCATGGAATGTCTCGGTGCCATGACCTTCATTTCCCATTCAGGCCGGGAGACGTTTTAGGATCTTCATACACATTTCCTTCTCGTGTATATTCCTTTCCAAGTGCGAGATAGCTCGTTGGTGATTTCTCGAACCGAGTATCCATTAATCCGCATTTTCTCCTGCGATCATTTTGAAATTCTCAAATTTTTGTACACCACCGATAATTTATTTTCCTTGATTTGCTCGAGCCTTCACAAATCAATGTTAGCTTGTCCCATTTCTTTAGCCGTTTTGCATGATTTGACTTTATTGAACATGGCTTTATCCAAGGTTTTGTAAAGGATGTCCTTGGCTACATTGTCCAGGTTGTATCTTTTTCTCATCATTTGTCCATTCGGTTCTTGGTTTTTCAACCATAGCTGGTCTAGGGGCAACATCCTCTTCACCTTCAGTTGTAGCTCTTCTTACAGTTTTGTTTATTTTTAAGATTTGCAGTGGCCCATCCTCTATCACTATCCACATCTCATCATGTAATGATGATAGATGAGCCTGCATACGAATTTTCCAATCATCAAATTCTTCAATAGTGAACATAGGGATGCGTGTCAAATTTGCTTCCATGATAATAACTTTTAATGATAAAAGGAGTTTTGAAAACTCAAGTACTAAAACAGACTTTGAAAAGTTTGGAGATCTAGTTCAGTAACCAGTGCGGAAGGCTCAATGAACCAACCGCTTTGATACCACTTGTAGGCCCCAAGGGGTGTGAGTGTAAGGTTTAGAAGGGGGGTTGAATAAACCTTTACCAAATTTTCACTTTTGGTCCTTTTAAAAGTTCGAGTTGATAATACACAAATTTGTGTCCTTGGTGGACATGCCAATTTTTTTAATCAAGAGTTAGTCACTCAACGGACTCGAAATAAGCCGTTGATAGAATAACTCACCGTTAAGACCAATTAGCTCAACTGCGTGGTTTGTTTTCAGCTAAGACTTAACACCCTTAAGTTTGGTTTAGTAATGATTTAATGCTTGGTTTTAGTACTTAGAGATTATCGGTTGGATAGCAAATATGTCGTGAAATTAAACAAATAAGATGCGAGGAATTAAAGTCTTGAAATGTAAATGACACGATAAGTTTTTATAGAGGTTTGAAGATGGGGTAATTCTTCTACTCCTCTCTTCTCCAACTCCTGGAGGAATCCACTAGGTATTGATCGGTATACAAAGTGGTAACATCCGGATACAAGTCTTGATCACACAACCGACTTGATCCTTTGGGACTCGATCGAGATACCTTGATCACTCGGTTGGCTTCTCGTATGACTCGGCAGTTCACAGGCGGTTGCCTTGCTACTACTACCACTTGCTCAAGCTCTTTGGATTTGATCATGAAGCCCTCCAAAACTCGAGACTGTTCGACCTTGAACCTTCCTACAATCCTTCGTGGAATGTAGACCCCTTGATTCTTCAACAATTTCCTCTTCAACTGATTGAAGTTATCTTTCCTTCACAGTGAGTGTTGAATTGATTTTCTTCGTAGTGTAGGCTTGAGGATTAATCTTGAATGATTTGAGAATATCTTAGGTTACAGTTCAAATATTTGCTTGAATGTTCGTGGTTCGTAACCTTGGTAACTTTCTCTCGAGTCATTCCTCGGCCTTTTATAGTGATCTTTCAAAAATCACGCCCGTTGAAGAGATATGCTTATTTTTGAAAGTCACTTGTGGTCGTTGGCTTGTCTTGTTGCGATCCTTGGAATTGGCACTTCCTCGTATGAATTGTTCTTGAAATTTGAGTTCGACACGGTATAGTGCTTCCCATTGGTTCATTCCTTTGCACGCTTCGGGACCGAGCACTTCGAGAAAGGTAGCATGGAGGTATTACTTGTTTAAGTAATTCTCTTGATTTACGCAACGGATCTCTTTCTGTTATCTCGACTTGATCGCATTTCCTTGCTTTCCCCAGGTGACTTAGAGTCACTTTCAATCATTAAATGACTCTTACCTCACTTCAACTTGAGACTTGGCTATCTTGAGTTGACTTGACTGATACTTTACTCACCGCATCTCACCGCACCTTGATCGAGTTCCCATCTTCTCTTCTTTGCCATACTCGGTCTCTGCAATGAGTCTTCCTTCTAGTATCCAGTTGTCTTCTTGCATGTTTAGTCATAGTGACTTAACTCGGCTTGACCAAATTTATTTGTTACAATGCGCTTACAACAAAAATGGGGTGCCAACTTCCTATTCTAAGTTTTACATGGCATTCATCAAAATCTAAACAATAAATTTCCCAACAAACAGGATGCCTCTCCAGCCAATGAAGATGGGGAGGAAGTAGCTTCAAGTGGTCCAACCTCATGTTCTGGTGGGACCCGACCTCCCGCTCCATAGGGTGCTTTGTGTTTTTCTTTTTTGTTTTTGATGTAACCGGCCTTGAGCCTTTGATGTAATTAGCCTCGGGCCCATGTACATACTTCTGTCTTTAATGAAAATTTCCTTTTAGTTGTCTTTTCACATTATTTTTTCATAAATTTTTCTAAGTGTTGTGCTCGGGGCTTGGCTGAGTTTTACTTGTAGCGAGCTTGATGGTAGGTTGAGTTTCGAAAATAGTAGTTCATGACGTGCTCAGATCTAGGCCGAGACGTAAAGTAAAGTTGTGTGTTGTGTTTGGGACTTGGTCGAGACGAATAGAATTTAAGACAAAACTTTTGCTTGGAAATATTTAACTTTATTGATAATATTTCTTCAAATAAGATACATTCCACGGATGATTGAACTTTTCCCCACTCAAGTACTCGAATTCGTACGCCCCATTTAACAAGACATATCTAACTCTATACGGGCCTTCCCAGGTCGGCTTTAGTGAGCTGGGTTCGGCCCCAGTGACCTTTTTCAAGACTAGATCTCCGACCAGGAATTTCCTTTCCTTTTCTGTTGAGTTGTAGTATCTTTCACTTCTCTGTTTATATATAGCGTTTTTCATCTCGGCACTGCATCTCTTCTCTTCTAATAGATCCAGTTTGGCTCGTAGGGCTATCTCATTCTTCTCTTCGGAAAAATTAGCAATTCTAAATGTCGGGGCTCTGATTTCTACTAGAATGATGGCCTCAACTCCGTATGCTAGGGAGAAAGGTGCTTCACCAGTGGTAGATCAATGTGTTGTCCTAAAAGCTGATAATACTCTAGGCAGCTCCTCTGGCCAGTTTCCCTTGGATTCTTCTAGTGTCGTGTTCAATGTATATTTGAGGATTTTGTTCACCACCTCGACTTGGCCATTAGATTGTGGGTGATATGGAGTGGAGAAGTGGTTCTTGATGTGGAAACTATCGCAAAAAGTTCGAAATAATCTGTTATCAAACTATTTTCCGTTGTCTGTTACTATTGAATATGGTATCCTGAACCTACATATAATTGATTTCCACACAAAATTGATGATCTTTTCTTTGTCTATCTTTGCTAGGGGTTCCGCATCGGCCCACTTAGTAAAATAGTCCACCGCGACTATGGCATACTTCACGCCCCCTTTTCCAGTGGGGATGTGGTCCAATGAGGTCTACTCCCCATTTGGCAAATGGCCAAGGACTGAATATTGAAGTGAGTTGTTCGGGGTGGAACCTGACTTGTGGTGCGAATCGTTGACACCTTTCGCATTTCTTGAATAATGAGATCGCATCCTGCTTTAAAGATGGCCAGTAGTACCCTTGTCGGATCAGCTTGTATGCTAGTGTCTGGCCCCCTGTATGATTTCCACAGATTCCTTCAAGTACTTCACGGAGAGTGTAGTTGGCGTCGGTTTCTGATAAGCCCCTGAGCAGCGAGACCGAGTACCCACATTTATATAGGACCCCTGTAGGTCCCAAGGGGTATGAAGTAAGGTTTAGAAGGGGGGGTTGAATAAACGTTACCAAATTTTCAATTTAGTCATTTTAAAATTATTTAACAGAGTTGACTCAAACGGCTGTGTCCTTGATGGACAACTAAGTTGGCTTTTCAGCGAAGTTACCCACTCAAGAGGCTCGATAGAGCTATTGATAGTATAACTCGGCTGCTCAAGCCAAATACTTAACTTGGTTGATTGGTTTTTAACAGCGGAAGACTTAACACCCTTTGTTTAGAATTAGCTTATTTTAAACACTTGATTTTTAGCACTTGGTTATTTATCAGTTGAATAGCAAATACAATACTTGACAACATATATAAAGTAAATATACAGGAAAGTAAGTTTGCTGAAAGTAAATGACACAAATATTTTATAGAGGTTCGAAGATGGAGTAATTATTCTAATCCTCTCTTCTCCAACTCCTAGAGGAATCCACTATGTAATAGATCAATTTACAAAGCGGTGAACAGTCTGGAGACAGCCTTGATCACACAGTTAGCTTTTCTTGCGACTCAGCTTCTTCACAGGGCAGCTGCCTTGCTACTTCAGCTCACTTCTCAAGTTCTTGGATTTGATCGCGAAGCCCTCCAACAAACTTGATATGTTCGACCAGGAACTTTTCTATAATCCTGACTTGGAAAGTAGACCCCTTTGTTTTCTTCAAAAGTTTCCTCTTCAACAGATTTGAAGTTGTCTTTCCTTCACAACTTATGTTGGATGGATTTCCTTCGAGTTTCAGGCTTGAGGAATTGCTTGAATATTTATGAGAATATTGCAGGTTAAATGCTTGAATATTGCTTGCTTGTTCGTGCTTCAGGTGACATCTTCTCAATAACTTCCTTAGCCTTTTATAGTGCACATTTGAAATTTTGCCCGTTGAAGAGATAGGCTAATTTCAAATGTCACTTGGTGTTCGTTGGCTTGCCTTGTCTTGGTTTGCAGTCCTTGATGTTGACCTTTCCTCGTATTAAATGACTTCGCAACATTGCGGTGCACGACACAAGGTGCAGTGTTTCCCTTTGGTTCATTCATTTTGCATAATTCTGGGACTAACACTTTAGACCTAACAACTTTGATATATTACTATATTGAGTAATATTCTTGACTTTAATCAATGGATCTAAGTCAGTTGTCTTGACTAGACTGTTGTCTATACCCCAGGTGAGTTGAGTCAGCTCTAGTCATTGGATAACTCAACTGTCACTTCAACTTGAGACTTGGCTTCTTGAGTTGACTTGACTGACACTTCTTCTGTGTTCCCAGCGACTCTCCTTCAGTCGAGTCCTTGACTTCCGTCATGGCATTACTCAGCTGACACACAACAGAGTCTTCACATAGTCCGCGGTTGACTTCTTGTAATTCTTGGCATAGCTGACTTGACTCAGCTTTTTCAGCCCTATCTATTACAATGCAAATTACAAGGCAAATGGGGTGCCAACTTCGTAGTTTAAGTTTTACATGGTATCATCAAAATCTAACAAATAAATTTCCTAACGATTTCCCCCTTTTTGATGATGCCAAAACTTAAAACATTTAAAGAAAGTAAACAGGAAAGATACATACAGACAATGCAATAACAATTAATGTATGCTTAAATGGATCATTTTATTGATCATATTATTCTTGTACTTTACACAACTGTTTACATTCGGTATCA
Organism: Rehmannia glutinosa; assembly: GCA_016081115.2. Classification (NCBI taxonomy): domain Eukaryota; kingdom Viridiplantae; phylum Streptophyta; class Magnoliopsida; order Lamiales; family Orobanchaceae; genus Rehmannia; species Rehmannia glutinosa. The sequence goes on along the minus strand of JABTTQ020002742.1, from coordinate 1,108,367 downwards.
GAGTAGCATAAATGTATACATGTCAATACACAATATATCTAAGCTAAGATACATAAAGAGTGAAAATTACAGGGAATTCACTAAGCTTATTACAGAAGACTTACATAAATGTATTTTCGACAAAAATACATGAAGGGGTTCGCAGCAATACTTCAACGCCTTTGTTGCTTCCTTCCTCTCTCTCTTCTTCAACTCTTCTTCTATCTGAATCATCTCTTTTCCTTTTTCTTTCCTCTTCTTCTTTCTTTTTCTTTTCGTAGGCCTGTTTGGCAGCAGGGTCATCCCTTTGCTTCCACTCGAGCCATTCTCTGGTTTGCCTTAGATTTTCTTCTTCTTGCCTTCTTGCAGCTTCAGCGTTCTTCCTTTAAACCTCTCGGTTGGCAAGGTGATCATATCCAGCCCAGTAGATAATGTTTTTTTCTTTTTAGGATCTACATACGATACATCTTTTGGTTTTGGTCGAGGTTGGGAGCCTCTTCCACCACCACTTCTTTCCCTTCCTGACTCAGCTCTTCCACCTCTGGGAGTGTACTGTACTGGAGTCTTCTGCTTTCCAGCAGAGTGACTACTGGAAGTCTGCTGCTTATCAGCTTATTTACATAAGTTCAAACATTTCTCCCAATACAAGTCCCATGCTTGAGACAGAGTCATTCCGTGAAAGTAGCCTTCTGATTCTAAAGTCTTAAACTCCTCAATTAATTTGGGCTCAGATCCATCATCAGGCATAGTAATTTCCTTAGGGGGCTTGATCGCAGGGTAGTCCTTCCCGGCTGGAGGACCACCATATTGTTTTCTTATTTCCTGAACGTAAGCTTCTTGCTTTTTAGCTAACTCCTCAAATTCAGCTTCAATGACCTTTCTTTTATCTGCCATGGCCACTGAAGCTTTCTCGATGGGTAAGGTAACAGGGAGTTTGCCGAGAATAGAGGCAGTGACATCACCTAGCTGAGGGTTTCAGCAAACATCATCTTTAAATCTGTCAAACTTCCTTCCCCCTTAGCCATGTCACCTCCTTGCTTTAATTTTTCTTCCTTCAATCCCTTGAGGGACTCCTCTTTCCCCTTTTTGGCATCATCACCAAAGGAGAGAGGTATCCCAGGGAACAAACCACCGAGGATAAAGTCCAGTCGGATGATGGTTGAGTTGTGCTTGGAGGCTGTTGCATCATACGCTGTGCGAAATTCTGAGGGTGCGGCCTTGGACTCGGCTGATACGATCTTCATTTCAGCCATTAGAAGACTAAATTTGTCATTCATGTTGTTCTCGAGTCTGGCAATCTCATTTTTGTGGAAATGTTGCAGCAGCTCCATATCTGTCTTATGGGAATGGTTAATCCTCTCGATGTACTCCTTCATCCTCTGCCTGTACATGGAGTTATCTGCACTCCATACGAGCATTTGTCCATATAGAGCTTTGAAATAGTGGACTTGCTCTATTCGCATAGCAGTCTGCTGTTGAGTCCATTCCCTTAGTCTCAACACAATGCCTCTTAGATCGCCTGTGAGAGTGGCATCCCGATTGTCCAAACATAAATCCAGATAGGCTTGATGACATTCCATCTTCTTAATTTCTTCGTAAATTTTCTTGAAGACTTCACGGAACTCAGCTTGCACATTGGATTCAGTTTATGGCCACTCTGCGTCAAAGTTGAAGTCTGCTAGAACGATCGTGTCTGTAGGAATGATTGGCTCTTCCCTTACCGTGTATCTCCTTTCTTCAGCAGCTATTTCTTCTTCCAATTCAGGTAGATCCTTAGAGAAGGGGAACATATCTTGAAATGCATCATCGTGCACGTATGGAATATCTTGTTGCTCAGGTGCTTGCGATGATTCAGCTCGTTGTGCCTCGGCTACGGCAGCTTCATTGGCGTGTCACACAAGGGAGCCTATGACGAGTTTGTAGGGTCGTTACTCTTTTGTTGTGGGAGCTCACTTGTGAGATGACTTGTTTCAGTGGGCGGTTGAGATGTTTTGCCTTAGGCGATCGAGCCTCAAATTTGTCTTAACAACTTCCTCGGTCTCAGTGGGTTTTTCCAATTGAGTAATCTTGTCCTCAGCTATATCATCAGCTTCATTGGAGGATGATGAGACCTGTGGAGTTAGCTCATAATCAAAATTGAACCTCATCTGAGCCGCATTGTCACTAGCTTGGCTCTGAGATTTTAGAACATCGGCAGTTGTGTCCACTACAGGATCTTCAGGCAGGGTGGACTCAACTTCATCCTCTGACCCTAGAAATAATGTGTCAATATTTTCTTTGGAGTCATGAAGGGCACCAATAACTTCTTCCGTGGCTACACCTTCAAATAGAGGGATGCTCTTATTTCCATCATCTTTACCAAGGGAAGTCTCAACCTCCCTTTGGCCTTCAATACCCCCAGCAGTCTCCACTGCTGCAGGGCCTTCTTCAATCCCTTCGACAGTCTCAATTGGCTTAGGGTCTTCTAACCTCCCTTCTACAGACTCAACTGTCTTAGGGTCTTGGACAATGGCATCCATAGGAGTCTCAACCCCTTGGATTGCACTTTCAGAGCCCAGAGTGTTGACTCCCAGGGCTTCACCATCCTTTGCCTCAGCTGTGGCAGCAATGTCGTCGGCCTTCAATACAGCTGACATCTCAGTTGAAACAGACTTAACTGTTTGAGCATCGTTAATGTCACTCTGTTCTTCTGCAATTTCTTTCTCAACTTCACCTCCTGACTGCATAGGTGTGTCTCCCACAGCTTTCTCCACCCCAGCTGTGGTGGAGAGAGTTTCCCCCTCAGCTGGCGCACCAGCTGAGTTACTGATAGTGGGGTCACTCTGCTCCTGAGACACGGCTTTTGCCTCTAAGTGTACAGCCACAGGGGCAGGCGTGTTAACACCTTCATCAAGGGTTGGCTTGGCTTGGGTGCCTAAATTCCCAGCTTCATCGACAGTTCCCTTAGAGGCATCCTCTGATTGCACGGGGGACGTAGCTGCAGCAATGTCCATCGCAATTTGTTGTGCCACTCCCAAGGGATCATTCTGTAGAAAAGTTTGGGAGGACTCTTCTGGACATTCTAATAAGCTTTTCTCGTGCATGGTTTTGGATTCCTTCAAATCTTGTTGCATTTCCAACTTCTCAGTTGCAGCTGCAGGATCCATGTCTTCCTCTCATGTGTATGTTCGAGAGTACCTGTGAAGGCACACATTTTGGACTTCTCTAGGGCTCGGGCTCGCTCCTCAGCTTTCTCCTTCTCATCCTCTTTAATAATGCGGAGGATGTCCAAGCAGTTTTCTTCATCAAGGGCAGGTCTGACATCATTAACGCCAAGAAATTGGAGAAGCTCTTTTTCCTCCTCGATGAGTTCAGGACGAGTGAACTGCATCCTTTAATGGTCCAACTTACATGCCCTTCACTCTCTCAAACGCCTTTGAATATCAGGGTAAACCGGAGAGTACATTATCAAATCATCATCATCACTTTCATCTCTAGTTTCCTGAATGGGAGCTAGGAGACCTTTCTCTCCTCGATTCTGCAAAGCAAAGATCCGTCATAGGAGGAGACAACTCTTTCAATTTCGGACTCAGTCTCGGTCTTTGCTTCGCTTTCCTCGTTTCTTCCTCACTGGTCTTCGATCCTCTCTGTTGATCATTATCAGCAGTCTGCTTGGGCTCGTCAACAACTTCAGGAGACTACTCTTCCTGAGCATCAGCAGTCTCAGCTTCTTTCTCCGATTGAGTGATAGATTTAGCTGTATTTTCGGCTGTATACTTCTTTGTCAACCATCTTCTTTTGGATGGGAGCAGGGGAACCTCTGGTTCAACGTTCTTAGGTTCCTCAAATGTAATGGCTTTCGCCTCTGCCTTCCTTGCTTTGGCTGTGCGTTTTTTCTTCACGATAGGAGAGGTAATATGGGGTTCCTCCTCTATCTCGGCTGCTTGGGCAAGAGCTCGGCTGCATGGGCAGGAGCTTTGGACTTTGCTGCAGGAGCAGGTGCTTTCTTCTTGGGTGGAGAGGTCTCAGCTGTGTCTTCGGGATTAGCTGATTCCCCCTCACTGGTATTTGCCTTTCTAGCATGGGCTTTTCTCTGGGCATCAGAGAGGTTTGCTATGAACATCTTGTTTACATGGAAGGGCTTTCCATGGCGGAGAGCAATACCTTTCACTTTCATTAGATGGCCAATGACCAGGCCATAACCCAATGAGCATCCAAAGGACCCATCCTCCTTGTATGTCCTGTTTAGCACATTTTGGCAGAGTCTGTTGTAAACAAACTCAGCCCAGTTTACTCGCTTCTCTTGCATGATCACAGCCATCATGATCAGCTTAGTTTTGGACAGCTGATTGAAGCTTCCAAATTTAATGTCAACGCACTTTGAGATGACATCCATCAGCTTGTGATAGTCGTCCTTCAAGGAATCTTTCTTGGATGTATAGATCACTTTTGCAGCACACTCAGGCTTGGAAACTTCTTTCCAAGCCGCAGCTTAGTCGACATCCTGTTCAGAGATGTCCTTCAAACCCTCCGCGGGCAACAAACAGTGCTCAGCAAGGTCTTTGGCATTGAGTTTGATGACCATGCTGTGGACAGAAGACTTGATTTCATCGTCTTGAACCTCAGCGTTCACGTAGAACATAGCGACCTCTTCGAGGTACGTATGAGTGAACTCCATCGTCAGAAAATCCTTCAGGCCGGACTTCTCTAACTTTTCAGCTAGCTTCCTGACCAGGGCATCATCCACACCCTGCTTGATCATCCCTTCAAAATCCACCGAAGAACCAGTGTGGATTTGCTTTGAGAGCTTCATGTAATCATGTTTTGGAGCCTTTTTTAGATATTTTTACCGATTAAAGTACGAGAAGACTTGCTTGAAAGAACTAGGGTTTTTCGCTTAGTTTCAAAGAGAATACACTTTTTTTTCTTGAAGATGAATAGTTCGTGTGAGGAGAGAGAGAGAGAGAGAGAGAGAGAGAGAGAGACGAAGTTTCGTATATAAGAAACGTTAAAGGGCATATTTCGGATTGTGAAATTTTTGATCGAGATCAACCGCTGAGATTGTAGCTTCAAAACCGCATTTAATTCCCCGCATTAAATGCAACAGCATTTATATCCAATCATATGGTTTACTGTGCAGCTTTTACTATGATTGTCATTATTCTGCTGACGTCATCCTTAAAAACATTCTCGCTCATTTAAAATGACTGCGTTTTTGTCACTTAGCTCATAAATAATTCATCTTTTATCCAAAGTAACTCAACTTTGCTTCTCTCTTCTCATGAAGTAACTCAGCTGTCAGCTAACTCGATACAACTGACTTCCCAATAAGGATGTTTCACTTTGCTGAAATGTGAGACATGCCCTACTTCCATTTTCTCATCTTTTATCTCTGTTGATTGAGTCTTCTGAGTATCAGCTCAGCTCAATTAACCCTAACTCATTCTTGAGCTCTTCAAATCTCGATTCACATAAAGGCTTTGTGAATATATCAGCTAATTGTTTACCAGTTGAGATGTATTCTAAGGTGATGTCTTTCTTTTCAGCATGATCTCTTACAAAATGATATCTCACATCATTATGCTTTGTTCTTGAATGGAACACTGGATTCTGAGTGATTGCAATCGCACTAGTGTTATCACACATAATTGGAATCTCTTTTTCTTCAATCTCATAATCTCTCAGCTGCTGTCTCATCCATAAGACTTAGTAAAACAATTTTGCCGCGCCTATGTATTCTCGCTTCACCAAAGGGATGTGGCTATTGAATTTTGTTTCTTCAACCAAGAAACAATCTATTTCCAAGTATTTGACATGTACCAGAAGTACTCTTCCTATCAACTCTACATCCAACATAGTCTGAGTCTGAGTATCCAATCATCTTAAATCCACCTTCCTTTGGATACCATAAGCCGACTTCCCGGCATCCCTTCAAATATCTTAGGATTCTCTTAGTCAAGCAATATGTGGCTCTCCTTTGGTGCAGATATAATCTTGCACATACACCTTGTAAAGGTGATGTCCGCTCTTCTTTGTTAGATAGAGCAAAGATCCAATGAGAGCTCTATATCTGGTTTGATCAACAGCTTTGCCATCTGCATCCATGTCCATCTTGAATGAAGTATTCATTGGAATTTTCACAGAAGACTTCTCTTCCATACCAAATTTTTTCATCAAATCTCTGGTATATTTTGTTAGGCTTATGAAGGTTCCATCCTTCAATTATTTGACTTGAAGTCCTAGGAAGAAGGTCAGCTCTCCCATCATGCTCATCTCAAATCTGCCTTGCATAAGGTTTGAGAACTTGTCACACAGAACTATATTTGTGGAACCAAAAATAATGTCATCAACATATATTTGAACAAGCAGTATACTCTCTCCATCTTAAATCCTGAAGAGTGTTCTATCAACTTTGCCTTTTGGTGAATCCATTGTCAGTTAGAAATTGAGACAACGTACATACCATGCTCTTGGTGCTTGTTTCAATCCATATAATGCTTTCTTGAGCTTGTAGACCTTATCTTCAATAGTTTTCTGCTCAAAACCTGGAGGTTGTTCAACATAGACTTCTTCCTAACAATCCATTTAGAAATGCACTCTTCATATACATTTGATACACAGTGAAGTTCTTATGTGCATCATAAGCAAGAAACATCCTTATTGCTTCCAATCTTGCAATATGAGCAAAGGTTTCATCAAAATCTATACCTTCTTCTTGGCAATACCCTTTGGCTACCAATCTTGCTTTGTTCATGTAGGTCCCAAGGGGTGTGAGTAAGGTTTAGAAGGGGGGTTGAATAAACCTTACCAAATTTTTGATTTTAGTCCTTTTAAAATATTATAGAGTTAATTACACAGCTAAGTCCTTGAGGGACAGCTAAGTTAGTAAATCAGCAGAGTTAGCCACTCAACATACTCGATAGAGCTGTTGATAGAATAACTCAGCTGTTTAGACTAAACCTTAACTTGGCTGTGATGAGTTTTTCAGCGGAAGACTTAACACCCTTGAATTTGATTTAACTCTGTTTTAAACACTTGGTTTTAGCACTTTGTTATTTATTAGTTGGATAGCAAATTATCAGCAGATATAAAGTATGTGCAAGAATGTAAATATGCTGAAATGTAAATGACACAAGTAAATTTTATAGAGGTTCGAAGATGGGGTAATTCTTCTGCTCCTCTCTTCTCCAACTCCTGGAGGAATCCACTAAGTAATGATCAGAGTACAACGTGGTTATCAGTCTAGAGACAAGTCTTGATCACACAGCTGACTTGCTCTTTGGACTCGGTCTGGAGATGCCTTGGTCACACAGCTAGCTTCTCGTCCGACTCAGCTTCTTCACAGGCGATCGCTTTGCTACTTCTCTACTTACTTTCTCAAGCTTCTTGGATTTGATCACGAAGCCTCCAATAACTTGAGATTGGTTCGGCCTTGAACCTTCCTACAATCCTCCTTGGAAAGTAGACCCCTTTTGATTCTTCAAAAGTTTGCTCTTCAACAACTTTGAAGTTGTCTTTCCTTCACAAATTAGTGTTGGATCGATTTTCTTGAGATTTAGGATTGAGGATTTTGCTTGAATAACTTGAGAATATTTTGCAGGTTACTGATTTGAATGTTGCTTGTTATCTCGGTGTGCAAGGTAACCTTTTCTCAAAGTGATTCCACGACCTTTTATAGTGAACTTTCAAAAATCCGCCTTGAAGAAGATAGGCTGATTTTCAAAAGTCACTTGTGTTCGTTGGCTTGTCTTGTTGCGATCCTTGATGTTGACATTTCCTCGTATTTAATGTCTTGCGATTGCGGCGTCTCGACACTTGTGCGATGCTTCCCATTGGTTTGTTCCTTTTGCACACAACTGGAACTAACACTTTATCTCTGACAACTTTAACAGGTTACTATTTTGAGTAACATTCTTGACTTTTATCAACGGATCTCTTTCAGTTGTCTTGACTTGACTGCAGTCATTTATTCCCCAGGTGACTTCGAGTTAGCTTCCAATCAATGGATGACTCATCTATCACTTCAACTTGAGACTTGGCTTCTCGAGTTGACTTGACTGACTCTTCATACCGATGTATCATAGCTGATACTCCTTCAGTCGAGTCCTTGATCTTCTTTCTTGGCCATACTCAACCTGTTCTCGGAGTCTTCACTTGATCTTGATTGACTTCTTGTATTCTCAGGCATAGCGGACTTGACTCAGCTTGTTCAGCCCTATCTATTACAATACAAATTACAAGGAAAATGGGGTGCCAACTTTCTAGTCTAAGTTTTACATGGCATTCATCAAAATCTAAACAATAAATTTCCCAACAATTTCCCCCTTTTAGATGATGCCAAAACTTTAAAATATTAATCATCATGTAAACATCACAGATACATACAGGCATTGCAGTAACAAAGAATGTATGCGTAGAATCAATCTTTTTATTGATCATAAGATTCTTGTCCTTTACACAATCACATAAATGTGTGTCGAGCAATCGTGAGCATACTTATATCTACGCAAATTACGATTTTTCATTGAATGTACAAGACTTACATGCATATGTATTTACAAAAGTAAAATATATGAAGGGTTAGCAAAGAACACTTCATCACCTTCGCCGCTCCTTCTTTCTTCTTCTTGACTCTGTCTTCATCACTCTCTTTTCTTTTCTTTTCCTCTTTAGTTTTCTTCTTTCCGTAAGCTCTCTTTGACTTTCATCTTTTCTTTTTCTTTCTTTTCTTTCTTGCCACAAATGAGTTTGCCTTTTATTTTCTTCTTCGATTCTTTTGACATATTCAAGATTTTTCCTCTCCACTTCCAGATTGGCTACAACATCATACCCAACCCAGTAGATCCTTCCTTTCTTGCCTGGATCTACATATTCAATATTTTTGGGCAAAGGTCTAGGTCGAAAACCTCTTCCTCCACCACTTCTTCCTTTTCCTCTGGGTGTATACTGCACGGGAGTCTTCTATTTACCAGCTGAATGGTTGCTGGTAGTCTGTTGCCTATCAGATTCTTCGCACAGCTTCAGACCTTTCTCCTAGTACAAGTCCCATGCTTGGGCTATGGACATATTTTTGAAGTATCCTTCGGATTCGAGCGTTTTGAACTCTTCAACGATATTGGCTCTTGTCCGCTCATCCGAATGGCATCCAGATCTTTTCTGCCAGATGCCTCAAATGTTTTAACATTTCTTCAACACGGCACCCGTTCTCTTGTCGAACTCCTCAATCTCTCGCTTCTACAATTTTTCTCTTTTGAGACATAGGCACGGTCAGTGTTGGAGTGGCGAGTCACCTAAGTTTCTTTGATTATCTTTAGCTTTGACATGACCTTGCTGAGGGGTTTCAACAAGGATTAAGGTCACATCCTTTGACCTTTCCCCCTCAATAGTCTGCTTCACCCTTCTGCTTCTCAGCTGTTTCTTCCTTCAATTTCTTCGGTATTCCTCTTCCCCTTTTTGGCATCATCAAGGAGAGAGGAACCCCTGAAACATCCTGGCAAAGCATGAAGTCCGGTCGGTGATAGTCAAGTTTGCTTGAGTCTCGTGCGGAGTATGTTGTTCGAATTCGAGCGGGTGGCTTTGGACTCGGCCACCGGTTTCATTTCAGCCATGAGAAGGCTGAATTTGGCATTCATATTCTCCTCAACACGCATAAGTTCTTTTTCTGGAATTCATCGCTGACTCCATCTCTCGTTGTATGAGAAGCATGCATTCTCAATATTTTCCGCATCCTCCGCTTCATGTCGGCATTATCGGCTCCCGGACCAGATTTTGTTGTACAATGCTTTAAAATATCTGACTTGTTCATATCACATTGTAGTCTGATGTTGACACCATTCCGTGATTCGGACCACTATCCCTCGCAAGTCTCACAGAGTTGGCATCCTTGTTGTCGGTAGTATATCGGTGAGGCCTGGTGCCATTCAATCTTGTCAATCTCACCAAGGATTGTCTTGAAGACTTCACGTCGTCGTCACCGTCAACTCGGTTTTAGGTGGCGGCAAGCAAAGATCAAAACCAAAGTCTGCTGGAACAATTGAATCGGAGGGAATGACTGGATCAGCTCTTAAGTTGAAGCGTCTCTGCTCACGAGTTGTTTCTTCTTCAAGATCGGGCAGCTCAATCGAGAAAGGGAAAGTTTCTTCGAATGCATCATCACGTACATATGGTATTGATTCTACAGTTGTTCGTGCCTGGTTGAGTCGAGCCTGCTGCAGCTTTAGGAGCCTACGCAGATGACTCGGTCTCAGCTGGGCCTTGGTGAGTGGGTTGGCGGCTGGCGAATCTCTGTTGCCTTAATGACTTCTTCGGCCTCGATGAGATTCTCGCTAAATGAACTTGCTTGTCCTCAGCTGCACCATCAGCGTCATCGGAGGATGATGAAGCCTGAGGGCTTGGTTCATCATCAAAATTGAATGTTTGACGAGCATCTTTGAATTCAGGCTTACTCGTACTTGGAAGAACATCATCAGCTGAGTCCTTTGCAGCAGGGGTGGACACAGCTTCGTCTTCAGAGCCCAAGAATGTTGTATCAGGATTATCCTGGGAATCATGAAGAGCAATGATTTCCTCTTCTTAGTCAGCAATGATGATTTGAGGAATGCTTTTTTCTCCTTGATTTTTACCCAGGAAGTCTCAACCTCCCTTGGGCCTTCATTACCTCCCCTCTCAAGCTGCGGCGAGGCACTGTACATTCCCTTCGACGAGATGCAAATTGTCTTAGTGGTCTTCGATGGCATCCACAGAGTCTCAACTCCTTGGATTGCACTTTCATTGCCCGCAGTGTTAACTCCCGGGGCAAATCCATCTTGTGCCTCGACTGCAACAGCAACGTCCTCAGCCTACAAAGTTGTTGGCCCTTCAGCTGGGACAGACTCAACTGTCCGAGCTTCGTTAGTGACAACTTGTTGTTGTTCTTTTTCCTTTTCTTTTTCTTTCTCCACTTCGCCTCCTACCTTCTTTGTGGAGTCATCTGCAGCATCCTCCGACCTAGCTGCAGTGGAGTGAGTTTCCCCCTCGGTGGCGCACCGAGTGATCGATGGTGGGGTCACTCTGCTCCAAACTCCCGGCTGTGTCCATTGAGTGCTCAGCCGTGGAGGCAGGTGGTAAGACACCTTCATTAGGGGTTGGCTCAACTTGGGTGCCCAAGTTCCTAGTGTCAGCACCAAGTCCCTTGGATCCGTCCTCTGAGTGAACTGGAGATGTGGTTGCAGCGATAACTGTGGCAATCTGCTGTACCACACCCAACAGATCAATCTTCGGGAGAGATTTGGAGGACTCTCCTGGTCCTTCCATCATCTGTTGTTCATGCATCAATTTGGATTCCCGCATGGCTTGTTGCATGTCCAACTTCTCCTTTGCAGCAACAGGATCCATGTCCTCATCACTTCTCGAGAGCATATCAATGTGAGGATGAGTATGGTCACTGGTTCTAGTGAGAGGGCATATATTCGCCTTTTCACGAGCTTCGGCTTCTTATGCTAACATATCCTTTTCTTTCTCCTTGAAGATATGCAGGATGTCCAGGCAGTTTTCTTCATCAAGTGCCTGAAGCACGGTGGTCAATCCGAGGACTTTCATCAATTCTTCATTTTCTTCAATGAATTCGTATGTTCAATCGTACCTCGGCGACTCGACTTCCATTTCCTCCACTCTCGCAGACAATTCTGGATGTCTGGGTATAATGGAGAGTACATAACTACATCATCATCTTCATCCTCTCCTTGTTGCCCTTCCCTTTCAGGGATAGAAGGCAACATGCTTTGCTGCTTTTCACTTTCAGCAGCATCCGTGGCAGTGGAGATACAATCCTTTCGATGGGGGGATTCTGCTTTGTCTCATTTAACTTCTTTTTCCTCACCAAATTATGTCCACAAACTGGGTCTTCTAATTGCCTCTGACTATCCTCGCAGACTTGGTTGTTTCTTCAATAACTTGAGACCGCACTTCTTCGAGCCTCGGAGATTTTCTCACCAATGGAAGACTCAGCTGTCTTCTCAAGCTCTGAGAGCTTGGTGAGTTTTCTCATTCTCTTGGTCCTCACCAGAGGAACTTCTGGTCGGAGACTTCTTCTTCAGATTCCTTGGCAGCAGGGGCCGGAGCATCTTTCTTTGACTAAGGAGTTGCCTTTCTGGGCTTGGCAGTCCTCTTCTTTCTGATGGTCGAAGAAGGTATTTGGGCTTCCTTCTCCGCCTCGGTACATTGTGGGCGCGACGACTCGATTGTAGGGGCGCGATTCGAGCAGGGGTAGGTGCGTCTTTCTTCTTTCTTTGTCGGGGCGACTTTTCTTCTTCAGCGCAAGAGCAGCTCTCTTCTTTGGAGGGAGGAATTAGTTGTATCAACAGGGTCAGCTGATTCCCCCTCACTGGTATCTGCCCTTTTGGCATAGGCTCTCTTCTGGGCGCCGGACAAGTTGGCTCGAAACATCTTCTTGTTTACATGGAAAGACTTTCCATGTCTAAGGGGAATGCCCTTAACCTCCATAATATGGCCAATAACTAGGCCATAGCCAAGTGATCCTCCAAAGGATCCGTCATCCTTGATGGATTTGTTGCCAACGTTCTGGCAGAGTCCGCTGTATATGAATTCTGCCCAATTGATCTTCTTTTCTTCTATGATCGCACCATTCACGATCGACTTGGTTTTGACGGTGATTGAAGCTGCCAAACTTCATGTATACACTCTTAGCTATGATATCCATCAGTTTATGATAATCTTCCTTCAGCAGCTTCTTGTCAACTGTGTAGACCACTTTCACAGCACACTCGGGTTTGGCCACTTCCTTCCATGCAGCAGCCAAGTTAACATCGGCTTCATATATCTCTGGCATGCCTTCCAACTGATATGATCTTTCTGCAAGGTCCTTAGCAGTGATTAATATGTCCTTGCGGTGGGCGGAGGACTTAATCCCTTCGTCCTGCACCTCGGCGTTAACATAAAACTGGGCAAATTCTTCAACGTATGTCATTTGATACTCCATTGTGAGAAAAGGTTTGAGTCCTGATTTTTCGATCTTATCTGCTATTTTCTTCACAAGGGTTTCATCGGAACCCTGCTTTATCATCCCCTCAAAGTCCACAGTTGGTCCTGTGTGAATTTGCTTTGCAAGATTGGTGAAATCATGTGCTGGTGCCATTTTTAGTGAGTTTTACCGAACGAAACTTGGTAAACCGACTTGAGAACTTGTAGGGTTTTCGAGAGAGAAAAGTTTGATTTTTTTTGCTTGGGAAGATGAACAGTTTTGGAAAAAATGAAAGAGAGAGAGGATTGAAAAACCGTATATAAGGGTTATAAAAGGATGGGTTATTGGATTTTGAAATTTGATCAAGATCAACGACTCAGATTTAGCACGTCACATTGCATTTAATTTCTCGCATTTAATGCGGCAACATTTATATCCAATCATATGCTTCTTTTTGACTTTTATTTGCCATTCATTATTACGCTGACGTCATCCTTAAAAAGCATTCATGCTCATTAAAAACAACTGCATTTTTATCATTTAGCTCATAAATGACTCAGCTTACTACACAAATGACTCAACTCTTCTTCTCTCTTTTCGTTAAGCAACTCAGCTGTCAGCTAACTCGATACAGCTGACTTTCCTATATGGCTGATTTACTTGGCTGATTCATGAGACTTGTTCTATTTTCATCTTTTCACGTTCCATCTCTTCTCATTGAGTCTTCTGAGTGTCAACTCAGCTTAATTAACCCTAGCTCATGCTTAAGCTCTTCAAATCTTGATTCACATAAGGGCTTGGTGAATATGTCAGCTAACTGCTTATCAGTTGAGATATATTCCAAGGTGATGTCTTTCTTTTCAACATGATCTCTTATAAAATGATATCTGACATCAATGTGCTTTGTCCTTGAATGCAACACAGGATTCTGAGTGATTGCAATAGCACTTGTGTTATCACACATAATTGGAATATCTTTTTCTTCAATTTCATAATCTCTCAATTGTTGTCTCATCCATAAGACTTGGGCACAACAAATGCCCGCAGCTATATATTCTGCTTCAGCTGTGGATGTGGCTATTGAATTTTGCTTCTTGCTAAACCAGGAAACCAGTCTGTTTCCAAGCATTTGACAAGTTCCTGAAGTACTCTTCATGTCAACTCTACATCCAGCATAGTGAGTCTGAGTAACCAATAAGCTTGAATCCACCTTCCTTTGTATACCATAAGCCAACTTCTTGGCATCCCTTCAAATATCTTAGGATTCTCTTAGCTGCAGTCATATAGCTTTCTTTTGGTGCAGATTGGAATCTTGCACATACACCTACTGCAGAGGTGATGTCTGGCCTGCTTGCTGTTAGATAGAGCAGTAATCCAATAAGTGCTCTGTATCTTGTTTGATCTACATCTTTACCATGTGCATCCATGTCCATCTTGACTGATGTATTCATTGGTATTTTCACAGAAGACTTCTCTTCCATACCAAATTTCTTCATTAAATCTCTGGTGTATTTTGTTTGACTTATGAAGGTTCCATCCTTCAGCTGCTTAACTTGAAGTCCTAGAAAGAATGTCAGCTCTCCCATCATGCTCATTTCAAATTTGCCTTGCATGAGGTTTGAGAACTTATGACACAGCTCTTTGTTTGTGGATCCAAAAATGATATCATCCACATATATTTGAACAAGCAAAGATACTCTCCCCATCTTGAATTACAAAGAGTGTTTTGTCCACTTTGCCTTTGGTGAATCCATTTTTACATCGAGAAATTGAGATAATGTATCATACCAAGCTCTTGGTGCTTGTTTCAATCCATATAGAGCTTTCTTGAGCTTGTACACCTTATCTCCAATGGTTTTCTGCTCAAAACCTGGAGGTTGCTCAACATAGACTTCTTTTTCCAACAATCCATTTAAAAATGCACTTTTCACATCCATTTGATATACAATGAAGTTTTTGTGTGCAGCATAGGCAAGAAACATCCTTATTGCTTCTAATCTTGCAACCTGAGCAAATGTTTCATCAAAATCTATTCGCTCTTCTTGGCAATACCCTTTGGCTACCAATCTTGCTTTGTTTCTTACCACATATCCTTCTTCATTCATTTTGTTTCTGAAAACCCATTTTGTACCTATAACATTTTGATGGGTTGGTCTCTGCACCAATTCCCATACCTTGTTCCTTTCAAACTGATTCAACTCTTCTTGCATGGCTTGAATCCAATGTGTGTCATCCAATGCTTGGGACACATCTTCTGGCTCTATTTGGGAAATAAAACAAGTGAGCATTGCTTCTTGTTGAGCTCTGGATCTGGTTCTCACACCATCTCTCACGTTACCAATGACTAATTATGGTGGATGGTCTCTCAGCCATCTCACCTCAGGTTGAACTAAATCAACTGGGTTCAGCTGTCTCGCAGTTGTGTTGTCTTGAGCAGCTCTTTCATCATCATTTAGCTGCAGATTTTCCAGTTGTCTTTGAGACTCAGCTGTCTCATCTTCATCTTGATTGATTGCTCCAGCTTCAGCTTCAACATAGGGACTCTTACCGCATAGTCGGTGATTCACTTTATCGCCTAACTCGTTTTCAATGTCTTCTCCATTCATATTAGGTTCATCAAAAACCACATGAATAGACTCTTATGTGACCATAGTCCTCTTGTTCAGCACTCTATAGGCTTTACTTTCAGCTGAGTGTCCCAAGAAGATACCTTCATCAGCTTTAGCATCAAAAGCCTTTAGATTGTCTTTGCCATTGTTGTGGATGAAGCATTTACATCCAAATATTCTAAAATACCCAACATTTGGCTTTCTCCCGTCCATATTTCATAGGGATTCTTTGTCGATTGTCTATTAACCATGCATCTATTTTGAGTATAACATGCATTGTTTATGGCTTGACCAAAATCTTTTAAGCGATCCAACTTGACTAACATGGTCCTCTTGCTTCCTTGAGAGTTTTGTTTCTTCTTTCTCGCTACTCCATTCTGCTTTGTGGGGTCCTTTAGCCGCAGATAATTCATGAGCAATACCATTTTCAACACAATACTGAGTTATTATCCCATTGACAAACTCAGTTCTTCTATCAGACCTTATCTTTATAATGGTTTGACTCTTCTCATTTTGAACTCTTCTCATCACCGAGTAAATTACGCAAGGTTTCATTCTTTTTGCACATAAAGATTGTCCATGTGTATCTTGAATAATCATCCACCACTACTAAGGTGTATTTCTTTCCACTTATCTTTGTTGGTTCAACAGGACCAAATAAATCCATATGCAAATGAATCTGATATTCTTGTTGAAGATGGACTTGACTTCTCTTTGAATGATGAATTGATCTGTTTTCCCATCTGGCATGCATCACAAACACTTTCCTTCTTGTACACTGAGTCTGGCAGTCCTTCTACAAGATGACTCCTGTTGGGAAATTTATTGTTTAGATTTTGATGAATGCCATGTAAAACTTAGACTAGAAATTTGGCACCCCATTTTCTTTGTAATTTGCAATGTAATAGATAGGGTTGTACGAGCTGAGTCAAGTCAGCTATGCCTAGATATGCAAGAAGTCAACTGAAGGCTAAAATGAAGACTCATTACCGTGAAGCGGTGAGTATGGCAAGGAGGAGAAGTCAAGAACTCGATCGAAGGAGTATCACCGTTCTGTTGTGAGAAGTGTCGATCAAATCAACTCGGAGACAGACGTCAAGTCAGTTGAAGTGACAGATGAATCTTCCATGATTGGGAGCCGACTCGAAGTCACCTGGGAAGTTAAGGAACTGCTGATCAAGTCAAGACAATCGAAAAGAGTCCGTTGCACGAGAAGTCAAGAAAGTTACTTAAATAAGTAATACTTCCATGCCGCAATATTCTAAAGTGCTCGATCCCCAGGAAGCGTGCAAAAGTAATAAACCAATGGGAAGCAATGCACTGTGTGAGGCTCAAAAAAAGTCAAGGTTCATTTAATACGAGGTAATGTCAATTTCAAGGATCGCAACAAGACAATCCAACGACCACTAGTGTCTTTTGAAAATCACCTATCTCTTCAACGGGATTTTTGAAAGAGCACTATAAAAGGCATAGGAATTAATTTGAGAAGGGTCACCTTGCATACCCGAACCACGAACATTCAATCTAACATTCGAATAACTGCAAAATATTCTCAAGTTATTCAAGCAAATCCTCAAGCCTAACTTTGAAGAAATCAATCCAACACCAAGTTGTGATGGAAAGACAACTTCAAACTGTTGAAGAGGAAACTTTTGAAGAATCAAAAGGGGTCTACATTCCAAGGAGGATTGTAGAAAGGTTCAAGGTCGAACCAGTCTCAAGCTATTGGAGGGCTTCGTGATCAAATCCAAGAAGCTTGAGCAAGTGAGTCAGAGTAGCAAGGCAAACCCCTGTGAAGAAGGCCGAGTTGTACGAGAAGCCACCGTGTGACCAAGGCATCTCGGTCGAGTCCCAAAGGATCAAGTCACCGTTGTGTGATCAAGACTTGTATCTGGACCGATAACCACTTTGTACTGATCAATACTTAGTGGATTCCTCTAGGAGTTGGAGAAGAGAGGATTAAAATAATTACCCCATCTTCGAACCTCTATAAAATTTATGTGTCATTTACATTTCAGCATTTATTTACTGCATATCATTTAATATCTGCTGATAATTTGCTATCCAATTGATATTTGACAAAGTGCTAAAATCAAGTGTTAAAACAAACTTAAACCAAATTCAAGGGTGTTAAGTCTTCCGAAAATCTTATCACGATCAAGTTAAGTATAAGACTAAGCAGCCGAGTTATTCTATCAACAGCTCAGTCGAGTCTGTTGAGTGGCTAACTCTGCTGGTTAACTAACTTAGTTGTCCATCAAGGACTTAGCTGTGAAATTAACTCTGAATAATTTTAAAAGGACTATATTTTGAAAAGTTGGTAATGTTTATTCAACCCCTCCTTCTAAACCTTACACTCACACCCCTTGGGACCTATAAGTGGTATCAGAGCGGTTGGTTCATTGAGCCTTCCGCACTGGTTACTGAACTAGATCTCCAATCCTTCAAAGAAGTCTTTAACACTTGTTCTTACAAAAGCCATTTTCAAATCAGCAAAGTTAATATCATGGAAGCAAATTTGACTCGCATCCCTATGTTCACCATTGAGGAATTTGATGACTGGAAAATATGTATGCAGGCTCATCTATCATCTTTACATGATGAGATGTGGATAGTGATAGAGGATGGGCCACTGCAAATAATGAAGGTGAACACAGCTGCAAGGAGAGCTGCCGAAGCTGAAGAAGAGGAGGCTGCTCCTCCTAGACCATCTATGGATGATAAACCAAGAGCTGAGTGGACAAATAATGACAGAAAAAGATACAATCTCAACAATGTGGCCAAGGATATACTTTACAAGACTTTGGACAAAGCCATGTTCAACAAAGTCAAATCTTGCAAGATAGCCAAAGAAATCTGGGATAAATTAACCTTAATTTGTGAAGGATCTGAACAAATTAAGGAAAACAAATTATCTGTTGTTATTTAAAAATTTGAAAACTTCAAAATGCTTGCAGGAGAAACAATGGATCAGCTTGATGCTAGATTTACTGAAATTACAGACGAGCTCTCAGCACTTGGGAAAGAATACACACAGAAGGAGATGTGTATGAAGATATTAAGAAGCCTCCCAGCTGAGTGGGAAATGAAGACCATGGCTCTAAGACACTCGATGGACCTATCAAAAACATCCAATCATGAACTATTATCAGACCTCAAAGCTTATGAGTTTGAGCTGAGAAGAAAGGATCAAGAGGAGATAGTTGTGCCCCAAATAGCTGCAATCATAGTCAAGGAAGGAAAAAGAGCTGAGACCAAATAAGTCATTGACCAGGAGGAAATTGCCTTGATGGTTAAACGATTCAATAAGTTCTTCAACAAGAACTACAAAAGGAACAAAGGCGAATCCTCCAGAAGACATTCAGCTCCCTCCAAGACAAGGGAAGATAGGCCACCAAAGAGAGCTGAGTATCAAAAGGTCGAATATCAAAGAGCTGACAACCCAAGAAATGAGAGAGCTGGTCAAAAAGCTGAAAACTGTCTTTGGAATTGCGATGACGGACACTTTGCTATTGATCCATATCCTGTAGTCAATAAATACAGGAATGACGAAGAAAGAAAAGTCTTCAGAAAAAGAAGACAAGAAAAGAAAAGAGCAATGTTGGTTGCGGAAGCTGCTGAAACAGCTAAGTCGAATGATACAGCAGATTCAGAGAGTAGTAAAGTTGACTACTCAAGTGATTCTGAAGAAGAAGCTATGATCTGTCTAATGGCTAAAGAACAAGATCAACCTGACCAAGAAGATGGGGTACATTCTAACTCATCTCACTCAGATTCTAGTGATAGTGATTGTGACACACACACTTCATCACCCACTGATCTTTATGATTCATTAGGCAAAATGATGTAAGATTTTGAGCACATTAAATCCTCACACACACTATTAAATGAGGAAAACAACCAGCTCAAAAGCCAAAACTCACAACTGACTAAGGAGCTGAGTACTCTAAGTCACATAGCTGATGAGAACAAAGAGTTGAAGGCTGAAAAAGCTAAACTAATAGCAGAGATAGCTGCTATAGAAAAGAGATAAAATGATCTCAAAAATGTGATTGCTTCATTCACAAAGGCATCTAAATCATTGGATGACCTTATCATGAGCCAAAAGGAATGTGGAGAAAAGACAGGGCATAGGATTCAATTCCTTTGTGCATAGTCAAACTCCTAGAGTGATCTTGGAAAAAGGATCTTCAAGTAATGAAGCATCTCAAAAATCCAAGACACCAAATATTGCACACACAGTCATTCCAAAGCACAATCACAAACAAACTAGCCTTGGATATAAAGGAAAAGGAAAACAGCCAGTTGAGTATGCTTTGAGAGGGCTGAGAAGAAATCGCAGAGTTCCTCGGAAACTCCAAATAGGAAGTACTCTGTGAAGAAGAAACAGAGCTACTAAAACCCCCAGAAGTTCTATCAAAGGAACAAATATGATGGGAATAGTAGAAACTACCCAAGTCAAGCTGATTGGAATAATGTGAAATATCAGCCAAGACCTATGGAATACATGCCAAAATGGCAAAGACCTAGAACTCAGCAAAGGTCATTCCAAAGGCAACAAAGCCATTATCAGCACACATATGCACCCAAGCACTACACTCAGAGATATCACAATTACCCAAAGAAGGCAATTGCTAAAACACATACACAGGGATACAGACAAAAGAGACAGTTGTATGAACCTAAAGCTCCCAAGCAATTTGCCAAAGTAAATTATGATTATGGCACGGATAGATGGAAACCCCTTAGAGTCAAATCATTTGGCTATAGGTTGGTTGGATCATCTTACAACACTAACCCCTCAGGAACCAGGAAAGTATGGGTACCTAAAAACTAATTTCCTTGATTGTAGGTTCAAGGAACAGCAGAGTGCCAAGGAACCTGGTACATGGATAGTGGCATTCCCGGACACATGACGACAGAAACAAGAAAAATCAGTCAAAGTTCAAGGAGATTAGAGGCGCAAAAGTCATATTTGGAGGAAATGAAGCTCCAGAGGAAATAAGAGACACTGGATCCATCAAGAAAAATGGATTAGAAATCACAGATGTTGCATATGTTGAAGGCCTAAATTTCAATTTGTTAAGCATCAGCCAACTCTGTGACAAGGGCTATAATGTTGGATTCAATATGGGAGTGTGCCAAATCAAAGACACTGAATCAAATGAAGTAGAGTTGCAAGGATCCAGACAAAAGAATATGTATGTGGTAGACTAGTCGACTGTCACACAAAGCACTTGTTTATTAGCAAAGAGTACAGCCGAATCAAGTTGGCTGTGGCACAAGAAGCTGAGTCACCTGAATTTCAAGACAATTAACAAGCTTGCAAGGAGTAGTCTTGTAGGACTCCCAGACTCAGTATACAAGAAGGAAAGTGTTTGTGATGCATGCCAGATGGGAAAGCAGATTAAATCATCATTTAAAGAGAAGTCAAGTCCATCTTCAACAAGAATATTGCATCTGCTGCATATGGATCTATTTGGTCCAGTTGAGCCAGCCAACATAAGTGGGAAGAAATACACTCTAGTAGTGGTGGATGATTATTCAAGATTTACATGGACAATTTTCATGTGTAAAAAGAAAAAAACTTTGCGAAGTTACCCACGGTGATGAAAAGAGTTCAAAATCAGAAGAGTCAAACCATTATAAAGATAAGATCTGATAGAGGAACTGAGTTTGTCAATGGAATAATAACTCAGTATTGTGTTGAAAATGGTATTGCTCATGAACTATCTGCGACAAGGACTCCACAAACAGAATGGAGTTGCGAGAAAGGAGGAAATAGGAGAGAACTCTCAAGGAAGCTGCAAGGACCATGTTAGGCTGACGGGGTTGCCTAAAATATTTTGGGGTGAAGCCATAAACAATGCATGCTATACTCAAAATAGATTCATGATAAATGACGGTGACAAAGGCTCCTATGAAATCGGACAGGAGAAAGCCAAATGTTGTATACTTTAAAATATTTGGATGTAAATGCTTCATCCACAATAATGGGAAGGATAATCTAAAGGCTTTTGATGCTAAAGTTGATGAAGGTACCTTCTTGGGATACTCGGTGAAAGCAAAGCCTATAGAGTCTTTGAACAAA
Source organism: Rehmannia glutinosa (assembly GCA_016081115.2). Classification (NCBI taxonomy): domain Eukaryota; kingdom Viridiplantae; phylum Streptophyta; class Magnoliopsida; order Lamiales; family Orobanchaceae; genus Rehmannia; species Rehmannia glutinosa. The sequence continues at coordinate 1,086,751 of JABTTQ020002742.1, read as the reverse complement.
AGGATCGTAGGTCACGAAGAGTCTATCCATGTGGTTTTTGATTAACCTAATGTAAATGGAGAAGACATTGAAGAGTTAGATGATAAGTCAATCACCAACTATACGAGAAAAGTCCCTATGTTGAAGTTGAAACTGAGTAATTAATCAAGGTGAAGATGAGATCTTGAATCTCAAAGACAATTTGGAAAATCAGAGCTAATTGATGATGAGAGAGTCGCTCAAGATAACACAAACAAGAAGATCAACCCGGTGACTTACTCCAACCTGATGTGAGATGGCTGAGAGACCATCCACCTGAGCTAGTCATTGGAAATGTAGGAGATGGTGTAAGAACCAGATCTAGAGCTCAAGAAGAAGCCATGTTCACTTGTTTTATTTCCCAAATAGAGCCAAAGGATGTGTCCCAAGCATTGGATGACACACATTGTATTCAAGCCATGCAGGAAGAGCTGAATCAGTTTGAAAGAAACAAAGTATGGGAATTGGTTCAAAGACCAAATCATCAAAATGTTATTGGCACAAAATGGGTTTTCAGAAACAAGATGAATGAAGAAGGTTTTGTGGTAAGAAACATAGCAAGATTGGTAGCCAAAGGGTATTGCCAAGAGGAAGGTATAGATTTCGATGAAACATTTGCTCTTGTTGCAAGATTAGAAGCAATAAGGATGTTTCTTGCCTATGCTGCACACAAGAACTTCACTGTATATCAAATGGATGTAAAAAATGCATTCCTGAATGGATTATTGGAAGAAGAAGTCTATGTTGAACAACCTCCAGGATTTGAGCAGAAGACTCTTGGAGATAAAGTGTACAAGCTCAAGAAAGCTCTCCATGGATTGAAACAAGCACCTAGAGCATGGTATGATACATTATCTCAATTTCTGTCAGATAATGGATTCACCAAAGGCAAAGTGGATAGAACACTCTTCAGAATTCGAGATGGAGAGAGTATACTGCTTGTTCAAATATATGTGGATGACATTATATTTGGATCTACAAACAAAGAGCTGTGTGATAAATTCTCAAACCTCATGCAAGGGAAATTTGAAATGAGCATAATGGGAGAGCTGACATTCTTTCTAGGACTTCAAGTTAAGCAATGAAGGATGGAACCTTCATAAGTCGGACAAAGTATACCAGAGATTTAATGAAGAAATTTGATATGGAAGAGAAGTCTTACGTGAAAATACCAATGAATACATCGATCGAGATGGATATGGATGCGGATGGCAAGCTCCGTGGATCAAACAAGATAAAGAGAACTCATTGGATCGATGCTCATCTCACAAAGTAGGCGGACATCACCTTTGTTGTAGGTGTATGTGCAAGATTTCAATCGCACCAAAAGAAAGCCATATGATCGGCCCAAATGAAGAGAATCCTAAGGTATCGAAGGGATGCCAGAAGTCGGCTTATGGTATCCAAAGGAAGGTGGATTCAAGCTTATTGGTTACTCGGACTCGACTATCTTTGGATGTAGAGTTGACAGAAGAGTACTTCAGTACATGTCAAATGCTTGGAAACAGTTAGTTTCTGGTTTAGCAAGAAGCAAAACTCAATAGCCACATCCACGGTGGCCGAGTACATAGTTGTTGGCGGTTTGTTGTGCCCAAGTCTTATGGATGAGACAACGGTGAGAGATTATGATCTTTGAAGAAAAAGAGATTCCAATTATTTGTGACAACACAAGTGCTATTGCAATCACTCAAAATCTGTGTTGCACTCAAGAACAAAGCACATTGATGTCGGATATCATTTTATAAGAGATCATGTTGAAAAGAAGGACATCACCTTGGAATACATCTCAACTGATAAATAGTTAGCTGACATATTCACAAAGCCACTATGTGAATCAAGATTTGAAGAACTCAAGCATGAGCTAGGGTTAATTGAGTGAGTTAACACTCGAAAAAACTCAAAGAGAAGAGATGAAACAAGAAAAGATGAAAATGGAGCTAAGTTCGTAAATCAAATTGAAGTGAATCACCAGATCGAAAAATCACCAGATCGAGTTAGGTGACAAACGAGTACCTATGTAAAAAAAAGAAGAAGAGTTGAATTAGCTAAGGAGTAAGTTGAGTCATTTATGAGCTAAGTGACAAAAACGCAAATATGCGTTTTACTGAAGCGGGAATGTTTTAAGGATGACGTCGGTGTAATAATGACAGTGCAGTCAAAAGTCGCACGACAAAGCATATGATTGGATATAAATGTTGCCGCATTAAATGCGTGCAATTAAATGCTAATCGGCATGCTAAATGAGCCGTTGATCTCGATCAAATTTCAAAACCGTATGCACGCCCTTTCATAACCCACATATATACCCTTTTCGTCCGTTTCTCTCTCACTTTACACAAACTTGTTCATCTCTCTCAAAAGCAAAGAAAGCAACTTTTCTCTCAAAACCCTACAGATCTCCAAAGTAAATTTCTAAGAGTTTCGTTCGGTAAAACTTCAAGTAATGGCATCTACGTACGATTTTGTTAAGTTGGGAAAGCAAATCCATACTCGGCTCTCTTGTGGATTTTGAAGGTATGATCAAACAGGGGTTCGATGAAACCCTTGTGAAGAAGATTCTTTGAGAAAGTAGAGAAATCACAAAACCCTTTCTCACGATAGAGTTTCAATTGACTTATGTTGAAGAAGTCGCTCGCTTCTACTTGAATGTTGAAGTTCACGGCGAGGGCATCAAGTTGTATGTTCACGGAAAGGAGTTTACGATCATCATAAGATCTAGCGGAGCATTGTTTCACGCCGTCGGAAGAGTACCGAGATATCGAGGTGATGTCAACTTAATGGCCGCATGGAAGGAAGTGGCCAAACGTGATCTATCGCTGCGAAGGTTGTCTACAAACCGACAAGAAGTCTGCTGAAGGAAGATTACCATAAGTTCTTTGGATATTGTTGCCAAGTGTGTAGACATCAAATTTGGAAGCTTTAATCGGTATCCAAAACTAAGTCGATCGTGATGGCTGCAATCATGGAGGAAAAGAAGGTAAATCTGGTTGAGTTTGTATACAAAGAGACTTCTGCCAAAATGTTGGAAATAAGTCTTTCAAGGAAGATGGGTCGTTCGGAGGATCCTTGGGGTATGGCCTTGTTATTGGCCGGTGATGGAGATAAAGGGAGTTCCACTCCGACATGGAAAGGCCTTCCATGTCAACAAGAAAATGTTCCGATCAAATCTTTCCTGAGCTCGAGAAGAGAGCTTATGCCAAGAGAGCGGATACCGAAGGGGGAATCACCGACCCTGAGGAAACAAATTTGTTGTTTCCCCCAAGAAGAAGAAAGCCCCTGCCCTGCTGGAAAGAAGACTGCGCCAAAGAAAAAAAAAAAACAAGCGCACTTTGCCCCTGCGGCCAGAGTCACCGCCCCTGCGCATCGTGTCTCCCGCCGCAGACCAGAGAGAAGGAATCCTTAGTACCTTCTCCGGACTAAAGAAGAAGAGGATCGCCAAGATGAGAGACAGGCAAATGCCTCTAAGACAATCTACGGCCTTTACCTTCAAGAACCGGAGGAAGTGGAACTGGACTTTCCTCTCCGTGAAAACCAAAAGAAGAAGAATCTTCAAGCACTCCGAGCTTGAGAAAACCGCGCTTGAGAAAAAAGCATTGAGTCCGCCACTCACCGAACAGATCGTTGAAAGCAAAACCGGAGAAGTAGAGTCTCCAGAGATTATTGATGAAGCCGCTAAGTCTGGGCCGAGGCCGATCAAGAGAGGCAAGTCGAAGACCAGTTGTGGATCGAGCAATTGAGAGCTAGTAATGAGCCGTGAGCTAAGTCTCCTGTCGATAGATCGTGTCTCCGCTGCGACAGACGCTGGCTGAGGGTGAAGAGCGAGAAACTACGCTACCTCCATTCCCGAGAAAGACATTCAGCAGGAAGATGATGACGATGATGTGATCATGCTATCTCCACCATATCCAGACATCCAAAATCGTCCCATGAGAATGGAGGAAGTGGAAGCTAAGTCGTTCAAGGAACATTTCCAAAGACCGAGTTTATTGAAGAAGAGGAAGAATCGATGAATTTCCTTGGTTTGACAACAATGGTCAATCTTGGATGAAGAGAATCGCATAGATATCTTGCGAGATCTTCAAAGATAAGGAGAAGGAAAGATTGGCGAGGAAGGCGAGGAGCTCGTGAGAAAGCTAGTATTTGTCCTCTCACTGGAACCACCATCACACTCATCCATATCTCGACATAATTTGAGAGAGAGTGATGAAGATTTGGACTCTACTTGCGACGAAGACGAAGAGCTAGAAACGCAGCAAGCCATGCGGGAACCCCGAATGATGCATGAGCAACGATAATGGAAGGACTGGAGAGTCTTCCAAATCATTTCTGCTGAAATTGACCCTATGGGAGTGGTGCGGCAGATTGCAATTTGTTGTTTGCGACCACTTCCCCGGCTCACTCGAGGAAGGTCATAAGGGTAATGGCGATGAAACCGGGAATCGGGGACCCAAGTCGAGGCAACCCCTATTGAAGGTGTCTTACCACCGCCTCAGCGGTTGAACACTCATAGGAAAAATGAGTCCGGAGAAGAGTGACCCCATTCCAAGTCACTCAAACAAAAGCCACCGGTGGGAAACTCCCTCCACCTGCACTAGGTCGGAGGTTGCCGCAGATGAATCCACAATGAATCTAGGAGGTGAAGTGGAGAAGGAACAGAAAAAATACACAGACAAGTTGTCACCGATGAAGCTCGGACGATTGAGACTATCTCACTGAAGTGCCAAGCTAGCTCTGCGGGACGCCTGATGATGCAGCCGAGGCACAGGATGGATCTGCCATGGGAGTTAACACTCTGGGCAATGAAAGTGCAATCCATGGAGTTGAGGCTCCTGTGGATGCCACCGTAGAATACCCCAAGACAGCTGAGTCTGTCGAAGGGATTGTCCAAGGCCTTGCTGTAGTTGAGACTGCAGGAGGTACTGAAGGCCTACGGGAGGTTGAGACTTCCCGGGGTAAAGAGGCAGAAGCACAGAACATCCCTCCAGTTATCATCGATGCATCTGAGAAGGAGATAAGTGCCCTTCATGATTCCCAAGACAACCCTGATGTAACTTTTCTGGGATCTGAAGGTGAAGATGAGGCTGAGTCATCCCCTGTTGCAAGTCCAACCGACTCAGCTGAGGATGTTCTTCCCAGCACGAGTAAGCCAGAATTCAAGGTTGCTCGTCAAAAGTTCAATTTTGATGATGAGCCACCCCTACAAGTCTCATCATCGTCCCATGACGCTACTGATACGGCCAAGGACCAGACAACTCATATGGAAAAACCAGTTGAGACCGACGAAGCTGTTAAGACAGTTGAGGCTCAGCCAGCTGGGTCAATACCACAACAGACCCCAGCTGAATCACAGTCAACTGCGCAGGCTCCCAAAGCTGCAGCAAAATTGACTCAACCGGGCACATCACGGCCACAAGTCATAGTTGAACAGATTCCCTATGTCTGTGATGATGCGTTTGAACAAATATTCCCTTTCTCACTAGAGCTGCCTTGATGAAGAATCAGCTAGAGATCAACGATGTTTCCACAAACCTGATCCCGTCATTCCAACAGATACCATCGTCCCAGCAGACTTTGACTTTGACGCTACTTGGCCGCCAGTTGAGACAGAGGTGACAGCTGAGGTTCGAGAAGTTTTCAAGGCAATATTTGTGGAGATAGAGAAGATGGAAAGGCACCAGGCCTCATTAGATATGCGGCTGGATAACCGAGATGCTAATCTTACTACTGATCTGCGTGGAATAATAGTTAGGATCCGGTAACGGTGGCAACAGCAGTAGACAATGCGCATGCAAAAAGTTCGATACTTCAAAGCATTGTACAATAAGATGCTAATCTGGAGCGCTGATAATGCTGAAATAAAGAAGAGGATGCAAGAAAACATTGATAGAATGCATACCTCTCATACCACAGAAATGGAACTGCTGTGCGAATTTCATCGAAAAGAACTTCTGCGCGTAGAGGAGAACATGAATGAAAAATTCAGCATTCTTATGGTTGAAATGAAGTTGGTGATAGCCGAATCCAACGCCGCTCGCTCAGAATTTTGAGCAGCATACTCCGCAGCAGAATCCAAGCAGAACTCAGCTATCAGTCGCCTAGATTTCATGCTTGCTGGCATGTTTCTAGGGGTTCCTCTCTCCTTTGATGATGCCAAAAAGGGGGAAGAGGAATACTTAAAGACGTTGGAAGGGTCTGCAGCTGAGAAGAAGGACGCAGCTGTGAAGGAGAAGACAGCTGAAGAGCAGAAGAAAGAAAAGGGAAAATCAGTTGAGGGGGAAGGTTCGAAAGACATGACTTTAATGGTTGCTAGAACCCCTCAACAAGGACTTATCACAGCTTACATCATCAGCAAACTCCCAGTGACTCTGCCGCTCCAACACTCTGCTGTGCCCATGTCTGAAAATAGGAAGACAGTAGAAGCAGAGATGACGGAGATTGAAAGAAAAATGGATGCCCGTGCGATGGACATACTGAAACAATACGGAGGCATTCCGATAGGGAGAGACATTGATGCCATTTCAGACATCGAAACCGAGTCGAGATCTGTTGATGAATTCAAGACGCTCGCATCCGAGAGATACTTCGAGAATATGACCATGGCCCAAGCCTGGGACTTGTATTGGGAAAAAGGCCTCAAGCTGTGCGAAGAAGCTGATAGGCAGCAGACTCCGAGCAGTCACTCTGCTGGTCACTCTACTGGAAAGAAGAAGGCCCCAGTACAATACACACCCAGAGGAAGAGGTAGAAGCAGTGGAGGATGAGGTTTCAAACTTAGACCTCTACCCAAAAACATCGAATATATAGATCCAGGGAAGAAAGGATGGATCTATTGGGCTGGGTTTGACGAAGTAGCCAACATGCAAGTGGCCAAGAACAATGCTGAATATGTAAAGAGAATCGAAGAAGAAAATAAAAGACAAACTCAGTGTGGGAAGAGAGACAAGAAAGAAAAAGAAAAGATGAAGCTGCCAGAAGAGCTTATGAGAAAAAGAAAGCGATTGAAGAAGAGAAGAAGAAAAAAGGTCGAAGACGAGAGTGATGAAGAAAGAAGGAGGCAGCGAAGGAGATGAAGTGTTGTTGTCCACCCCTTCATGTAATTTACTATTGTAAATGCATAAGTATGTAAGTTTTCTGTATATTGAATAAGAAATCTGTAATTTCTCTATTTTTGCGTAGACATAGATGTTTGCTCTGATACACCTTGTAAACAGCTGTGTAAAGGACGAGAATGTTATGATCAATAAAAGATTGATTCTACGCATACATTCTCTGTTACTGCACTACCTGTATGTATCTTTGATGCTTACACTTTTGCATGTATGTTTTAAAGTTTTGGCATCATCAAAAAGGGGGAAAATATTGGGAAATTTATTGTTTAGATTTTGATGAATGCCATGTAAAACTTAGACTAGAAAGTTGGCACCCCATTTTTTTTGTAATTTTCATTGTAATAGATAGGGATGTACGAGCTTAGTCAAGTCAGCTATGCCTGGATATGCAAGAAGTCAACTGAAGGCTAAAATGAAGACTCAGATTTGTGAAGCAAAATGAGTATGGCAAGAAGGAGAAGTCAAGAACTCGATCAAGGAGTATCGATTGGTTACAACAGAGAAGTGTCGACTCAAGTCAACTCAAGACAGCCAAGTCAAGTTGAAGTGACAGATGAATCTTCCAATGATTGGGAGCTGACTCGAAGTCACCTGGGGAAGTTAAGGAACTGCAGTCAAGTCAAGACAACTGAAAAGAGTCCGTTGCACAGAAGTCAAGAAAGTTACTTAAATAATTAATACTTCCATGCTGCAATATTCTAAAGTGCTCGATCCGTAGCGTGCAAAATGAATAAACCAATGGGAAGCATCGCACTGTGTCGAGCTTTGAAAAGTCAAGGTTCATTTAATACGAGGTAATGTCAATTTCAAGGACTGCAACAAGACAAGCCAACGACCACTAGTGTCTTTTGAAAATCAGCCTATCTCTTCAATGGGCAGATTTTTGAAAGAGCACTATAAAAGGCAGAGGAATTAATTTGAGAAGGGGTCACCTTGCATACCTGAACAACGAACATTCAAGCTAACATTCGAACTGTAACCTGCAAAATATTCTCAAGTTATTCAAGCAAATCCTCAAGCCTAAATTTCGAAGGAAATCAATCCAACACCAAGCTGTGAAGGAAAGACAACTTCAAACTATTGAAGAGGAAACTTTTGAAGAATCAAAAGGGGTCTACAATCCAAGGAGGATTGTAGAAAGGTTCAAGGTCGAACCAGTCTCAAGCTATTGGAGGGCTTCGTGATCAAATCCATGAAGCTTGAGCAAGTGAGTTGTAGTAGCAAGGTAGCTGCCCTGTGAATAAGCTGAGTCGTACGAGAAGCCAGTTGTGTGACCAAGGCATCTCCGGACTGAGTCCCAAAGGATCAAGTCAGCTGTGTGATCAAGACTTGTATCTGGACTGATAACCACTTTGTACTCTGATCAATACTTAGTGGATTCCTCCAAGAGTTGGAGAAGAGAGGATTAGAAGAATTACCCCATCTTCGAACCTCTATAAAATTTATTGTGTCATTTACATTTTAGCATTTATTTACTGCATATCATTTAATATCTGCTGATAATTTGCTATCCAATTGATATTTGACAAAGTGCTAAAATAAAGTGTTAAAACAAACTTAAACCAAATTCAAGGGTGTTAAGTCTTCCGCTGAAAATCTTATCACAGCCAAGTTAAGTATAAGACTAAGCAGCTGAGTTATTCTATCAACAAATCGACTTAGTCCGTTGAGTGGCTAACTCTATTTGGTTAACTAACTTAGATGTCCATCAAGGACTTAGTCAGAAATTAACTTTGCATAATTTTAAAATGACTATATTTCGAAAAGTTGGTAAGGTTTATTCAACTCCCCACCCTTCTAAACCTTACACTCACAGCCCTTGGGACCTACAACTCCTTGCAAGCTTATTGATTGTCTTGAAGTTCAGATGACTCAACTTCTTGTGCCACAGCCAATTTGATTCGGCTGTACTCTTTGCTAACAGACAAGTACTTGGTGTGGCAATGACTACTACCACATACATGTTCTTTTGTCCGATCCTTGCAAAGACTATTTCATTTGATTCAGATGTCTTTAATTTGGCATACTCCCATATTGAATCCAACATTATAGCCCTTGTCACGAGTTGGGCGATGCTTAACAGGTTGAAGTTGAGGCCTTCAACATATGCAACATCTATGATTTCTAATCCATTTTTCTAGATGGATCCAGTGCCTCTTATTTTCCCTGGAGCTTCATTTCCTCCAAATATGACTTTTGCGCCTCTAATCTCCTTGAATTTTGATAGATATTTCTTATTTCATGTCATGTGTCTGGAACAGCCACTATCCATGTACCAGGTTCCTTGGCACTCAGCTGTTCCTTGAACCTGCAATCAAGGAAATTAGTTTTTAGGTACCCATGCTTGTCTGGGTCCTGAGGGGTTAGTGCTATAAGATGATCCAACAAACCTATAGCCAAATGACTTGACTCTAAGAGGTTGCGATCTATCTGTGCTATAATCATAACTCACTTTGGCAAATTGCTTGGGGGTTTTAGGTTCATACAGCTGTCTCTTTTGTCTGTATGCCTGTGTATGTGTTTTAGCAATTGCCTTCTTTGGGTAGTTGTGATATCTCTGAGTGTAGTGCTTGGGTGCATATGTGTGCTGATGATAGCTCTTTTGCCTATGGAATGACCTTTGCTGAGTTCTAGGCCTTTGCCATTTAGGCTTGTATTCCATAGGTTTTTGCTGATATTTCACATTGTTCCAATCAGCTTGACTTTGGTAGTTTCTACCATTCCCATCATATGTGTTTCTTTGATAAAACTTCTGGGGTTTTTGGTAGCTCTTTTTATTCTTCACAGAGTACTTCCTATTTGGAGTTTACTGAGGAACTCTGCTGGATTTCTTCTCAGTTGTCCTCTTAGCATACTCAACTGGCTGTTTTCCTTTTCCTTTGTATCCAAGGCCAATTTGTTTGTGATTGTGCTTTGGAGTGAATGTTGGTGCAGCATTTAGTGTTTTGGATTTTTGAGATGCTTCATTACTTGAAGATCCGTTTTCCAAGAATCACTCTGGGAGTTTGACTGTGTACAAAGGAGTTGAATCCTATGCCTGTCTTGTCTCCACATTCTTTATGGGTCAAAATAAGGTCATCGAATGATTTAGATGCATTTGTAAACGATGCAATCACATTTTTGAGATCATTTTCCCTCTTTTCTATAGCAACTATCTCAGCTATTAGTTTAGCATTCTCAGCCTTCAGCTCTTTGTTCTCATCAACTATGTGACTTAGAGTACTCAGCTCCTTAGTCAGCTGTGAGTTTTGGCTTTTGAGCTGGCTGTTTTACTCATTTAATAGTGTGTGTGAGGATATAATATGTTCAAAGTCTTTCATCATTTTGCCTAATGAATCATAAAGATCAGTGGGTGATGAAGTGTGTGTGTCACAATCACTATCACTAGAACCGAGTGAGATGAGTTAGAGTGTACCTCATCTTCTTGGTCGTTGATCTTGTTCTTTAGCCATTAGGGGACGATCATTGCTTCTTCTTCGAATCACTTGAGTAGTCGGCTTCACTACTTTCTCGAAATCTCTTCTTTTTCGACTTAGCCCTCTCGGCGGTCCAAATGCCAACATAGCCTTTTTCTTTTCCTGTCTTATTTCTCTGAAGACTCTTCTTTCTTTTTCATTCATGTATATATTGACTACTGGATATGGACAGTCAATAGCAAAGTGTCCTAGTTGTCTGTAGTTCCAACACAGGTTTTCAGCTCTCTGATCAGTTCTTTCCGTTCATGGCTTATCAGCTCTCTGATATTCAACCTTTTGATGCTTAGCTCTCTTGGGTGGCCTATCTTTCATTGACTTGGAGGGAGCTGAATGTCTCCTGGAGGATTCACCCTTGTTTCTTTTATAGTTCTTGTTGAAGAACTTGTTGAATCTTTTGACCATCAGGGCAATTTCCTCCTCGTCAATGGCTTCCTTGACCTCAGCTCTCTTCCCATCCTTGACTATAAGTGCAGCTGTTTTGGGTACAGCTGTCTCCTCTTGATCTTTTCTTCTCAGCTCAAATTCATAGGCTTTGAGGTCTGAGAATAGCTCATCATTGGATGTTATTGTGAGGTTCATTGAATGTCTCAAAGCCATGACCTTCATTTCCCATTCAGCTGGGAGGCTTCTCAGAATCTTCATACACATTTCCTTTTGTGTATATTCTTTCCCAAGTGCTGATAATTCATTTGTGATTTCAGTGAATCGAGCATCCAGCTGATCCAAGGTTTCACCTACAAGCATTTTAAAATTTTCAAATTTTGTACAGCAACGGACAATTTGTTTTCTTTAATTTGCTCAGATCCTTCACAAATTAAGTTAATTTATCCCAGATTTGTTTTGCAATTTGGCAAGATTTGACTTTGTTGAACATTGCTTTGTCCAAGGTTTTGTAAAGTATGTCCTTGGCCACATTGTCCAAGTTGTATATTTTTCTGTCCTCATTTGTCCATTCAGTCCTTGGTTTCTCAACCAGGGCTGGTCTTGCTTCAGCAGCAGCTTCTTCTCCTTGATTCGGGCCATGCTCTCCGTCTGTTGTGTTCACTTTCAATATTTGCGCTGGCCCATCCTCTATCACTATACATATTTAATCATGTATAGCAGATAGATGAGTCTGCATGCGAATTTTCCAGTCATCAAATTCCTCAATAGTGAACATAGGAATGCGTGTCAAATGTGCTTCCATGATAATAACTTTGCTGAATAAAAAAAACTTTTAAAAGAGCAAGTGTTAAAAATTTCTTTGAAAGATTGGAGATCTAATTGAGTAACCAGTGCGGAAGGCTCAATGAACCAACCGCTCTGATACCACTTGTAGGTCCCAAGGGGTGTGAGTAAGGTTTAGAAGGGGGGTTGAATAAACCTTACCAACTTTTCGATTTTAGTCCTTTTAAAATATTACAGAGTTAATTACACAGCTAAGTCCTTAAGGGACAGCTAAGTTAGTAAATCAGCAGAGTTAGCCACTCAATAGACTCGATAGAGCTGTTGATAGAATAACTCAACTGTTTAGACTAAACCTTAACTTGGTTGTGATGAGTTTTTCAGCGGAAGACTTAACACCCTTGAATTTGATTTAATTTTGTTGTAAACACTTGGTTTTAGCACTTTGTTATTTATCATTTGGATAGCAAATTATCAGCAGATATAAAGTATGTGCAGGAATGTAAATATGCTGAAATGTAAATGACACAAGTAAATTTTATAGAGGTTCGAAGATGGGGTAATTCTTCTACTTCTCTCTTCTCCAACTCCTGGAGGAATAGACTAAGTAATGATCAGAGTACAAAATGGTTATCAGTCTAGAGACAAGTCTTGATCACGTAGCTGACTTGCTCCTTGGACTCAGTCTGGAGATGCCTTGGTCACACAGCTGGCTTTTCGTCCGACTCAGCTTCTTCACAGGGCGGCTGCCTTGCTACTTCAGCTTACTTTCTCAAGCTTCTTGGATTTGATCAAGAAGCCCTCCAATAACTTGAGATTGGTTTGACCTTGAACCTTCCTACAATCCTCCCTGGAAAGTAGACCCCTTTTGATTCTTCAAAAGTTTCCTCTTCAATAGTTTGAAGTTGTATTTCCTTCACAGCTTAGTGCTGGATCGATTTCTTTCGAGATTTAGGCTTGAGGATTTTGCTTGAATAACTTGAGAATATTTTGCAGGTTACAGTTAGAATGTTGCTTGTTATCTCAGGTGTGCAAGGTAACCTTTTCTCAAAGTGATTCCTCAGCCTTTTATAGTGAACTTTCAAAAATCTGCCCATTGAAGAGATAGGCTGATTTTCAAAAGTCACTTGTGTTCGTTGGCTTGTCTTGTTGCAGTCCTTGATGTTGACATTTCCTCGTATTTAATGTCTTGCAGCGTTGCAGCGTCTCTGACACTTGGTGCAGTGCTTCCCATTGGTTTGTTCCTTTTGCACACAATCGAACTAACACTTTATCTCTCGACAACTTTAACAGGTTACTATTCGAGTAACATTCTTGACTTTTATCAACGGATCTCGTTCGATTGTCTTGACTTGATCATAGTCATTTATTCCCCGGTGACTTCGAGTTAGCTTCCAATCAATGGATGACTCATCTGTCACTTCAACTTGAGACTTGGTTTTTCGAGTTGACTTGACTGACTCTTCATACAGTTGTATCACAGCTGATACTCCTTCAGTCGAGTCCTTGATCTTCTTTCTTGGCCATAGTCGATTGTTCCTCAATGAGTCTTCACTTGATCTTGATTGACTTCTTGTATTCTCGTGCATAGGCGACTTGACTCGACTTGTTCAAATTTATCTATTACAATACAAATTACAAGGAAAATGGGGTGTCAACTTTCTAGTCTAAGTTTTACATGGCATTCATCAAAATCTAAACAATAAATTTCCCAACGATTCCTTACAATGAGATCCTTCCTCATTCATCTTGTTTCAAAACCCATTTTGTGTCAATAATATTTTGATGGGTTGGTCTTTGCACTAATTCCCGTACTTTGTTTCTTTCAAATTGATTCAGCTATTCTTGTGTTGGTCCCAAGGGGTGTGAGTGTAAGGTTTAGAAGGGGGTTGAATAAACCTTACCAACTTTTCGATTTACTCCTTTTTAAACGTTCGAGTTAATACTTCACAACCGAGTCCTTGATGGACAACTAAGTTAGTTAATCAAATGAGTTAGCCACTCAACGACTCGATCGAGCCGTGATAGAATAACTCAAATTTGTTTTGACTAAAACTTAACTTGACTCGTGATATGTTTTTTCAGGAAGACTTAACACCCTTGAATTTGGTTTAAGTTTGTTTTAATACTTGGTTTTAGCACTTTGTTAATTATCAATTGGATAGCAAATTTATCAGCAAATATCAAAATAATATGCGATAATTAAAGTGCTAAAATGTAGATAACACAATAAATTTTTATAGAGGTTCAAGATGGGGTAATTCTTCTACTCCTCTCTTCTCCAACTCCTGGAGGAATCCACTAAGTATTGATCAATGTACAAAGTGGTTATCGGTCCGGATGCAAGTCTTGATCACACACACTGACTTGATCCTTTGGGACTCGATCGAGATGCCTTGGTCACGCAGTCACGCCTTCTCGTATGACTCGGCTTCTTCACAGACAGTCGCTTGCTACTACACCCACTTGCTCAAGCTTCTTGGATTTGATCACGAAGCCCTCCAAAACTTGAGACCGGTTCAACCTTGAACCTTTCTACAATCCTTTGTGGAATGTAGACCCCTTGATTCTTCAAATGTTTCCTCTTCAACTGATTGAATTCGTCTTTCCTTCACAGGTGAGTGTTGGATTGATTTCCATCGTAATGTAGACTTGAGGATTAAGCTTGAATAACTTGAGAATATTTCAGGTTACAGATATTGCTTTTTTTTTGCTTGTAATGGTTTTCTCAGGTATAAACAAGGTAATTGGTTTATTCCATTTCCTTGGAAATTCCATTTCCTCGTATGAATGATTCTTCAGCTTTTCAGAGTTCTGACATGGTGCAGTGCTTCCCATTGTTTTATTCCTTTTGCACGCTTCTGGAACTGAGCACTCCAAGAAAGGTAGTATGGAAGTATTACTTGTTTAAGTAATTCTCTTGATTTACGTACAACGGATCTCTTTCGATTGTCTTGACTTGACTACATTTTCTTCACATCCCCGGTGACTTGAGTCGACTTCCAATCATTTGATGACTCTTCTATCATTTCGATCTTGAGACTTGGTCTTGAGTTGACTTGATGATACTTCACTCACCGCATCTCACCAGCACCTTCATCAGTCTCCGTCTTCTCTTCTTTGCCATACTCAAATTTGTCTTGCAGCGAAGTCTTCCTTCTAGTCTCCAGTTGTCTTCTTGCATGTTTAGGCATAGGCCGACTTAACTCGACTTGACCAGCCTATCTATTTCAATGCGCTTTGCAACAAAATTGGGTGCCAACTTCCTATTCTAAGTTTTACATGGCATTCATCAAAATCTACAAAATGATTTCCCAACAATTTCCCCCTTTTTGATGATGCCAAAACTTAAAACATCCATACAATTATTTAACAAAGAAAGATACATACGACAAATGTATAACCACGTAACGTATGTTTAGAATCGATCTATTATTGATCATAACATCCTTTTTCTTTACATAGTGTTTTACGAGTGTATCGAGCTTAAACCAACAAAAATGTATCAGAGTTTAACCGGGGCTTAAGCTAACCATGTTGTTCTATATTTACACAAGTATAGAGTTTGTACAGTTTTATATAGTGTACAGAAGACTTACATAAAATGTATTTACATAGTAAAATACATGAAGGGGTGGACAACAACACTTCATCTCCTTCGCTGCCTCCTTCTTTCATCTTCTTCAGCTCTGTCATCTTCTGATCTTCTTCTCTTTTTCTCATCTCCAGCTGTTTCTTCTTCTTTTCATACGCCTTCCGGGCAGCTTCATCTCTTCTTAGTCTCTCTTGTCTCTCCTCCCATAGCTGAGTTTGTCTTTTATTTTCTTCTTCAATTCTTTTCACATACTCAGCATTGTTCTTAGCCACTTGCAGATTGGCTACTTCGTCAAAACCAGCCCAGTAGATCCCTCCTTTCTTGCCTGGATCTATGTACTCAATGTTTTTGGGCAGAGATCTAGGTCTGAAACCTCTTCCTCCACCACTGCTTCTTCCTCTACCTCTGGGCGTGTATTGTACTGGGGTCTTCTTTTTCCCAGCTGAGTGACTAGCGGAGTGACCAGCAGAGTATCGCTGGTAGTCTGTTTGCTGACAGCTTCTTCACATAGTGTGAGACCCTTTTCCAAGATAAAGTCCTAGGCTTGAGCCATGGACATGTTTGCGAAGTATCCTTGAGATGCGGCGTTTTAAATTCATCAACGATCTTGGCTCGTTCCGGATCGAGATGGCATAAGTGTCTCTGTCTACTGGAATGCCTCCATGTTGTTTCAGAATATCCATAACTCGGGCATTCATCCTTCCTTCCACTTCCTCCATCCCTGCTTCAACTGTCTTTCTCTTTTCAGCCATTGGTACAGCAGAGTGTTGGAGTGGCGAGTCATTTGGAGTTTGCTTGATAATATCACCGGTGACAAGACTTTGTTGGGGGTTTTAGCAATCATCAAGGTCATATCTTTCGATCCTTCCCCTCAACAGACTTCCCTTTCTTTTCTCTTAATACTTCCTCGGTTGTCCTTCCCTTCACAAATTGTTCCCTCCTTCTCAACTTCGGATCCCTTCAAAAGCATTTAGGTATTCCTCTTCCCCTTTTTGGCATCATCAAAGGAGAGAGGAACCCCGAAACAAACTAGCGAAAGGGAAGTCGAGTCCGCAAATAGCCGAGTTACGCCGAGTCCAGCTGCGGAGTATCTTTGCCTGACGAAACTTCGAACGAGTAGCGTTGGATTCACCTTAATTAACTTCATCTCGGCCATGAGAAGACTGAATTTTCGATCCATGTTTTCTTCCATACGCAGAGCTCATTCTTATTTTGCTCACGCAGCGCTTTATCTCAAGTGTGTGAGATTCATGCATTTGCTCAATGTGTTCTTTCAATTTTGTCTTTGCATCGGCATTCTCGGCTCGCTGGACAACGACTTGTTGAACAATGTTACAAATATCTAGCTTGTTCCACACGCATTGTTTCTTCTTTGTTGCCACCACTCCCGGATTCGACTATTATGCCTCTCAAGTCGGCCGTAAGGTTGGCATCCCCGTTATCCATCTCATGTCCATCAAGGCCTGGTGCCTCTCCATCCGTTCAATTTCAGCAAATAATGCTTTGAACACCTCCCGAACTTGTTGTTCCCTCTTTTTGGTGACGGCCAAGCGGCGTCAAAATCATAGTCACCGGAATGATGGTATCGATGGAATGACAGGATCTGGTGCGTGGAAGCGCTCGAGATCTCTTTGCGATTCTTCGGGAGGTCGGGTACCTCCGAGAGAAGGAAATGATTCTACAAAGGGATCATCACGGGCAATCGGATTTGTTCAATGATGAGTGGTGCTCGTGAAGTCAAGTCGATCTGCTGCAGCTTGGGAGCTTGAGCGGTGGACTCGATTCACTGCAGTGCATTGTGAAATCGACCTAGCTTGCGAGCCTCAGTTGTCTCAACAACCGTTGGTCTCGGTCTCATTTATCCAAATTAGTTGACTGGTCCTCGGCCTTGCTCGAAGCGTCGGACGATGATGAGATTTCCATGGGTGGCTCATCATCAAAGTTGAAGGTTTGGCGAGTAGTCTTGAGGTCGGACTTACTCGTGGTTGGAACATCCTTGAATTTGATTTAATTTTGTTGTAAACACTTGGTTTTAGCACTTTGTTATTTATCATTTGGATAGCAAATTATCGTGAGATATAAAGTATGTGCGGGAATGTAAATATCTTTGAAATGTAAATGACACAAGTAAATTTTATAGAGGTTCGAAGATGGGGTAATTCTTCTACTTCTCTCTTCTCCAACTCCCCGGAGGAATAGACTAAGTAATGATCGAGTACAAAATGGTTATCGATCTAGAGACAAGTCTTGATCACGTGGTGACTTGCTCCTTGGACTCGATCACCGAGATGCCTTGGTCACACACAAATTGTGGCTTTTAAATCCGACTCGGCTTTTCTTCAGGTGGCTTGCCTTTGCTACTTGACTTACTTTCTCAAGCTTCTTGGATTTGATCAAGAAGCCCTCCAATAACTTGAGATTGGTTTGACCTTGAACCTTCCTACAATCCTCCCTGGAAAGTAGACCCCTTTTGATTCTTCAAAAGTTTCCTCTTCAATAGTTTGAAGTTGTATTTCCTTCACAGCTTAGTGCTGGATCGATTTCTTTCGAGATTTAGGCTTGAGGATTTTGCTTGAATAACTTGAGAATATTTTGCAGGTTACAGTTAGAATGTTGCTTGTTATCTCAGGTGTGCAAGGTAACCTTTTCTCAAAGTGATTCCTCAGCCTTTTATAGTGAACTTTCAAAAATCTGCCCATTGAAGAGATAGGCTGATTTTCAAAAGTCACTTGTGTTCGTTGGCTTGTCTTGTTGCAGTCCTTGATGTTGACATTTCCTCGTATTTAATGTCTTGCAGCGTTGCAGCGTCTCTGACACTTGGTGCAGTGCTTCCCATTGGTTTGTTCCTTTTGCACACAACTGGAACTAACACTTTATCTCTGACAACTTTAACAGGTTACTATTCTGAGTAACATTCTTGACTTTTATCAACGGATCTCGTTCAGTTGTCTTGACTTGACTGCAGTCATTTATTCCCCAGGTGACTTCGAGTTAGCTTCCAATCAATGGATGACTCATCTGTCACTTCAACTTGAGACTTGGTTTTTCGAGTTGACTTGACTGACTCTTCATACGCTTGTATCACAAATGATACTCCTTGATCGAGTCCTTGATCTTCTTTCTTGGCCATAGTCGATTGTTCCTCAATGAGTCTTCACTTGATCTTGATTGACTTCTTGTATTCTCGTGGCATAGGCGACTTGACTCGAACTTGTTCAAATTTCTATCTATTACAATACAAATTACAAGGAAAATGGGGTGTCAACTTTCTAGTCTAAGTTTTACATGGCATTCATCAAAATCTAAACAATAAATTTCCCAACAGTTCCTTACAACAGATCCTTCCTCATTCATCTTGTTTCTGAAAACCCATTTTGTGTCAATAATATTTTGATGGGTTGGTCTTTGCACTAATTCCCGTACTTTGTTTCTTTCAAATTGATTCAACTATTCTTGTGTTGGTCCCAAGGGGTGTGAGTGTAAGGTTTAGAAGGGGGGGTTGAATAAACCTTACCAACTTTTCGATTTACTCCTTTTTAAACGTTCAGAGTTAATACTTCACAACTGAGTCCTTGATGGACAACTAAGTTAGTTAATCAGCAGAGTTAGCCACTCAACGGACTTCATCGAGCCGTTGATAGAATAACTCACTTGTTTTGACTAAAACTTAACTTGACTGTGATATGTTTTCAGCGGAAGACTTAACACCCTTGAATTTGGTTTAAGTTTGTTTTAATACTTGGTTTTAGCACTTTGTTAATTATCAATTGGATAGCAAATTTATCAGCAAATATCAAAATAATATGCAGTAATTAAAGTGCTAAAATGTAGATAACACAATAAATTTTTATAGAGGTTCGAAGATGGGGTAATTCTTCTACTCCTCTCTTCTCCAACTCCTGGAGGAATCCACTAAGTATTGATCAATGTACAAAGTGGTTATCAGTCCAGATGCAAGTCTTGATCACACACGGTGACTTGATCCTTTGGGACTCGATCGGAGATGCCTTGTCACGCAGGTGGCTTCTCGTATGACTCGGCTTCTTCACAGATACCGCTTTGCTACTACTCTGACCCACTTGCTCAAGCTTCTTGGATTTGATCACGAAGCCCTCCAAAAACTTGAGACTGTTCAACTTGAACCTTTCTACAATCCTTTGTGGAATGTAGACCCTTGATTCTTCAAATGTTTCCTCTTCAACTCGATTGAATTTTCTTTCCTTCACAGGTGAGTGTTGGATTGATTTCCATCGTAATGTAGACTTGAGGATTAAGCTTGAATAACTTGAGAATATTTCAGGTTACAGATATTGCTTTTTTTTTGCTTGTAATGGTTTTCTCAGGTATAAACAAGGTAATTGGTTTATTCCATTTCCTTGGAAATTCCATTTCCTCGTATGAATGATTCTTCAGCTTTTCAGAGTTCTGACATGGTGCAGTGCTTCCCATTGTTTTATTCCTTTTGCACGCTTCTGGAACTGAGCACTCCAAGAAAGGTAGTATGGAAGTATTACTTGTTTAAGTAATTCTCTTGATTTCTGTGCAACGGATCTCTTTCAGTTGTCTTGACTTGACTACATTTTCTTCACATCCCCAGGTGACTTCGAGTCAGCTTCCAATCATTTGATGACTCTTCTATCATTTCGATCTTGAGACTTGGCTGTCTTGAGTTGACTTGACTGATACTTCACTCAGCTGCATCTCAGCTGCACCTTCAGTCGAGTCTCCGTCTTCTCTTCTTTGCCATACTCAGCTGTCTTGCAGCGAAGTCTTCCTTCTAGTCTCCAGTTGTCTTCTTGCATGTTTAGGCATAGCTGACTTAACTCGACTTGACCAGCCCTATCTATTTCAATGCAGTTTGCAACAAAAATTGGGTGCCAACTTCCTATTCTAAGTTTTACATGGCATTCATCAAAATCTACAAAATGATTTCCCAACAATTTCCCCCTTTTTGATGATGCCAAAACTTAAAACATCCATACAATTATTTAACAGCAAAGATACATACAGACAAATGTATAACCACAGAATGTATGTTTAGAATCGATCTATTATTGATCATAACATCCTTTTTCTTTACATAGCTGTTTACAGAGTGTATCAGAGCTTAAACCAACAAAAATGTATCAGAGTTTAACCGGGGCTTAAGCTAACCATGTTGTTCTATATTTACACAAGTATAGAGTTTGTACAGTTTTATATAGTGTACAGAAGACTTACATAAAATGTATTTACATAGTAAAATACATGAAGGGTGGACAAGAAAACTTCATCTCCTTCACGCTTGCCTTCTTCTTTCATCTTCTTGACTCTGTCATCTTGATCTTCTTCTCTTTTTCTCATCTCCACTGTTTTCTTCTTCTTTTCATACGCCTTTCCCGGCGCTTCATCTCTTCTTAGTCTCTCTTGTCTCTCCTCCCATAGCCGAGTTTGTCTTTTATTTTCTTCTTGATTCTTTTCACATACTCGGCATTGTTCTTAGCCACTTGCGCATTGGCTACTTGCGTCAAAACAAACACAAGAGATCCCTCCTTTCTTGCCTGGATCTATGTACTCAATGTTTTTGGGCAGAGGTCTAGGTCTCAAACCTCTTCCTCCACCACGCTTCTTCCTCTACTGCAGGGCGTGTATTGTCTTTGGGGTCTTTTTCCCAAATGAGTGACTAGCGGAGTGACCAGCAGAGCGATCGCGTAGTCTGTCAGCTGACAGCTTCTTCACATAGTGTGAGACCCTTTTCCAAGATAAGTCCTAGGCTTGAGCCATGGACATGTTTGCGAAGTATCCTTCGGGGATGCGGCGTTTTAAATTCATCAACGATCTTGGCTCGGTTCGGATCTCGAGATGGCATAAGTGTCTCTCGTCTCTTTGGAATGCCTCCATGTTGTTTCGAATATCCATAACTCGGGCATTCATCCTTCCTTCCACTTCCTCCATCCTCGCTTCAATCTGTCTTTCTCTTTTCGGCCATTGGTACAAAGTGTGTTGGAGTGGCGAGTCATTTGAGTTTGCTTGATAATATCACCGTGACAAGACTTTGTTGGGGGTTTTAGCAATCATCAAGGTCATATCTTTCGATCCTTCCCCCTCAACAGACTTCCCTTTCTTTTCTCTTAATACTTCCTCGCTTGTCCTTCCCTTCACACTGTTCCTCCTTCTCAACTTCGATCCCTTCAACATTTAGGTATTCCTCTTCCCCCTTTTTGGCATCATCAAAGGAGAGAGGAACCCCGAAACAAACTAGCGGCGGAAGTCGAGTGCGCAAATAGCCGAGTTACGCTTCGAGTCTGCTGCGGAGTATCTTTGCACGAAACTTCGAGCGAGTAGCGTTGGATTCGACCTTAATTAACTTCATCTCAAACCATGAGAAGACTGAATTTTCGATCCATGTTTTCTTCCATACGCAGAGCTCATTCTTATTTTGCTCACGCAGCGACTTTATCTCAAGTGTGAGATTCATGCATTTGCTCAATGTGTTCTTTCAATTTTGTCTTTGCATCGGCATTCTCATTTCGCGGACCAACGACTTGTTGAACAATGTTAAATATCTAGCTTGTTCCACACGCATTGTTTCTTCTTTGTTGCCACCACTCCCGGATTCGACTATTATGCCTCTCAAGTCGGCCGTAGTAAGGTTGGCATCCACATTTATCGATCTCATGTCCATCAAGGCCTGGTGCCTCTCCATCCGTTCAATTTCAAAAATAATGCTTTGAACACCTCCCGAACTTCGTTGTTCCCTCTGTTTTGGTGACGACCAAGCGTCAAAATCATAGTCACCGGAATGATGGTATCGATGGAATGACGGATCTGTGCGTGGAAGCGCTCGAGATCTCTTCTTTTGCGATTCTTCAGGGAGGTCGGGTACCTCCAGAGAGAAGGGAAATGATTCTACAAAGGGATCATCACGGGCAACTGGGATTTGTTCAATGATGAGTGGTGCTCGTGAAGTCTGAAGTCGATCCTGCTGCAGCTTGGGGAGCTTGAGCGGTGGACTCGATTCGGCTGCTGTCTGTTGTGAAATCGACCTAGCTTGCTGAGCCTCACTGTCTCAACAATGACCGTTGGTCTCACTGATTTATCCAAATTAGTTGACTGGTCCTCAGCCTTATCAGAAGCGTCGGACGATGATGAGATTTCCATGGGTGGCTCATCATCAAAGTTGAAGGTTTGGCGAGTAGTCTTGAGGTCAGACTTACTCGTGGTTGGAACATCCTCGGTAGGAGTCTTTTGGATCGATCCGAGGGGATGACTCGGCTTCATCGTCTCCTTCCGATCCCGAAAAGGTTACATCAGGATTATCCGGGAATCGTGAAGCGCACTTATCTCCTTTTTTCATGGATCAATGATAGCAGGAGGGATGTTCTCAGTACTTGACTTCTTTACCCTGGAAGACTCAACCACCCGTTGGCCTTCATTACCTCCTGCGCAGTCTCAACTACAAAAGGCCTTGGACATCCCTTTCGACGGTGTTAGCCGTCTTAGGGTCTTTCATGGTGGCATCCATTGAGTCTCAACTCCACGGATTGCACTTTCGTCGCCAGTGTTAAACTCCCGTACTGTTCCTTCATGTGCCTCGACCGCATCGCAGCTGGCGTCATTAGCCTTGCAGAGCGGTTGGCACCTCACCGAGATAGTCTCAACTGTCCCGAGCCTCGTTGATGACAACTTGTTGTGTACTTTATGTTTGTTCCTTCTCCACTTCGCCTCCTAGATTCATTGTGGAGTCACCGCATCCTCCGACCTTGCTGCGGTGGAGGGAGTTTCCCCTCGGTGGCACACCACCGAGTGACTTGGAATGGGGTCACTCGTCTCCGGACTCCCATTTCCACCGAGTATTCAGCCGTTGGGGCGGTGGTAAGACACCTTCATTAGGGGTTGTCTCGATTGGGGTCCCCACTATCCCGGTTCATCGCCCTTCCTTAAATCCTTCTTCCGAGTGAGTGGGGAAGTGGTGGCGGCAACAACGGTGGATATGCTTCACCACTCCCATTGGGTCTATCTCCACCGTGTGTTTTGGAGGACTCTCCTGGTCCCTCCATCATTCTTTGCTCATGAAGGATTCTGGATTCTTCCATTGGTTCTTTGCATTTGCAACTCTTCGTCGGGCGAAAGAGGGTCCAGATCCTCATCACTTTACGATAGGGCGTCAAGGTAAGGATGTATATGTTACGTAGTGCTTCTGAGAGGGGCGATGTCTTGGCCTTCTCACGTGCCTCCGTCTCAGTGATTTAGCCCGTTCTTTTTCTTTTTTTTTTCGAATCTGCAGTATATTGATGCGGTTATCTCGTCGAGGGCTTGCAAAGATCGTGTGTGTCACCTCAAGAAATCAAGAGTTCTTCTTCCTCAATGAATGAACTCGGATTTTCAAACCGCACTGGATAGGCTCGGCTTCCATTTTCTCACTCTCGCAGACGATTTTGTACGTCTAGATACAATGGAGAGTGCATGATTACATCGTCTTCATCATTCTCTTCGGCCCTCGTTTCGTGGTATTAAGGGTAGCAGACGTCGCCGCCGACACCTTCAAAGAGACTCTGTTACGGTGGAGAGACAACCCCCTGTTAACAGGTGATTTGGTTGTCTCACCGTGCCTTGTTCCTCGCTTGTTCTATCTACAAACTGGGTCATCGAGTTGCCTCTGCTGATCGGCCTCAGCAGACTTGGCAGTTTCATCAATCACTTCTCGAGACTCCACTTCTCCGGCAGTCTCGGGTATCTTCTCGAGCTTGAAATGCTTGAAATGCTTGAAAAGTCTTCTTCTTCTTGTTGTTTGAACTAGAGGGATTTCTGGTTCGACAAGGTTTCTTCCGAGTCTTGGGCGGCGGGGGCCGTCTGCCGTTGTTTTCTTCGAGGAGCGCGCTTGGCTTATCGATTCTCCTTTTCTTGATGACCGGATAAGGTATTTGAGATTCCTTCTCCCTGGCTGCAGGGCGGGAGACACCGCCGGGGACAGGTGACTCGGTTGTAGTGGCGGAAGCAGATTTCTTTTTCTTTCTTTGCCGGGAGGCAGTGATCTTCTTAGCATGCAGGAGCAGCCTTTTCTTTGGAGGAGAGGAAACAACAGTATCTTCGGTCACCGATTCCCCCTCACTCAGTGATCGCCTCTCTTAGCGTAGGCTCTCTTCGTGCGCCCGAGAGGGTTTGATCTCGAACATCTTCTTGTTTACATGGAACGCCTTTCCATGTCGAAGAGGGACTCCTTTTACCTCCATCACCGCCAATCACCAGGCCGTATCCTGGGAACCTCCAAACGTTCCATCCTCCTTGAAGGATTTGTTTCCAACGTTAAGCGAGTCTGCTTTGTAGACAAACTCAGCCCAGTTCACTTTCTTTTCTTCAATGATCGCAGCCATTACGATCAATTTTGCTTTGACGATTGGTCAAAGCCGCCAAATTTGATGTCTATGCATTTGGCAACGATGTCCAACAATTTGTGGTAGTCCTCTTTCAAGATCCTCTTGTTAGTTGTGTAGACTATCTTTTCAAAGATACACGATCGGTCTTGGCTACTTCCTTCCAAGCGGACCAAAGTCAACATCAACTTCATTAATTTCGGCATTCCTTCCGACGGTAGCAGCGATGTTCGCCAAATCTTTGGCGGTAATGATGAACTCATTCCGTGAACGAGGGGACTTGATGCCCTCATCGTGAACCTCGGCGTTCACGTAGAAGCTATCGACCTCTTCCACATAGGTCATCGTAAACTCCATCGTCGAAATGGTTTCAGCCCAGGCGTTTCTAGTTTTTCAGCGATCTTCTTTACTTTAGGGCGTCATCGGACCCCTATTTGACCATACCCTCGAAATCCATAGTAGACCGGTGTGGATTTGCTTTCCTAGCTTGACAAAATCATGAGTAGAAGCCATTTTTCAAAAGATTTCACCGAACGAAACTTAGAAGGTGATTTGAAGATTGATAGGGTTTTGAGAGAGTTTTTGCCTTTGCTTTTGAGAGAGAAAATGAACAGTTTTTGGTAATGTGTGAGAGAAACGGACGAAAATGGTTTAAGTATGGTTCATAAAAGGACGTGCGGGTGGTTTTTGAAATGTGATCAAAATCAACGGCTTAGATCTTGCACGCCGATTTGCATTTAATATCTCGTATTTAATGCGGCAAAGCATTTATATCCAATCATAAGCTTGGTGTGCGGCGTTTGCCTCAGACACGTCATAATTATCTTGACGTCATTCTTAAAACATTCCCGCTTAGTAAAACGATTGCGTTTTTGTCACTTTGCTCATAAATGACTCAAACATCCCTTAGCCGATTTAACTCTTCTTCTCACGGTTCTCCTAGTGACTCATTTATCGCTAACTCGTCATGACTGATTTTCCAATGCGGCTAGTTCACTTAGCTGATTTGTGAGTTCAGCTCTTTTTCCCTTTTCGTGTTTCATTTCTTTTCTTTGAGTCTTCTGAGTGTCAACTCAGCTCAATTAATCCTAACTCATGCTTGAGTTCTTCAAATCTTGACTCACATAATGGTTTTGTGAATATGTAGCCAACTGTTTATCGGTTGAAATATATTCCAAGGTGATGTCCTTCTTTTCAACATGATCTCTTATGAAGTGATATCGACATCGATATGCTTTGTTCTTGAGTGCAACACAGATTTTGAGTGATTACAATTGCACTTGTGTTTATCACACATGATTGGAATTTCCTTTTCTTCAACTTCATAGTTTCTCCTTTGTCTCATCCATAGGACTTGGGCACAACAATTTGTCCCAGACTATGTATTCTGCCTTCACCGTAGAAGTGGCTATTGAATTTTGCTTTTGCTAAACCAGAAATTAGCTTTGTTTCCAAGCATTTGACATGTGCCTCGAGGTGCTTTTCTGTCAACTCGTGCATCCAAAGATAGTCGAGTCTGAATAGCCAATTAGCTTGAATCCACCTTCCTTTGGATACCATAAGCCAACTTCTTGGTTTCCTTTCAAATACCTCAAGATCCTCTTGGCTGCAGTCATATGGCTTTCTTTTGGAGCAGATTGAAATATTGCACATACACCTACAAAGAAAGGTGATGTCCGGCCTGCTTGCTTTGTGAGATAAAGCAATGATCCATAAGTGCTCAGTATCTTGTTTGATCTACAGGCTTGCCATCTGCATCCATGTCCATTTTGATCGATGTATTCATTGGTATTTTCACGAGAAGACTTCTCTTCCATACCAAATTTCTTCATTAAATCTCTGGTGTATTTTGTTTGACTTATGAAGGTTCCATCCTTCAAATTTGTTTCACTTGGAGTCCAAGGAAGAATGTCGACTCTCCCATCATGCTCATTTTGAATTTACTTTGCATGAGGTTTGAAAATTTATCACACAGCTCTCTTTGTTTGTGGATCCAAAAATGATGTTATCCACATATATTTAAACAAGCGTATGCTCTTCCCTGTCTTGAATTACAAGAGTGTTCTATCCACTTTTCCTTTTGTGAATCCATTCTCGATCAGAATTGTGATAATGTGTCATACCATGCTCTGGGTG
Organism: Rehmannia glutinosa; assembly: GCA_016081115.2. Lineage (NCBI taxonomy): Eukaryota > Viridiplantae > Streptophyta > Magnoliopsida > Lamiales > Orobanchaceae > Rehmannia > Rehmannia glutinosa. The sequence continues at coordinate 1,059,900 of JABTTQ020002742.1, read as the reverse complement.
TCTGTTTCAATCCATATAGAGCTTTCTTGAGTTTGTATACCTTATCTCCAAGAATCTTACGCTCAAATCCTGGAGGTTGTTCAACATATACTTCTTCTTCCAATAAACCATTAAGGAATGCACTCTTTACATCTATTTGATATACAATAAAGTTCTTGTGAGCTGCATAGGCAAGAAACATCCTTATGGCTTCCAATCTTGCCACGGGAGCAAAAGTTTCATCAAAATCTATTCCTTCTTCTTGCAATATCCTTTGGCTACCAATCTTGCTTTGTTTCTTACCCGCGTAACCTTCCTCATTCATCTTGTTTCTCGAATACCCATTTAGTGCCAATAACATTTTGATGGGTGGGTCTTTGAACCAGTTCCCACACTTTATTTCTTTCAAACCGATTGACTCTTCTTGCATGGCTTGAATCCAATGTGTGTCATCCAAATGCTTGTGACACATCTTTAGGCTCTATTTGTGAGATGAAGACGGGGTTAGTGAACATTGCTTCTTGTTGAGTTCTAGATCTTGTTTTGACACCTTCTCTTACATCTCCAATGACTAGTTACGTGGATGGTCTCTCGGCCATCTTACATCGGGTTGGAGTAAGTTAGCTGGATTGATCGTCTTGCGGCTATGTTGCTTTGATCAGCTCTCTCGTTATCACTTAGTAGATTTTCCGATTGTTTTTGAGACTCGGCTATCTCATCTTCATCAGGGTTTATAATTCCAGGCTTGAACTTGAAAGGGATAGTGACTTTCTTCTCATGGTTGATTGATTCAAATTTTATCACCGACTCTTCAATGTCTCCTCCATTTACATTTGGCTCATCAAACACCACATGAATGGATTGCTCTCAGTAACCATAGTCTTGTTGTTGAGTACTCTGTAGGCTTTGCTTTGGTGAGTATCCCAAGAAGATACCTTCATCGACTTTAGCATCAAAAGCCTTCAAATTATCTTTGCCATTGTTATGGATGAAGCATTTACATCCAAATATTCTAAAATGTGCAACATTTGGTTTTCTCCTGTCCAAATCTCATAGGGAGTCTTTGTGTCACTGTTGTTTATCATGCATCTATTTTGAGTGTAGCATGTTGTGTTTATTGCTTGACCCAAAATCTTTTAGGTAGCCCCCTTCACTAACATGGTCCTCCGCTTCTTTGAGGGTTCTATTCTTCTTTCGCAACTCCATTCTCAACGTGAGTCCTTGCTGCATATAATTCATGACCAATACCATTTTCAATACAATCGAGTTATTATACCATTGACAAACTCGGTTCCTCACGTCGATCTTATTTTGATAATGGTTTGACTTTTCTCATTTTGAATCCTCTTCATCACCGTGGTAGTTTCGTAGAGTTTCTTTCTTCTTACACATGAATATTGTCCATGTATATCTTGAGTAGTCATCTACTACCACCAAGGTGTATTTCTTTCCACTTATGCTACCGGTTCAATCGGACCAAATAGATCCATATGTATCGATGCAATATTCTTGTTGGAGATGGACATGTCTTTTCTTTGAATGATGATTTGATTTGTTTTCCCTTCCGACATGCATCACATACACTTTCCTTCTTGTATCTCGAAGTCGGAAGTCCTTCTACAAGATCGCTTCCGCAAGCTTGTTAATTGTTTTGAAATTCAAATGACTTTCGGCTTTTTGTGCCACCAACTTGATTGATTAAATTTGTGCTCTTTGCTAATAGACAGTGCTTGGTGTTGCGATTGACCAATCCACGACATACATGTTCTTTTGTCCGCATCCTTGCAACACAACTTCATTTGATTCAAGATCCTTGATTTGGCATATACCCATGTTAAATCCAACATTATAACCCTTGTCACGAGTTGGTTGATGCTTAGCAAGTTGAAGTTGAGTCCTTCAACATATGCAACATCTGTGATTTCTAATCCATTTTTCTTGATGGATCCAATGCCTCTTATTTCTCCTGAGCTTCATTTCCTCCAAATATGACTTTTGCACCTCGACTTCTTTGAATTTTGACATTTTTTCTTGTTTCATGTCATGTGTCCGGAATGACCACTATCCATGTACCAGGTTCCTTTGGCACTCACTTCCTTGGACTGCAATCAAGGAAATTAAGTTTTAGGTACCCATACTTGTCCGGGTCCCGAGGGTTAGTATTGTAAGATGATCCAACCAGCCTATAGCCAATTGATTTGACTCAAGAGGTTGCCATCTATCGATTGCCATAATCATAATTAACTTTAGCAAATTTCTTGGGGTTCTAGGTTCATACAAAATTGCTCTCTTTTGTCTATATGCCTGTGTAGGTGTTTTAGCAATTGCCTTCTTTGGGTAGTTGTGATGTCTTTGAGTGTAGTGCCTAGGTGCATATGTGTGTTTGATGAAAGCTCTTGTACCTTTGGAATGGCCTTTGCCGAGTTCTAGGCCTTTGCCATTTGGGCTTATATTCCATAGGTCTTTGCCGATAGTTCACATTATTCCAATCGACTTGGCTTGGGTGCTTTCTACCATTCCCTTCATATGTATTTCTTTTATAGAACTTCTCTGGGTTTTTGGTAGCTCTGTTTCTTCTTTACTGAGTATTTCTGTTTGGAGTTTCTTTGAGGAACTCGGCCGGATTTCTTCTCGGATGTCCTCTCAAAGACACTCAACTAGTCAAGTTTTCTTTTTCCTTTATATCCAAGGCCGTATGCTTGTGATTGTGCTTTGGAATAAATATGTGTGCACCATTTGGAGTTTTGGATTTTTGGGATACTTCATTGCTTGAAGATCCTTTTTCCAAAATCACTTTTGAGCTTGACATAGCAGAGGAATTAAACCCTAAGCCTGTTTTGTCTCCACATTCTCTTTGACTCATAATAAGGTCATCCAATGATTTAGATGCCTTAGTGAATGAGGCAATCACATTTTGAGGTCATTTTCCTCTTTTCTATAAGCGAGCTATCTCTGCTTATTAGCTTAAGATTTTCGGTCTTTAGACTTTCATTCTCATCGACTATTTGACTTAGAGTACTCGGCTCCTTAGTCACCGTAAGTTTTGGCTCTTGAGTAGGCTATTTTCCTCATTTAGTAGTGTGTGTGAGGATTTAATGTGTTCAAAATCTTTCATCATTTTGCCTAATGAATCATAAAGATCGGTGGGTGATGAAGTATGTGTGTCACCCGATCACTATCACTAGAATCGAGTGTGATGAGTCGAGTGTACCTCATCTTCTTGGTCGTTGGTCTTGTTCTTTGGCCATCAAATGGATCAAGGCTTCTTCTTCGTAGTCACTTGAGTAGTCGACTTCACTACTCTCAATCACCGTTTGTGTCTCTTGACTTGGTTTGTCTCGTGATCTCTGCCCAACATTGCCTTTTTCTTTTCTTGTCTTCTTTCTCTCAAGACCTTTCTTTCTTCTTCATACCTGTATTTGTTGACTACGGGATATGGGCAATCAATGGCATAGTGACCTGGTTACTTACAGTTCGAATAGATTTTCAACCTTTTGATCGACTCTTTCCATTCTTGGATTGTCGGCCCTTTGATATTCATCTTTTTGATGCTCTGTTCTCTTGGTTGGCCTATTTTCCCTTGACTTGGAGGAGCTGAGTGTCTTCGGAGGATTCGCCCTTGCCTCTCTTGTAGTTCTTATTGAAGAACTTGTTGAACCTTTTAACCATCATGGCTATTTCCTCTTGGTCAATGACTTCTTTGACCTCGGCTCTCTTGCCATCCTTAACAATTAGAGCACTATTTTGGGCACAACACTCCTCTTGGTCTTTTCTTCTCGGCTCAAATTCGTAGGCTTTGAGATCCGAGAATAGCTCATGGTTGGATGTCTTGGATAGGTCCATGGAATGTCTTAGTGCCATGACCTTCATTTCCCATTCACCGAGACTTCTTAGAATCTTCATACACATTTCTTCGTGTATATTCTTTTCCAAGTGCGAGATAGCTCATTGGTAATTTCGTGAATCGAGCATCCATTGATCCAAGGTCTCTCCTACAATCATTTTGAAATTCTCAAATTTAAATACAAAGAATCGATAGTTTATTTTCCTTGATTTGATCGAGCCTTCACAAATCAATGTTAGCTTGTCCCATTTCTTTAGCCGTTTTGCATGATTTGACTTTGTTGAACATAGCTTTGTCGAGTTTTGTAAAGAATGTCCTTGGCCACATTGTCCAAGTTATATCTTTTCTGTCATCATTTGTCCATTCGACTCTTGGTTTTTCAACCATAGGCCGGGAGCAACATCCTCTTCACCTTCAAATTTCGCACTCTCCTTACAATTGTGTTCACCTTCAAGATTTGTAGTGGCCCATCCTCTATTACTATCCACATCTCATCATGTAATCTTTGATAGATGAGCACGCATACGGATTTTCCAATCATCAAATTCTTCAATTGTGAACATGGGGATGCGTGTCAAATTTGCTTCCATGATAATAACTTTTGATGGTAAAAAGAGTTTTGAAAACTTAAGTGCTAAGACAGGACTTTGAAAAATTTGGAGATCTAGTTCAACCGACCAGTGTGAAGGCTCAATGAACCAACCGCTCGATACCACTTGTTGGTCCCAAGGGGGTGTGAGTGTAAGGTTTAGAAGGGGGGGTTGAATAAACCTTACCAACTTTTCGATTTAGTCCTTTTAAGTATACAGAGTTAATACTTCACAGATGTGTCCTTGATGGACAGCTAAGTTAGTTAATCAGCAGAGTTAGTCACTCAACAATGACTGATCGAGCCGTTGATAGAATAACTCACTGTTTTTTGAAAAGACTTAACTCGATTGTGATTTGTTTTCGGTGGAAGACTTAACACCCTTGAATTTGGTTAAGTTTGTTTTAATACTTGGTTTTAGCACTTAGAGATTATCAAGTGGATAGCAAATTTATCAAACAGAGTTAAATAAATAAGATGCGAGGAATTAAAGTCTTTGAAATGTAAATGACACGATAAGTTTTTATAGAGGTTCAAGATGGGGTAATTCTTCTACTCCTCTCTTCTCCAACTCCTGGAGGAATCCACTAAGTATTTATCAAGATATCAGTGGTAATGATCCGGATACAAAGTCTTGATCACACACCGACTTGATCCTTTGGGACTCGATGCGAGATGCCTTGGTCACGCAGCTGGCTTCTCGTGCGACTCGGCCTTCTTCACAGGGCACGCTTTGCTACTACAGCCCACTTGCTCAAGCTTCTTGGATTTGATCACGAAGCCCTCCAAAACTTGAGACTGGTTCGACCTTGAACCTTCCTACAATCCTCCGTGGAATGTAGACCCTTGATTCTTCAAAAAATTCCTCTTCAACCGATTGAAGTTATCTTTCCTTCACAGGTGAGTGTTGGATTGATTTTCTTCGTAATGTAGGTTTGAGGATTAATCTTAAATGACTTGAGAATATTTTTAGTTACTGATTCAAATGTTTGCTTGAATGTTCGTGGTGTTCGAGGTAACCTTCTCTCGAGTTATTCCTCGGCCTTTTATAGTGATCTTTCAAAAATCTGCCGTTGAAGAGATAGGCTTATTTTTGAAAGTCACTTGTGGTCGTTGGCTTGTCTTGTTGCAGTCCTTGGAAATTCCATTTTCTCGTATGAATGATTCTTCAGCTTTTTAGAGTTCTGACATGGTGCAGTGCTTCCCATTGGTTTATTCCTTTTGCACGCTTCTGGAACTGAGCACTCCAAGAAAGGTAGTATGGAAGTATTACTTGTTTAAGTAATTCTCTTGATTTCTGTGCAACGGGTCTCTTTCAGTTGTCTTGACTTGACTACATTTTCTTCACATCCCCAGGTGACTTCGAGTCAGCTTCCAATCATTTGATGACTCTTCTGTCATTTCGATCTTGAGACTTGGCTGTCTTGAGTTGACTTGACTGATACTTCACTCAGCTGCACCTTCAGTCGAGTCCCCGTCTTCTTTCTTTGCCATACTCAGTTGTCTTGCAGCGGAGTCTTCCTTCTAGTCTGCAGTTGTCTTCTTGCATGTTTAGGCATAGCGATTTAACTCACTTTGACCAAATTTATCTATTTCAATGCATTTTACAACAAAAATGGGGTGTCAACTTCCTATTTTAAGTTTTACATGGCATTCATCAAAATCTACAAAATGATTTCCCAACATCTTGCATAGCCTGAATCCAATGTGTGTCATCCAATGCTTGAGACACATCTTTAGGCTCTATCTGGGAAATAAAGCAAGTGAACATAGCTTCATGTTATGCTCTAGATCTGGTTCTTATGCCATCTCTAACATCTCCAATGACTAACTCTGGTGGATGATCTCTCAGCCATCTTACATCAGGTTGGAGTAAGTCAGCTAGATTCAGCCATCTTGCAGCTAAGTTGTCCTGAACAGCTCTTTCATCTTTATTCAGCTGTGGACTTTCCAGCTGTCTTTGAGATTCAGCTATCTCATCTTCATCTGGGTTGAGTGCTCTTACTTCAGCTTCAACATAAGGACTCTTCTGCATAGTTGGTTGATTCAGCTTATCAGCTAACTCTTCAATGTCTTCTTCACTCACATTAGGTTCATCAAAAACCACATGGATAGACTCCTCTGTAACCATAGTCCTCTTGTTCAGCACTCTATAGGCTTTACTCTCAGCTGAGTATCCCAAAAAGATACCTTCATCAGCTTTAGCATCAAAAGCCTTCAAATTATCTTTGCCATTATTATGGATAAAGCATTTATATCCAAATATTCTGAAGTATCCAACATTTGGCTTTCTCCCTGTCCAGATTTCATAGGGAGTTTTGGTTAATTGCATGTTGATCATGCATCTATTTTGAGTATAGCATGCAGTATTTATAGCTTCAGCCCAAAATCTCTTAGGCAACCCAGCTTCAGCTAACATTGTCCTTGCAGCTTCATTAAGAGTTCTATTTCTTCTTTTAGCTACTCCATTCTGCCGTGGAGTCCTTGCAACTGATAACTCATGAACAATACCATTTTCAACACAATATTGAGCTATTATCCCATTGACAAACTCAGTTCCCCTGTCAGATCTTATTTTTATAATGGTTTGACTCTTTTCATTTTGAACTCTTTTCATCAACTGAGGTAACTTCTGCAAAGTTTCCTTCTTTTTACACATAAAGATTATCCATGTATATCTTGAATAATCATCCACACCACTAAGGTGTATTTCTTTCCACTTATGCTAGCTGGCTCTACTGGACCAAATAAATCCATATGCAACAGATGTAATATCCTTGTTGAAGAAGGACTTGGCTTATCCTTGAATGAAGATTTGATTTGCTTTCCCATCTCGCATGCATCACATACACTTTCTTTCTTGTATACTGAGTCTGGAAATCCTTCTACAAGATGACTCCTTGCAAGCTTGTTGATTGTCTTGAAATTCAGATGACTCAGCTTCTTGTGCCATAGCCAACTTGATTCGGTTGTGCTCTTTGCTAACAGACAAGTGCTTGGTGTAGCAGTAGATCAATCTACCACATATATATTTTTCTGTCTTGATCCTTGCAGCAATATTTCATTTTATTCAGCATCTTTGATCTGGCACACTCCCATGTTTAATCCAATATTGTAGCCTTTATCACGAGTTGGCTAATGCTTAATAGGTTGAAGTTGAGGTCTTCAACATAAGCAACATCTTTGATTTCCAATCCATTTTTCTTGATAGATCTTGTGCCTTTGATCTCCCCTGGAGCTTCATTTCCTCCAAATATGACTTTTGCACCTCTAATCTCCTTAAATCTTGATAGGTTTTTCCTGTTTCCTATCATATGTCTGGAACAGCCACTATCCATGTACCAGGTTCCTTGGCACTCAGTTGTTCCTTGCACCTGCAATCAAGGAAATCAGTTTTTAGGTACCCATACTTGCCTGGATCCCGAGGGGTTAGTGCTATAAGATGATCCAACCAATCTGTAGCCAAAAGATTTGACTCTAAGAGGTTGCCATCTATCAGTGCCATAATCATAGTGCACATTAGCAAATTGCTTGGGGATTTTAGGTTCATACAGCTGTTTATTTTGTCTGTATGCTTGTGTTTGTGTTTTAGCAATTGCTCTCCTGGGGTAGTTGTGATATTTCTGAGTGTAGTGCTTGGGTTCGTATTTGTGCTGATAATAGCTCTTTTACCTTTGGAATGACCTTTATTGAGGTTTAGGTCTTTGCCATTTTGGCTTATATTCCATAGGTCTTTGCTAATGTTTCACATTATTCCAATCAGCATAGTTTGGATAGTTTCTACCATTCCCATCATGTGTATTTCTTTGATGAAATTTCTAGGGTTTTTGGTAGCTCTATTTGCTTTTCATAGAGTATTTTCTGTTTGGAGTTTGCTGAGGAACTCGGCTGGATTTCTTCTCAGCTGTCCTCTCAGTATACTCAACTGGCTGTTTTCCTTTCCCTTTGTATCCAAGGCCAGTTTGTTTGTGATTGTGTTTTGGAGTGAATGTGGGTGGAGCATTTGGTGTTTTAAGTTTTTGGGATGCTTCATTACTTGAAGATCCTTTTTCCAAAATCACTCTTGGAGTTTAACTATGCACAAAGGAATTAAATCATATGCATGTCTTATCTCCACATTCTTTTTGACTCATAATAAGATCATCCAATGATTTGGATGCCTTTGTAAATGAGACAATCACATTTTTGAGATATTTCTCCCTCTTTTCTGTAGCGGCAAACTTTGCTTTGTGATCTTTGCATTTTCATCCTTCAACTTAGTGTTCTCATAAGCTATATGACTCAGAGTACTCAACTCTTTAGTCAGCGTGAGTTTTGGCCTTTAAGCTGGCTATTTTCCTCATTTAGATTAGTGTCTGAGGATTTTATGTGTTTAAAATCTTTCATCATTTTGCCTAATGAATCATAAAGATCAGTGGGTGATGAAGTGTGTGTATCACAATCACTATCACTTGAATCAATGAGATGAGTTAGAGTGTACCTCATCTTCTTGATCCGTTGATCTTGTTCTTTGGCCATAAGGCAGATCATAGCCTCTTCCTCAGAATCACTTGAGTAGTCTGTTTCACTACTTTCTGAGTCTGCTGCTTCTTTGGACTTGACTGTCTCAGCAGATAACATGGCTTTCTTCTTTTCCTATCTTCTCTCCCTCAAGACTTTTCTTTTCTTCCTCATTCCTATAGTTATTGATCGTGGATAGAAAATCAATCGCAAATTGTCCTGGTTGTCTCGGTTCAACACGGTTCTCGGCTCTCTCGATCGACTTTGTCATTCCTTTGAATATCATTTCTTTGCTAATCAACCATTTGATGCTCGGCTTTCTTGGGTGGTCTGTCTTCCTTGATTTGGAATGAGTGAATGTCTCATGGAGGTCTCACCCTTATTCCTTTTATAGTTCTTATTGAAGAACTTGGTGAATCTTTTGACCATCGAGGCAATTTTCTCCTTGTATATGGCTTCCTTTGGCTCAGCTCTCTTTCCATCACTAGCCATCAATACAGTTGTCTTGGGTACAGCTGTCTTCTCATGCTCTTTCCTTCTCAGCTCAAACTCGTAGGCTTTGAGGTCTGAGAATAGCTTATGGTTGGATGTTTTTGAGAGGTCCATAGAATGTCTCGATGCCATGACCTTCATTTCCCATTCCTACCGAGACTTCTTTAGATCTTCATACGCATTTCCTTTTGTGTATATTCTTTCCCAAGAGCTGAAAGCTCATTTGTAATCTCAGTAAATCTGGCATCCAGCTGATCCAGAGTTTCATCTGCAAGCATTTTGAAATTTTCAAATTTTTGTACATCAATAGTTAATTTATTTTCTTTAATTTGTTCTGATCCTTCACAAATTAAGGTCAGCTTTTCCCAAATTTCTTTTGCATATTTGCAAGATTTGACTTTATTGAACATGGCTTTGTCCAATGTTTTGTAGATAATGTCCTTGGCCACATTGTCCAAGTCGTATCTCTTTCTATCCTCATTGGTCCACTCAGTCCTTGGTTTTTCAACCATGGCTGGTCTTGCTTCAGCAACAACTTCTTCTTCTTCATCTGCAGCTTGCTCTTATTACAACCGAGTTCACTTTGAGTATTTGCAATGGCCCATCCTCTATCACAAGACACATTTCATCATGTAATGCAGATAGATGAGCCTGCATACGAATTTTCCAATCATCAAATTCTTCAACAGAACATAGGAATGCGTGTTAGATTTGCTTCCATGATAATAACTCTGCTTAAAAGTGAAAGACTTTGAAACACAAGTGTTTAAAAATCTTTTTGAAAAGATAGAAATCTAGTTCAAGAACTAAAGGGAAGGCTCAATGAACCAACCGCTCTGATCCGCTTGTAGGTCCCAAGGGTGTGAAGTAAGGTTTAGAAGAGGGGTTGAATAAACCTTACCAACTTTTTGATTTAGTCCTTTTAAAATTATTCAACAGATTTGACTCAAACAGTTGTGTCCTTGATGGACAGGTAAGTTGGCTTTTCAGCTAAGTTACGCACTCAATAGGCTCGATAGAGCTGTTGATAGTATAACTCGACTGCTCAAGCTAAATACTTAACTTGGCTGATTGGTTTTTAACAGCGAAAGACTTAACACACTTTGTTTAGAATTAGCTTGTTTTAAACACTTGATTTTTAGCACTTGGTTATTTATCAATTGAATAGCAAATATAATACCTGACAGCAGATATAAAGTAAATATGCAGGAAAGTAAGTTTGCTGAAAGTAAATGACACAAATATTTTATAGAGGTTCAAAGATGGGGTAATTCTTCTAATTCTCTCTTCTCCAACTCCTGGAGGAATCCACTATGTAACATATCAATTTACAAAGCGTGAATACGATCTGAGACAAATTTGATCACACAAATGGCTTCTCTTGCGACTCGACTTCTTCTTCACAGCGCGTGCTTAGCTACTTCATCTCACTTCTCAAGTTCTTGGATTTGATCACGCCTTCCAACAAACTTGATAATGGTTTGACCGAACCTTTCTACAATCCTGACTTGGAAAGTAGACCCCTTTGTTTTCTTCAAAAGTATCCTTTTCAACAGATTTGAAGTTGTATTTCCTTCACAACTTGTGTTGGATCGATTTCCTTCGAGTTTCGGGCTTGATGAATTGCTTGAATTTTTATGAAAATATTACAGGTTAAATGTGTGAATATTGCTTGCTTATTCATGGTTCAGGTGACCTCTTCTCAATAACTTCCTTTGTCTTTTATAGTGCACATTTGAAATTTTGTCCGTTGAAGAGATAGGTTAATTTCAAATGTCATTTGGTGTTCATTGGCTTGTCTTGTCTTGGTCTGCAGTCCTTGATGTTGACCTTTCCTCGTATTAAATGACTTCGCAGCATTGCAGGTGCCTGACACAAGGTGCAGTGTTTCCCATTGGTTCATTCCTTTTGCATAATTCTGGGACTAACACTTTAGACCTCACAGCTTTGATATATTACTATATTGAGAAATATTCTTGACTTTAATCAACAGATCTAAGTCAGTTGTCTTGACTAGACTGTTGTTTATACCCCAGGTGACTTGGGTCAGCTCCAGTCATTGGATAACTCAACTGTTACTTCAACTTGAGACTTGGCTTCTTGAGTTGACTTGACTGACACTTCTTACAGCTGTTCCCCAGCTGACTCTCCTTCAGTCGAGTCCTTGACTTTCGTCATGGCATTACTCAGCTGACACACAGCAGAGTCTTCACATAGTCCGCAGTTGACTTCTTGTAATTCTTGGCATAGCCGACTTAACTCGGCTTTTAAATTTTATCTATTATAATGCAAATTACAAGGCAAATGGGGTGCCAACTTCCTAGTTTAAGTTTTACATGGTCTCATCAAAATCTAACAAATAAATTTCCTAACAACCCCGTCCACTATAGTGTATCGAGCAGTCTGCGTTCTTAATGTTCTAGCATCGGCCTTGTTTTCTGGTTGAATCCTGTGCTCCAGGTATTGAATGATAGGTGTCATCCATGTTGGCTAGGCACCCTCATTGGCATTTATCTTTTTCGTGTTCAATGAAGATGAAGATGAGTGGGTTACCATAATGTCTTCGATTAGGTCGGTTCTCGGGCTGGATGCTAGCCGTGCTAAGGCGTCCACTTGTACATTCTCGGTTCTGGGTATATGTATTACTTCTACCTTGAACTGAGAGAATCTACCCTTTGCAAGCTCCAAATACCGTGCTATCTTTGGTTCCTTTGCTTCATACTCTCCATTTATTTGGTTGACCACTAATTGGGAGTCACTGTGAACGAGTAATCTTTTCAGACCCATCGAAGCTGCCATCTCCAGACCTGCTATTAACGCTTCATACTTCGCCTCATTTTTTGTCGCCGGGAACTGGAACCATACGCGACCGAAGCGATGCTTGTGTTTTTGGATTGATTATCACAATCCCGCCCCCTGCTCGGTCTGCAGTGGAAGAGTCGTCGACAAAATATTTCCACTCTTGCTCTTCGATGATGTCCAGTTGTATCGACAGAGTGAACTATGCAATGAAGTCTGCCAGTGCTTGTTCTTTGATAGCCGTTCTCGGCTCATACGAAATTTTGAATTGGCTGAGCTCCACGCCCCATTTGATCATCCGACCCGAAGTGTCTAGTCGGTGCATGACTTGCTTCAAAGGATAATTTGTTAACATGATGATCTTATGTTCCAAAAATACTTTGCCTTTAGCTTAGTGCGAGATGACTAATGCATATGCCAGCTTTTCCATTGGAGGATATCTTAGTTCGGCATCGTGCAAGGCTTGGCTGATATAATAAACCGGATGTTAAATCGAGTTATCCAATCGGATGAGTACCAAGCTGATGGCATATTCAGAAACTGCGAGATATAAATACAAGTCTTTCACCTGGCTCGGTTTTTGTAGAACATGGATGGATGCTAAGAGTTGTTTCAATGATTTGAATGTTGCATGTGTTTGCTCGGTCCATTCGAAATCCTTATTTTTCTTGATTATGTCAAAGAATGGTTTACATTTATCCATTGATCTCAGCGGCTAGGCGTCCAGTTAAGCTTTGCACTTTCTTAACAGAATTGGGGGATTCCAGGTCGATTGTAGCTTTGATTTTATCAGGAGTAGCCTCAATTCCCCTCTAACTGACCATATCTTAAAAATTTACCCGAGCTGACCCTAAATGTGCACTTTTCTGGATTTAACATCATCTTGTACTCGCGTAAAATTTTAAACATTTCATTAAGATCAGAAAGATGGTCGGCATCATACAAAGATTTTACAAGCATGTCATCTTCATATACTTCCATTGTATGCCCTATCAACTTCTCAAACATTTTGTTGACTAACCTTTGATAGGTCGACCCAGTATTTTTTAAGCCAAACGGCACCATCTTGTAACAATATACTCCTCGAGCTGAGTAGAAGGAAGTGTTTTCTTCATCGTTCGGGTGCATCCGGATCTGATTGTAGTCTTATGCATCCATGAAGCTCATTAACTCATGACCAGCCGTGGCATCGACCATGTAATTGATATTTGGAAGAGGATAGTTGTCTTTTGGGCATGCCTTGTTCAAATCGGTGAAGTCCACGCAGAGCGCCCGCTTTGCCGGTCGCTTTTTGACCGAAGACAGGTTGGCTACCCATCGTGGGTAAAGTGCCTCCCGATGAATCGGTTATCCAACAATTTGCCGACCTCGACTTCCGGTCTTTGCTTGTCTGCGGGGCCCAATTTTCTTCTCTTCTGAATTACCGGTCGATAAGTAAGGTCGATGTTCAGACTATGGCAGGCATGTTTGGGGTCGATGCCAGGCATGTCGGCGTGAGTCCACGCAAATACGTCTAGGTTGTTGCTCAAAAACTCGATCAGCTCTGACCGGAGTGGCTCCTGCAAATTGTGACCGATTCTCAGCTGATGCCCCCCGTTTTGCTTATCGACATCTACTATATCGATGTCTTCGACTGGTTCAGCATGTTTGCATTTCTTACTTTGTCCTTCCTTCAAAAGTAATTTTTCTTCCTTAGTGATTGGCTCTTTCCCGGGTCGCCTGCCCGATTGGCTTCTGTTGAATTTTTCGCTTGGTTGCCCTGCTCGGTGTTCGGCTCGGTCTCGTCGGCCGACCCAATGCATTCTCCTTTTTCTCTACTGGCCTAGATTTTCTGGAGCATTCTCGCGATTCTCGTTGGTTCCCTTTGTGGACGCCTTCTCCATCCTGTGTTGGAAACTTGATAAGAAAGTGGTATACCGAGACAACTGCTTTCAGGTGATAAAGTAGTGGCCGTCCGATAATGACATTATATTCAGAATCAGAATTAATGATCTTGAAGGTAGTGATGATCGTCCTCTTATGCGCCCCCTGGCGCAGTTGTATGGACAGATCCACCTCACCGAGTGGGATGATCCTTCCTCCTCCGAAACCCAGGATGATGTCATTGCAAGGTCAAATATAGCTGTCGTTGACATTCAATCTCCTGAAAGCTCTGATGTATATGACCGAGGCATAGCTTCCAGAGTCAACCAGGATCATGTGCACGGGGATGCCCAGGATTGGCGCCGTTACGACTAAGGGGTCGGAATATGGATGAACAAGTTGATTAGCGTCTTGGTCGGAGAAAGTGAAGTACCCTGTTGGTCGGCCTTCTCTGACTTCGGCAACTCGGACCCGTTGCCCAGCATTTGCAGCTTCCCTAACTTCTGCCTTTCTTTTTCGAAAGGACTGGTTATCTTCGGCACTATTAGTGTTGATTAATGTCAAGATTTCTTACCCGGGGTTCTCATTGAGATGTGGTAAACGAGCTGGATTTGCCAGTCGCTCCGGATTTGTCCCGGCAGCGAGGGGCGGTGGTGGTAGGAGCTTGTGAACATATCTCTTTAACCCTTCCCTTTGGACGATTCTCATGATTTCCCGAATAATATCTCGGCACTTGTCGGTTTCATGGCCGATAGACTTGTGATAGCAGCAATATCTATTGCCGTCTAGTTTAGACAGATACAACGTTAGTAGGCGAGCTGGTGGTAGCAAGTTGAGGTTCTTAATATCATTCCAAATAGCCGATGGAGTGTGAGTTAAGGTGCTTCTCATTGCCGCCACCTCGGTGCAGACTTCGTGGTATGACTTATATCCCGTGGTCGGATTTTCTGCAAATGACTTGAATCCCAAATCGGAACCTGAGGCATCTTCTTTTTGCCTTCTTTTTTGGCGCTCTGAGTTTTCTGCTTGGGTTGTAAGCCATCCATGGATTCTTTGGCGCATATGTGTCGTTGTGCGCGAATGAGGAATTCCTGGAAAGTGCTCGCTCCTGACTCGTGAATGGCATAGTTGAATCGAGTCATAGGCGCGAGCCCAGCTATTGCCGCTATGAGCATTGCATCATCCGAGCCGGCTCCATTTCGCGGATTTGCTTGTTGAATCTGGCGATGTAACTTTTCAGCGGCTCATCATTCCCTATTTAATGTTCACAAGAGAATCCTTTGGCGCTGCGCGAACCTTGGAGTCAAGAAATGAGTGGTGAAAGCAGGCATCATGTCATTTCATAAGCGAATGGAGCCTTGAGGTAAGGTTCGGAACCAACGATGAGCTCGGTCGCCCAACATTAACGGGAATGCTCTACAAAGAATGGCGTCGCTCGGACCGTATAATTCCGTCCGCGCCAGGTATTTGTGGATGTGAGTAGTGGGGTCAGTTTCACCATCACACAAGCCGGTTTGGGGAACTTTAAACTTTACGGGGAGAGGAGTTGACAAAATGTGAGGAGCAAAAGGTGACACAACATCTGGCTGGCCTGTCAGAGGGCTCGGCTGGTAGTGACCGTCGTCTGGTGTTTCCTCCATTTCATTTAGACGGCGTCGAAAGTGAAGTATCTCTGCCTCTCTTTCATTGATCGGGCTAGGGCCTTGAGCTCGATTGGCCTAAGTGGCTCTCGGTCACCAGGAAACGGAGCACAGGTTAATAGGCTCGCAAAGGCCGTTCTGGATTGGTCCGACCCGGCACCTGCAAATGCGAATGGGCCTGGCGGGGCGATGAAGTAAAGGTGACGATTTTGCTACTCACGATCGTTCCCAGCGTTGTCTCATGGCCTCATTCCTTCACGATTTTCGTCAGGCTGCCTGTTTCGGGAGTTGACCTCCTGGTTGTCATTATTTGAGGGTGTTGGATCTTGGGGGTTGGGGTTCAGTGGAGGATCCACTTGTGGGGGGTTTATCGGTGGGGAAGGTTGTATTTGAGGTGGAGGATTTGCGAGGGCTTGGGCGACAAGCTGGTTCATTTGTTGGATGAAGTTTGGATTTGTGAAAAGTTGTGCGAAGGGTAATAAAACTGCGCCCCAAGTTCAAGCTGGGGGTACATTTTGGCCATTTTGGGTATCTTATGGTGGATCTTCGTTTCTACGTGGGTTTCTCGAGTTTTCACTCAGTTTTGATCGATAGAAAAGATAGGTTACCTTGCTGGAATTTTTTGGAATTCTCCGAGATGCTGACCGGACCAAACGGGCCCTCCTTCTAGCGTCAACTTGTTGATGTTCTTCTTGGACCAACAAAGAAAATACACGGATTATATGACTTGGAAATAAAAAGGGAATACTTGAAAATTATAAAAAGTGACTAATTATGCCTTTTATATCAAATACCGAGCAGAACGTGTCTGGTCGGCTTTGTACACTGAATTCGAATTTTACAAGCTATATAGTTGGTTTTTCTCTCTTGTCGTTTTACTAATAAATGAGATATATTTATGATAATACAATTAGTGGGCTAATCATCATTACATTTAGGATAATAGTGGGATAATTGTGGGACACGTGTCTTCTCCCTGGTGTGCATGAGTCGCATGTTGGCCATGTGTTGAGAGAAGTTTGTTGACTTGTCCATTTGACTCGTTGACAGGTGACATCTTGGTCTGCCACTGTTGAGTGGAGCACTTACTGGAATGGTTTGTTGTAGTGGGTCGGGCTCGGCTCGGACCACGTCATCAGGTCGGCTCCTAACGTCACCATAGTCGGTCTACGTCATTTTGGACGGCTTACGTCATCATCACCTGAATGGCCATGTGGACATATTTTTGCCCAGCTCGGCTCGGGTATCATCAAAAATTATTGCATAAAATTATATATTTGTGTTGAAGAAAAATAAAAAAACAATAATATAGTATAATTTTATTAAATAAAAATTAGAAAACAAATCGCTTTGTTAGCAAAACATTCGAACTTTTTTGACACATTATTTATATTTATAAATATTTACAAATGATATATATACGTAATTTAAACATGGAAGTATCTAGTTTCATTTGAATTACTTTTAAAAGTTCATAGAATTACATTACCACATATATAATTGTGTATTTTTATATCTATTCAAAATAACTTACTGATAAAAAAAAATACTTTAACATCCCCAGACCGTTACTAATTTAAAAATAATACATGAAACCTCTAATAAATTTTAGGGCCGCAAACAAGCCAAACCGAGCCGAATAGGAACAGGCTCGAGTTCGGCTCGTTTAGTTTTTGGATCGGCTCGAGTTCGATTCGATCTTTCCTAATGGAGTTCGAGCTCGGCTCGTTTAAAAATTATGTAGTTCGCGAACAGTTCGAGCTCGGCTCGTAAAAAACTCGTTTAACATATTCGACAAGCTTAGCTCGAGTTCGGCTCGTTTAAGCTTAAACGAGCTTAGCTCGAGCTCGGTTCGTTAAAGGCTCGTTTAAGCTTAAACGAGCTCGGCTCGTTGAAGGCTCGTTTAAATTTTAACGAGCTTAGTTCGAGCTCAGCTCGTAAAGGCTCGTTATATAGTTAAGCTCGAATTCGAGCTCGTCAAAGCAAACTCGAGCTTGTTAAAGATCGAGTTCGAGTTCGTTAAAGCTTAAAATATATGTTAAATTGTCCTTATTTTTTTAATCAGACTAAATCACTTGTTGTAGCATTAAAAAGTAAAAAATCAAATGCATAAGAGTTAGTAAAAATCTTACATATTACTAAAAAGCAAACCATAAATGAAATTACCATAAGTTTTTAGAATCATAATTAACTAATAAATTTTAGTTTTGGATAATTATTAAGAACATTAATATTTTAAAATCAATATGTGATGTTTTAAACATTTGTAATATGCTTATGACTTTATGATAAAATAATTATATTAATTATTAAGTCTAAATCTATAATTAATACTAGGTAACTCTCATATGATACACAAGTTTTGTTGGTTTTTCTAGACTAAATACCTTTTAGTTCTCACCAAACTATTCAATTTTTTTAAAATAATTTAATTTTAAATAAAATCAAATAATTTTTTTTTTTTTTTGAGAAGCAAAATCAAATAATTTAAAAATATTCCAAACCAACACTTTTTTAAATATGCCTCAATTAGAGTAACACCCGTGTGTTACATGGGATTTGTTCACAAATAAATTTCAAAAGATAGCGTATAGATAGAATCATTGATTTTGAATTATTTGTTATCTTTTAAAATTATTATCTTTTAAATTCAAAATTATATTATTAATTAAAATGAGAGAATATATTCAATAAACAATATTTTGAACTAATAAAATCTTTTTATTTTTTTCCTTTCTCGTTTTCTATATATTTATACATATAATATAATATAATTTTAAAATAGTATAGATAGAGTCATTGATTTTTGGATTATTTGTTTTTTAAATTGGTTGTCTTCTAAATTCAAAATATATTATCAATTCAAATGAGAGAATATCTTCTATAAAAAAATTATATATGTTGAACTAATACAATCTTTGTCAATAAAATATGCAGAGGAGATAAATGGCTCGACATTAACTTTTCCAAACTATTTGTGAGTTGTGTACAAATTTGAGTTGAATTGTTTTTTCTTTATATTCTCGATTACTAAAAAATTATCAATGTCAATATTTTTCTTTCGTGTTGTTTTTTGCAGTTTATTTAATATGGTAAATATTAAAAGAAATCAAATTTCAAAGATGAATCCTGATTTAGTTTTTGGAATATTTATTATCTTTTAAATTTGTTCATAGAATGCCACATGGATAAATGTGAAGCAGCCACGTGAAATTAAGAGAATGAGAAGTTGACACATGTCCAAGATTAATAAGGTGATGTCATGTTTTAACTTTATTTTTTGTTTTAGTATATATGATTGATATTATATATGTGATTATATATAGAATATATTATTATATATTATATTTTTAGTTTGATTTGGTTTATTAGATAGTTATATATATATATATATATATATTATAGTACTATTGAATTTACTCTGTTCTGGTTTTGTATGGTTGATCAAATATATTATTAGATAGTTTTAAATTCACAAATATATTATTAATTCAAATGATAGAATATGTTCTATAAACAATATCAATTTTGAACTAATAAAATCTTTTTCTTTTTTCCTTGCTCGTTTTCTACATTTTTCTACATATATATAATATTTAAGCTTGAAAATATAACTATTTGTCAGTTATGTACAATTTAGAGTTGATATTATTTTTCCTTTATATTCTTGGTAATTGAAATATCCAAGTTTGATGAGAAAATGACACGTGTCAACTTTATTTTTGTTTTAGTATATATGATTGATATTATATTTGTGCTTTTATATAGACTATATTATTATGTATTATGCTTTTAGTTTCATTTGGTTTATTAGATAGTTATAAACTTTTGAAAATTTACATACTCTTTAAACATTTGTAATATTCTTATGATTTTATGATAAATACTGGTTGATGATCACATTAATTACTAAGTCTAAATTTATAATTATTACTAGGTAAGTCTCGTGTGATATAGAATTTTGTTGGTTTGTTTAGACACTTCTTAGTTCCCTAAACTATTTTCTTAATATTTTAATTTTTAACAAAACCAAATAATTTTAAAATATCCAAAACTAGCAATTTTATAAGTATACCTCATTATTATATATGTGATTCTATATAGACTATTATTTTATATTATACTATTGGATTCGTTCGATTTTGATTTTATAAGTTTGATTAATATTTTGTCTAGCCTTAATCCTTAGATATATAGTTTGTTACAAGGAATAATATTATTTTACAAACGAGTTTGAACATAGACTCACGAGCCTATAGATCACGAGCCTATAAACGAACATGTTCGCGAGCTTAATTATCAAACCGAGCTCGAACACAAGCTAACGAGCCTGTAAACGGAAACATTCACGAGCTCCATTAACGAACCGAACTCGAGCCTGTAAACGAACATGTTCGCGAACTTTCGAGTCGAATACCTATAAGCTTGAGCTCGAGTTCGGCTCGTTTAAAAGTTCGAGCTCGAATTTTAGGCTCTAGTTTGGCTCGTTAAACTTGACGAACGATCTCGAACGAATATTTTATCGAACCGAAACCCGAATAGCTCGCGAGCAGCTTGGTTCATTTGCAGCCCTACTAATAATAAAAGATACCAAAACAGAACACCTACTACACTAGGTTTTATCTTCCTTGGAACTACAATCAAACATTTCAAATCGGCATTTACACTTGTGCAGCAAGTCTTCTCAGTTATTTATGGGTGAGAAAAAACATTAAAAAGAAAAACGATCCAAAATTCCATCCCCACTCACTTGTGTTAAGAAAGCAATGTGAATATATAAGCATGATGATGATAAGTGTGTGCATATAACCAACCATGCAAGCAAAATTAAAACATCAACTCAACCGAATGTAAAAAGCTCTTCATTAGACAGGTAACACACTTCAATTCCATGGATATAGACTCAAATCTGAGCCATTTATCAAAATCCAAGTAAACTCAATACAATTCTTCGGCCTTCGCCTATGCCTCAACAAAGTAGTCTCACAGATAGAAGGGGCAAAAGAGACGGAAAGAAAAGATGGTTCGAGTAAGCAATAAAACTGACACTAAGAGGTTACGCTTTACTGTCAATGCCTGTCAGAGCTGTTTTCTGCAAAAATCAACACACCCGGCATTAGAAATATTCACTCAATTTTATACTAGAAAAATGAAATTCAGCAAGTGTAGAGCTTACATCAGAATCAAATGGCTGCATCTTATTCAATTTGGCAAACATGTTTCCATAAAACTTGGCATCCTTCTTATTGTATTCCTTCACCTTCTCCTTGAGAGCTTTATACCCGAGCTTCACCTCCCTATTTCGACAACACATGATTAAAATCTTTTCACTGTAGCGGAATCAGTAAAGACGTTATTGAAACATAAATCTTATTTGTGTTACCTGTTGTCTGGGTCGAGTTCAAGTGCCTTTTTGATATCAAATTCGGCCAAATCAAAATCCGCCGTATTCATGTATGCTTGAGCTCTTCTGTACAGGGCCTTGACATTTGTACTCTCAAGTTCCAGCACCTTCAAGAGGCAACTTGTTCATTAGCTCATCAAAAAAATTATAACCAGTTTCCATAACATGAATAAGACACAAACAAAAACAATAAGGATTAATTACAAAACTACCCTTGAGGTTCAGTCAAATTACAAAAGACCCACCTATCTTTTAAAATTACATTTATCTTTCAAAACTACAAATACCTAATTGTTTCTATTTTACAAATTGCACCTTTTTATAGAGGTATTTATTAGATAAATACAAACCTCAAGGTGGTGTTTGTAAAACATTAAGGTGGTATATTTGTGATTTTGAAAGAAGACTGGATATTTTTGTAATTAAGCTATAAACCTCATAGGTAGTTTTTGTAATTAACCCAAACAATAATCGAGCTAATCAAACCTTGGTACAAAGCTTCTCGGCCTGCTTATAGTCTTTCAATTTCAACTTGCAAGCTGCATTGTTCAAGTTGCAAGTAATCTTCAGTACTTTGGATTGCTTTTTTTCCTCCTCACTGAAAGAAGTGTCGTACTCAATATACTTTGCAGCCTGGTTGAATATACTTCATGTAAGCCACAACGGAAGACATCTTGAACGTGCAGTGAAAACAAAGACATTGAAATATTTACCTTCTCATATCTCTTTGAGGCTCTCAAATATTTGCCAGCCTTGAATAATGCATTCCCTTCTTCCTTTTTCTTACCAGCAGCCTCAATTTTTCTTCTGTATTCATATCCCAAGATTCCTTATCCTGAAACATGACATAACAAGGGTAAAAAACTAAGTAACCCAAACATCTGAACATACTAATACCAACGGTTACATAATCAACCAACCTTGACAAAGGAGACAAGCTCAACATCATAGTACAGAGTCGAGTTTGGAGGAACTATGGCCAACTCTTGCTGTGACTCGGATGAACCAAATGCGTATTCTGGCGCAATTGTCAAGAGTGCTATCTCTCCCTTCTTCATTGTTGTCACAGCTTTATCCAACCCCTCAATAACTTGCTCTGCTTAAATGAAAGATGAAAGATTTAGAAACATATGAATAACATCACATATTTATAAGGGAGTAGCGGTTATATGCATACTACCTTCATCTGTTTTAAATTCAAAAAGATCACTTTCATCATCCCCATGGCCTTTCTTTAAAAAGACAGTACCATCTTGCAGCTTTCCAATCAATTTCACTGGAAAAATTGGAACAATATGATAAGAATACAACATTAAGAGTTTACAATAACAACCACCCACGGAAATATCTGTTCATGTGCTAACATTTAACAACAGTTCCTTCATTCGGCCGCTCATATCCCTCCCCTTCTTTCAGTATCTTCTTGACAACTTTCTTGTCATCTGTGACACTGGAAACTGTCTTCCAAGATACCAGTTCCAGATCAATATTCAATGTAGCATTGAATGGAACAGCTGCTTCATCACCAGATGCTGGCTTGCCCTTTTCACCAAAACCATCTGCATCAAAATGAGATATAAGAAAAAAGAAATGTCTAGCGGATAACAATATCCAATTTGAGTTGTCTTGATAAATAGTAATAATGCTTCTTACATTGAGGTCTGACAGTAAGTTGGACCTTTTCGCCTTTTTTCATTGTCTTCACAGCCTTGGACAGAGCAGGACAAAAATGACCTGTAACACGCTGTATTGTTAATAGAATTCAATAGAAACACGAGCATTTTCCTTGAGCTGTATCATCTTTCAGAGACATACCTTCTTGAACAGTGAATTCAACTCCATCAGATTTGGCAATAACAGTTCCATCTTCCAGTCGTGCTTCATACTTGACTGGACAGGAGACACTATAGTTAGTAATGATTTAATGTAACGTCAACTCACATCATTGGAAGGCACATGTTTGCTTACCAAGCACTTCATCAGGATCCTTAGGATTCTCCCACTTCTCCCCCTCTTTGAGAATCTTTTTAGATATGCCACCATCCTTGCAGATATCCTTAACACTGACCCAGGAAAGCAACTCAACATCAAACTGTAAAGTGGCATTTGGAGGGATAGTCGGAGGAGAGCCAGATTCACCATATGCCAACTCAGGTGGTATGGTGAAAACGGCATTTTCACCCTTCTTCATTGTTTTGATACCTTCGTCCCATCCCTTGATGACTTGTCCTGTAAAAAAGTGGAAAGTGTCATGCTCATATTGTCCCCAGCACCCATAGGCAAAAAAAAAAAAGCAAAATCCAACTAAAACATTTCTACGAATTGAAGCAAAGTATATTCCAAAGTCCTCAATAATAACCTTGTTTATAATTCCGATCAAATGCACTCCCAACCATGGAACAGGAAACAAAAGCACACACCTGGCTCTTCCACAACTAAATTAATCCATCTATTTATCCATCTGCCTGTACACTATAAATCTTTTAACATCGCCAATATTTGCATAAGTTGACGTTATTTACCCAAAACAGTAGATATTTTACTTCAGAAGTGGTCAACCATAACAAGCTTTTTCAGTACATTCGATCATATTTAACTCTCATACAATGAAGTAAGCCTATATATCAGTTGGACTGAGCAAACATTTGAATCGTCACCAATTCAGGTAAACTGGAGATATCCCGTATTAAATCAACTGCTGAGGGAACTATATCTATATAAACAAGTTCACTATTTGTCTATTTGATAATGTACTCAATAGCATTCACAACCTAGTATTCACAACAAATGGAAAGCATTTGCTTCACCGCAACAAAAACCCAACAACGCTATCTCTATTCAAAGGAATTATTATCATTCGCCAGTGCTCACATCAAGTAGAGCAAACTTTTGACCAATTCAGCATAATAAACCTTCACCCAATAATCTTCACTACCTAGCTGTTGCCACTCTGGCACTCCCTCCTTCCAGCATAATAAATTTCAACTTATTCAGCATTGCACACAGAAACTTGCAAGCTCATTAAATTACCAATGTATGTTTGTGCGTTCGCATCAATGAATAACATCTATAAATGTATACACACAGCATAGCAATTAAAAAAAAGCAAAATCCCATCCCACCCAGCAATGATTGCGGAGCACACAGAAAAACCAATAAACAAAAAGTCAATAATCAAAATGAGTTATCCCTCTAACCTTGGCCGAGAGTGAACGTAAAAGGTTCTCCCCTATCACGACTCGAATCAAACTTGGTACCATCCAGCAATGTTCCGGTGTAATGAACTGACAATCATCTCCAAAAAAAAAAACCCGTCAACAATCAATTAACAATCGCAACAACCAAACAATAAATCAACAGAAACCAAACACAGATCAATTTAAATAAAGAATTAAAAACAAACACAGTCAATTACGAATTACTACCTTCTACCTCATCGCCATTATCGGGAGTATCCCAACCTTCACCTTCCTTAACAAGCTTCTTCTTCAAACCTTGTTTTCCGATCTCCTTCTCCTCTCCGACCTTCATGTAGCTGGTCACCTCCGGAAGATCCATTTCCTCATCCATCCCCGCCGGCGGCGGAATCTCAAAATCATCCTCCATTTTCAGCTCCAAAAACTGCTATTGAACAATGAAGCAGTGATGGAATTTGTTGAAGATTAGTGAATGCGGATAGGTGCAAAAGACTTGGTGCGTGGGAAGAGGAGAGGGGGGGCGCTTATTGAGTGTGGTGTGGGATTTCCAGAGAGTTCCACCAGGGTTTAGATGGTGTATGAGGGAAGGTAAGGATTAAGGAATCACACACACAGATTCCATACACATGGTTTGTAGATCTACCGTACAAATACCAATGTCACAATTCGTATAGATTAAAACACTTATTGTATCTTTGTGATCCAAAAATAAATTATCATTCGTCCATATAAAAAATAAGGCACTTGTTATTCATTTCAATCATATAATGTGTACTATAGGTACTGTACCATGGATAATAATTACTATCAATCTTTCTTAATAACAAACAAAGTAGGTGAATATATTATCATTAATTAAATTTATTTTTATTTTTATTGGACTTTTGATTTTTATAAATGGTATTCAACTATTGTACTTAAAACGCTCGGATAACAAACCAAATTTAAACATATATTTTTCCTGTTTAATATGATTAAGTTTGATTTGATCTCAACTTAATTATCCCTATCCCTAACATCCCTAAAATGATGAATATTTCTGTAAAAAATTGGTAAGACTAAAATACCCCTATATTTTAATAATGCTAAGGGCATTGTGCATTTAATTATGGAATCTCATTAAGAAAAGATTTCAAAAAACTGAAAAGACATCTACTACTCAAAAATACCCCTATATTTTTAATTATGGAATCTCATTAAGAAAAGATTTCAAAAAACTGAAAAGACATCTACTACTCAATATACCCTTATATTTTCATCTCAAAAAAAAAAATACCCTTATATTTTAATAATACCATGGGCATTGTACATTTAATTAGGGAATCATTAAGAAAAGATTTCAGAAAACTGAAAAGGCATCTACTACTCACGGTAGACCCCCATTCACTAAACTTGATTCTTCCTCTATACGGTTTACGTAGACACGAAAAGGAATTTGAAGTCACGGTAGAAGAATGCTTGAGGTCATAAATCATTTCATCTCAAGGTAGAAAAATCTAAAAGTATAATCATGAAAATTTGGCGCCACCGTGGGCGTCTTTTCGCTCGGCGATTCTTTTGGGGAGGAGGGATGATTTAAGTTTTGAAATTGTTGGATAAGAGTGTGATATTTGGAAGATGGGGTTCTGCAATTACGCCAGTTAATTCACTATTTTTGTTCTTTTTTTAAATTGTCTTGGGTGAAGTTGAATTTGGTTACTGCTCATGTTTGCTTATTGGCATATATATCTTCTTATTTTGTTATTTTATATGTTATATTCTTTTTCTCGCATTAGTTGCACTACGGAAAGACATGACAGTTCAAGAATCACCAAGAGAGCCAATATCTTTGAAGGGCATTCGAGAAGACACGTGATATTTTTCAAAGGGAAAAACCTCTTTCCATCTGCTGTCGTGTCACATGTTCGCTTCTCCGCGCTCTCTGTGTTTTTTAACTCTCAAGGAGTTAGGTTTTATGCGGTTTATGCCTCACTTTTGGATCTGTTCCGCTTCATCGCACAATCGGTTTGCCAAGTACGACTCCATTCTTGCTTGCTTTTGATGAAATTTTGTTGAAATCTTGGATACTTTTCCAAGCAAAGCAGATCCATTATCAAGTAGTATTGTATTTTTCGTGATACGTAGTGCGCTTTGTTTGCTATTTCTTTCAATTATAATTCCTGAAATGAACCAAAAGGATGAATTAAATGTGTTCTACTTTGTTCTATGCTTGATGCTTGGATTAGTTTGAATATTTATGCTTAATTATTACTCGAATTGACTTGCATAGGCGGAATCAACAATTGGCTTCATCAAGTCACTAAGAACTGAAACAGGCTATAGTGCTTACTTAGGACCTCGACAATTATTGCTAGAGGAATTAAGATGGAAAACAAATACCATTTGATTTTCTCGATCCTAAAGTTAAAATATAAACAATGTCTTATAATTGACTGTATTTGGAAATTTTGTATATTGCTCCAATTTAGTTTAATAAGACAAGCACTCTATTTAGTAGCATCATCTACAATAGGTGTTTACATAAGCATGTGTTGTGACAGAGATTCATTGTTAGGGGATCGAGATGCAAAAGTCTTTCCATGTGCGATGGATGTTTTCAAATACTCTCCTCTCTGTTTGTACTTTGGTTCTTTTTAGGTTTTTCTTTCAAATTTGTGCATAATTTGATTGCTCTGCATTGGTGATTGAACCGTTTAAGCAATTAAGTGGAAGTTTATCCATTTCCTTTGTTCAACAAGAAATGAACTAAGAGTCAAATAAATTAAAAGAGGATTTTGATTTCTATCATGGCGGTCCCAAAATGGGGAAGGAAGAGATGCAGGGGTGATTTATTTTTCTTTATAAAATTAGAAATAGGATTGAAAGTGAAGGTGATAACATGCATAATCTAATGGTACCTAAGTAAGAATCACTCAATAAAATTTAAGATCTTTGAAGTTCAATGATGGTAAGCAAAATGTTGTTTTTTGAAATATTTTCGGTATTCAATCATTGTGTTATTTGTGTTACTGACAATATAAAATAAAAATTCAAAGGCACTCACAGGACATTATTGGTTGAAATATACATACAAAGTTTATCTATTACTGTTGATTTAAAATGTCAAATATAAGTATATAAATTTTATTGTCAGTGATTACTATTTGTAAGACTAATTGAGAGCAGAGAGTTTGTTTTGGAAAAAATTTAGTTACCAATTACCTTTTTTTTCCTTTACTTTTTCCACCTTTAGAAAAGTGAAAAGTTGTTTCCTTGGGTGATTGATTTTTGTTTCCTTTAAAAAAGAGAGAATATATATATATATATATATATATATATATATATATATCTACTCTTATAAAAGGCTGAATATTTCTGTCAAATTTTGATATGCTAAAAATGTCCTTTGTTCCTTGCAATAAAAAAAAATGTCCTTTGTTATATTAGTTATAATGGTAAAAAAGTAATTTACACTTTAGGATAAATTTCTGGAACAATTGGGAGAATTTTAAAAGGAGCATACCATACCGTAAATACAAAGAGATGAACCAAAGATCCGCGAGAGGAAAAAAAAGTTTGCACGTATTAAGCCGTCTGAAAAGATAATTTGACTGACTCAACATTGGTTATCAAGTTTCATTCCGTTTATTAAGGTTGGGAATCGGGCCTTTAGCTTTCAAACCACTCTTTCTCATTCTATTCCCTCATTCTTTATTTTTTTCTTATGCTTTTGTAGCAAACAGAATTTTGATTTGACGGGTGACTTGCAAAAAAGATCAATGAGTTTATCTATTTTTGATTGAGTTAGAATTTTTGTGTTCCACCGTAAAAGAGTAATTTTGACACTTTATAAATGCCTTCAAGACGCTTGTATAAATGCCATTGTCGGCCTCCATTGACCTTGATCTTATATGGCTTCTTTTGAATCATGTTTTGTGCTTAACCATCCACTGACTCCTCCCCTATGCTTCTGCATTTTTGATTGATTTATTCTCCGATAAACATTTTAGGTCGAATATAGGGAAATGAAAGTTGTTGATAAGTATTGTCATTCCCGATATAGTCATTGAGGTCCTCAAGTTTGAAAATATGCTTATTAGAAGGGTTTAGCAAATTGAGAATCTTTTCCAGGATACAATGATGGTCTAGCGTATGTTGTGGAGCGGTGGTCCGTTGAAACTTGGAATATCAAACTACAATGTAAACGAGATAACTATACAGGTGAGAAACTTTTAATTTTTTAATTTTTGGGTTCTTTATTTACTCTTTTGATAGTAAATGGTGATACCCTTTTATGAATTACTTAACTCACACAAGTCTATAAAAGACATCATCTACCGAGAAACATTTAAGTGTAGCCATGTTGTAGAAGAATGCTCCATTATCTCATCACTGCACATGCCATAAACTTCTCCACAATGAACCTGTATACCTTATCTTAGACATGTACATAAGGCTGATTTTTGCACTTAGAACATTTAGAATTCTACTTGTGGATAATTAATAGATTTTGCCACTTTGGGTATAATAATATATAGCAACATTATTAGGTGCACAACACTTTAGCATAATGCTAAAGTATTGCAACAAAAATGTGTATTTTAATTTTTCTTGAGGAATGCGATTCGCATATTGATTGTGTTCTTTTTTTTTTTTTTTTGGTTTACATCAACGTTATCCATTCTGTGAGTTTGGAGATTAACATAAAAATGGCTTTAATCTCTTTTGTCCGGGAGAAGCAGAGGAGTTGATGATGGTTAAAGTTGGCTTATTAAGCACACAAGTTTCTTAGATTCATTTTTGAAATTTGAATTTCATATTCTATTGACCTATTTAGACATTGAGTGATCTAAGAAAGCAACATTTTTATTTTTCTTGTCGAGACATGTTAGTCTCAATCCTATAGAATCCTTAAATGATTCTCCATTGTACGAGTTCGTTGCGATTCCCCATTTATTATTCCGCGAAAACATGGCATCCGGACTTGAACCGATTCCGGTTTTAGAGAATGTCTTTGCATATGATCAACTAAAAAACAGAGGTATACCTCGGCTTTAAATAATACTCCTTCGAGTCCTAGAGAATGGATTTACACCCCTGAATTAATGACAAGAGTAAATTCTTTTAGCGTATGAAAATTAGATGCAAATGGAGGTTCACTTGCTTCACGAATTAGTTTTGTGCAATCTCACCAGAACCACTTAATAGAATGTCTATCGTCTTTGAATGTTTTTTTTTGTCCTATTATCGAGGATTCATGTTTGTTTAATATTTTCCTTACAAGAGAGTTTTAATATAAAATTATATTATTATTCATGTTTGGAGAAACTTAGTACTGTGTTTTGTGGAAAATTACCAATTTACCTATAGCTATATATTTATTTCTATATATATATATATATATTACTTTTCTAAAAGCATGAATATTTTTATAAAATGTTGATTGGGCTAATACCCTTTCATTAAATTTAATTGCATAAATGTAATTTATATTTACAAATCTGAAAAATCGAAGTTACATGCGCGGGAAGAAATATATTCGTGTGCTTCTTTCAAGAATTTACATATACAACCATTGGATAATAATGCACTCGGCTCCAGGATAAATGAATGATAAGGAAGTCGAGTATACCCTGTAGGAAAAATGTGACCAGGATCGCAAGACAAGCGTCTAACGTCTTTGTATCCTTCTTTCGATCACGATAGGTACAAACATCAGAACACAACGCACTCAGGCACCGATGATAAAAAGTAAGTCAAACTGAGCAAATAGACCTTTACTACGCTGGTGGGTTCTTAATCATAGGTTTAATAAGCAGCTGATCTTCTTCTTATCACTACGTGTTGGCATATTTCTTCCGGTTTTTGACAATCAAGTGTATATGACTAATCTAACTCAATGATTTGTTTATCCATCACACATGAGAATAATACTCCGAATTTCGGTATGATGGTTGGAGGCCATAATCCGATGCTTTAAATGAATATTACTTACAGATGTTTGCTATATTTTTTGTATTGGTGATGATTTTGCTTCTCTTTAATGGTGGATTGTGTTAAAGGTCACCTCGATTTGAATGTTATATATGGCTTCAAAAATGTTATGACTGAGATGGGGTTGGGTCTAATATTTTTTATTAATAATTTTCCTAATTTCTTGGATTACATGACCATCAAGTAAGAAATGTTTCTGCGCTTTCATGTGCCTTTTGTCTTTAAAAATTTGTATAATCTGTTGATAAAAGAAAAATGGTGAGGAGGATTTTAAGTTCCAAGGAAGTAATTTTCAACGAGCAATTTTTTTGAGTAACTAACAGGTTATTTTTTCTGAAAGATAGGATACTTTATTTTAATGAGAAAATGGCCATGTTTACTCCTTTTGGGATAGGAGAACACTTTTTTACCCAACTTTCATGAAAATCACTTTTTTATCCATTTTTTCAATGAAAGGTCATAAATGCTCTCTCTCTCTCTCTCTCTCTCTCTCTCTCTCTCTCTCTCTCTTGGTTTAGAAAATTAATTTTCCTTTCCTCTTTTCTTCTTCTTTCCAAATATAACAATCTTCTCCTTTTTTCCTTTCATGTTTTCGATTTTTGAAGATTCAAGATACGATTAGAAATAAGTTGAAGTCAATTGAACCAAACTAATATATTTCTTGATTCAATTATTTATGTATAATGCGGGAAATTAGCTTATTTTCAAGAGGAGAAAAATAATCTGGAATGTTCAACATGACACGATCGTGCCATCATAGATGTGAGCACGATCATGCCACCATAAATATGAGCACGATCGTGCAACAATATGGGGTATCATACTATAGGGCACGATTGTGCCACCATAAATGTGAGCACGCGATGCGTCTTTGCAATGGGCAATACACTATGGGGCACGCGATCGTGCCACCATAAATATGAGCACTATCGTGCCACCATAAATGTGAGCACGATCGTGCAGTCCTATAGGAGCACGATGTATGGGGAATAGAAAGATTTTGCTTCTGGATTTTGACATTTTCTTCAAAATTTTTTTTCAGGTTGGATTTTCTCATTAACTTACACTAAATTATGTGCTCATGCTTTGTTATTTCGATCGAGATGGGAATATTATGCTTAAATCTTGAAATTACTTGAATTTTTATTTTTCACTTTTTGGTTGTATGGTTGTTCCGCGTGTGTTTTTCTTTTCCATCCATCGTTACTACAAAAATGCAATATCAATAAGAATATGAGTTTCAAATATTATTTTTGCCAATCTTCTCAATGTGGCATAATCAAATTTCGAGATTTGTCTGCTAATATTAGAAATGTTGATGATTTGCGAATTACAAAAAGAAAGACATCAAGTACATCTACCAATAATACTTTGGCGAGAATACACAAAAAATGGGAAAAATGAGATGATCAAAAAATTAACATCAGACAACCATAATGTTACTGTGATTCAAATTTCAAGTAATAATGAAGACACTCTTCCAAGTATAAAAAACAAATATGCAAAAAAAAAAATGTCAAATGCAAGTAAGAAGAGGACAACTAAATTTACCAAATACTTGATGTAGCTTGAAATCGTGGAACAACTTTCTTTGTTTATATGCATTTTCCTAATTTTTTGATGAATCTATTTTGTTTGTTTTTACGATTCAAATATTTAGGAACAACATTGACTTGGACGAATTTTTTTTTAAAGCTAAAGTTTGATGTTATGTTTTTCTTCCTTTATGGTGCACTATCTATAATACTAAAATGGATTATGTGTTATACAATGTGAGAATTCTTTACATGCATGTTAAATAAAAAAATTCCGATGGAGATAATTCTATGACAATATCATTCAAATTTTTTGACATGATTTTTTATTCCACAATGTTTTCACTATATTTCACCGCTTAAAACTTATTTCACAAGTTGCAGGTTTATTGCTAATTTCTCTTCATTGCACAAAATGAATGATGTCTATAATAAATCTAAATTAAATTAAATTATATTGAAAATTTATTTTTAATTGAATTAGTAAAATTATACGGTCCACGTGCAACGCACGTGCACCTTACTAGTTTTAAAAAAATGTGTAAAAGAATAAGCTCAATTCTTGTTCATCGACTAAAACTCAATTAGGTTCAATACAACTAAAATTAGTTAACTTCAAACACAATATTTAAAATTTGATAAATTAGTAATATATTCATTGTAAACTTAGTTCAGTTTTACAGGGATACACTTTATTTTATTTTATTTTATTTCATTTTACCTTGTGCGATAGATTCAAGGTAAGTCCTTGGCCCTGTCACAACAAGCTTGACCAAGTGCAATGACTTTTGTGCGATAGACTCGACTAAATGACGTAGTCACGACACTTTTGTATTTTCTTTTTCTTTTATCTTTTGTTGAATCAATTTTCACTTTCTTTTATTTTCCCTACATTATAGTATAATTTCATTACAAGCCAAAGACATAATTTCAATGGTTAATAATCAACTAGCATAACGGCCTCAGCGTCCGCTTCTCATGTCCCTCCCTCAAATGTCTCCCCCTCTCTTTCCTCTCATATGCCAGGTGGGAAGGCAAACAACCGCCGCCACCACCACCACCACCACCACCACCGGAGAAGAAAAACAAACCACCACAATGCGTAAAGAGAGATACAAATCCCTCTCTCTTAACATCATTTTTCTCGTAACAACAATATTCACCGCCGCCCTCATCCGCCATGTCTCCGCCGCCGACGCTGAAGTCATGGCCCAATTGGCACAATCCATTAAACCAACCCCAACGGGCTGGACAGGCCCAAATTTCTGCAAATGGTCAGGCGTTAATTGTGATTCCTCAAACAGAGTCACCTCCATTAATCTCGAATCAAAATCTCTCTCGGGAACATTACCATCAGAACTCAACCAGCTTTCGGGCCTGAGATCGCTTAGTCTTCAAAGAAACCATTTTTCGGGCCCATTACCGGTTTTATCCAACCTCGGTGCCCTGGAAGACGTAACTCGAAAAAAAATGACTCCATCCCGACGGGTTTCTGTCGAGCTTAATGCTTACAATCTTTCAAAGATCGAACAACACAAATCTCCCACCCTGGAATATTCCTGAAACCCTACAAGATTCATCTTCTTTAACCACATTTTACGCGAGCAAGGCGAATATCGTGGGCGAAATTCCAGATATTTTCGGATCCATGCCGAATTTACAGAGCCTTAGACTTTCTTACAATAACTTGACAGGGCTCGTTCGCGCCGTTCGCGAAACTGGGATTGGAATTTATGGCTCAATAATCGGTGATTTTGCCTTTCGGGCCCGATTGATATTCTCGGGACAATGACAGAGTTACAAGTGGCTTGGCTTCAGTCGAACAAATATTCGGGCCCGATTCCCGATCTTTCAGCCTGTACAGAACTAACTGATCTCCAGCTTCGCGATAATGCTCTAACCGGCGTAATTCAGTTAAACTACGAAACTTCCGAAACTTAAGACTGTTGCATTGCAGAATAATAAATTCCAGGGCCCGATTCCTAGTTTTCCTGGAGGCATTCAGGCGAATCTTGGAACTACGAATAATTTCTGTCTTTCTTCACCAGGTCCGTGCGATCCACACAGTTCTTTGCATTGCTTGACGTTCTTTGGTGCAATGTATTATCCATCGGCATTGGGATTCTTGGGAAGGGAATGATCCGTGTCAAGAATGGAATTTTATTACATGTGAGGAAGGAAGTGTGGCTATAGTAAATTTCGGAAGCGCGGTGGACCTAACGATATCGCCTTCCTACGCCAATTTAACTAATTTAAAATCTTTGTTTTTAAATGACAATAAGCTTCAGGGAACAATACCTCAGAGTTTGACAAGTTTAAAGAATCTCCAGACTCTTGATCTTTCGAATAACAATATTTCTGGACAAATACCGTCGTTCGCTTCTTCTGTGACGGTTAGAGTCTCTGGAAATGTATTTATCGGGAGAGACGTGGCGATTACTTATCCTCCAGGCAGAAGTCCTTCGTCCAATAATAACGGAGCAAGTGGCGCTGGGACCGACGGTGGATCAAAACGTTCTATCTCACCATGGACGATCGTTTTTCCTATTATTATCTTCGTTATCGTCATTGCAATCTTGGGTTTCGTGATCTACAGACGCAACCTGAATAAGCAAAATAAGTACGCATGGGTTAGTGAAAAAAGCCGAAGAAAAAGCGAAAAGCAAATGGTCATCGAAAATATAGATCAAGGGAAGGACAACGTGAAAAGCCCCAACTCCACTAGCATCACAACAGAAACTCCTATTAGCATAAGTGATTATCACATATATGATGGTGGAAATATTACCATCCCGATCGAAGTCCTCCGAGAAGCAACGGATAATTTCAACGAAAACAACATATTAGGAAGGGGCGGATTCGGCATTGTGTACAAAGGACAACTTCACGACGGCACTAAAATAGCGGTCAAGAGAATGGAATCGTCTATGTTAAGCGACAAGGGTCTTCACGAGTTTAAGGCCGAAATTGAGGTTCTTACGAAAGTGAGACACCGGCATTTGGTCGCCCTTCATGGTTTTTGCGATAATGGTAACGAGAGGCTTTTGGTTTACGAGTACATGCCGCAAGGTTGTTTGGGGCGACATTTGTTCCATTGGAAAGATATGGGAGTTCCTCCACCGAATGGAACCAGAGGGTTATTATAGCATTGGATGTTCTTTAGAGGAGTTGAGTATTTGCATAGCTTGCTCAGTGAGCTTTATTCATAGAGATTTGAAACCATCAAACATTCTTCTTGGAGATGATATCGGGCTAAGGTTTCGATTTTGGGTTGGTCGATCTGCCCGATGGCAACTATTCAAATAAACAAAGTTAGAACGCGTTCGGTTATCTTGCTCCGAATATGCCGGTATGTATTGGTTCTTGGATTCTTGCATCAATTCATTAGGGAGCAAACTCTTTAAAAAAATGATTAAGTTTTTGCTCGAAAAAAGAAATTTGTTTTCAATGTTTTCATTTGCCAACTTTTCCTTTTGATTCTGCATAATCTAATTAGAATTTAGAAGCAGGGAAGATGGAGGGGAAGGGGCACAATAGATTTCTGAATCTAATTCTGATTTTGACGAAAAACACACAAATAAATCACTTACTATAGTTTATCATCAAACACTCTCATTTAACTTACTCAACTTTTAGTTTCTATTTGCAAAGACTACCAACTTCTGATTCTCAACTACTTTTTGAGAGTGTTTGCAGTAACTTCTGCTTTTAGATGAAGTGATTTATAATAGTAGAAGTGGAAAGTAGTTGATAATCAAAAGTTTGCAAATAAAAGCTAAAAGTTTAATAAATTTTGCTTCTGCTACAATAAATCATTTCCTCTGAAAGCTGAAGTTTTTTAAAACACTCCCAAATCCTGATTTATATTTTCATTATCCTAAATGCAAGAATATATATAAATCTAACTATGATACTTTCTTGAAGTTCATTGGCTACATATTAGCTTTTTCAATAATGCAATAAATGTCATGCAAACATCCAAACATTTGGTCGATCATTCAAATTCAATAAACAACGTACACGGGAAGAGTTACCACAAAGTGGATGTGTATGCCTTTGAGTAGTCCCGATGGAGATCTTACACCGGCAGGAAAAGCGTTAGACGACTCCTTACTGGCGAAAAATGCCACCTGGTGACATGGTTCCGTCTCATTTCAGACAAAGAAGCTATCCGAGCGGCTCTCGACCCCGTCCTCCTCACACTCATCGACGAAGAGACCTTCCAGAGTATCTTGAAGGTGGGTGGCCGGGCCATCGCACGGCCCGAGAGAATCCTACCAACGGCCCGACATGAGCCATGCTGTCAACGTGCTGTCGCCTTTAGTCGAGCATTGGAAGCCATCTGCTGCTGATGACGAAGAAGACGATAGCTTTGGGCTTGATTTCCATATGAGCCTCCCACAAGTCTTGCAGAAATGGAAAGCTAATGAGGATTCATCTTCAACAATGTCAAGTAGTTTCTTCAATGGGAATACTAACAATTACGGCACTAGCTCCACCACTACGGCATGAGATGAAAGCTCTTGTCGATGTTCGGGAGCTTGTTTTAATTTATTTTTTTATTTGGGTTTCTTTTGTAATTATCGACAATATTATTCTTGATTTATACTCTATCGTGTAGATGGAATTTAGGATGTTCTGTTTCATATTAAACTTGATCTCTGATGAACTAGTGGATGTTTGGTTTTGTTCTTTGATTTTTGGAACAAAGCGGGATATATTGACAAGTAATGTAGGGATTTAATTAGCATGTTATCATAAAATGGTGGTACTAGCTCACACCAAGTGTTTAATATCAAACAGTAACGATTATTAAAAGTCAGTATATATAAATCCCAGACTAACATAACATTATTCTCATTCATAGGTAAGAATTTTCTAGGGAGAACCAATTTTAAGTTTGGTGAATAAAATGTTGCATGGATGCATGTTTTTTTTCAGTGCTTAGTAAATTAAGAAAATAAAAGCAAGACATTTCACTTAATGTCTCTCAGTTTCATTCATGTACGAATTCCTGCTTTAGGTGATTGCATCTGGTCTTTTGTCAACATATATAAATACTAATACCAAATATCATCAAGACAGCAACTCACTAACTTATAGTATGATTTAGCAAAAATGGTAATGTATAAATAGAACATCATTCATTACACACTTCTCACAAAACATACACTACTAGCAGCAAGGATCTGCATTTGACTTTGCGCGATGCCCGATTCGAAATCCAGTGAAAGAACTTTAAGGATACAAGGAATAACTGATCCATTGATCGAATACAGGAAAAAAACCACCAGATGCCATTAGGAATAACTTGGAGAAGAGTGTTGCCTTGAGCAAGAAAATTGTGTCTACTTTGTCCATAAAGATAATAATATCCTCTGATATGCCTCGTTTAACCAAGAAAATCAAGATACAATGATAGATATGTTCTTTGTTGACCATGATCTTAGTCACCGGAAAATAATAACACTGATCAACCATTGAACAGAAGACCACCAGAATGCAAAAAGTTAGACAATCTGATAAGGGCTTCACCACATTCTGATAAGAGATGAATCGTAGTGAACCGAGAGAGCCTCCTTGAGGTTTTAACAACAACAAAAATTCCAGTTATCTTTTCAAATCACAAATACCCCCTCGAGTTTTGTGTTTGTTTCAGAAATACCCCCTCAATTGGTACAATTTGTAAAAAAGAAACATATGTCAAGGGGGTATTTGTAATTTTGAAAGATATTGGGCTTTTTGTAATTAGTCTAAACCTCAAGGGTAAAATTTCACAAATAAGAAAAACGAGCTGAGTGGTGACCAGCTCGATTAGATTCCAACTCTGGCAATCCAAACTGCTCTTCATATAACACTTGGAAAATAGGCTTTAAGCACAAGGATGAACAAAATTTCTTCGTAACCTCAATGTACAAAACCATCGTCTCAAATATCTTATATTGGATTTCATCTCAAACAATTTGTATCAACGTTTCGAAGACCATATGAGAAATCAAAGCATCTAAAGATCTCGACTTAGAAAGTGCAGTCCATTCAACAAAGTGTTATAAGTCTTCTCATTCATAAAACTGTCCCGCTTTCTAAACCCTTCAAGAAGTTCGAGCGCATCATTACCCCTACCATCCCTACACATTTCTTCCAACAATGTCTTATAAGTCAACAAATCGGGCGACATCGAATTGCCCAACATGTCGAAAGCAGTCTCGGTCGCATCCTCAAACATCCTCTCCATCGCGAGACTACAAACCAAAATCAAATAAGTACTCCCTTTCGGCACCAATCCTTTTCCTCTCATCTCCCTATAAAATCCCAACCCTTGATTCACTCTTCCCTTCTCACACAACCCTTTCACCAAATAACTATACGTGTAATTATTCGGCTCACAACCGTACAATCCCATTTCACGAAAAACACGAACCGCCTCTCCGACATCTAAACTCTTGGAGTAGGCTTTGATAATCATATTTAGCACGAACGTATCGGGAATAACCCCCGATGCCTTCATTTGCTTAGCTAATGATCTAACAGCATGTAAATACACATAACACACATTCAACTTATCAAATTTCCTCAAGAGTGAATTCAAAAGCAATGCATATGTCTCTAAATTCGGCTTAGCATCCTGTGATTTCAGCATTTTCTTATAAATATCAAAAGCGCGATTAAATAAGAATTTACGGCCACAGCAGAACTTGATCATGGTGTTAAACAAAGGGAGGCTTGCGGGGCACGCGCCTGCAATAACTTCTTCCATTAAAGTTTCGGCGACGCGATAACGCTTACCTGAAACTGCGATTTCGATCATTGTGAGGTAGGTGAGGTGGTTGTGCTTGTAGTGGCGCTGCTGAGCCGTCCACCGGAATATGTCGAGGGCGAGGTCCGGGTCGGATTGGGCCCGTAGGGCCTCGTCGACGTCGGATTCTGTGAACCCGGGCTTTAGGGTTTGGAGCCATGTCTCGAATTGTTTTTCGAGTGGGGTTCGGGTGCGTGGATTTGGTGTATTTGGTAGTGAAGGTGGAGGAGGATGGGATGAGTCCGGTGGCGTAGGGTGGTGGAGAGTGGTGGTGGTGGAGAGTTGGCGGACAGAGAAGCGGCGGAGGGAGGCTCGGATGTTACGAGGTAAAAGGAGGGCCATTGCTGGTGGCGGAGGGCGGTCAGTCGGCCGGTGGTTTGTTGGTTTTGGTGTGATGGTGTGGGCTTGGGATTTGGGCCAAACTTTAGGTGTTGCAGTTGGGTTGGGCCATACCAATTATAAGACAATGAATATTTTGAGTCTTCTTATAGTTCTTGGTTCGGATTCTTCTTGAGAAAATATCAAGAAATTAAAAAAGATTTTGAATTTTTGATTACCTTTAATTTGCACATGGAAAGGATGATTTGGATTTAAGGGAAAAATTTCAGATTACTCAATATAAATTGGATTAGAAATCAACCATAATGACTAAAAATATAGCTCAAAATAGGAGCCTAAAAATTTGAAATTCATTATATCCAAACAAATTCAATGAATTTATTATTATGGATTGAAATCCTCAACTTCAAATTCATTCATCCAAATAAAGACTTAGTCTACCTTTTATATTTTGATGCTCTCTCTATATATCAAGACCTCTCTATTTCAAGGTTATAGACTTGTTTGGTGGCTTTTGTGGGTGTAGATGTTATAGAGAGGAATTCCAGGGAATGATGGATGTGGTTATTCAATGGAGACTCTACTTCTTCTCCATTAGGGTTGAAGGTTTTTTTGGTCGAATAGTCAATGGTTTTAGGTTGATGCGGTTGGGCGATATCAGTTGGGGGCATAAGGTAGCGGGTTGAGCTATGTTGGGATGAAGATTCCGCTTCTTCTGATTTTTCATTCCCAAACAATTTCCGAGCAGTAGTGTATCTGGGATTCCCAAATGGTTCTTTGATCTTGGTGGTGCGTTTGAACAGGGATGCCTTGAGCCATGGTCCATATTTCATACTCGTCGTATCTTAGCATTCGTTTTGATCATAACTTTCACAATTCCTGAAAAAATGCTCAATAGTGCCACAACAGAAGCAATACGTCAGGAAAGACTCATATTTCAGCGGAATAAGCAACTATTTACTTTGTACTATATTTGTAAGAGCTCGGACTAACGGTTTCGTAATATCGATGTGAATCTTAAAGCATAGGAATTTCCAAAAAGCCCTTCGCTGGATTGATCAAGATGTTCTAATTCACCAATTTGTTTCGCAATGATACGAGTTGTATTAGCATTCATACATGCCACGGGGACATCATGTGCTCAAACCCAAAATGAAGTTTTCAAGGACTAGACCATGGATGGTTGTTCATTATCCTCTAGTTTTTGAATAGTGAATAGCCCACCATCGTAGTGCCAGGTGTTAGATAAATGTTTTTATCATGATTTTGATGATTTTGTTTTTACACCAAAACAATGGTTTTAAATGTTATCCAAATACTCCTAAATGATTTAAAATATTTTTACTAATTTTTGGAGTATTTCTTAGAGTTTATTATTCGATAAAATTGGACAACACTTTTGATGATTTTGTGTTAATGAGTTTTTATACCAAAACAATGTTGTCCAAATACTCCTAAATGATTTAAAATGTTTTTACTAATTTTTGGAGTATTTCTTAGAGTTAATTATTCGAGAAAAATGGACAACACTTTTGATGGTTTAGTTTAAATAAGTTTACAATGTTTATAAATGTTGTCCAAATACTCCCAATTGATTTATAATGTTTTTACTAATTTTTGGAGTATTTCTTGAAGTTTATTTTTGATAAAAATCGGACAACATTTCAATTTGGAGGTTGGTCAATTGACGAATGAAAGGTTGAACGATACGAAGAACGCACAAAATGAAACAAAACCAGTGCAGAAAAAAAAGGGGAGGTGACCAGGTCGAGGTGGTGAGGCCACCGACTCGACCCCCAGGGCGGCCGCACCCACCTCGACTGGCCGTCGCACCCCTGCAACCCCTACCGGATCGCACTATTTTCATTCAAACAATCGAAATCTTATACGAGAGCGACCGGTCACACGTGTAATCTTTTGACAAAGAAAATTTGTACCGTTGAACTCCTTGACAACAGGATTTGCTTTTCAATTTTGTACAATATTTCTACATCTTGTGATCCTCTTTTTGTAGACAAAAGTGAAGAAGAATGAGCCTATGTTGGGAGCCTATGTTGGTGAAGACTCTCCTATAAATAGAGGATGAATTGAAGACACAAGTGAACAACACAAGCAAAATACACAACAAGAAATATGCAAATTTCAAGCTTTCATATTCAACACTCTTGTTGTATTTATAGCTAAGTATTTCACTTTCACATCTTGAGGTCTAGGCTTTATTTCTTGATTACACTTGCACTCAAATTGTAATATTCATTATTGAGTTGTAATCTTGATTTTGTCATCATTCAACACAAGACATCCTAGAGGTCCTGGGGGTGTGAGTGTAAGGTTTAGAAGGGGGTTGAATAAACCTTACAAACTTTTCAAATTTAGTCCTTTTAAATATTCGAGTTAATACTACAAATTAAGTCCTTGATGGACAACTAAGTTAGTTAATCGGCGAGTTAGTCACTCAACGGACTGATTGGAGTTGATAGAATAACTCAAATTGCTTTTGACTAAAGACTTAACTTGACCGTGATATGTTTTCATTGGAATACTTAACACCCTTGATTTTGGTTTAAGTTTGTTTCAATACTTGGTTTTAGCACTTTGTTGATTATCAATTGGATAGCAAATTTATCAAAGATAAAATGTAATACGCAGAAATTAAAGTCTTGAAATGTAAATGACACAATAAGTTTTTATAGAGGTTCGAAGATGGGGTAATTCTTCTACTCCTCTCTTCTCCAACTCCCGGAGGAATCCACTAAGTATTGATCAATATACGAGTGATTAACGGTCCGGATACAAGTCTTGATCACACAAATTTGACTTGATCCTTTGGGACTCGATCCGAGATGCCTTGGTCACACAATCGGCTTCTCATACGACTCGACTTTCTTCACAGGCAATCGCCTTGCTACTACTGACCCACTTGCTCAAGTTCCTTGGATTTGATCACGAAGCCCTCCAAATAACTTAAGCATGGTTCGACCTTGAACCTTTCTACATTCCTTCGTGGAATGTAGACCCCTTGATTCTTCAAATGTTTCATCTTCAACTGATTAAAGTCGTCTTTCCTTCACAGGTGAGTGTAGGATTGATTTCCTTCGTAATGTAGGCTTGAGGATTGAGCGTTTAATAACTTGAGAATATTTCAGGTTACAAATGTTTCTTTCTTGCTTGTATTCAATTCTCAAATGGTCAAGGTAACCTTTTCTCAAATAAACTCCTCAGCCTTTTATAGTGGTCTTTCAAAAATCTGCTCGTTGAAGAGATAGGCTTCTTTTTGAAAGTCACTTGTGGTCGTTGGCTTGTCTTGTTGCAGTTCTTGGAATTGACATTTCCTCGTATAAATGATCCTTGACCTTTTCGTAGATCCGACACGGCAGTGCGGTGCTTCCCATTGGTTTATTCTTTTTGCACGCTTCCGGGATCGTGCACTTTAAGAAAGGTAGTATGGAAGTATTACTTGTTTAAGTAATTCTCTTGATTTCTGTGCAACGGATCTCTTTCAGTTATCTCGACTTGACTGCATTTCCTTGCCTTCCCCAGGTGACTTCGAGTCAGCTTCCAATCATTGGATGACTCTTCTGTCACTTCAACTTGAGACTTGGCTATCTTGAGTTGACTTGACCGATACTTCACTCACCGCATCTCACCGCACCTTCACGAGTTCCTATCTTCTCTTCTTTGCCATACTCGCCTCACAAATGTGAGTCTTCATTCTAGTCTCCAGTTGTCTTCTTGCATGTTCAGGCACAACTGACTTAACTCAGCTCGACCAACTCTATCTATTATAATGCAATTTACAACAAAAATGGGGTGCCAACTTCCTATTCTAAGTTTTACATGGCATTCATCAAAATCTACAAAATAATTTCCCAACAACATCCTTGTGAGTATTCTTGTGGAAAGAATACACTTGGGTGATCTAGGTGATAGGTGTTTCAAGAGTGTGGTTGATAGGTGTGAGTTTTGCATGTATTTTGAGGCGTATTTCGAGCTATAATGATGGGTAAACATGCACATACTCGCGTTAAATGTTACATATTCACTCCTTGTGGAAAAGATATTACACTTTGCTTATTTTGTAGGAATTTCATGATATTTGAAGCTAATTGAATACGAATACGAGGAAAGCAAAGTGGAAACACGGAGAATTGAGTGGATATACGAAAAGTGAAGCTTAAAAGAGCGAAAATTGAGCGTCTACGGAAAAGACAAGGGGCACACGGGTTGGGCGTGCCTCATACACCACCCGTGCACCCCTGTATAAATGTAATCGAGTCAGACGATGGCGCACGGTAGCCCATGATCGACGCATGACCCGTGCGTCCTACGAGGTCGGGATTATTTCACGAGTGGCGCACGGGTAGGCCGTGCTCCGATGCACCACCCCCGCGCGCCCTACTGAGAGTTGGATTATTTCACCAGGGGTGGCGCACGGGTAACCCGTGCTCCGACGCACCACCCGTGACGTCTGCGCTGAATCCCATAACTGCAAAGATTATGCCCTAAACTTGATGGTGGGTATAAAAAGGCTTTTTGGGGGCGCACACAAGCATATTCTGGCATTTTTGGGATCTACAACACAAGATAAGGGTCAACTCTTGGAAGGAGACATCAAGGAGACAATCGGGTTGCATCGAAGCTTGAAGAACGGAGATATATCGAGAGATTGTCGACGTTCCTAAGTTTTTTCTTGCTTCTCTTTTAGTTTCAATCTTTCATCTTCATTTGTAATGGCTTTGAACACTTTGTTTATAAGTTGTTTAATCATGTGTGGCTAAACTCTGAGATTTCTGGGTTTTGGAAGTAGATTAATGAACTCTTGTTGGATGTTTTAATCTTAGTTGAAGTTATTATCTTGAAGCCTATTTGAGTATTTCGAGCTTATTCTTGTTTTATCACTTGATCAATGATTTAACTTGTTTGATATATTGATTCATAATTCGAGAGATGAGTTTCAATATTAGATCTTAAATGCTCGACACAAATATTTGCATGAATCGAGAGGTTTGTAAATATTTGTGAGGACAATTGATCTTTTGTGCTTTTGGGAGTTGAATGCTTCATGTTGAGTAGAGATGCTAGCATAAGTATTCCAATCTACGTTTTATATGCATCTCGAGAGGGAGGATAAAATAGCTTTGTGATCGTCTTATAGGAATATTGATAATAACGTGGCTTGATTAAACCGCATAACAAGAGGATTATTAATCGAAACCTTAACTCGAAATCCATTACATTATCTTGATACTTCTATCATTTGTGTTATCTTAATCTTGTGTTTTAGTGATTTAAATTGTCTTAATCTCAATACAACAATCATCAACTTTTCGATCGTCTAAATAAAAATAATACCATCTTGGATCAATACTTAGCATATTAATTTATTAGTCTCCGTGGATACGACCTTGCTTCCTATTCTATAACGTACACCGTACACTTGCGGTGAAGCTAAAAATATAGGCGAACAAGTTTTTGGCGCCGTGTTCGGGACTAATACAATTTATGGTGCTAATATTGCGATAGATAGAATTATTCTTAATTTAGA
Source organism: Rehmannia glutinosa (assembly GCA_016081115.2). Classification (NCBI taxonomy): domain Eukaryota; kingdom Viridiplantae; phylum Streptophyta; class Magnoliopsida; order Lamiales; family Orobanchaceae; genus Rehmannia; species Rehmannia glutinosa. Next base: position 1,015,405 of record JABTTQ020002742.1, on the reverse strand, counting down.
CATTCTTTTTAATTTTTTTTTATTTTAGTGTGACTTTAATTCCACATTATTTGACTTGTTTCTTTTAGTTTGGTCCGGTAGTGCATGAACACGCGCTCTGGCGGGGACTTAATACCGCTCATCTACAGGAAGTTGAGGCTTTCGAAGAATCGATCTACCACTAGACGGGCTGAAAGACAACACAATCCGATAATGGGGATTTAAATGAGTTACCAATACCGACAAACAATGGTGGGAACAAGTTACCGATACGGTTCAATAAAGAAGCCATTCGTGATTACATTCGACCACAAACGAATCGTAATTACGGTGGTATTGCCCATATTCCTATCAATGCCAACAATTTCGAGCTCAAACCGCACTAATCAATATGGTGCAACAAAATCGATTTGGGGTTTGCAAATCAAGATCCTAACTCTCACCTTGCACATTTTATCCAAATATGCAATACGATCAAAATGAACGAGTCTCGGATGACGCTTGAAAAGATTGCGCTGTTCCCATTCTCTTTAAGGGATAAGGCGAGAAATTGGTTGGGTACTTTGACGCAAGCGGTGTAAGCACATGGGACGAATCGAGCGCCAAAAGTTCTTGTTTAAATTCTTTCCACCGAGCAAAACTTTGCGGCTCAAAAGCGAGATTACTCAATTTCGATAGTTCGACTCCAGCCTTTGTATGAGGCTTGGGAAAAGGTTTCGGGATTTGTTACGTAGATGTCCACAACATGGGTTTCCGGAGGATCAACAGCTTATGCTTCTTCTACAATGGTTTAATGGGACAAACGAGGGTCTTTGTAGATGCTGCAGGATGAGCATTGTTGGCAAGGTTTCCACAAGATGCCTTGAACCTTCTTGAGAAATGGCCATGAACGATTACCGTGGCCATCCTGAAAGATCCAATGTACAACGAGTAGCGAAATCTCGGATTCGACCCAATTAAAACATTGACGGCACAAGTAGCGGCTTTGACAACTCAATTGAGTGTATTTACGAAGGGGCGGGCGAGCACGACGAGCACGGGTAGTGAAGCTCTTCTATATCCGATGGAAGAGGTAAATTATGTGAATAACCGTAATTTCAACAATTTCAGAATAACTCAAACCCAACGCACTACCATCCAGGGTTGAGAAATCATGAAAATTTTTCCTATGCAAATACAAAGAATGTGTTACAACCTCCGCCGGGTTTAATGCTTTAAGTGGAGGCGGTAATGGGGAAGGCAAATCGTCGTTGGAAGATGCACTCACCTCCTTCATAAATCAATATAATGCTTTCATGAATGATACGAGGAGCGCCTCGCTAAGCAAGACCTTCGGATGGATAAGATAGAACAACAAGTGACAAGCTCGATAAAGAATCGAGACTCAAATGGGTCAATTGGCTACAATTGTGGGTGGTCAACATCAAAAGGGTCAATTTCAAGTAATACGGAAATGAATCCTAAGGAACAATGCAAGGCGATTCGTTTACTGACGGTTCTGCGAATATGAGGGGCCTAAAGAAAAATCTGGGAATCAAACTTTCGGATGAAGCATCTAGGCCTAAGCGGGAGAATCCGTGATGAAGGATGATATTGAAGAAAATAGGAAAGAAAGAGAACAAAGAGGCGGAACAAACAAGGGTGAAAAGCTAAAATCATCATCTAACTCGAATATATCTAAGTTGCCTATATCTCTTCCCTTTCCTCAAGATTTCAAAAGAAAAAGCTTGATGATCAATTTGCCAAATTCCTTGATATATTTAAGAAATTGCACATTAACATTCCTTTTGCACGCACGAACAGATGCTTAGAACTATGCGAAATTTCTTAAGGATGTTATGTCAAAAGCTAAGATGACAAGCTTTGAAACGGTGAATTTGGAAGAATGTAGTGCAATTATCCAAAGGAAGTTACCACAAAATCGAAAGATCCGGGGAGTTTCACTATCCTTGTGCTATTGGTGGTAATTTCTTTAATAAAACGTTATGTGATTTGGGGGCAAGTATTAATTTGATGCCTTTGTCCATTTTCGAAACTTGGATTAGCGACGTGAAACCAACTACGGTGACATTGCAACTTGCGTACGATCACTTACGTATCCAAGGAGAATTATTGAAGACGTCTTGGTAAAAGTTGATAAATTTATATTCACCGTGGATTTCTTGGTTTTGGATATGGAAGAAGATCGAGACGTTCCACCGATACTTGGACGCCCTTTCTTAGCAACGGTAAAGCCTTAATAGATGTGCAAAAGGAGCTCACATTACGTGTTAATGATGAGCATGTTTTATTTTCTATATATAAGGTAATGAAATTTCATGATTCGGTAGAGAATTGTAATTTTTTGGATATAGTTAGTTCATGCATTGAGGATTATGTTGATCATACATTGTCTACAGATGATTTGGAATTTGGTCTAATCCACTCGTGCTCAATATCGAGTGTTGTACTTGATTTCGATAACCAAGATTTGTACGACTATGTTTGTGCCTCGAGATCATATCACAGAACTACCTAATAGCGCAAGAGGCGAGAACGCAAAAGCCGAGAAATAAGGGAGCCGAACTTACAGAACGCACCACCCATGCGTCCACGCACGGGCAACCCGTGTGTGATGCTGAAGGACGGGTTGAGCTCTCTGAAGAGCACACGGGCCGTGCGCCGGCGCATGGGCAGCCCGTGCGTGAGACTGAAATGACAACACCACCTCCGAACTCAAGCAATTACCCGAACACCTCAAATATGCATTCCTTGGGGCAAATAATGCAAATCCGTAATCGTTTCATCTCTTCTCACTTCTACTCAACTTTATAAACTCAAGGGTTTTACGAAAACATAAGTCGGCACTAGGATGGTCTATAACTGATTTAAAAGGCATAAGTCCATCCATTGTGATGCATAAAATTCGGATGGAAGATGTTTATAAACCATCGATGCAAAACCAAAGACGACTAAACCCTATTATGCAAGATGTGGTTAGGAAGGACGTGTTGAAATGGTTGGATCTTTGGGATCATTTATGCGATATCCGATAGTTCATGGGTGAGTCCTAGACAAGTGGTCCCGAAAAAAGGAGGGGTAACAAAGGTGGTGAAAAATGAAAATGAGGAACAAATTGCTACTAGAATTGTTACCGTGGCGAATATGTATTGATTATAGAAAACTTAATGATGCCACTCGAAAAGATCACTTCCCCCTCACCTTTATCGATATGATGTTGGATCGTCTTGTAGGTTATGATTATTATTGCTTTTTAGATGGTTATTCCGGGTACAATCAAATCATGATTGCGCCGAAGACCAAGAGAAAACAACATTTACATGTCCGTATGGCACATTTGCATTTCGTCGCATGCCATTTGGTTTATGTAATGCGCCTGCCACTTTCCAACGTTGTATGATGGCTATATTTCACGATCTTATTGGAAACGTTATGGAGGTGTTTATGGACGATTTCTCTGTATTTGGTGAGTCTTTTGATAATTGTCTTCACAATCTTTCCCTAGTTTTGCAGCGATGTGAAGAGACCAATCTAGTACTAAATTGGGAAAAGTGCCATTTTATGGTACGCGATGGCATTGTACTTGGTCATCGAGTCTCTTCTCGAGTTTGGAAGTTGATCGGGCAAAGATTGTAGCAATTGAGAAGTTACCACCTCCTACAAACGAAAGCCATTTGGAGCTTCTTGGGCCATGCCGATTTTTAAGGTTTATCCGTGACTTTTCTAAAATTTCTAAGCCCTTGAGCCAATTGCTAGAAAAAGATGTCGCTTTCATTTTTTCCAATGAATGTTTGCAGTGTTCAAACGTTGAAGACAAAGATTGGTGACAAAGAAATATACTGTCGCCCCGATTGAGTCAACCATTTGAGCTAATGTGTGATGCAAGCGACTTTGCGGTTGGGGCTGTTCTTGGTCAAAAGAGGGAAAAATTGTTCCGATCCATCTACTATGCAAGTCGAACGTTGGGATGCGCTTGCTCAGCGATTATACCACAACCGAGAAAGAGATGTTGGCAATTATTTTCGCATTCGATAAATTCCGATCTTACTTGATCGGGACGAAGACGATTGTGCATACCGACCATGCGGCTATCAAATACCTCTTTGACAAGAAGGATGCGAAACCGAGGTTGATTCGATGGATCTTATTATTGCAAGAGTTTGATGTGGAAATCAAGGATCGGAAAGGATGCGAGAACGTGGTAGCAGACCATCTGTCTCGATTAGAAAATCAAGAGGGAGCAAAAGGAGGTACGGGATTGATAAAAGAGGAGTTTCCTGATGAACGATTACTCATGCTTGAGGCAAAGTTCCCATGGTATGCGGACTTTGTCAACTACTTGGCTGCCGGAGTTCTACCTCCGGATCTATCACCGTATCAAAAGAAGAAATTCTTACATGATGTAAAGTTTTACATATGGGATGACCCCCTACTCTTTAAGAGGTGCGCGGACAAAATCATAAGAAGATGCGTACCTCAAGAAGAATGGGAGGGAGTCCTACAACAGTGTCATTCTTCACCCTCTGGCGGACATTTTGGCCCCACTCGCACCACAGCGAAGGTATTGCAAAGTGGGCTATATTGGCCCACTTTATTTAATGACTGTTATTTGTTTGTGCAACAATATGACAGTGTCAATGAATGGGCAACATTTCGGAAGGCACGAGATGCCGATGACAAACGTAATCGAAGTTGAATTGTTCGATGTTTGGGGGATTGACTTTATGGGCCCGTTTCCATCATCTTTGGGCTATCAATATATTCTACTTGCAGTGGAGTATGTATCCCGTTGGGTAGAAGCGATTCCTTCCAAAACAAATGATGCTCAAGTTGTAATGCGATTCCTTAAGAAAAACATCTTTACTAGATTCGGCACTCCAAGAGCTTTAATTAGTAATGGAGGGTCGCATTTTGTAAACAAATTGATGAGCAACTTGTTGGCAAAATATGGGGTCAAACATAAAGTTGCATTGGCATATCATCCACAAGCCAATGGACAAGCAGAAGTGGTTAACAGGGAGATTAAACAAATCCTTGAAAAGACGGTGAACATCAACCGAAAAGATTGGGCGTTAAAATTGGATGACGCTTTGTGGGCATACCGGACTGCATATAAGACGCCGTTGGGCACATCTCCATATCAACTTGTCTTTGGGAAGTCGTGCCATTTGCCGGTAGAATTGGAGCACAAAGCATTTTGGGCGGTCAAGAAGCTAAATCTGGATTTTCAGAGAGCCGGTGAGGAAAGGTTGCTCCATTTGAATCAGATGGAAGAGTTTCGGGATGAAGCTTACGAAAATTCCCGAATTTACAAGGAAAGAACCAAGAGGTGGCATGATAAGATGATCAAGAAAAGAGAGTTTTTACCAGGAGAACCGGTGCTCCTATACAATTCACGCCTTAAATGTTTCCCGGGAAAACTCAAGTCTAAGTGGTCGGGGCCATTCATGATAAAGAAAGTGTTGAATCCACCTGGGATTGTAGAATTGTTAACAAAAGAAGGCGAGACTTTCATGGTAAACGGCCAACGGATTAAGCACTATTTCCACCGAGGGAATCAAGAGGAGGTAACATCCACCACCTTGCGCGACCCGTAATTTAACAAAACAGGCGTCAAGCTAAAGACGTTAAATATAGTGCTTGTTGGGAGGCAACCCAACGGTTTTTCATGTGACTCTCATTTTTGTGTGTGTTTAGTTTCAATTTTGTGTGATTGGAGTGATTTGACATGCGTGTTTCTATTAATGAGTGTGATTTGTGTGTTTTTGTTTCATTTTTTTGTGTGTTTTTATTCAAAAAAAAATATATACCTAAATTGTTGTACAGGTGCGCACGGGTAACTCGTGTGTTGGCACACCACCCGTGCGCCCTGCAGAGAGTTGAGGAGTTTGCCGGGGTGGCGCACGGGTAGCCCGTGCTTCGACGCACCACCCGTGCGCCCTGCAGAAGGGGGATAAATTTGACAGTTTTTAAAACTGTTCTTCATCTTCAAACTCTCCAAATCGCGCGCCCCTCCCTAATCCTCCCTTGTTTTCGAAATTTCTTCAAGTTTTCACTCAAATTCGTCCACTTAATCCCTCCCCCATCACAATTGAACTTCACTTTACATCGAATTCGAATTTGCTTGAAGAATTGTGAGCAAAAGCACTTAGGGTTCAAGTCATCTACTTTTAGTCTCACTTAGAGAATTCCGGTAAGAACACCGTTTCTCCTTGCGAATTCGTTGTCCATTATGTATTAGGGATCATGATAGGTGCTTATTTTGATATTTTTGCGATGAATTGTGTGAATTATTCTTTGAGGCAAATTATCAAACACCTTGTGGGCTTGTGTAATTGAGGAGATTTAGGATGAATTGTTGATGAATAAGGCATGGCCAATGATTGTTTAAGCTAATACTTGTCTAGAATGGCCATAATTTTTGCTTGCTTGGGGTAGTTGATCGATCAAAGTAAAGTAGGTCAGTGAATTTGTATCACCTAATATGTTAGCTTTAATCCACTACTTTGTTGTTGTCATTGATGATATTGGGATGCTAATGGAATGTATTTCGTACAAATCCTTCATGGCCGAGCGAAGAAATCCCCAGTGGAAGGAGGACGTGCACGCGGGCGGCACACCGCGATGTGGCACCGCCCGAGGTCGACTAAAAACAAACAAGATATGGGGTTGACTTGACAAATGCCGATGATCTTGAGCGATGGAACCGTTTGCTATGCCGACGATGATTGCACCCAAACTTTGGGGATACATGAGGACGTTTGGCGTCTTTTCGCAAAGGTGGGATGGACAAACTTCATGAGCCGAAGGTGGCCGACATTTAAAAGATATACATTGGAGTTTTTGAGTACCGTGGAAGTACTCAAACAAGGCGGGACTTTTGAACCATATATGATAAAATTTCAGTTGGGGAACATTCGTAGACAACTGTCTATGACCCAATTGAACACCATTTTCGAGGTCCCAACAAACGCTCGTACCCGCCCGATGCCCCATTATGATCAATACGACTTCTGGAGAATGCTTGTGAAAACACCACAAACGGGGCCGATGTTGTATGCCGCGCGGACCACCAAAGCCTCTTGGATCCGGAATCCAGTTTTCCGGTATATACAACGCGTGACTGCATCCCCCATGTTCGCCCGAGAAAATATTGGAGGGATGACGACTAAGGAGCTTTATCTCCTCCGGTGTATGGTCACAAATACCCCTACAACACAGTACCAATTTCGCCGAGCAAATCGAATGTTAGCTAGGCGGGAAGGGGGGGGGCACGATTTCTATAGGGGCCTCATTACCCCTATCGCCGGCATTTCAATGTCGATTTCCGAGGCTTGGAGCCTATCCCGGCAAAGACTGGTTAATTTGGCATCGTTGCACCACATGAAGTTCATAGCACACGAAGACAACACATTGGTACTTCTACAAAAGAAAGGTCTTTGCATTTCCGTTGCCTAACCCGCCATACACCACGTCGATACATTGACGGACACCACCAACTTCCTAATGGACTCGACGCACATAAATGTAATTACCGAGGCTATAGAGGCAAAAGAAGCGCAGAGTTGAAGGTTTCTTGGATGAAGAGGATATGGTGGCGGAGGAGGATGAGATACATGGACGCGAAATGGGGATGGAACCTCATCACCCCCAAATTGGGTATGATATACCCGAGTCCTCACACGGAGGAGATTACCCCGACATTCTCAAAGCGGGGATCGTCCCGCATTTTCTCATAGTGGAGGACCCCAGTGTAGCACTGATTTTCAAGACATGTTATATGCATTTGGGGAGGACTTGCGTCAGCAAGGAGAAGAGTTGAGGCGGCAAGGAGAGGATTTGAGGCAACATAGGGCTGATTTTCTCGCATTCAATGAGCGATCCGACGGCGTTACGAGGAGACGTGGCAAGTGCTCCAACATGACTACAAATGTGGCATATTTCTCAAGGCCACTTCCCACCGCCGCCGCCGCAGTGATTCAGGTATATCCCCACTTTTCGTTATTGAAATTCTATTTTTCCCCTTAGGACACAATAATTTCATTCAAGTTTGGGGGAGAGATAGTATTTTGATACATGAAAAGTGTGGATACGAAAAAAAAAAATTTATTCATGCATTTTGTGTTTTCATATAGTTGCATTAGAGTATTCTAGGTTGCATTTGCATTAGAGCACGTTTATAGCTTTAGCACGTCTATTGTTTTCGTAGTGGTTAGAGAGTGAGTTGACCGGGCATGTTGCAACTTGTTGTTGTGTGTTGATTGAAAATTCATATTGTTAGGATTGGATGTTGGTTACGAGTTGATTGAGCCTTGAATAGATGACATTGAGCATGTTGATATGGAAAACTTGGTTTGATGCTTTGAATTACATAATTGCAAGCCTGTGAGCTTTTGAGCCTTTACTGCTTGTATCTTGCCTTGATCTTGTTGTGATTTGAGTGTATCATTCATGTCGTTAAAATTCTAGAACTTGCTTGGGTATCTCTCAAGGCCACATGTTGTATGCGAATTGTGAAGGTGATTAAAGGCCATTTTTGTTAGCCCTTCAAGCCTCTTGCTTACCTAATGATGATATTGAAATTCCTAGTTAGCCAAGTTGAGCCTATAGCCTATTTCTTTGATAGCCACAAAAATTTAACCATTGATCTTAATATATCCATCACCCAATACTCGAATGTATAGCGTTGAGTAAAGGAATGAATGAGGATGAATGGGTGGGAATTGAAAAGTAGGGTAAATGGGCACACTTGGTTAAATGGGACATAAAGAGGAAGGAAATGAGTTGAGTAAAAAAAAAAAATGCTGAAAATGCACAAATGAATAATTGATTGAAAAGTTGATAAACTTGGGGGACGAAGGATTGTGAATGGAGGCGATTCTCAAAAGAAAGAAAGGAAATGGAGATAAATGAAGTTGATAAAAATGAGGGATGATTGGAGTAGCATATGGGATTGTAATGAAAATGATTGATATGCTCATCGATCTATATACTCGAGTTTGAGTCACTTTATCCAAAAGTTCCTACCCAAACCAAAGAGCCTTCATTACAACCAAATGAGAAAGTCCTTTTTGATTCACAAATTGCATACACTTTAGTGGCGGAGATATGAGACGAATTGCAAGCCTATGGCAATTTTGCGACATCGAATTGATTTGAGCGTAAACACGTCCTATATCCTCATGAGAGCATACATTTAACTTTGAGAGTTGGAATTCAGAGCATTTCACTTTGTTTACTTGAGGCGTGTTCTTTGATCAGATATTTGAGGCTTGATTGGTTTGTTGCTTGACGTTCATGATGAGCAATATGAATTTCTTTTTGGATCCGTTGTGTGCGCTTTTATTCTTATCTCACTGTTGTGCTTGATTGTATTTTAAAAAAAAAAATTGTTGATCGGGACGGTCAACGGTGTAAGTTTGGGGGATTTTGATAGGTGTGAGTTTTGCATGTATTTTGAGGCGTATTTCGAGCTATAATGATGGGTAAACATGCACATACTCGCGTTAAATGTTACATATTCACTCCTTGTGGAAAAGATATTACACTTTGCTTATTTCACCGGAGTGGCGCACGGGTAGGCCGTGCTCCGATGCACCACCCGTGCGCCCTACAGAGAGTTGGATTATTTCACCAGGGTGGCGCACGGGTAACCCGTGCTCCAACGCACCACCCGTACGTCTGCGCTGGAATCCCATAATCTGCAGCATTATGCCCTAAACTTGATGGTGGGTATAAAAAGGCTTTTTGGGGGGCGCACACAAGCATATTCTGGCATTTTTGAGATCTACAACACAAGACAAGGGTCAACTCTTGGAAAGAGACATCGAGGAGACAATCGGGTTGCATCGGAGCTTGAAGAACGGAGATATATCGAGAGATTGTCGACGTTCCTAAGTTTTTTCTTGCTTCTCTTTTAGTTTCAATCTTTCATCTTCATTTGTAATGGCTTTGAACACTTTGTTTATAAGTTGTTTAATCATGTGTGGCTAAACTCTAGAGATTTCCGGGTTTTGGAAGTAGATTAATGAACTCTTGTTGGATGTTTTAATCTTAGTTGAAGTTATTATCTTGAAGCCTATTTGAGTATTTTGAGCTTATTCTTGTTTTATCACTTGATCAATGATTTAACTTGTTTGATATATTGATTCATAATTCGAGAGATGAGTTTCAATATTAGATTTTAAATGCTCGACACAAATATTTGCATGAATCGAGAGATTTGTAAATATTTGTGAGGACAATTGATCTTTTGTGCTTTTGGGAGTTGAATGCTTCATGTTGAGTAGAGATGCTAGCATAAGTATTTCAATCTACGTTTTATATGCATCTCGAGAGGGAGGATAAAATAGCTTTGTGATCGTCTTATAGGAATATTGATAATAACGTGGCTTGGTTAAACCGGACAACAAGAGGATTATTAATCGAAACCTTAACTCGGAAATCCATTACATTATCTTGATACTTCTATCATTTGTGTTATCTTAATCTTGTGTTTTAGTGATTTAAATTGTCTTAATCTCAATACAACAATCATCAACTTTCGATCGTCTAAATAAAAATAATACCATCTTGGATCAATACTTAGCATATTAATTTATTAGTCTTTGTGGATACGACCTTGCTACCCTATTCTATAACGTACACCGTACACTTGCGGTGAAGCTAAAAATATAGGCGAACAATGGTGCTCTTGAGGTATTGAAGAATTTGGTATTCTTCAAGGTTGAAGATTGTGGTAATCTTCACAAGGTGCCGTTGGAGATTGTGGTAATCTTCAAGAGAGATTGTGGTAATCTCAAAGGTGGTGTTGTAGAAGAGTGTGGTGCTCTTCAAGGTGATGTTGTAAGATGTTGTATTAATTTTGGTAATTAATAAAATCTTTCTTTCTTTTTGAAATCTATCCCGGAGATACTGGGGTGGTAGAGGATTAGGCCCTATGTGGGTTGAACCTCTATAAATCGACGTGTGTTGTTTACATTCCGCACCTTTATTTTTGTCTTTGAGCATTCGGTTCGAAAAAGAGGGTAAAATCGAAAAGATGGAGATAATCTATTCACCCCCCTCTAGATTATCGTAGCCACTTGGACTTACAAGTGGTATCAGAGCCAAACTCTTTGGCAAGCTCGTTCCACATCACGAGTAAAGAGGAACGATCATCGGCTACGAACGAAGTCTACCTTACCGGCGCCTCCACCACCAAGCCACCACTATTCGATTCCAAAAATTTTACATTTTGGAAAGAAAGAATGGAATGCTATCTACAAGGTTGCGGGTTCGATATTTGGAACACGGTCGTAAATGAGGAATCTATTCCAATGATGGACACACCACACAAAGGCCTCAAAGAGCTCAATGATGAAGAAAAGAAAATCATCTCCTTAAATGGTAAAGCTCTTAATATTTTGTATTGTTCACTTACCATTTTGGAATATGATCATATTGTAGGAATTAAATTGACACATGAAGTATTGAGAAAATTAGAAGAAGTATATGCAAATGAAAGGAGCCACTCAAAAGCATCTACTTCTCAAATGGATACAAACCCAACATGGGATGAGCTTCCTACAACTTCCGACGTCGATGAAAACGAACGATGTCTTATGGGCTTCGAAGAAGAAAACGAGGTAAGTTCAAAACCCTCCACTTCTTATGATAATGAATTAAAAAATGATTATAGTGATTTGCAAAATGATTTTGATGAACTTCAAAATGAATTCCAAAGCTTACTTGTTAAATACAAAAATTTGAAAAAGGAATTCAATATTTTGAAAATTGATAAGGATAATTTATTTTCCTCTTATGAATCACTTTCATGTGATCACACCACCACACTTGACAAGGTTAGAAACCTTGAAAAAGAAAATAGTACTCTTGTTGAGAATATTAATTGCATGAAAAAGATTTATCAAAATCCAACTTGAGTACCGATAAAATGACCGATATTATTGATGTTCATAGTTGTGATAATTTGAAACAAGGACTTGATCATAAGCCTAGTGTTGTTAATTATGTGAAAAGAAATCAAGTCCCTATGCATGTTGGTCATTATGCTCCCAAAATTACTACTTGTTTTTATTGTGGTAAAACGGGTCACACGGTTAATACTTGTCAGACTAGAAATAGCTCTAGTTATTATTGGAGACCTAAAAGTCTCAAAGCTAATTCCAAAGGACACAAACACTTGAGGGTACCACAAAACAATGTCATATTAGGTACCCGGCGGAATAATAATCGAGGAAAATACATACCGCCAAGAAGACATCAAATGACCATTTCATTTGATCAAAGGAGAAGACAACATCAAAATAAATTTCCAAGAGAAAGACACTATCAACAATGGGAAGAACACAATCCTTGGAAATGGAGCAATTGGAGAAGCTATCATCAACAAGATGATTTTCAAAGGGGAAGATATCATCAACAATGGGAACGACACAACCCATGGAAATGGCGTATTTGGTAAACCGTATCTCCTCATTTAAATATGCATTTTATTTTGTTATGCATGTTTTTATTTGTGCCGTAATTGTAAAATGAGTTTTCAAATATTTCTTAATATTAAGGTCTTCAATATACATTTGTGTTTTTAAATATTTTGAAAAGGAGATCTTGTATATTTAGTTCTCAACTCTTGTGCATTTACATAGACTAAGGTGCTTTTATTATCTTTTATGGTTTTATATAGCATAAGCACATTTATGATATTTCTTATTGCTTAGCCTACACTTGTATTATTATGTTTGTGCAAAACGTGTTTAAGAATTGTGTAGGACATATATATTTTCATCAATGGTTATTTTCTCAAGAGAAGAACATGAACTATCGAGGTACGCTCATTATTGTTATTCATCTCATAGACTCGATACATGTTGTGACATATGCCTATGTTCTTATTTTATACAAGTGCCATTAAGAGGATGTTTTGATTTTTGAGAAGGCATTATTTAACATAGCTTGTTTTATCCAAGATTTGTAAAGGATTATATTTTGTTTTTGATAAAACATTTGATTTTTTAAGTTATGCATTTTATTGCACATATAAAATTATTCTTGGTTGCTTTGTCAAAACTCTTGTTCATATGCTTCTTGTAAATGAGGTCTCAACTATATGCTCTTGAATTTTTCAAATTTCAAAAGATACCTTATATAACTTCCTATAAGCTTATTTGAACTTAAATATTTTATGAAACTCTTGATGATTTGTTTGAAAGCATAGTATGTGTTACTTGTTATTATGTCTCTATTTTTCGATATTACTATGCTCTTGTGCAAGATATCTTCTTAAGATTTTGCAGAAATTTTTGGTATTTTGGAACAAGCTTGATGATCAAGGCAAGGTTAGTAGCTCTAAGGTATTATCAAGAAGAAGGTATTGATTTTGATGATACATTTGCTTCCGTGGTTTTTCACATTTTGCTTGCCTATTATTGTTTTAAGAAAATTTCAAGCTTTACCAAAATAGATGTTAAATCCAATTTTCTAAACGGTTTTATTCAAAAAGAAGTCTATATAAAACAACCTCCGGGGTTTAAATTTTTTTAGGCCAAATGATTTTTATAAAAGGCCTTGTATGGTTTAAATCAAGTACCTCGTGTATGGTATGATAGACTTAGCTATTTTTGCTAAATGGTTTTACAAAAGGTAAAGTTTATACTACTCTCTTTGTTTTTGAAAAAGGACAAGATTGTTTACTTGTACAAATTTATGATATCATTTATGGTGCTACTAATGAATTATTGTGCAAGTTATTTTCTAAGTTGATGCAAGGTGAACTTAAGATGATGAGATGAGTTCAAATTTGATCATTGGAATTCAAGTTCAACAATGCCAAGAAGGTGATTATATTCCACACTCAAAAGAAGAAGTGAGGCATTGAAGAAGAAAGAACCATTTCAACCTATATGGCTACAAATGCGAAAATTGACAAAAGGTTGAAGTAGGCATTGACAAACGAATTCGAGGTATGTTCATTCGTTTATTACTCCTTAGACTCGATATTCTATATGCCTTATGTCTATATGCTCGACTTAAAACAATCCCAACGAATCTCTTTAAAGTGCCGTTAAAAGAAATTTTCAAATATTTGTAAGGCACTTCTTCTTATGACTTGCTCATTCAAAGTTTTAAAATGTTATTATTTTTCGAGATAACAAGTCTGGTATAAATTTTATTTTTCAAAATATGGTTCGTCATAATCGAACTAAACATATTGAGATTCGATATTGTTTAGGGGATTGCATGTTTTAACAAAAACTTGAGATGTGTTTAATTCCGTCTCAAGGATAACTCGCGGACTTTTAATCGCTATCACGAGTATTTTACCTCATTTCGAGCTTGATTATGACATAATGTATATTGAATGAGGTCTATGATTGCATTTTGCACGTTTTTAAAACTTAGGGGCGAAAAATCGGATTTTTGGTTCAAAACTCGAAGTTTCACAAAACAGAAAGAACCATCAAGCTAATTGGGGAAGGCCGACCAGGCCGCCCACCCCCAACCGGTCGCCCATGCTCAAAATTTGGATAAAATCGTTTCTGTTCTCAGCATTTGTCATTTTGGTTTGTTTTGTGTTCATTTTTCGTCCCCTTCGCCAATAGCACACAAATTTCACTCAAAATTTGTTTTCTTGCATACATTGGATATTTTGGACTTCATGAGGCTCGATTATCATCATCATTGCTCATGTTTACCGATTAAATGGTAAGAATTTCTCCTTTTAATCTCAATTGGGTTGAACCCTTGAGAATGTGCTTGTATCTTGATATCTTGTTGAAATTCTTGTATTAATATGTTGTTTATGATGATTGATGATGAATGAATATTGTTGTATTGAAATTGGTGATGAGTTTTTTTAGCTTAAACGAATCACAAAGGCGTTATATTTCTCTTGTTTTATTCAATGCACGTCAAGTGTTCGACAAAATGCTTCTATGAAAAATTCATCACCTGCATGATTCTTTCGATTTGAAAAGTCTTATAAGTTTATAGAGATCATGTTTTGTCAATCAAATAAGCTTTTGCAAATCACATGATTGACTTCTCCCTTATTATTTGGAATTTAAGCTTCAATGATCAATATGCCGATAAAACGATTAAGTTGCGCACTTTGATATAATTGTATGATGTTTTTATCGTGCTAACATTCTTTTTGATGATTCCATAGGGGGAGAAACAGGAAAAACGCATAAACGCTCAAAGAAGCGGAAATAGGCTTGCAAATAAGCTTGCAAGAAAAGCTACAAGCTATGGCTCTTAAAAGCCAAATTACTTAGTCCATTTGATGTATTGTGGACTTTTATGCTTGACTAATGATGTCTTGTGACAGGGAGAGCTTATAAGCTCATGAAATTCAAGCTTAAGTTGTAAAAGCTAAGCTTTTAGCTTTTAGTTGGTTGCTTTTATACTTGTTCTTGATATGCATATTGATAGGGGGAACTTGTGCAAAAAACAAAAAAATGATTTTGAAAAATCTTTGCTCCTATCCTTGTGTGTTTGTACTTATGATGAATCTTGCTTATAATGGATTGTTGTTTTAGACCGGAAAATTTGTTTTGTTTTAAAATCAACTTCCTTAAATTGTTTTGGTTTGTAATCATCAAAAAAGAGGAGTTTGTTAGATAAATGTTTTTATCATGATTTTGATGATTTTGTTTTTACACCAAAACAATGGTTTTAAATGTTGTCCAAATACTCCTAAATGATTTAAAATGTTTTTACTCATTTTTGGAGTATTTCTTAGAGATTATTATTCGATAAAATTGGACAACACTTTTGATGATTTTGTGTTAATGAGTTTTTATACCAAAACAATGTTGTCCAAATACTCCTAAATGATTTAAAATATTTTTACTAATTTTTGGAGTATTTCTTAGAGTTAATTATTCGATAAAAATGGACAACACTTTTGATGGTTTAGTTAAAATAAGTTTACAATGTTTATAAATGTTGTCCAAATACTCCCAATTGATTTAGAATGTTTTTACTAATTTTTTGGAGTATTTTTTGAAGTTTATTTTTGATAAAAATCGAACAATATTTCAATTTGGAGGTCGAATTTGTCGAACGAGAAAGTTGAACGACTACAAGAACGCACAAAATGAAACAAAAACCAATTCTGTGAAAAAAAGGGGGAGGGTGACCGGTCAAGGTTGAGGCCGACCGGTCGCACCCTAGGGCGACCGGTCGCACCCTCCTGCAACCCCTACCTGGATCGCACTATTTTCATTCAAACGTTCGAAATCTTATACAGAGCGACCGGTCGCTACTGTAATCTTTGACACAAAATTTGTACCGTTGAACTCCTTGACAACAAGATTTGCTTTTCAATTTTGTACAATATTTCTACATCTTGTGATCCTCTTTTTGTAGACAAAAGTGAAGAAGAAGGAGCCTATGTTGGTGAAGACTCTCCTATAAATAGAGGATGAATTGAAGACACAAGAGTGAACAACACAAGCAAATACACAATAAGAAATCTGCAAATTTCCAAGCTTTCATATTCAACACTCTTGTTGTATTTATAGTCTAAGTATTTCACTTTCACATCTTGAGGTCTAGGCTTTATTTCTTGATTACACTTGCACTCAAATTGTAATATTCATTATTGAGTTGTAATCTTGATTTTTGTCATCATTCAACACAAGACATCCTTGTGAGTATTCTTGTGGAAAGAATACACTTAGGTGATCTAGGTGATAGGTGTTTCAAGAGTGTGGTGCTCTTGAGGTATTGAAGAATTTGGTATTCTTCAAGGTTGAAGATTGTGGTAATCTTCACAAGGTGCCGTTGGAGATTGTGGTAATCTTCAAGAGAGATTGTGGCAATCTCAAAGGTGGTGTTGTAGAAGAGTGTGGTGCTCTTCAAGGTGATGTTGTAAGATGTTGTATTAATTTTGGTAATTAATAAAATCTTTCTTTCTTTTTGAAATCCATCCCGGAGATACTGGGGTGGTAGAGGATTAGGCCCTAGGTGGGTTGAACCTCTATAAATCGACGTGTGTTGTTTACATTCCGCACCTTTATTTTTGTCTTTGAGCATTCAGTTCGAAAAAGAGGATAAAATCGAAAAGATGGAGATAATCTATTCACCCCCTCTAGATTATCGTAGCCGCTTGGACTTACACCAGGGTTGGTTTGCGAGCACCCATTCCCGATCTTCATTTTTGTCAAAGAAGAATATGATGAGATCACCCTCCCCACTCTCTGGCCAAGACCGATGATTTTGGTTTCCAAGCTTTTTTCATAACCTCCATTAAATAGAATGCCTTCCAAGATTTATCAGGATATAGCTTACCCACCAAGCAATAAGAGGATTCTGATGGCTCTGGCTGAGTTTGATGATCAGACCTATCAAGATCAAGTATTTCTCCTTCATTTTCCGTTAATTCCTCCATCTGAGTGATTTTCTGGCATGCCTAAAACCACTCGGATATGGCTATATCGACAACGTTCGAACCTGAAAAACATGAAATAAAACAAACAAAAGAACTGGTTAACCAACCTAAGCAAACTGATAAAAGCGCAGTAGCCCCATAAGGGAGAAAACCAATGAAAGAAAGCGTGGGAAAAAAAGTCACTCTATTGAAATCCTGAAAAATAAAAAAAAACTTATGCAAAACTTGACAAAAGGAATATCTATCTAGAGAAGAGACTCGATTTAGATTCACGGGAAAAAACACCAGATCAAGGAGATAGACGGTGTGAACACTTAATGGCTTTGTGTCAAGGATTTTTATGAAATTCTCTACAACTTTGAAAAATCTGGAGGAGGGCAAAAAGATGCAGCAAAGATGATTGAATACCATAAGGCATTACAAGAAGCTCAACTCGAGGATCTAGGTTTGAAGGGCTACATTTATACATGGACGAATGGACAAAAAGGTGAGGGTAACACTTGATCACTGTCTAGGGAACCAACAGTGGGTGTCTCTATTTCTAGACTATCAAGTGTACCACTTACCTCGGGTTGCGTCGGATCACTGCCTGGTGTTAATAAAATAGATTTGAGCCAGAATCAAAAAAGGAGTGCATGGATGGAAGAGGAAAAGAATATTCCGTTTTGAATCAGTGTGACTTCAAGATCAATCTTGTAAGAGGGTTGTGCAACAAGGATTGGAGCAGGGGACGATCACAACGGGTTTAGATGGTTTAAAGCAAAAACTGGAGCATTGTAGTACTGAACTCCTAACTTAGGAACGCAACCCACTTTGTGAATATAGGTATTCAGATTAAGTATTGTGAGGAGAAGCTTCATCGGCTACAAAACCCGCTCTTACATACTAATATCATTACGTAAAGGCAGAAACTATAAGGGAAATTACATGAGCTCCACATCAAATAGGAGAAAATGTGGCATCAAAGAGCTCGAACTAATTAGATTAAAGATGGAGATAGAAACACGACTTTTTCCATAAAATTGCCAACGAGAGGAAATCGAGAAATACTATTGAAAAGGTTAAAAATTCATCCGTAATTGGGTGGATTTTGACACCAGGTCATTCGACCGCTAAACACCTATAAAAGTCTAACAATCCTCGCAAGGGAACGAGATCAATTATAGGATAACAAGTTAACCACAAGTTGTCTCTCAAGGAAGACTTAGCCGACAAATAATTATTACGCAACACAAATAACTATAAATAAATCATAAACACTCTAACCAAATTTGTGATTTTAATAAACTAAAGAAAAACAAGTAGAAAGACAAATTAAAACTTGAACACAATTAAACCCGGAGAAAAACTATATGGATGAACGTCTGGGATTTCAGAATCATCTCATCAAACTAGCAAGTAGAATATCAACTAATTGATCATGCGGTTAACAAATATAACAAACAGGTAAAAACTAGGCCTAGATCTGATAACTCACATATTCACAGATTAGGGTTATCCCAACATAATTTGCTATTTTCATTAAGCCAAGTTAGATAATATATCTATGATTCATATCTAACCCCCTGAATAAATTTAGTCCAAGAATAATATCTTCTCTCGATCTTAATTATTCCCTCAAAACAATCAAGAGTTGATCAGACAATCAATTATCAAATAAAGCAATTCATTCAGGAAAGTAAACCAATTAGTCAATACACATGCTTGTTTGTTTGAATCAAATCATCCTAATCCTAGAACAAAGAAATTAGTTCATGCTTAGGGGTGGGATCATAATCTCAATTGAAGGAAAGAAAACAACCATAAACATTATCATGCAACAATAATAATTACCCAACAATTGAAATCAGACAAAAGAGATGAAGAAATATCACATTTTGATTAAACCGCAAAAATAACTCCAATGGGAAGAACCCAAGCAATCGCAATGTTGAAAAGCAAGACAAAAGAGAGAAAACTATAGTCTAAAAGTACTATGCAGTAATGTGTGTCGAAAATAAGGGCTCCTCAAGTCCTATTTATAAGCCTAGATTTCTAAACAATGTGGAAAAGCCAAAAATCGGGAGAAAAACCAAAAATTCGGTGTTCAGCAAGACATCGTGCATGCCTACGCGCCCCGTACACAACTGTGTCGATCTCCTCGCGCGCGCCTGTTCATCATGACCTATAAAAATAACACAAATACCCTACGTAACACTCGACACTATAACCAATACTTAAAGCCACGGAAATATGTATGATCACACACAAAATAAGACAAAAAATACACAAAAATCATACTAAAAAACATGCAAAATAATCCCCACACTTAGCCTTTTGCTTGTCCTCAAGCAAATAATAATGTCAATAAACCCAATAAAAAATATGATGTCCAATTTGAGAATCAATTAATCCATAACACCATGTTCCATC
Source organism: Rehmannia glutinosa (assembly GCA_016081115.2). Taxonomy (NCBI): domain Eukaryota; kingdom Viridiplantae; phylum Streptophyta; class Magnoliopsida; order Lamiales; family Orobanchaceae; genus Rehmannia; species Rehmannia glutinosa. Next base: position 995,616 of record JABTTQ020002742.1, on the reverse strand, counting down.
TACCTCGGATTATTCCTCATCGATCCACAACCTTTGCAATAAACTCACTCGACTAAAGTTAAACATTAATCAAAGTGTTTGGCCTTCCTCACTAAATTTCAAATTTGTGTCAAAAGTTGCAACCCGTTTTACTCACACACAATTCCTAGCCATGAATATATTTGTTTTTGCTTTGCTAGAACTCCCGAGATATTCTTCCACTAGGTATAAACTTCAGATGTTTTCCAAAGGCTCGTAGGGTAGTTTCCCATACTCATGTTTGAGCCGCTGTTTTACGTAAAAGCCAAACACGGGGCTCATGAATGCTCTTAGTTACTAAGCAGCTCAACCAGCGGAGTATAATCTCGATTGATCAATTTTTTTTAATAGCTCTATAATCATTTTTTTTGTTTTTTGATAGCCATATAATCCATCTTTTTCTGCAAGGCTAGCAATTTTGTGTACACATAAATCAAAATAGGGTTTTAACTTAATTCACATCAATAAAATCTCGTAATTCAAGCACCACAACTCGGATTATTGTTTAACTGTCACCTAATTCATTCACCACAAAGGCTAATTCACGACTTAGTCAAATCCTACGTATCAAGTTCACAAAGTCATTTCATATTTGAAACTCAAATTAATACATCTATTTCAAGTTAATTAAACACCACCTTTATTAAACTTGGGATAATCATTAGGCAAATAAAAATTTAACCATATGCAATCACCTAATTCTTAACAACGACTAACTGTCCCCCCAATACTTACATCACACAATGATCTCAATGTGTAAAAATAAAAGAGAAGGAAAAAGATACGTCCCTGAAAAATGCGATGATTGATAAATGACACCATAATCACATCTGCCTACAATTCTGCAAAAAAACCATATGTGGAAGGAAACACAATACCAAAATAGAAACAACTAAAACTATAGTAATGACATCAAGAAATGGAAACACACTAATACACATGCAACACACACAAAAGGAAAGAAAAGAAAAAGAAAATAAACTCTAAAATGTCACTGTTGAGTATCCGGTGGTGGTGGAGGCGGGAATGACGAGAAAGACATGTTCACCCAGTTTTGTTCAATATTTTGGAATCAAGTGTCAATGGACTCGACCCGCACATTCATGTCTCGCATAAGTTGATGGAGCCCGATCATTTGATGCTGAAAGTAGTCAAACTGACTGTAATACCCGAGCCTCTCACTACTCACTGACCTATATAGTTCATGCATTTCATGCTATTTACATTTATATCAACATTTCATAACGCATAATATTTTATATTGCATTTTTAATAAATGAATTTTGAAGCTATCACATGATATTATTTTAAAGATTCATGAAATCGATTGGTCAATCGTGTACTGAAGTAGGAGGATCTAGGTGTCAACCACTAGGTATTGCAAGATAATACATGGTATCATTAGAAGTATGGAAATCACTAAGCCACACATCATAAATTTAGAGGTAAAATGCGGCATCGACGTGTTTATCAGGGTGAGATAATTTGAATAAATTAAATAGAGAATAAATATAATAATAATAATAATAATAATAATATAGTGTGATGTATATAGAGTTGTATATATTTAATATTATGTAGTTAGTATATATATACATACATATATATAGATAGCTATCCTATTATATATATATGTATGTAATATGTAGAACAACTCATAATTATATAATAACGTCACTAATGTGTATCTAATCTATTAATGTGCATAGAGGCTAGAGCAAGACATGTGATAAGGATTATGCGTATGCACATATAGGCTATAGCTAACTATATTATATACAGACGGTGTGTGCTAGAATTAATACCTTTGCTTGTGTGTTCAGTAACCGCCTTAGGCATTGATTGAATATATCTATATGCACTTCATCATTTTGTTTAACACAAAAAAAAGCGCACACATATTTTGAGTGTTCGTGAATTAGGGTATTGGTGAGCAGCTTATTGCCGGATAACTTTTTGAGGTAATAGCTTATAGCTTGTGATGCAGTTGAAATTTTACAGGTTTCAAATAAGGGAACTTAAATTAATGAATTTAGCTAAACAGGGTGCAGATTTTTTTTTTCTTAAGCTCGAACTTGTTATTGTTCCATGGGATAAGCAATTTGATTCTTAGAGAAACTCTTATAAGAATTAAAGAAATATGAAGTCTTGAGGTTCAGGACCTTGAATGAATTAACTTATTTCCATCTTTTTCATAAAGGTAAAGAACTTAGAAATTTCTTAACATGAATTCAATGGGAATTATATTCTGGATGGGTGAGTACCGAGTAATATCAAATTCTCATAAAGTGCTTGTTGGAAAAAAATATATAATTAAGTTGTTAATCAAATTAATAGGTAAATTCCAGAGTTCTTTTATTCATAGTTAAATTTATCAAGTGAAACAATATTTTATTAAACTTGCGGTCATTATAATAACTTTAATGATGGCATCCTAAAAGTTAATACCTTGTATCGTTACAGCTTAGTCACACCCGAGATTGGACAATAACAATCAGCGAAATTGTTAGAAAATCACAAGGTATCAGAGGTAAGTGAAAATCCATCTGCAACTACAACGCATGAACATATTATTTCCTGTTTTATCGATACTAAATGTGATTCTTGTATATTGATGAATTCATTATGGCAACCTTGACGTCCATATGTTGTTTGGTTGATATTGGAATATGATGATTGTTGTTTAACTGAGCATGTGATTCATTGGCATTGCACGTGCTTGCAAACATATGAACATTATTGCGATGAGGCATGCATGGCATAATCTTCTTTGAAAAGAAAAAGTTTTGGTTGGCCACTGCTAGTGCACCGAGGTATGGGAAGCATGCTTTTATGATATATTTTAGGGTGCAGTGGGTGTTACTTCTTGGAGGATCATATGGGTTGACAGGGGTACCTCTGATGGTCACGAGGGGGCGGACCACTTGACTGTATCCTTATTGACACGTCAGGGGGAAGACTCCTGAGGGATCATTGGGGAAGACATGGGGTGGACTTTAGGTGGTCCCAGGAGATGGCCCTAGGTGGTGTCAATTTGATTATGGTCATGTGATTATTGATATTGTGTTGTGTTGAGCTCTTTCTGGTGCATAGCAGATGGGTCAAGGGCCCAATAAAAAGAAATGATTCTCAATAAAATATTTCAACTCATCTTGCGTATATGGTAAAACATCTTGGAATGCATTACATTTGTATTACATTGTTCTTTCAGCATGCATGATTTTCGCTTATTGGGCATTTGCTCACGTAGTCCATGCATTGTAGGTGAGTCTGGTGATGCTGGATTTCATGGGCTTATTGGGCAGACTGCTGGTGCTCCTACGGGTTACTGAGGACAGTGTACATGGATGACGACCTGTTGGGTTATATTGATGGGTCACCTTTTCCTTTTCGATCTTGTATTATATTTTGGTTAGGGTTGTACCCTCTTTTGAAAACTATAATATACATATGTACATGTAAATAGCTGGGTGATGTGGGTTATGTGTTTGATCACGTGGATGTCTGTTGTGTTTAATAACAGAGTTGATTACCTCTTTCGTTTGTGGACATGGCTTGTTCTTATCTTATAATTAAAATGATTTTACTTGTTTGTTGTTAGAATGTCACAGGGATAAAAAAATAATTATTACATGTTTTAAATAGAGTTTGTGGTCGAGTTGTACTATTTATATATAATCTAATAGTAGTAATAGGGGTGGGCATCACACTGACTCTGCATAGCATTAAGACGTCCCATAACGACCTCCTAACCGGTGGTGGGGCCCTGACTAGTGCTAGTGGAGGGGCCGACTATAGATGTATCAACTCGTGGTGGTAATCCCTCATGTGGAGGATGAATATCGGGATCAGCCCCGTGCTCTTCGCCGATATATCCCAACTGCTTGCCTGCTGGCTCCTGTCTTTGTGGTAGAATACCCATCGGATTCCATATGTCACTATGGAAATATTTTCGGGAGGCGGGGTCCTTTAAGGTGCCTTCTTTTGTTAGAAAATACGTATTCTTCAACAAAGTCGTGTTCAAAGACCCACATAGAATTTCAAAAAGGTGGTCGAGGTGATTGGGGGCCACATTGAAATGAATAGGTAATTGAAAAATTAGGTGCCCCAAACCTCGCTTATGCTTACGGTTCCGAAGGTTTCAGTAGAAAGTGTCGAAAATGAATGCCATGGTGCAAATTTTAGTGTTATGATGAAAACACCATAGAAAAAACAACTCTGGGGTAGTCACCCGACTCCTCTCATCTTTTCCAAAAAGGCAGTGAACAATGAACTTGTGCAGTAAATATAAGGCGGGCTCTGTAATAAAACCATTCGGGGTTCCTTTTGTAGAAAAACTATTATAACCCGTCAGTCCTGTTCAAAATTCACCTGGTGTAAATGAATTGGGCACCGCCCGAATACAATGTCTAGATAGCCCAAAAACTGATTTCATTACTCTAAAATTCACTTCACATTCCTCCTCAAACAAACGACATGTAAAATCCGCAGGTCATAAATACAATAAAGGAACTAATCAGTTGCTTGTAGGTCATCGTCGCTGTCCACCTGGTATGTATTCTCATCCTCTAGTTGTTAAAACAGACGGAAGTGAGACAAAATTTCTCAGCGGATGGATACGAGTGTGCGAGTGTGGCTTATAGTTGTGCAAGAAAATAGTTTCATGGAAATTAATGCATGAGTTGTGCATATAATATCATCATACATTTAATAAATAAATTGTCCACGTAATCAAGTAAGTTTAGGACGATTAGTAAACAATCAAGCAGTAGTGGTTGCGCATGAAAGTATGACGCCAACAAATTTTTTGTTCAAGGAGTTGCGCACGAAAGTGTGCTGCCAACCAACCAACCTTATACAGTGGAGGGTTGTCGATCAAACATCGGTTTCCTTAATAGATCACATTATCCCTCCAGATGGATAGGGCCAGAGCCAGTATCCCAGAAGGCACAGCGTCTCCAACAAGAAGGCTTGCAAGGCCTAGAGATTATCATAAGCATGATTATGCCCGATCTACGACCCAATCACCCGTCAAACTCTGTTATCCGACTCGAGGTTGGGACTAGGGACGATGGAGGTCGGTACAAGATTGCAAACGAGCTAATCCATCTCATACACGACTTATCCATTTCACATACACGGTTAAAGGTTATCTCATTTAAATGATTCATAGCAAGTTAGTTGTAAAAACCGGAGTAATCTAGTCACACAGTGTCCGATATCGAGTTTAACTAAGTTAAAATTCGCGGTCTAGTTACCGGGTGGATAATCTAGCCTGAGATGATATTTGGTTATATACCTTATGCATAAGTCCTTCAATGTTATAGATTTATTCAGGGCGAGGAAGTCGCCTTATTTATCGCGTATTTATTCGGTAAGGAATCCCGATTAATAACTTGAATATATAATTAAAATATAATTTTTTGTTGGATAAGTATTATAAATTATACCTTAATATAATATAAGTAACCTAAAGTTGAAAATATAAATTTTCTAGGTCCTTAGTAATTTTTATTAAATATATATCCTTTTACTAAGAAAGATATTTTCTTATAGGGTTTTAAGATTCGATAAGTTCCAATCCAAGACTTGAAAAGGAGTACAATCAGTTTCTAATTTTATAAATTTCCCAGAGGATTAGAATTTCATAAACTCGGGGTCATATTTTTGAAATTTGCAGGTTAGTCCTCTATTTCCAAAAACTACATTTTTTACTCGATATTTTACAAATAGGTATCTCTTAAACTGGAAAGCGCTTCAATGCGATTCCAAGTTTAAATAGTTTCTTAGGACAGTAAGAATTTGTGGTAAAAATAGTTTTATAAATTTCGTAGGTTAGATGCCTTATTTTTTAAAATTATAATTTTGGTCCAAAAGTGATTTTGTCATTGATGACTCGTTTCAAGTCCGATCATATGAAATTTGAACTATGGGTCCAAAATATAATAATAATTAAGTTAGTAAATTTTTGGGGTACAAGGACTGTCCAAGAATTGAAAATTTCAGTTTGGTCCTTTAAGTTTTAAAATTTTATATTTTAGTGCCAAGTTTGTTCTTTTTCGAGTCACTTAATATATCAAATTAATTTCAGTGTTTTAAGTCCAAAAATTCTAAAATTATAGGCCCTATATTTCACAATAATCGTAAAAAATGGCCCAAGATTCGGATTTTGTTACCAAGTAACAACTTCAGAATTTAACTTAAATATAAAAATTAATATTAAGTATTTCTAAACCATATTTTGACATTCATATTAATAAACATCATAATATATAATAATAGGTATTTTTAATCTATATTTTTGCAAGTGAAAATCATGATCATCTTTTTAAAAATTCATTAGAACATAATACTCAAGAATACATGTAAAATTTTCATACATTTCAACATTGTCACATAAGCATAAATTTTTATGCAATTGCTAGAAGAAATGATTGATTTTTAGAAGGATTTTTACACTCACCTCTTAGTCTTGAAGGTAGTGGTCTCTAAGGTGGTTTCTTCCCCCTTTTTTTTGCACCCTCCCTTGGCCCCAAGAACCTTAGGACAACTCCTAGATGGTAGAAAATGGTGTCAAAAAAAGTGGAGTTTGGAGTTAAAAGAAGAAAAAAAATGAATACCAAATTCAAGGAGGTTTTGATACCTTTGATGGTTAGCTTCTTGAGACTCTCTATACAACACCAAGCTCTTTAACCCTTCATCATTCTCTATCTCCGGCCATGACATTAATTATCTAGCTTGCATTTTGAGTTTTCAAAGTCATATGCCTATCAGTAAGGGATCTCTTTGCTTGCTAGGCTAGCTCCGGTTGATGAGTAGCATGGCTTCAATTAAATCGAACCTTACTCGAGAAGCAATCAGCTGCAAAAGCCATTTTCGTATATATGCACATCCCTAATCGATGGTCCGCTTGCAGCTGCTCTTGCATTTACTGAGGTTCTTGCGAGCTCATGACCGGATTTGTAGGAAGTGGAGAACCAATACAACCAAGGGTAGGTAACGACAGTGAAATGCACTAGAAGGAAAACAATAAAAGTTAATTTAATGATAAAAGCTACCATTGATTTAAATAAAATGTTAAATTTATCTTGCACCTTTTATTATAAACTATAAAAAATTTATGCTTCTATAATTAATATCAGTTAATTATATCTCCAATTATGTTCAACACAAATTATATAAAATCAATGTTAAAGTAAATTCAAAAAACAAATATAGAAGATATAGCTTTAATATTGTAGAGAGGACACATAAAGTTTTGTTTATACATAAATCTCATTACTAGTATTTTTAAAGCTAAGTAAATAACAAATTTAAAGTCAAACTAATATATATTATGTGAACATGCCTATAATCTGTTAGGTATGGTACATACATGTTACTCATATATATTAACTAGTCAAAATTACAATGTGTAGTTAATTATTGTATGTGACGTGAAAATCAATATGGGGATATAAATATTTTAAAAAACTGAAAATAATAATGCAATTAATAATGTTACAATGAATAATTAAACAAACAAAATTCTGGAAGATGCTCTCTAAAGTAATATATAAATTTATATAAGATATTCTCTTAAAGTTAAACTTAATATTATTAACATTATATTAGCTGTTTATAAATTTTAAATCTAATTAAGATTAATTTCTTTAAAGCATTTATGATAAATAAAAATTAGGAGAAATTATTGATATCTTAACATTATAAAGTTTTTGTTTTATATTTTTATAATATTTTTTTTTTCGTTTCACAAATAAATTTATAGACCTGCTAATATATTTGACCTACACATGCACATCCTATAAAATAAAAAAATATAAATTAATATCAACTTGTTTTGACCCTAAACTTCAATGTTTACTTATAAAAGCAATATATATACATATAACACATAATGCTATTAATGTAAATTTATTTCATTAGATAAATCAATCTTTTTTTTTGAGGGGTAGATATATGAATCTTACTTTTCTATGCTTTTGAAATTATATTTTGCTATTTCATTCATTTTAGAACCAATTACAGTTTTTTTTAATAAAATTAGTAAAGTAAAATATAGAATAAAATTAATTGATATTAATTATAGAAAATGCAAAATATGGAACTTGATATTATAGTTTAATAGTATTTAGGTTCTTATATTTTTTTGTTATTTTATGGGTATTTGAAGATTTTAGTAGTAGAAGAAAATCAATAATACGGGTAAAATGAATTTTAGAAATTCATTAAAAAATAATTAGATTGTGGATTGACCACCAAGCTAAGAACTGAGGCTATTCTCGTCACTCCACGTTGCGAACAACGAATGCCACACACTCTTATTTAATTCCTTTTGCGTCAATCAGTTTCAATGCTCAATTCTTGAACGCCATTTGAACCTTCTCAAATCTCAACCTTTGTTGTATTTTATTATAGGAAATAAATATATCAATTTTCCTTGATATAATCCCTTTTCTTTTTTGTTCTACGAGTCGCTGAAATTAGAGTCTTTCGTGAATTGGGTATGGCGGTGAAGCTTATGCATGCTGTTCAGTACGAGGGCTATGGCGGTGGAGCTGCTAGTTTGAAGGTGAATTTCGTTTCGTGGCTTACCCCTTTTTTCAGTCATTGGTCTAGTAATATTCCTGGAACCTTGAATTCATAATTAATTATTTGGGAGTTTGAAAATCCAGTAGTCTTCGATGAATTGTTTTTTAATACGCTTTTTAGCCGTAATTTATTGTCAAATTGTGTTTCGTTGTATAATTTATTTTGTATGGAAACCGGAATCTTAAATTGGTTTTTTGAATATTATATATGCACATTTGTATAGTGTATACACATACATACGTATTAGAACCAGTTCGTGTATTGTTGAAATAACATCTAACAAATGGGATAAATTAAAAAGAAAAAAAGGAACAATCTTTTAGACTAAATGGTGAAGTTATGGCTATTTTTTGTTGTGCTGGTTTATGATTTCTTGAGTGATCTGCTAACCTCATGCCTACAGAAGAGATGAGCTTATATTTCTACGGGTTTATCTTGATGTCGCGATAAAAAAAAAAAAAAAAAAAAAAAATTCCTTGTGCAAGATAGACAGAAAGTACTTATATGTTCGTTTACTGTGTACTGTAGTACTTTTATTATGTTAAATTCTTGTCGATGTCTGAATAATATGTGATCATTAAGTATAATATTGAGATTGAAGATGTAGGTTATAGGAAGGTAGAACTGATTCGGTCGTTACACAAGTTCAGAGTTGCTATACGTGTGAGAAGCTATTTCAGGATAAAGATATATTTCCTCTGTTCTCAGTCTCACTGTGGAAGGTTGCTGAAATGATAGTAACTAGCTCTTCAGCTGAATATAATAGTGGACGATAGGTCCGTTAATCATTTAATTGGTGAATACAGTAAATGGAATTATATTTAACAAGGCTAATGGGGATGCACACATTGTAGCTTTACTTGATATTAAATTCTTCATTTATGGTTTTAGGTTGTGCACCAGGTTTTCTGCATATCTCTGATAACATTTAGTTAAGCATCATTATTGATTATGCCAGTTGAGAAATCGCCTCGTAAAAAGCCGCACTATACTACTTGAGTTTGAATTTTAGTTGTTAACTACTTTCCAAAATGAAGTTGCTATTACCTTATTGCAGCATGTTGAAGTTCCAGTTCCTACTCCTAGTAAAGGTGAAGTCCTGCTAAAGTTGGAGGCCACAAGCTTAAATCCCATCGATTGGAAAACTCAGAAAGGCATGCTTCGACCTCTTCTTCCACGGAAATTTCCTTTTATACCTGGTAAGTTTACTACAGTAATTCATAATTCGTTTGGCCTACAGGGAAGTTCGATGCTACCCAATTGGTGCCACTCTGTTGGGATGTTTCATGTGTCCACTTGTGACATTAGCATGTGTGTTTTTTCAAAAAGAAAAATAAAAAATGGACACATGTAAAAATCCCAACGGAGTTGGGTACTACCCAACTTGGTAGCATCTAACTAACCGACCTACACTATGTCATTGCTGGCCTTTGTTTTGAAGGTAGTATATGAGATTTTGGTTTAAATACTGTTGGCTTATCTCGGACAGTGGAAAATTGATTTTCTTATTTCTGCTTATCTCTTTGCTTCAAAAATTATGTAACGCTTGGTATATATGGTTATTTAGTTTTAGAATTTGGCGTGCATTAGGTGGGGGCCTGGACATATAAGTTGGTTGTGTCAATTATGCGGTAAGATGTAAGAGCTTCAGAATATTGAGTTTGCTCGAGCAACCTTGTGAAGGTCATGCTTTTACAGTTGAAAACCCGTATCAAATGCCCCATTGTTTTTAACTGATTTCAGCTTTTGTCATTTGGACAACCACTGGAAGAGGTGTAACAGTGCGTTGTGTTTGTCCGTTGATATTACAATTTGTATTTCATCAAAATGTACGTAAGAGCCCGTGATTGTTTTAAGAGAAATATCTGGTGACAATATGCTGTTCAATCAAAATTCGTGAACAGTTGGAACAATTATTTAGAGCGTGTTTCTAATTGTTCTAGACTGTCTTGCATTTTACAGCTTTTTTTTTCATTGCTTAAATCAATATTAGAAATCAACTGTCACTGCCTAGACTTCCTTATTGATTTGTACACTTGGATAATGTCATAAGAGTTTCAGATTGTTAAGTTCGTTACCATTTTTATTCTTATCTTCCTTCTTCCTGGAGCAGCTACTGACGTAGCCGGAGAGGTAGTGGAGGTTGGACCTGGAGTCAATAACTTCAAACCAGGCGACAAAGTTGTTGCTATGCTGAGTCATCTTGTAAGTGTTAAAATTGTTTCAGCCAGATATCCATTTTCGCGATTTGTTGCTCTCATCCACATTATTAGTGAAATAAATGCTCAATTATCCTTACGTAAAATCAGTGGATGTCAAAAGATCACAGCCTCTAAATCTTCCAATCCGTGTCCTCTTTCGTTTTGTATTGTACATTTTTTCTTTCAGAATGGCCTTAAATCTTAATAAAAACAGACAGGTGGTGGTTTGTCAGAATATGGAGTGGTAAAGGAAAATCTGACAGTTCCTAGGCCTCCCGAAGTATCAGCTGCCGAAGGCGCAGGCCTTCCTGTTGCAGGCCTCACGGCCCACATGGCCCTCACCCAATCAGCCGGGCTCAAGCTCGATGGCAGTGGGCCCCAGAAAAACATTCTCGTCACCGCCGCCTCAGGCGGCGTTGGTCATTACGCCGTTCAGCTCGCAAAACTGGGAAATGCACACGTGACAGCTACTTGTGGCGCTCGAAATATTGACTTTGTGAAAAATCTCGGAGCAGATGAAGTTCTCGACTATAAAACACCAGAAGGAGCAGCTCTTAAGAGCCCATCAGGGAAAAAATACGACGCGGTTATTCACTGTGCAGCGGCGTTCCCTTGGTCTGTTTTCGAGCCGAATCTGAGCACGAATGGGAAAGTGATTGATATCACCCCGGGGCCTAGTGCTATGTGGACTTTTGCTATGAAGAAACTCACATTCTCTAAAAACAATTGGTGCCATTACTTCTGGTTCGAAGGTGAGAATTTGCGATATCTTGTCGAGTTAGTGAAAGAAGGGAAGCTTAAGACTGTTATCGACTCGAAATTTCCTCTGAGCAAAGCCGAAGATGCTTGGGCTAAGAGCATTGATGGCCATGCTACTGGGAAGATCATCGTTGAGCCGTAAATGAAAATGTTGCTAAAGTTGTGTTATAAGAATGATTTTGGCTTTAAGAATGTGGCATGTGTAGACATGGCTGATATGATTGTTTCTGTTTGATATGTTATCTTATGCATAGTCTTGTCTAAAGTATTACTGAATCTTTAGCTTTGCCTAATAATAAAAAAGCACATATGTATAAGGTTAAAGAAAGTTAACTGGATATCACAGTTGCTATGGGTATTTACAGATTGATTCATGGCTGATTAGTGAAACCTTACACATTTCTAGTATACTTGTATATGCATCATATGGGAAAATAATTTCGTTGGTAATGTTACTTGGACTATTTTCAAATTTAGTCTTCTAAGTAGTCATCTTTAAATTTTAGTCCAGTATCTTTTAAAAATTTGGATATTTTAGTTTTATTTTTCGGGCCGGTCGCGATTTTTTTCTACATAAAGTAAATGTATGGGCTGGACTGGGCAAGGCAATTTTGCGGCCGACCAAAATTGGGCCGACCCGACCCAGCCTAGCCCAAAATTTTGCAAAAACCCGATGAGCTCGAGCGGGGCTTGCCTAACCCAGCCCATTGCCAACTCTAAGTGTGTGTGCAGTGTCTGTAAATGTGGGAAGTGTGTGTAAGTGTGTAAATGTGTGCAGTATGTGTGTAGTGTATGTAAGTATGTAATAAGTGCGTGTGAATATGCAAGTGAGCATAAAGAGGAAAAAAAGAAAGAATGGATTTCAAATGACTAGGTTTTGGGAGGGATTTCAAATCATTTTTGAAAATGAACTAAAACTTAAACATGGATTTGAAATCCATTGATTTGGATTTATATACCAAATAAGGGTGTGGATTTAGCTAACGATTACAAATCCTCCTCCCAAATTCCCTCCCAAATCCCACCATCCAAATGCACCCTAAGTTTCTTAGACATTTTGGCACCAATTGGTCCTAGTTAGTAATTATGGTAAAATCATTTTTATCTTCCAAAAAGCTCAGGATTTTTTATATCTTCCAAACAACTCAGGAATGTTTACCCTAACTTATACCTTCCGACAAGGGAAAAACAATTGCCAATCTCTGTGCGGATCGCCAGCCATCGGAGGTTGGATTAATAACATCATTTGAGATTGCATAAAAATGGATAATCACAATAAAGAAAAGAAACTAGAGGTTTAATCTAATTACAAAAAAATCTAGAGATTTTTGAAAATTGGAAAAATCCTTTGAGGTTTGATTTTGTGTTGCATTTTTCCCTTCATTAGCAAAATATATTTAAAAAATCTCTTTGATATTTATAAAAATATTACAGTTGCACCCTTAAATTTAAAATATAATCAAATTTGCGGGATCTTGTAACACCGCAGAAAGATTCTAAATATGATAAGTCCCCCTTGGATTCGATAAGAAGGAAATGAAGAACGGGAACGAAACGAAATAGGGCGTTTCTAGCTCTAGTTTCGGATGAGCTTCTCCCCAATTCTGTCTGTAATAGAATAGACGGCTTGCTCGACCAAGACTCTACTTTTTGCTCTGTCTGTGGAGCGTATGAATTTCCTTGAATGTAGATAGACCAAAAGAGGGAATGAAGGGATAGGAATAGGAATTATAGTACCATTGGAAAAAGGGAACAACCTTAGCGGACTCTCCTCATTCTTTATAAATGAAAAAGAGAATTGCTTTTTTATTCGCGCTTTGTAGTAATTAGAGGGAGATCGCTCGACACCGGCCACCAAAGGTCGGATGGATCGGCCTATTGATAAACACCGATCAGTCGTAACCATATTCTAAAGCTTTGGCGCTTATTTACCCTAGCTGTGATCCCTCCAACTACTGCTTGCCATTCGTTCTCTTGCAATTTTGAAACATCTCTTGATTTTTTGCATTAGCCCAAACCTCCTTTTTCTTTTGTCGGAAAACCCCCCTTAAAATTGGGTATGCCACGCAAGTGATGTCTTTACCAGCGATATGACCAATGCCGGCCACCGGAGGTTAGGATTAACAAATTCCGCGTAGTTGATGTTGCATTAAAAAAAAGAGTTGCAACAAAAACTTCTTGAAAACTTCTAGAAGCGTTTGAGTCTCCAACATAACATCCTTAACACATCTATCTGAATATAGCCTCTATGTCCATCCCACCAGATGAGGAATCTTGGTTTCGTCCAGAAATTTAGACCCACACTATAAGAAAATTCTAATTTACCGATATAAATGATTTTGTCACTAAATTTTACAATTACCTATAGAATACCTCTTAATAAAAAAAAAATATTATTTCCCCAAATTATACCAATAAATTACCGATGATAAATTTTACCGACAAAAATATTGTAGATATTTACCAATATGTTTAGATCCTGTAGGTAAATATTTTCCTACAATAGCTTTATCAACAACGATTTTGATCTACATTTTACCATTATCTTATTGCTTACCTACAAAAAAAATTGATTTTTTCTCGTAGTACCAGTTAATATGCATGTCACCCTCAACCATCCCATACAACTTGTAACACGACAAATTGGGCTAAAGTAGTAACATGTCAAACTTCCTCAGAAGCAGCTTGTAACGCGAAAAATGTTAAAGAAGCTGGTTGGTCTTACAGCTAAAACCTTCCAAACAAACACAAGTCACTCTTATGCCTTTCCGGTATTAGTGTCCCAAACTGTAAATCCATGAGGTTAGCACTTCGTGGAAGTTCATTGTTTACCCAGTACACCAGAATTTAGGCCAATGGTCCTTATCCAAGGCCTATATTCTTCTTTGGGAAATGGCCAAGCCTTTAAGAAGGGGTCGATCAAAATTCAGTTAATCTCCTAATTTTCGGTCCACCACAGTACAACCTACCATATTCTATCCAACTTTTTGATACTAGAAATCTTGGCTACCCTCTCCTCCATGAAAATATATCATTTGAAGTTATTTTCCACTATAAATGCCTTTGATCTTGGAATTGCAAACAAGTGAGAAATATATTGGAGAATTAGACCCATACATAGATAGGATTAGCATCATCTGCCAACTTCATTAAAATTACTGTATCTTTCATGCATGTTGCCACTCTTGATTATATTATCTCAAGGAAATGCCACATACAAAAGTGGTTGCCATTCTTATTGAACTTTTAGTCTAATTCTTGAGATCTTATAAGCATCTATAATTGTGTGTCATATATGTCGCATGACAAAAATGCCTTTGGCGAAAAAGTGTTAGGTAAAATGTATATGGTTTCTGTTTCGAAAATGGCTATGTGTTTGGAAAAATAGGCTAAGTCGATGCCTGAATTATATTCAGTCTCCGCAAGACGAAAGACGCCCCGTATACAAAGTGCTTACGGATCCGGCGTTCGTCTCTAAGATACAACGACTTTTTAATTCCGGTTTAGCAGCACTTGCAAAAATCGGAACTACAGCGAACTCTAAGTGTTTAGACTTTCAAGCTTATGAATAGGATGGAATGTCAATATGCTCGAAAATGCAATGACCGGTTTTATGTTCTAATTATTTTCCGTGTGTCATTTCAATCACAAGGGTCAGTTTATAAAGGCATCAAGGTGCCCGGATAGAAAAAAACATGTCTTTTGGCTCGAAAAGACAGATTTTCACTGAACAAATGCATCTGTCCTTCACTTCGCATCGGCGCAAGATTTACCTGCGCCGACCCGTGCGTGGATGCGAACCAAAATGACAAAGTTACGGCGTGATGCACGACCCGACGCACAAAGCCGTCGTCGTCGCCCGTGCTCGGATGCATACAGTCCGATGACGACGGCCAACGCACGGCCGTCGTCCCCCGTGCTTCGGTGCGAACACTTCCGATTGTAAATCCGTTAATTAATTACAAAAATTAAATAATTATTTATTTTTAAAGGTTTTTGGTCCAAAAAGAATAAGGGCCTTGAAGCCCAAGCCCACCGCTCAGACCCGAGCTGGGCCGAGCAAAGCCAGCCGGCGGCGGCATGCGCGCACATGTGCTTTGAACAAACCCACAAGCATGTAGGTCCTCACCCCTTTTAAACTTGGGTGCTCCCGAGGGCCCAAACCCATAAGTCCAACTTGGGATAAATAAAGTTTGCAAACTTTGCCCCATTTTCTTATATGGGATGGAGCATTTCTCCTTCCCCACAATTTTTATTTTCCATACCATTTACTTGTATTAAGTGACTAACTTCTAGCATTAATTTCTCATTCACCCGGAATTGGTTTTGAGAAATTCCAAATGCTATTCTCATCTACTCTCTTAGTAGAATTTTTGCAAATAATTTAATTCTATTTTTCACTAATGGAAACCACTTAATTAGTTGGTCAAAATCGGGTCAACACCCATTTTACCAAACCTCAATTCCAACAATCCCCCACATGAATGAAATTAATGCATGCGTGTATGCAGATTAAGCTTGAAAGTCTCGCGAATCATTATTGCATCGAAATAGGTAACTTGTGGCTTTCAACTTTCCTTAATAAAATACTATCGGTTCTTGTCGGGTCCGCTTAGTGACGCGATGTCTTGAACTACTCACCGTTTGTGTAAATCGAGACAATAATACTTACATAATAACATTTCTAACACTTGTTGTTCTCACGTTGTGTCCATTTCGGCCCTGGACCATATCTTAGGTTCATAAGCGTTTCTTTGAAGCGACCATTACTTCTCGCTTATATAGGTGATCTCCTATTGAAGAGTATCCTGCCATACTCCACCTTTCAGTATAGGAATCATTAAAAGTCTTAAACTTAACCTCACCACATTCAACAGGTTTTTATTCACTTGTATGCTTCGAGAATGAGCTAATACATTTTCCAAGTGTTCAGCTGAACATTCATAACTTAGTTGTCCCATTGAACCATGGTTTTGAGATCTCCAATTCACAAGGTTGGGTTACCGCTATGAACATTCTTTAAGTTGTTGATGTTAAACCCATTCCCTTTAACAGTTTATACAATTGATCTCGATTTATGCTTTTTGTAAACGGATCCGCAAGGTTTTCCTTTGACTTCACGTAGTCAACCGAAATAACCCCATTTCGAAATCAATTGTTTATTGGTATTATGTCTACGACAAAAATGTCTAGACTTATCTCTTTTCTCTGCAAGAAAAGACACCTTTAATAAATACAACACTTCTTGATTTAATGATCGTACCATCATTTTTATCATGAATGTCGAATTCATTTCCTTGGGTGCTTCTATTTTTAGCCAAAGCGCCCACACACTTCAAGGTATTCTCCTTTATGTGGTTTGCTAAAGTAAAACTTCCCATTCCAACTTCTGGTATCTTTGTTTAACACAAAATCATCCAGAACTTTCATGGGTCTCGGCCACTTTTAATTTTATTTTGTTAGAACATTGTCCCAACAATCCAGTTAGAATCTCGTTCTAATAGATTTCAGACCTTAGTTCCAACAATTCCATCAACATCTTTACTAGGTGTGTAACTTTTGGTGTTATCACATCTTTAGTGACACTTCGGATTTAACTTCTTAGTGTATCTACCTCTAGTGTTACAACACTTTGGGCCACACTTCGTGGTTTTGGTATCACAACACTTTGGCAACACCTTATGTTACATTTAAAAATGCAACAGAAACTCCACTGGTGTTCCATAACGTGTGGTCACACCCCCACATTTGCCGATTTCCATTCGGAATCCCGGTTGTCTTCCTCATTAAGAAGTCGAACTATCAAATCCTCAAGCCCCATTTCCTTTCGTTTGTGCTTGAGGTAGTTATTAAAATCTTTCCACAAAGGCAACAATTTTTCGATAATTGCAACCACTTGGAACGACTCACTCAAAATCACGCCTTCAGATACTAAGTCGTGAAGTATGACCTGAATTTCTTGCACTTGGCTATAATCCAGAAATTTACCGACTATAAATTTCTTTGTGCCGGCGTCTTCTGTTTTATACTTTTTCTCTAAAGATTCCCACAACTCTTTAGACATTTTGAACGAACTATAGACGTTGTAGAGGGTGTTGTCTAGCCCGTTCAAAACATAATTCCGCATAGGAAATCGCTGTTATGCCAAGCATTCACAATAATTCTCCATTGGTTGTTGGATTCTCCACCGCCAATGGTAGGGGGTCCTCCTTCAGAAAACGAGACAAACCCAATGTGGTAAGGTAAAATAGCATCTTCTGTTGCCAGCGTTTGAAGTCGATGACGGAGAACTTGGGCGGCTTTTTTCCGTGAGCAGGAGCAGTAGCCATCGGTGTGAACGAGATTGATGCCATCGTCTTCAACGGAAATGTATCTTTCAAGATTGTTAGGTAAATTTATTCGGAAAGGTTTCTATTTCGGAAATGGCTATGTGTTTGAAAAAATAGGCTAAGTCGAGGCCTGAATTATATTCAGTCTCCGCAAGACGAAAGATGCCACGTATACAAAGTGCTTACGGTTCCGACTTTCGTCTCTAATATACAACGACTTTTCAATTCCGGTTTTAGTAGCACTTGCAAAAACCGGAACTACAGGGAACTCTAAGTGTTTAGACTTTCAAGCTTATGAACATGATGAAATGTCAATATGATTGAAAATGCAATGACCGATTTTATGTTCTGATCATTTTTCGTGTGTCATTTCAATCTGCAGGGGTCAGTTTATAAAGGCATCAAGGTGCCCGGATGGAAAGAACACGTCTTTTGGCTCAAAAAGACATGTTTTCACTGAACAGGCGCATTTGTTCTTCACTTCGTATCGACGCACGACCTGGCGCATGGCCCGTGCGTGGATGCGAACCAAAACGACAAAGTTACGGTGTGATGCACGACCCAACGCACGGGTCATGCGTCCGCCCATGCTCGGATGCGTCCAGGTCCGACTGACGCACGACCTGAGCGTCCGCCCTTGCTCGGGTGCGAACACTTCCCAGTTGTAAATTCGTTAATTAATTACAAAAATTAATTAATTATTTATTTTGAAAGGTTTTTGGTCCAAAAAAAATAATGGCCTTGAAGCCCAAGCCCAAGCCCACGTCCCTCGACCCAGACCGGGCCGAGTCGACCGGCGGCGGCGCGTGTGTGTGTGCTTTGAACCAAACCCACAAGCATGTAGGTCCTCACCCCTTTAAAAACTTGGGTGACCCCAAGGGCGCAAACCCATAAGTCCAACTTGGGATAAATAAAGTGTGCAAACTTAGCCTCATTTTCCTATGTGGGATGGAGCATTTCTCCTTCCCCACATTTTCCATTTTCCATACCATTTACTTGTATTAAGTGGCTAACGTCTAGCATTAATTTCTCATTCACTCGGAATTGGTTTTGAGAAATTCCAAATGCTATTCTCATCTACTCTCTTTGAATTTTTACAAATAATTTAATTCCATTTTTCACTAATGGAAACCACTTATTTATTTGGTCAAAATCGAGTCAACACCCATTTTTCCAAACCTCAATTCCAACAAAAAGAAATGACATGATATTGATTCTTAATTCATCCTTATGGGGCACCAGGAATGCCCTTGAGAATGTCATAGCTTCATATCTGCTGACCATTATGTTCAACCATGTTGGAAATTTGGGTTTGAGAAAGTGGGCGTCGACCCAATTTTGACCAAATATTTGGTGGCTAATAATTTAATTCTGGAGAAATTAAATTGTGAATTTTTAATATACCTTTCGAGTAGATGTCCGTGGTATTTTATATTTCTCAAAACCGAATTTTGGTGATGAGTGAGAAATTAATACACGAAGTTGGCCACGCGAATGAGCATAGTTTATCCTAATATAAATACTAGAAGTTGTTATTGGTTGGATATACTATAACACGAGTGTATGATCACAAATGGGCCTTGGACCGAACCGACTCTTTGGGCTCAGGTTTAGGTTCAGTGAGTTTTGTCACTTGAAAATTGACTTGGCCCAAATTCAAGTAATCTGTAATCAATTGGGCCGATGAATCTGGACATAGGAGGTGTCTAGGTTCGTGTGTCTATGAATCTAGACATTGGAGGTGTCTAGGTTCATGTGACTTTTGGAGTTTGTAACTCCTCAAGTGGTGGTCATAATAAGGGGTTTGTAACTCATGGGAGTTACATGTGGTTTAATGCCCACTCTCTTTATCTTTAATTCCCTACAAGTGTTGGAAATGATGGCCTATATAAGTCTAGGTGTTTTGCTGCATTGAGGGGGTTAGAAGGAAGATATGTAGTCAGTATACACAGATTTATTCGCATATCTCCGCATATTCTTCAAGTGTCGAATGAAGTTGTAACATTTCAAAGAACACTTGCAAGAACACTTTCTTTTGCATTCATGTCCAGCAACCAGTTCTCACTCCTTCGAGTTTGAAAGGTGTCTTTGTGTCAGTGGTGCTACTGCACACAAAGGAGGTAAAGCCATTTTATCTTTGGGGACATTATGTCGTACCGTGAGCACTAGTCGGGACGTATTTGTCTTGCGGAAAGAGGTCTTCCTCGACTCGACTTGTAAAATTCATCGATTCATGCTCGAGTTGGAATCCATTCAAGAATTGTAATAGTTAGGTTTTACTTTTCTTGTAATTTTATGTTTCTATTTTGTAAGCCATCTTGAAGGCTTTTCCCGTTGTAACCATTGTAATATTTCCAACAATCTCAAGACAAATATCGTACCTTCACGATGGCGAGGAGAAACAGAGCCTTAGCTTGGAGATGAATCTGAAAGAAGACCTTCCAGTGGATGTTGGAATTGTAGTTGTTGCTAAAAACACATTGCGTTGGTAGCATGGGGCTAGGATGATGATTTACTATGCCGTAACTTTGTCTTTAAGAGACTTAGTGGTACACTTTACTGTATGTATTATGGTTTGATATGAACTGAGGATGTTTTTTCCAAAAGTTTCATGGTTTTGAAAAGAAATACGAAATGAGGATGTGATTTCCAAGAGGTTCGTTATTTCTAGTTTTTTGGATTGAGAAATGGATGATTCTAAGAATCCAAAAAAATGTTGAAACTAGTCTAAAACTTTTGACTGATCTCGCATGATATTAGTGCTGCAGGGATGTTGTTTAAATGAAAATTTCCAAATGGTTTGCATCGTTTAGATGTAGTTACCTGTTGGGAAATTATTTTATAGATTTTGATGAATGCCATGTAAAACTTAGAATAGGAAGTTGGCACCCCATTTTTGTTGTAAATTGCATTGTAATAGATAGGGCCGGTAGAGCCGAGTTAAGTCACTATGCCTGAACATGCAAGAAGACAATGGAGACTAGAAGGAAGACTCACGTGAGGCAACGGAGTATGGCAAAGAAGAGAAGATAGAACTCGATCAAGGTGCAACGAGATGCAAAATGAGTGAAGTATCACCAAGTCAACTCAAGATAGCCAAGTCTCAAGTTGAAGTGACAAAGAGTCATCCAAGGATTGGAAGTCGACTCGAAGTCACCTGGGAAGGCAAGGAAATGCAAACAAGTCGAGATAATCGAAAGAGATCCGTTGTAAATCAAGAGAATTACTTAAACAAGTAATACTTCCATACTACCTTTCTCGAAGTGCTCGGTTCGCGTGCAAAAGGAATAAACCAATGGGAGACACTGCACTGTGTCGAACACCGAAAAGTCAAGAATCATTCATACGAGGAAATGGCAATTCCAAGAATCGCAACAAGACAAGCCAACGACCACAAGTGACTTTCAAAAATAAGCCTATCTCTTCAACGGGAAGATTTTTGAAAGATCACTATAAAAGGCCGAGGAGTTTATTTGAGAAAAGGTTACCTTGATTACTCCGAACCAAAAAACATTCAAGCAAACATTTGAATCAGAACCAAAAATATTCTCAAGTCATTCAAGATTATTCCTCAAGCCTATATTACGAAGGAAATCAATCCAACACTCACCATTGTGAAGGAAAGACAACTTCTATCGCTTGAAGAGGAACCATTTGAAGAATCAAGGGTCTACATTCCACGGAGGATTG
This sequence comes from Rehmannia glutinosa, assembly GCA_016081115.2. Lineage (NCBI taxonomy): Eukaryota > Viridiplantae > Streptophyta > Magnoliopsida > Lamiales > Orobanchaceae > Rehmannia > Rehmannia glutinosa. The sequence goes on along the minus strand of JABTTQ020002742.1, from coordinate 974,027 downwards.
TAGGAAGGTTCAAGGTGGAACCAGGGCCTCAAGGTTTTGGAGGGCTTCGTGATCAAATCCAAGAAGCTTGAGCAAGTGGCCTGTAGTAACAAAGCGCACCCTGAAAGAAGGCCGAGTCGCACGAGAAGCCAACTTTGTGTGACCAAGGCATCTCCAGATCGAGTCCCAAAGGATCAAGTCACCAGTGATCAAGACTTGTATCCGGATCATAACCACTCGTATATTGATCAATACTTAGTGGATTCCTCCAGGAGTTGGAGAAGAGAGGAGTAGAAGAATTACCCCATCTTCGAACTCCTCTATAAAAACTTATTGTGTCATTTACATTTCAAAGACTTTAATTTCTCGCATCTTATTTTTATATCTCACGATAAATTTACTATCCAATTGATAATCAACGAGCGTAAAACCAAGTATTAAAACAAACTTAACCAAATTCAAGGGTGTTAAGTCTTCCAATGAAAAAAATATCACAACAAGTTAAGTCTTTAGTCAAAATAGCTGAGTTATTCTATCAACAAATGGCTCGAGCGTGTGTTGAGTGACTAACTCCGCCGATTAACTAACTTAGCCGTCCCATCAAGGACTTAGGCGTAGTATTAACTCAAAACTTAAAAGGACTAAATTTAAAAATTGGTAAGGTTTATTCAACCCCCTTCTAAACCTTACACTCACACCCCTTGGGACCTACAAATGGTATCGAGCGGTTGGTTCATTGAGCCTTCTCGATCGGTTCTTGAACTAGATCTCCAAATTTTCCAAAGCTTGTTTTAGTACTCAATCCTTCAAAACTCTTTTTTACTCAAAGAAAGTTATTATCATGGAAACAAATTTGACACGCATCCCTATGTCCACAATCAAGAATTTGATGATTGGAAAATTTGTATGCGGCTCATCTATCAAAGATTACACGATGAGATGTGGATAGTGATAGAGGATGGGCCTCTCGCAAATTTTAAAAGTGAACACAATGTAAGGAGAGCCGCAGCCGGGGTGAAGAGGATGTTGCTCCCGGACACTATGGTTGAAAACCGAGAGCCGAATGGACAAATGATGACAGAAAAAAGATACAACTTGGACAATGTGGTCAAGGACATTCTTTACAAAACCTTGGACAAAGCTATGTTCAACAAAGTCAAATCATGCAAAACGGCTAAAGAAATCTAGGACAAGCTAACATTGATTTGTGAAGGCTCGAGCAAATCAAGGAAAATAAACTATCGGTTCTTTGACAAAAATTTGAGAATTTTAAAATGCTTGGCAGAGAGACCTTGATCACCGGATGCTCGGTTCACGTAAATTACCAATGAGCTATCTACACTTGGAAAAGAATATACACGAAGAAATATGTATGAAGATTCTAAGTCTCCCACCGAATGGGAAATGAAGGTCATGGCACCGACGCATTCCACGGACCTATCCAAGACATCCAACCATGAGCTATTCTCGGATCTCAAGGCCTACGAATTTGAGCCGAGGAGAAAAGACCAGAGGAGACAAACAGTGTGCCCAAAACAAATTGCTCTCTAATTGTTAAGGATGGCAAGAGAACCGAGGTCAAAGAAGTCATTGACCAAGAGGAAATAGCCGTGATGGTTAAAAGGTTTAACAAGTTCTTCAATAGGAACTACAAGAGAGGCAATGGTGAATCCTCCGAAGACACTCACTCCTCCCAAGTCAAGGGAAGATAGACCAACCAAGAGAGCAGAGCATCAAAAAGTTGAATATCAAAGGGTCGACAATCCAAGAATGGAAAGAGTCGATCAAAAGGTTGAAAATCTATGCTTTGAACTCACAGCAACCAGGTCACTATGCCATTGATTGCCCATATCCTCGTAGTCAACAAATACATGAATGAAGAGGAAAGAAAGGTCTTCGTGAGAAAGAAGACAAGAAAAGAAAAAGGCAATGTTGGCTCGCAGAGATCACGAGACAACCAAGTCAAAAGACACACCGGTGATTCGAGAGAGTAGTGAAGTCGACTACTCAAGTGACTCAAGAAGAAGCTTTGATTTGTTTAATGGCCAAGGAACAAGACCAACCTGACCAAGAAGATGAGGTACACTCTAATTCATCACACTCGATTCTAGTGATAGTGATCATGACACACACACTTCATCACCCACTCGATCTTTATGATTCATTAGGCAAAATGATGAAAGACTTTGAACATATTAAAACCTCACACACACTACTAAATGAGGAAAATAGCCTACTCAAGAGCCAAAACTCACAGCTGACTAAGGAGCCGAGTACTCTAAGTCACATAGCTGATGAGAATAAAAGTCTAAAGGCTGAAAATGCTAAGCTAATAGCAGAGATAACTGCTATAGAAAAGAGGAGAATGACCTCAAAAATGTGATTGCCTCATTCACTAAGGCATCTAAATCCTTGGATGACCTTATTATGAGTCAAAGAGAATGTGGAGACAAGACAGGCTTAGGATTTAATTCCTCTGTGCTATGTCAAGCTCCAAAAGTGATTTTGGAAAAAGGATCTTAAAGTAATGAAGTATCTAAAAAATTCAAAACTCCAAATGGTGCACACAAATTTATTCCGAAGCACATCACAAGCAAACTGGCCTTGGTTATAAAGGAAAAGGAAAGCATCCATTGAGTGTGTCTTTGAGAGGATCACGAGAAGAAATCCACCGAGTTCCCCGTAAAACTCCAAATAGGAAATACTCAGAAAGAAGAAACAGAGCTACCAAAAGTCCCGTAAATTCTATAAAAGAAATATATATGATGGGAATGGTAGAAACTACCCAAGCCAAGCTGATTGGAATAATGTGAACTATCAACAAAGATCTATGGAATATAAGCCTAAATGGGAAAGGCCTAAAACTCAACAAAGGCCATTTCAAAGGCATAAGAGCTATCATCGACACTTATGCACCTAGGCACTACACTCGGAGATATCACAACTACCCAAATACAAAGAATTGCCAAAACACATTCACAGCATACGACAAAAGAGACAAATTGTATGAACTTAGAACCCCCAAGCACTTTGCTAAAGTTAATTATGATTATGGCACTGATAGATGGCAACCTCTTAGAGTCAAATCATTTGGCTATAGGCTGGTTGGATCATCTTATAATACTAACCCCTCAGGACCCAGGCAATTATGGGTACCTAAAACTTAAATTCCTTGATTGCAGGTTCAAGGAACAGTTGAGTGCCAAGGAACCTGGTACATGGATAGTGGCTCGCTTCCGGACATATGACAGAAACAAGAAAAATCTATCAAAATTCAAGGAAGTCAGAGGTGCAAAAGTCATATTTGGAGGAAATGATGCTCTAGGAGAAATAAGGGGCACTGGATCCATCAATAAAAATGGATTAGAAATCACAGATGTTGCATATGTTGAAGGACTCAACTTCAACTTGCTAAGCATTAGCCAACTTTGTGACAAGGGTTATAATGTTGGATTCAACATGGGTATATGCCAAATCAAGGACATCAATCCAAAGAAGTTGTCTTTGCAAGGATGCGGATAAAAAAGAACATGTATGTGGTAGATTGGTCAACCGCAACACCAAGTACTTGTCTCATAGCAAAGAGCACATCCGAATCAAGTTGGTCGTGGGCACAAGAAGTTGAGTCACCCGAATTTCAAAACAATTAACAAGCTTGCCGTATGCGATCTTGTAGAAGGACTTCCAGGACTTCAAGATACAAGAAGGAAAGTGTATGTGATGCATGCCGATGGGAAAGCAAATCAAATCATCATTCAAAGAAAAGACATGTCCATCTTCAACTAGAATATTGCACCTGCTACATATGGATCTATTTGGTCCATTGAACCAAATAGCATAAGTGGGAAGAAATACACCTTGGTGGTAGTAGATGACTACTCAAGATATACATGGACAATATTCATGTGTAAGAAGAAAGAAACTCTGCAAAACTACCACAAAATGATGAAGAGAATCCAAAATGAGAAGAGTCAAACCATTATCAAAATAAGATCTCGACAGAGGAACCGAGTTTGCCAATAGTATAATAACTCGATTGTGTTGAAAATGGTATTGGTCATGAATTATCAGCAGCAAGGACTCCACAACAAAATGGAGTTGCGAAAAGAAGAAATAGAACTCTCAAAGAAGCAAGAATGACCATGTTAGGCAAGCAGGTTACCTAAAAGATTTTGGGTCAAGCAATAAACACAACATGCTATACTCAAAATAGATGCATGATAAAAGACAAAATGACAAAGACTCCCTATGAGATTTGGACAGGAGAAAGCCAAATGTTGCATATTTTAGAATATTTGGATGCAAATGCTTCATCCATAACAATGACAAAGATAATTTAACGGCTTTTGATGCTAAAGTCGATGAAGGTATCTTCTTGGGATACTCAAATTTAAAGCAAAACCTACAGAGTACTCAACAAGAGGACTATGGTTACGAAGAATCCATCCATGTGGTGTTCGATGAGCCCAATGTAAATGGAGAAGACATTGAAGAGTCACCGATAAGTCAATCAACCAACCATGCGTAAGAGTCCCTATGTTGAAGCTTTCGGAATTATAAACCCGAAGAAGATGAGATAGCCGAGTCTCAAAAAAACCGGAAAATCTGCACTAAGTGATGATGAGAGAGCCGATCAAAACAACACAACCGCAAGACGATCAATCCACTAACTTACTCCAACCTGATGTAAGATGGGTGAGAGACCATCCACGGAACTAGTCATTGGAGATGTAAGAGAAGGTGTCAAAACTAGATCCAGAACTTAACAAGAAGCAATGTTCACATTCTTCATCTCACAAATAGAACTAAAAGATGTGTCTCAAGCATTGGATGACACACATTGGATTCAAGCTATGCAAGAAGAGCTGAATCAGTTTGAAAGAAACAAAGTGTGGGAATTGGTTCAAAGACCTACCCATCAAAATGTTATTGGCACCAAATGGGTGTTCAGAAACAAGATGAATGAGGAAGGTTCTGTGGTAAGAAACAAAGCAAGATTGGTAGCCAAAGGATATTGCCAAGAAGAAGGGATAGATTTTGATGAAACATTTGCTCCTGTGGCAAGATTGGAAGCCATAAGGATGTTTCTTGCCTATGCAACTCACAAGAACTTTATTGTATATCAAATGGATGTAAAGAGTGCATTTCTTAATGGTTTATTGGAAGAAGAAGTGTATGTTGAACAACCCCCAGCATTTGAGCAGAAGACTCTTGGAGACAAAGTGTACAAACTCAAGAAAGCTCTATATGGATTGAAACAGGCACCCAGAGCATGGTATGATACATTGTCACAATTCTTGATTGAGAATGGATTCACAAAAGGCAAAGTGGATAGAACACTCTTGAATTCAAGATGGGAAGAGCATACGCTTGTTCAAATATATGTGGATGACATCATTTTTGATCCACAAACAAAGAGTCATGTGTGATAAATTTTCAAATCTCATGCAAAGCAAATTCGAAATGAGCATGATGGGAGAGCCGACATTCTTCCTTGGACTTCAAGTGAAACAATTTGAAGGATGGAACCTTCATAAGTCGGACAAAAATACACCGGAGATTTAATGAAGAAATTTGGTATGGAAGAGAAGTCTTCTCAGAAAATACCAATGAATACATCATCAAAATGGATATGGATGCAAATGGCAAGCCTCAGATCAAACAAGATACGAGCACTTATTGGATCATTGCTCTATCTCACAAAGAAGCGGGCCGACATCACCTTTGCTATAGGTGTATGTGCAAGATTTCAATCTGCTCCAAAAGAAAGCCACATGATCGCAAAGAATTTTGAGATATTTGAAAGGAAGCCAAGAGGTTGGCTTATGGTATCCAAAGGAAGGTGGATTCAAGCTAATTGGTTATTCGACTCGACTATCTTTGGATGTAGAGTTGACAGGAAGAACACCTCGTGCACATGTCAAATGCTTGGAAATAGGCTAATTTCTGGTTTAGCAAAAAGCAAAATTCAATAGCCACCTCTACAAAATTGAAGCGCAATACATAGTCATGGGCAAAACAGCGCAAAGTCTTATGGATGAGACAAAGAATTTGAGAGACTATGAAGTTGAAGAAAAGGAAATTCCAATCATGTGTGATAACACAAGTGCAATTGCAATCACTCAAAATCTGTGTTGCACTCAAGAACAAAGCATATCGATGTCGATATCACTTCATAAGAGACCATGTTGAAAAGAAGGACATCACCTTGGAATATATTTCAACCGATAAGCGGTTGACTGACATTCACAAAAGAGTCAAGATTTGAAGAACTCAAGCATGAGTTAGGGTTAATTGAGCTGAGTTGACACTCGGATGACTCAAAGAAAAGAGATGAAACATGAAAAGAGGAAAAAGAGTCAATTCGTAATTCAACTAAGTGAATCACCAGATCGGAAAGTCACCGTGCATCGAGTTAGTGACAAATAGTCACTAGGAGAGAAGTGAGAAGATTGAATCACTAAGGAGTAAGTTTAGTCATTTATGAGCAAAGTGATAAAAACGCGTCGTTTTTACTAAGCGGAATGTTTTTAAGAATGACGCCGAGATAATTATGACGTGTACAGCAAAGCCGCACACCAAGCTTATGATTGGATATAAATGCACCGCATTAAATGCGAGACATTAAATGTAAATCGGCGTGCAAGATCTAAGCCGTTGATTTTGATCAAATTTCAAAAACCTCCCGCACGTCCTTTCATGAACCATACTTAAACCATTTCGTCCGTTTCTCTCTCACTTTACCAAAAACTGTTCATCTCTCTCTCGAAAGCAAAAGCAAAATTTTCTCTCAAAACCCTATCTATCCTAAGTTCAGTTTTCAAGTTTCGTTCGGTAAAACATCTCGAAATGACATCTACTCATGATTTTGTCAAGCTAGGAAAGCAAATCCACACCGGGTCTACTATGGACTTCGATGGTATGGTTAAACAAGGGTCCGACGACACCCTCGTGAAGAAGATTGCTGATAAACTGGAAAAATCTGGATTAAAACCATTTTTCACGATGGAGTTCCCTATGACCTACGTAGAAGAGGTCGCACAGTTCTATGTGAACGCTGAGGTTCACGATGAGGGCATCAAGTCCTCTGTTCATGGAAAGGCGTTCACCATTACTGCCAAGGATCTGGCAGAATACTACTTATTGCCGGTGGAAGAAGTGCCGGAAATTTATGAAGCTGATGTCGACCTAGCTGCCGCTTGGAAGGAAGTAGCCAAGTCCGACTGTGCTGTGAAAGTAGTCTATACAGCTAATAAGAGGCTACTGAAAGAGGACTACCACAAATTGTTGGACGTTGTTGCCAAATGCATAGACATTAAATTTGGCAGCTTTGACCAGTTGTCCAAAGCAAAATTGATCGTGATGGCTGCGATCATTGAAGAGAAGAAAGTGAATTGGGCTGAGTTTGTATACAACAGACTCTGCCAGAATGTTGGGAACAAATCCTTCAAGGAGGATGGAACGTTTGGAGGTTCCCTAGGATACGGCCTGGTGATTGGCCGGCTGATGGAAGTAAAAGGAGTCCCTCTTCGACATGGAAAGGCGTTCAATGTAAACAAGAGGATGTTCAGATCAAACCTGTCTGGCGCACAGAAGAGAGCATACGCCAAGAGGGCTGATACGAGTAAGGAGGAATCAATCGACCCAAGATACAAATGTCTCCTCTCCTCCAAAGAAGAAGGCCCCTGCAAGCTAGAAAGATCTGCGCCCCTGCAAAGAAAGAAAAAGAAATCGCTCCCCGCCCCTACAATGAGTCACCCCCCCGCAGCCGTGTCTCCTGCCCCTGCAGCCGCAGTGGAGAAGGAATCTCAAATACCTTCTCCGGTCATCAAGAAATGGAGAACTGACAAGCCACGACGACCAGCTCCTCAGAAGAAGACGACGGTACCGGCCCCCGTCGCCCAGGACTCAGAAGAAACCTTATCTGAACCAGAAGTCCCTGTGGTACAAACAAAGAGAAGAAGAATCTTTAAGCGTTCCGAGCTTGAGAAACCGGCTGAGTCAGCCACTCAGCTGAAATAGATACCGGAGACTGCTGGAGAAATAGAGTCTCCAGAAATTATTGATGAAACGGCCAAGTCTGCTGAGGCCGATCCGCAGAGGCAACTCGAAGACCCACTGTAGACAAACAACGAGGAACAAGGAATGGCCGAGACAACCGAACCACCTATTGACAGGTTGTGTCTCTCGCCAAATCGAGGCTATCGAGGATGTCGAGCAGCGAAGTCTGCTACCCTTAATCCCTGGAAACGAGGGCCAGCAAGAGAATGATGAAGACGACATAATTATGTACTCTCCATTGTATCCAGACATCCAAAATTGTCTGCGTGAGAGTGGAGAAAATGGAAGTGAGCCTATCCAGTGCGCAGTTTGAAAGACCGAGTTCATTCTTTGAAGAAGAAGAACTCTTCAGGTTTCTTGAGGTTGACACATCTTTGCAAGCCCTCGACGAGGATAATTGTATCAATATACTGCAAATTCAAAAAAAAAAAAAACGAACGGGCTAGAGTAGCCGAGGACGCAAGAACGTGAGAAGGCCAAAGATCTCGCCTCTTCATCGGCACCACCGATCATACACATCCTCACCTTGACGTCCTATCGAAAGTGAAGAGGATCTCGACCCTACTGCTGCCGCCGCCACGTAAGAGTTGCAAATCGCAACAAGCAATGCAAGAATCCGAGAATCCTACATGAGCGAAGGATGATGGAGGGACCAGGAGAGTCCTCCAAATCACAAACAAGATAGATCCTATGGGAGTGGTGCGGCATATTGCCATCATGTTGTCGCCGCCACCACTTCCCCAAATTCATTCGGAGGAAGGTGTTAAGGAACTGGTGATGAAATCGGGATAATGGGGACCCCAATCGAGCCAACCCCTAATGAAGGTGTCTCACCACCGCCCCAATGGCTGAATACTCAATGGGAACAACCGAGAACTGGAGACAAGTGACCACATTCCAAGTCACTCACCGGTGTGCCACCGAGGGGAAACTCCTCCACCGCAGCAAGGTCGGAGGATGCTTTGCAACGACTCCACAATGAATCTCGGAGGCGAAGTGGAGAAGGAACAACCACGAATACACAACAAGTTGTCATCAACGAGGCTCATTGGGCGATTCTGCTCTCTCACCGAGGTGCCAACGGCTCTGCAGCCAATGACGCCGCCGATGCGGTCGAGGCATATGAAGGAACCGCCCGGGAGTTCACACTGGGCGATGATAGTACAATCCATGGAGTTGAGACTCCAATGGATGCCACCTCGAAGACCCCAAGACAAGACACATTTGTCGAAAGGGATGTCTAAGGCCTCGCCGCAGCTTGAGTCTCGGGAGGTAATGAAGGCCAACGGAGGTTGAGACTTCCCGGGGTAAAGAAATCAAGCATCGAACATCCCTCCCGCTATCATTGATCCATCGTAAAAGGAGATAAGTGCTCTTCACGATTCCCAGGATAATCGATGTAACCTTTCTGGGGATCGAAGGAGACGATGAAGCCGAGTCATCCCCATGACGATCCAAAAGACTCACCGAGGATGTTCCAACCTCGAGTAAGTCGACCTCAAGACTACTCGCCAAACATTCAACTTTGATGATGAGCCACCCATGGCAATCTCATCATCATCCGATGATGCTTCGATAAGGCCGAGGACCACCAACTCATTTGGAAAAACTAGTGAGACCGACGAAGCGTTATGACAATGAGGCTCGCCAGTCGGGTCGACTTCATAATGACCACAATCAAACAGTCCATCGCGCAGCTCCCAAGCGCAGTGAGGTTCGACTCCACAAGGACTTCACGAGCACCAATTATCATTGAACAATTCCATTGCCCGTGATGATCCTTTTGTAGAATCATTTCCTTTCTCTCAGGAGGTACCCGACCTCCTTGAAGAATCAGCTAGAGATCGCGAGCCCTTCCACGACTGACCCTGTTATTCCATTAGACACCATTGTTCCAAATAACTATAACTTTGACGCTGGCCGTCACCAAACAGAGGAGACAATCAAGTTCGGGAAGTTTTCAAAGCCTTATTTGCTTTGAGATTGAAAAGATGGAGAGGCACCAGGCCTCACTAGACATGAGGCCGGATAACAGAGACGCTAACCTTATCGCTGATTTTCGTGGCATCATAGTCGATCCGGAGTGGTGGCAACAACAAAGAAACAAAGTGTGGAACAAGCTCGATATTTCAGACATTGTTCAACAAGTTGTTAGTCCGGCGGGGCCGAGAATGCCGATGCAAAGACAAAATTGCAAGAGCACATTGAACAGATGCATGAATCTCATACTACGAGAGATAAAGCTCTGCGTGAACATAATAAGAACGAGCTCCTGCGCGTGGAAGAGAATATGGATCGAAAATTCGATCTCCTTATGGCCGAGATGAAGTTGGTAGCAAATGAATCCAACGCCACCCGCTCCGAGTTCCGTGCAAGATACTCCGCAAGAGATTCGAAGCGAACTCGGCTATCGCCAGACTAGACTTCTTGCTTGCTAGCTTGTTTCTAGGGTTCCTCTCTCCTTTGATGATGCCAAAAAGGGGGAAGAGGAATACCTAAAGGCGCCCGGGATCCGAAGGCCGAGAAGGAGGGAAGAACATGTGAAGGGAAAGACATCTGAGGAAGTAATAAGAGAGAAGAAAGGGAAGTCTATTGAGGGGGAAGGTTCGAAAGATGTGACCTTGATAATTGCTAAAACCCCTCAACAAGGTCTTGTCACAAAATGATATTATCAAAAACTTCCAGCCGACTCGCCACTCCAACACTCTGTTGTACCTATGGTCGAAAAGGAAAGACAGTTGAAGCAGGGATGAAGGAAGTGGAAGGAAGGATGGATGCCCGAGTTATGGATATTCTGAAACAACATGGAGACATTCCAACAGACAGAGACACCTATGCCATTTCAGATCTTTGAACCGAGCCAAGATCTGTTGATGAATTCAAGAAGCTCGCATCAGAAGGATACTTCGCAAATATGTCCATGACTCAAGCCTGGGATTTGTACTGGGAAAAAGGTCTCACACTATGTGAAGAAGCCGACAGCAGCAGACTACATCGCGCGCCTCTCTGCTTTGTCACTCTGCTAGTCACTCACCGGGAAAATGAAGACCCCAAAGACAAGACACGCCCAGAGAAAGAGGAAGAAGCAGAGGTGGATGAAGAGGTTTCGGACCTAGACCTCCGCCCAAAAATATTGAGTATATAGATCCGCACAAGAAAGGAGGGATCTATTGGGCTTGATTTGACGAAGTAGCCAACCTGCAAGTGGCTAAGAACAATGCTGAGTATGTGAAGAGAATTGAAGAGGAAAATAAAAGACAAACTCAGCTATGGGAGGAAAGACAAGAAAGACTGAGAAGAGATGAAGTGCCGAGAAAGCGTATGAAAAGAAGAAGGCGGTGGAGACGAGAAAAAGAGAAGAAGGTCAAGATAACAGAGTCAAGAAGATGAAAGGAGGAGGCAAGGAGATGAAGTGTTGCCGTCCACCCCTTCGTGTATTTTACTATGTAAATACATTTTTATGTAAGTCTTCTGTACACTGAATAAAATTGTACAATTTCTATACTTGTGGAGATATAGAACAACAATGGTTACTTTAAGGTCCATTTAAACTCTGATACATTTTCTTTTGATTCAAGCTCTGATACACTCTGTAAACAGCTATGTTAAGAACAAGAATGTTATGATCAATAAAAGATCGATTCTAAGCATACATATGTGATTCTACATTTGCCTCTATGTATCTTTGTTGTTTAATTATTGATGTATGTTTTAAGTTTTGGCATCATCAAAAAGGGGGAAATTGTTGGGAAAATATTTTGTAGATTTTGATGAATGCCATGTAAAACTTAGAATAGGAAGTTGGTACCCCATTTTTGTTGTAAATTGCATTGTAATAGATAGGGCTGGTCGAGCTGAGTTAAGTCAGCTATGCCTGAACATGCAAGAAGACAACTTGAGACTAGAAGGAAGACTCCGCTGTGAGGCAGCTGAGTATGGCAAAGAAGAGAAGATAGGAACTCGACTGAAGGTGCAACTGAGTGAAGTATCAGTCAAGTAAACTCAAGATAGCCAAGTCTTAAGTTGAAGTGACAAAGAGTCATCCAATGATTGGAAGTCGACTCAAGTCACCTGGGAAGGCAAGGAAATGCAATCAAGTCGAGATAATCGAAAGAGATCCGTTGCACGTAAATCAAGAGAATTACTTAAACAAGTAATACTTCCATACTATCTTTCTTGAAGTGCTCGATTCGAGCGTGCAAAAGGAATAAACCAATGGGAGGCACTCGCACCGTGTCGAACACCGAAAAGTCAAGAATCATTCATACGAGGAAATGACAATTCCAAGAATCGCAACAAGACAAGCCAACGGCCACAAGTGACTTTCAAAAAATAAGCCTATCTCTTCAACGGGCGATTTTTGAAAGATCACAATAAAAGGCCGAGGAGTTTATTTGAGAAAAGGTTACCTTGATTACTCCGAACCAAAAACATTCAAGCAAACATTTGAATCAGTAACCAAAAATATTCTCAAGTCATTCAAGATTATTCCTCAAGCCTATATTACGAAGGAAATCAATCCAACACTCACCCGTGAAGGAAAGACAACTTCTATCGCTTGAAGAGGAACCATTTGAAGAATCAAGGGGTCTACATTCCACGGAGGATTGTAGGAAGGTTCAAGGTCGAACCGGTCTCAAGTTTTTGGAGGGCTTCGTGATCAAATCCAAGAAGCTTGAGCAAGTGGGTCAGTAGTAACAAGACAAATGCCTGTGAAGAAGGCCGAGTCGCACGAGAAGCCACCACGTGTGACCAAGGCATCTCCAGATCGAGTCCCAAAGGATCAAGTCACCGTGTGATCAAGACTTGTATCCGGGTATCATAACCACTCGTATATTGATCAATACTTAGTGGATTCCTCCAGAGTTAGAGAAGAGAGGAGTAGAACCTCTATAAAAACTTATTGTGTCATTTACATTTCAAAGACTTTAATTTCTCGTGATCTTATTTTTATATCTCACGATAAATTTACTATCCAATTGATAATCAACTCGAGTTCTAAAACCAAGTATTAAAACAAACTTAACCAAATTCAAGGGTGTTAAGTCTTCCGTTGAAAAAAATATCACAAATAAGTTAAGTCTTTAGTCAAAAAATTTAATTATTCTATCAACAAATTTCGAGTGTGTTGAGTGACTAACTCCTACGATTAACTAACTTAGCCGTCCATCAAGACTTAGCCGTAGTATTAACTCAAAAACTTAAAAGGACTAAATTTGAAAAATTGCTAAGGTTTATTCAACCCCCTTCTAAACCTCACACTCACACCCTTGGGACCTACATTACCAGGTTGGAAAATTTTCATGAATTCCTAAATGCATAATCGAAAAAAATTGGATTAGTGGCATGATTGTTCGATTGAAAATCGAAGAAAACAATCGAAGGCCTGAAGCTAAATCCATGAAAGTCTTGGTAGAGACTCGAGAAAACTGTGTTGGAATACATTTTAAGAATTCTAATGGATCCAAATGATCGTGGGGTATGACCACACTTTCTCGTCTCACTTTTGGCTTTCGGGCTTGATTCTGCATTTAAGTGTTGCGAGAAAGTGTTGTCGAAGGTGTTGTAACACGTGCGACAATCGCACTACGCGATTCGCGAAAAGTGTTGTCCGAGGTGTTATAACACCAAAGGAACAATAAAAAATATTCTAATGCTAATGAAATGACCATGAGCTGTGTAAGTTCTGGGGTAATCCGAAGTTGAACAAAGAAACTCAGAATATGTGGGGGGAAGCCATTTTAACGGCGTACCACTTATTGAATAAAATCCCACTTAAAGGGAAAGATAAGTCTCCTTACGAATTGTGGAAAAACCGTGTGCCTTCTTATAAATACCTTAAATTGTGGGGGTGTTTGGCTAAAGTTGTAATACCTGAACCAAAGCATGTTAAAATCGATCCTACAACGGTCGATTGTGTATTGGTTAAGCACTTCACAGTAGTGCATATCATTTTATGCTACATAAGTCAGAAAATCCGGAAATGACAGTTGGTACCATAATTGAGTCAAGGAATGCTATATTCTTTGAGAATATTTATCCTTGTAAACAAAAGATAGATGTAAAGAAAAAATGTATTCGTGATATTGTTGAAGGTGTTACTTGGTGTTACACCATCTCGGAATAACCTGCAGTGCTCTACGCAGATGTTTCGGAGGTGTTCAAGGTGTTGCTCGATGTTATAACATCTGGAACAACACTTAATACGACATCCACTGTCACACTTGACAGAACAGTTAGTTCAACACCAAGTGGTGAAGAACTAAGACGAAGTAAGAGGCCTAAGGTGGATAAGTCCTTTGGACCTGACTTCCTAACATTTATGTTGGATGGTGAGCCAAACTCGATTAAAGAGGCTCTAAGTAGTCCAGATGCTCCGCTCTGGCAAGAAGCAATCAATAGTGAAATCGAGTCCATTATGCAAAATCATACGTGGGAGTTAGTTGATCTCTCTGCTGGTCATAAACCTTTAGGATGTAAGTGGATCCTAAAGAAGAAATATAAAGCAGATGGAACTATTGAGAAGTATAAAGCACGACTTGTAGCCAAAGGCTTTAAACAAAAAGAAGGGTACGACTTCTTTGACACATATTCTCCGGTAACGAGGATTGCATCTATTCAGTGCTTCTCGCGATTCTTTGCTTTGCACAATCTAGAGATTTATCGATGGATGTCAAGACAAATATGTTTACAATGGAGAGATAGATGCTTTGAAATCTATATGGAACAACCTGAAGGGTTTGTTGCACCCGATCAAGAAAGAAGGTGTGCAAGTTAATAAGATCCTTGTGCGGACTGAAACAAGCTCCAAAACAATGGCATCTTAAGTTTGACAACACGATGTTGTCAAATTGGTTTAAAATCAACGAGTGTGATAAATGCGTATATGTCAAAGGGACATCGGAAGCATTTGTCATAGTTTGTCTATACGTAGATGATTTGTTAATCAAGGGCAGTAGTTGATGGCTCAAAATTCACCAAAAACAGCTCCGAATCATCAATCTACACCAATAAAAGCACCTCGGAGTAATATGAACTATGTACAATCAAATATTTATGAAACTAACGATGAAATAACTCAAATCATACACAAATATTCACATAAAACATGCATAAAAAGACCCTTATCAAACCACCTCCAACTTTGAACTTTGCTTGTCCTCAAGCAAAACATTCAATCAAAAAGAATAATTTAATAAATTACAACATACAAGGATTTTTTTTTCAACACATTGAACACAAGCAGTCAAGTTCTTAGCCTTCTCAACCCGAATTAACCATTCAGTAAAAACACGGTTTTGCAAAGCGATCGATCGTGAAGAAAGACTCAGTAATATCGCAGCATTATTCAAACTTGAAATCATCACTCCACAAATATTGATAGTTATGAATAACTTCAATTCAATAATGTCATGAAAATACAAGAATTCAATGGATCATTGTAGTTAGCCTACTAGTCATATAACCAAGCTTCTTGAACTTTTATTGGAATGAGAATTCAAGGAATATACATTCTCCCTTTCGATTTTTTCTTTTTTTTTTGTAGGACCTTTCGAGGCATTCTTCCACTAGGTTTATATTTTGAATTCCCGTTCAAACACTCCTAGGGTGGTTTCCCATACTCATATTTGTGTCGCCGTTTTACATAAAAGACAAACATGGGGCTTATGAATGCTCCTAGTTACTAAGCAACAACAAATAGAGGAGTATAACCTCGATTGGATCCCTTTTTTTCTTTTCTTTTTTTCTCTTTTTTTTTCACAAGCTTGGTTTAACAACTAGTTAACCACCACTAAATCATGAATTCTTAAACGTTCATAACACTAAGTATTGTCGTAAATGCCTTAACACATCAAGTATTATGGTGTTGGAAATCTCGTCAAAATTTAGCCCGCATCCACGTCAATATATCCTAGACAATCAATTACTTTACATTGAAAACACAAATTAACTATTTAATAAAGGTATAATTGGGCTAAGTTATTGACTAGCAAACACTCAATTTGTTAAAAAAAAATTTACCTCTTGTCGACAGACTCAAAATAAAAACAAGCACACACAGACTCAGAACAAGCACACAAGCATTCTAAGAATGTAATTGTACCCACCTCCAACTTTAAAGGTTCACATTGTCCTCAATGTGAAAGAAATAGATGAATGAACACAAACAAAACACTCAAAAATCAACCACACTAGAAGAAAATAAAAGAGGTGAAAAAAGAAAAATACGACCTTACTAGAAGAGTTAAATCGATATTGAGCGATCATTGGGTTGTTTAGTACGAGAGCTTCATCGGCATCTTCATACCTAATCAAGGATACACAACTCGAATACCGTGAAATATTCAATTATTTTTTTTAAATTTTTTTTAGAAACACGACCGTGTTTTTCAACACAGTGGGGACGTGTTCGGTACGAATTTTTTGGCTCAATTTTTTTTTTGAAAACATCCCCAAGCAATAAAAAAAATTAAGCAAAAGAAAATGCACACAAAATACCGGGTTGTCTCCCGGTTAGCGCTTCTTTAACGTCGTATAGTTGGACCGTTTTACCAAATGTGGAGATTAGTCGGGTGGAGCCTTGGACTTATGAAAATCCCTTGGGCATTTAGTAGCATTACCTCCAACTTCAATCTTCAAAATGTGCTCTTTGACCTTTCGGGTCTTTATTTTGGAAATAAGTCTCCTAAGGAGATTATTTTTCATGGGTTGGCCTGCACTTTGATCAAATTTTTTCTCCAAGAGATTTTGAGTTTTCACATTACTCAAGGAAACTGAGTCAACAAAAGAACAAGTATTATCCTTATCAATTTCAACATGAATTTTAAAAATTACTTGTTCATCCCCTACTCTCAAAGTTAATTTTCCCTCATGCACATCAATGATAGACTTTGCCGTAGCCAAGAAAGGACGCCCAAGAATTAGAGGAACATCAATATCATCATGCATGTCAAGAATAACAAAATCAACTGGGAACATGAATTTATCAATCTTGACTAACACATCATTAATAATACCTCTAGGATGTTTAATCATTTTATTGGCTAAGTGAATGTCCATCCTAGTAGGTTTCAGTTCACTTAATCCCATATGCTTGAATGTATCATAAGACATCACATTGATACTAGCTCCTAAGTCTGCTAGTGCTCTATCAACAGGTAAACCATCAATTGTACAAGGGATAATAAAGCTTCCTGGATCATTAAATTTTTGTGATAATTCATTGGAAGAACATTTATCATTCAATTGCACATTTGATAATTTGTTAAGCTTATTTTCATTAGGAATGATGTCATTTAAATCCTTAGCATGCTTTGAAGGAGGTTGAACAAATGGAATATTGGTATGTAATTGCTTGGAAGAATCAAGGTACTTACCAAATTTGTCCTCCCTTCTATCTTCTTCAGTTAAACTTGGGTAAGGGATCTTGGGCTTGTATTCTGCAACCACCTTTTTCACGGGTTTGTCATCCCCCACATATTTCTGCATGGGAGTGTTATGCTCATGTGGAACATTGACGGTGATTGTCTTTAGGTGCTCTCTTGGGTTTGGCTCAGTGTTACCCGGCAAACTTCCTTGTGGCCTTTCGGAAATCATTTTTGCAATCTGTCCTATTTGGTTTTCCAAATTATGGATATATGCCTCTTGATTTCTCAAGGATGTTTCCACGGCCTGGAATCGGGTATCTGTTGATTGCACAAACTTTGTTATAAGTTCTTCCAAGTTAGGCTTACCTTGATTTGGCTGAACTCTAGGAGACGTGTGTAGATTAGGATTGGGATTAGGTCGTGTTCGACCTTGATTTCCCCAACCGAAATTAGGATGTTATCGCCACCCAAGATTGTATGCGTTGCTGTAAGGATTATTTGGGTAATTTCTGGCTTGATTCCCAACGTAATTGGCCTGTTCAGCTTGCGGTATTGTGTGTGGGCATTCTTGATGATTATGCAATCCTCTGCAAGTTTCACAAGATAAAACGTGCGGTGGTGGTGGTTTAGGAGCCGCTAGATCGTCGATTTTTTGGGTCAAAGCTTCGACCTGTGCAGCTAGTGTAACCACTGCATCTGTCACGCCTAAACTTACAAAGCCATAATAACCAATATCTATTATATATTAACAAGAGAGCGGAATATTCATATAATTATTACAAACCAAACGTATACCATAATATAATTACAAGAAACGTGAAAAGGTGACCAAGCTTACAAACCCTACAAAAAAAACTATCATTACAACCATGGTTCTCTCCAACACATCGTTTATACCTAGCGGTACATCAAGACATTTAGCGACAACTCTTGTAACTAGCCCTCAACTACTTCTTTGTCACCTGGATTATCGCCGAAATATATTTTTTTCCAGGAAAATATATACGTGAGGGGAAAACCTCCGTGAGTGGGTGCGGTGTGCGGGTGTGGCATTTTAGAAAAATTTAATGTTAAGAAAGATTTAATTAATTTTTATAAGTGAAATCATTTTCAATTCAATAACAACATGCACTCAAATAATCTGCAACACAATTAATTCAAATGTCACATTAACGGAGGGACCGTTCATTAACGGTAAGTGACCCTCGCTCTCCCTTATCACTCCTTTATTGCGTTGGCGTAAAGCCTTACCCCTTATTGCACCACACTACGGCTCGACTCTCCACACCGGGCTCGCGGCCCGAGAAGTCATATTCCTAATATACCGATCCTATGATCCACTTCTACCCTCGGAACACTCCGTCCTTAGCAGGTGGGATTTGGTTGTGGATAGCGTAGAACCTTTTTAAGATCGCAGCCCATGCCTCGGCCAGAACTCACCCTATCCACACCACACTAGGGCCCGACACCTACCAAATATGACAATGTCTGTATACATGTTGCATGTTATAAAACTCATAATTACACACATTAATTTAAAATTTACGTTTCAAAATCAATTTAAATGAATAACTTGAGCTACAAAATCATACTCTGCTACATGCTTAGATCATTTTGGTTATATCAAAATTAAACTAGTCAAAACGGCATTATTATAATTTATTCCCATGACATAATAATAAACTAGCTAGTTTCCCTAATTAAGTTATAAGCATAATAACAGAGATTTGTCCAAACAATACTATTTTATTAGGATTACAGATAAGCACGTTAGACAAGCAATTTATATAACTAAAGTTCATGGCCTTTAATAATGATTATGTAATTGGAGATTTCTTAACTTAAGGTTTTTAATATAATATCAAGTTACTAATCGTTGGAAATGAAAGAAAATATCCTCAATTCCTAATACTAAATTTGAGATGGTATCATTTCCGGCTAATAACTCACTTAGATATGTGTGAATTGATTCTCGCATATTGGTTACAATTAATTTAATGATACGAAATTTGAGCTATTAAATTAACCAAAGCACTAATTAATAGAACAAACTTGAATCCTATTTTTGTGCGGGTTAAACTATGCTCAACTCGAACATGATTAAGGTAAATTAAAGCTTCTATGCTAATGCAACTAGATGATGCTAATTCCATAATTTCAGTATTAACCCAAAACACAAGTGTGCGTATATGTATATATATTTTCTTTCAATGATTAACACGTTTTTGCAAAAAAATTAAGATAGCACAATGATTTCTTCTACGCACCAAAATTATTAAGAATTGGAAGAAATAACCACTCACTATCAAACTCAAATTGCGGTTTCGCAATGTGACGTGACGCAGTTAGTTAGAGTCGAGTTTCAAGACCGAATGTTCCTCGATATCACCTAAACTTTAAACGACCAAACACCTACACCATCATTCTAGAGGTTTAACACAAGAAACCCAAAATTCTACTTTGGTTTGGTTATTAGAATTCAAGCTAAACGCCTTACCGGGTTGAGTCTCGAAATAAAACTATTATTCCTTCTTCACGTGTTCTTTATTTTGTCCGCTCCCCACCTCTTCTTTTTCTTGCTTTTGTCACAATTATTCACTATATTTTTCTTATTCTTATAGCCTTATTATTTCCTGTTTTGTAACACACACGTTCATGTTTAATAATTGTATCCCTTTAAAGTGTTGTTTCATTCCTTGTTTCCTTGACACCTCCTGCTAATTATTCACTTAGTTGGCTTCTTTTGGGCAATGGTTAGACAATTCTTTTTCTCTTTTGTCGGTTAAGGTGGCTTAAGCCAACTCAATCTTATCTTCTTAACATATATGTGTTTATCTATGTACTTATCTAATCTTTGTTGACAAGATATATACGTGTGTGTATATAGAAATATATATATTTGTATCTAACCACTATAGTCCACCATATACACGTGATATATATATTAAGTTTTAACCTATATTATACTGTTGCACTCAAATTGTAAAATTATGAGGAAATGACATACGCAATAAATTAAAATACAAAATTATGTAAATTACGAGTAGTCAAAATTTTGGGGTCCTACATCCTTCCCTCCTTAAAAGAATTTGGTCTCCAAATTCTCTTCTTGAAACCTGCTCGGTAGTGTTTTCGCATATCATTTTCTCGTTTCCCAAGTGGCTTCTTCTAGCTTATCGTGGTTTTGCCACACTACTTTAACCAAGGGAATATTTTTGTTTCTCAATTCTCGAACATGACGATCTATTATTCGCAACGGTTTCTCCTCGTACGTCAAATTCTCCATTACTTGAGGAATGTTGTCCTTGATTATGTGCTCTGGATCAGGATGATATTTCTTTAGTCTAGAGACGTGAAAAACGTTGTGCATTCCTGCAAGTTTTGGCGGAAGGTCTAAACGATAAGCTACTGTTCCTATTCTTTCAAGTATTTTAAAAGGGCCAATGTATCTGGGACTTAATTTCCCGCCTTTCTTGGAATGAATCATACCCTTTCGTGGAGACAATCGCAGAAATACTTCGTCTCCAATTGCAAACTCTAGATCCTTTCTTCTTTGATCGGCGTAGCTTTTCCTCAGCGGCTTTGAGCTGCATTTAATTCGTTCTCGATTATTTGAACTTTGTTAATAGCTTCTTGCACTAGATCGAGCTTCGGAAACGGCGACGATGTAGTACTTTTCTTCTTAGAAGTCCATTTATCATCAATTTCCGAATGAACGGGTGACCTACACTTCCTTCCGTATAGAGCTTCATAAGGTGCCATCCCGATTGTTGCTTGATAATTGTTGTTGTACGCGAATTCTGCTAGGGCCAAATGAGAATCCCAGTTTCCTTGAAAGTCTAACACACATGCTCTCAGCATATCTTCAAGTATTTGGATAATCCTCTCAGATTGTCCGTCGGTTTGAGGATGAGCAGCAGTGCTAAAGCTTAGCTTGGTTCCCAAAGCTTCATGCAGGCTTTTCCAGAATCGGGATACGAAATCTTGGATTTCTATCAGAGACAATATTAACAGGTATACCATGTAGTCTCACAATCTCGTTGATGTATATTTAAGCTAGTTTATGGAGACTATCTGTCTTTCTAATAGGAAGGAAATGCGCTGATTTGGTAAGCCTATCAACTATCACCCAAATTGCATCGTGACTACTTCTAGTTCGAGGCAAATCCGTAACGAAATCCATAGTTATATATTCCCATTTCCATTCTGGTATTGGTAGAGGTTGTAGGAGCCCAGAAGGTCGTTGATGTTCAACCTTCACCTGTTGACAAGTTAGACACCTTGAAACATATTCAAAGAACTTGATTCTTTATATTTGCCCACCAAGAATGTTGCTTCAAGTCATTGTACATCTTGTTTCCACCGGATGAATTGTATACCTCGGCGATGAGCTTCAAGAAGGATTTCTTTCTTCAAAGTTTCGTCGTTTGGTATACATACTCGATTTCCAAATCGTATGATTCCATCATTCCCTATGTTAAATTCAGGTCTCTTTCCTTGCACGATTTTCTCTTTTAATTTCTCGAACTTGAGATCTTTCTCTTGTGACACCCTTATCTCTTCCAACAAGGTAGGTCTTATCGATAGGTTAGCGCATAAAAGATGTGTACATGTTATTTCGATTCCAAAACTCAATTCTTCTAACGCTTTCCACTCTCGATCATTAGTCCGCCAAACTTGCTTTTCTACTCAAAGCATTTGCCACTACATTGCTTTTCCTCCGGGATGATATTGAATGGAAAAATGATAGTCTTCTAAAAGTTCCATCCATCTCCTTTGCCTTAGGTTTAATTCCTTTTGTGAAAACAAATACTTAAGACTTTTATGAGCGAAAGTGTAAATCGAAATGATGCTCCATATAAATAATGTCGCCATTTCTTCAAAGCAAAAACGATAGCACCTAATTCTAGATCATGTGTTGGATAGTTCATCTCGTAAGGTTTGAGCTTCCTTGATGCGTATTACGATTACCTTTCCATTCTCGCATAAGTACAGCTTCCCAATCCTTCCTTGGAAGCATCATCAGACAACAAAGTTTTCATTTCCTTCCGGAAGTGCTAAAATAGGTCTTTGTTGTAAGTCACTTCTTCAATTCTTGGAAACTAAATTCACATTTATCGTCCCACTCAAATTTAACTTGCTTCGAGTCAACCTAGTTAATGGATGGCTATTTTAGAAAAATCTTTGATAAATCTACGATAGTATTCAAATGCACTCCAAGAAACTCCCGATCTCCGTTACATTCTCGTGTCTTTTCCAATTCACAACTCAAGTTTCTACTTTCGAGGGGTCCACCGAGATTCCATCACCGACACTACATGACCCAAAAAGGCAACCCTGTCTAACCAAAACTCACACTTGCTAAGTTTGGCATAAAGTTTATTCTTTGTAACCTTTCCAACACCGCTCTTAGATGTTGTTCATGTTCTTCCTTGGTTTTGGAATATACCGAATATCATCAATGAAAATGACCACAAATTGATCAAGATAAGGATGGAATATTCGATGTATGAGGTCCATGAAAGCAGCAGGGCATTAGTTAAACCAAAAGGCATAACCACAAACTCATAATGACCATATCCGGTTTGGAATGTCATGTCTTTGATATGTCTTCCTCACGTATTCTTAATTGATAATATCCTTGTTGTAGATCAAATTTTGAATACACCTTGCACCTTGGAGTTGATCGAAAAGCTCGCCTATCCGTGGATGAGGTACTTGTTCTTGATGGTAACGTTATTCAATCCTCGATAGTCATTACATAGTCGTAGGGACCCACCTTTCTTCTTGACAAACAACACCGGAGCTCCCCACGGGGGATGTACTGGTCGAACAAATCCTAAATCCAATAATTTTTGCAATTGAGACTTGATTCTCGCAACTCGATCGGGGCCATTCGATATGGAGTTTTGGCTATTGGAGATGTTCCCGGTAAAACGTCGATGGTGAATTCAATTTCTCTTTTCCGGAGGTAGCGAAGTAAGTTCTTCAGAAACACATGAGATATTCGGATACTATAGGTATTTCATCTATATTTTTCCTATCTTTCGGCTTATTGATGATAAAGGCAAGATAGCCTTGAGCTCCCTTGAAAAGCGCTTTCCTCGTTTTGATTGCAAATAATTGAGCTACAATAACGCGAGCGCTCCTAGAAATTCTACTTGTCTCCTGTTCACACAACTTAACACTTTTTTAGTACGACAATCCATTTGCGCGTGATGCTGGGACAACCAATCCATACCTAATATGACATCATACTCATGGATTGGTAGTAAAACTAAGTTAGCCGCAAATTGTTTTTCGCCAATAACAACATCGCATGATTTATATATTGAATTAGTCACCTGACTAGTGCCCATCAGTGTAGAAACTTCTAGGCAATATGATAATTGTTCTATAGGTGAACGCAATTTATGTGCATAACGAGGGGCCACAAACGAATGTGATGATCCTGGATCAAGTAAAACTCTAGCATAGTCTTCAGATACGAGTATCGTACCTTCTACTACATTCGTGTCTTCTGGTGCTTGTTGTCCTTCGAGTGCAAACACGCGTGCTGGTATCCTAGGTCTTGGCCCATTTTTTCCCCGATCATTTTTATTTCCTGGTCCTTGCGTGGTTTTCTGCTTGTCACTTGTTTGTGCCATCATAGGACAATCTTTTATCTGATGTTGAGCGCTTACGCATTTGAGACATCTTCCAAGTTTCCGCCAACATTGGGATGGATCATGACCCGCTTTTGTTACAATGAGGACACGGTTTTCCCTGTATCTCGGGCGTATTTGTTGTTTACTTCCACTCGCTTTCCATAGCTAACCCGCTGAAATTTTTGAGTGCGTGCGATCGATCAAAGGAAGGTGGTTTAAAATTGCTAGCCCTTTTTCTCAGAACCCAAGACGACTAATACCACTTTCAACTCTAGTCGCTTTAATCTAGCTGGCGATATACGAATCTAGTTCAACTGATAATAGTCTATCTTGTATCTCCATTTTCAACCCACGTATAAACTTGTATAGTTTATCCTCTTCCGTATTGACCAAGCTTGGCGCATATTTAGACAGACGACGGAATTCAGACTCGTATTGAGCAACCGTCATATTTCCTTGTTTCGGATGGTAAAATTCATCCCTCCTAGCTTCTCTAACCACTTTGGTGGTATGTATTGATCCTTGAATTCTCGTCGCACAAAGTTATTCCGGGTTCTCTGTGTTCCCTCTCGATTCCACTTTTCTTCAATTGTTCTCCACCAATTGCGAGCGGCGGCTTCGGTGGAAGACAACCAAGGTAACTTGTTGCTCTTTCCGTATATTGTAACGCCGAGAGTATGCTTTCCATTTTCTCTAGCCAACGCTCGCTTTGATATCATCCTCGCTCGCCTAGAACTCGGAGGGTCAAACCTTAAAAATCGCTCCAACATCTTATCTTGTGCAACCACTACCGGCTCAAGGGGGTCTTGATGTCGGGATTGATTTGCTTGTTCTTTGCATAAATAGCAAGATTTGTTGTAAGTGCTTGTGCCGTTAGGTTATCTCCCGTGGCCGGTGGCGTGTGCTTGGGGTTCTTCACGTGCGGGAGTTCGCTCACGATGTCGTTGAGGTTCATCTTGATGATTCAATCGGGTCTTCCTCGACCACGTCTATCGGCCATCCGTATTGCAAAATTAATAATTAAGCAATAAAATGTAAGAACACCATATTTAAACTAAATCAAATAGTCACGGGTAATCATCATTTATTACACAAAATGTGATGATTACATTCATGATGATAGTGCTATATACAACATTCGACACATCCTACCACACGACAACTAGATAGCACTACTATTTGTATTCATTAACAATTACTATACATACATTTCACCCTCCGATATTTGTACACAAAATTTATAAGTCCTATCCTCGCAATGGACCTATTCATTAGTTACATCACTATGTTCATCCTCATCTACTTCGTCCATTCCTTCCTCGAGCTCTATTCCGTCTCAAGGGTCCTCTTCAGATCCTCTTCAAAGTCTCGCTTTCGGTTTTATGTTGTGAGGTGCTAGTTGGTCTAATCAAGTTATTAGGTCCTATTGCAACCCCTGAATTTCATCTCCTGACCAAAATACCGTGCCCGTATATTAGCTAGGGTATCTTTGGTATGCCTCACGATCCGCACGCCTCGATGGAGGATCTCGATCTCGTAACCCCGTCATCCGGTCCAATTGTTCCCGTAGGTGGCCGACTTGATGTTGAAGTATATTTATCTCGATCATCCCTATGTTGAATCGCGTGCCCTGTTGTTGTACGAACACCTCCTGGTTTAGGAGAGCTCTTCCGCTTGCTATCGTCTCGATACAAATGTTCATTATCTTCTAACAAAAGTCGCACAATGTCTTCCAGGTTAGAGATTTTCTCTCGAGCCCATCGCGGTGATCGTTGGTGGTTGAACTAAATTCGAGTTTCTATTGGATGTCTCAAGATTTGATGCCATACCTTAACACACATTATAACTTGGTTAGTAAAATAATCAAACAAATTGCTAAAATTTTCATCTTAAAAGTTAGAAAGATTATTATATTAAAGCCATAGGTTATAACTAAATTACACTTATCATAACTAATATCCAAGGATCCTATCCTGGTAAGCATAGTGTAAGCCATATTACAACCCACGCCTCCGATACCACTTCACGCCTAAACTTACGGGGCTTACCATAATAACCAATATCTATTATATATTAACAAGAGAGCGGAATATTCATATAATTATTACAAACCAAACGTATACCATAATATAATTACAAGAAACGTGAAAAGGTGACCAAGCTTACAAACCCTACAAAAAAAAACTATCATTACAACCATGGTTCTCTCCAACACATTGTTTATACCTAGCGGTACATCAAGACATTTAGCGACAACTCTTGTAATCGGCTCTAGCTATTCGATTAAGGAAATCCCTCAACTTCTTCTTTGTCGCCTGGATTATCACCTGAAATATATTTTTTTTAGGCAAATATATACGTGAGGGGAAAACCTCCGTGAGTGGGTGCAGGTGTGCAGGTGTGGCATTTTAGAAAAATTTAATGTTAAGAAAGATTTAATTAATTTTTATAAGTGAAATCATTTTCAATTCAATAACAACATGCACTCAGTCAATCTGCAACACAATTAATTCAAATGTCACATTAACGGAGGGACCGTTCATTAACGGTAAGTGACCCTTGTTCTCCCTTATCACTCCTTTATTGCGTTGGCGTAAAGCCTTACCCCCTTATCACCACACTACGGCTCGACTCTCCACACCGGGCTCGCGGCCCGGGAGAAGTCATATTCCTAATATACCGATCCTACGACCCACTTCTACCCTCGGAACACTCCGTCCTTAGGCAGTGGGATTTGGTTGTGGATAGCGTAGAACCTTTTAAGACTGCAGGCCCATGCCTGGCCAGCCAAACTCAGCCCTATCCACACCACACTAGGGCCCGACACCTACCAAATATGACAATGTATGATATATCATGTTGCATGTTATAAAACTCATAATTACACACATTAATTTAAAATTTTACAGTTTCAAAATCAATTTAAATGAATAACTTGAGCTACAAAATCATACTCTGCTACATGCTTAGATCATTTTGGTTATATCAAAATTAAACTAGTCAAAACAAAGATTATTATAATTTATTCCCATGACATAATAATAAACTAGCTAGTTTCCTAATTAAGTTATAAGCATAATAACAGAGATTTGTCCAAACAAGACTATTTTATTAGGGATTACGGATAAGCACGTTAGACAAGCAATTTATATAACTAAAGTTCATGGCCTTTAATAATGATTATGTAATTGGAGATTTCTTAACTTAAGGTTTTTAATATAATATCAAGTTACTAACTGTTGGAAATGAAAGAAAATATCCTCAATTCCTAATACTAAATTTGAGATGGTATCATTTCCAGCCTAATAACTCACTTAGATATGTGTGAATTGATTCTGCATATTGGTTACAATTAATTTAATGATACGAAATTTGAGCTATTAAATTAACCAAAGCACTAATTAATAGAACAAACTTGAATCCCATTTTTGTGCAGTTAAACTATGCTCAACTCGAACATGATTAAGGTAAATTAAAGCTTCTATGCTAATGCAACTAGATGATGCTAATTCCATAATTTCGTATTAACCCAAAACACAAGTGTGCGTATATGTATATATATTTTCTTTCAATGATTAACACATTTTTGCAAAAAAATTAAGATAGCACAACAGATTTCTTTGGCGCACCAAAATTATTAAGAATTGCAAGAAATAACCACTCACTATCAAACTGTAAATTGCAGTTTCGCAATGTGACGCAGCTTCATAGAGTCGAGTTTCAAAGACCGAATGTTCCTCGATATCACCTAAACTTTAAACGACCAAACACCTACACCATCATTCTAGAGGTTTAACACAAGAAACCCAAAAATTCTATTGGTTTGGTTATTAGAATTCAAGCTAAATGCCTTACCGGTAGCGGAGTCTCGAAATAAAACTATTCTTCACGTGTTCTTTATTTTGTCCGCTCCTCACCTCTTCTTTTTCTTGCTTTTGTCACAATTATTCACTATATTTTTCTTATTCTTATAGCCTTATTATTTCCTGTTTTGTAACACACACGTTCATGTTTAATAATTGTATCCCTTTAAAGTGTTGTTTCATTCCTTGTTTCCTTGACACCTCCTGCTAATTCTTCACTTAGTTGGCTTCTTTTGGGCAATGGTCAGACAATTCTTTTTCTCTTTTGTCGGTTAAGGTGGCTTAAGCCAACTCAATCTTATCTTCTTAACATATATGTGTTTATCTATGTACTTATCTAATCTTTGTTGACAAGATATATACGTGTGTGTATATAGAAATATATATATTTGTATCTAACCACTATAGTCCACCATATACATGTGTGTATATATATATATATATATAAATATATTAAGTTTTAACCTATATTATACTGTTGCACTCAAATTGTAAAATTATGAGGAAATGACATACGCAATAAATTAAAATACAAAATTATGTAAATTACGAGTAGTCAAAATTTTGGGGTCCTACAACATCTGCATTGTATACACCCACTGTCCTGTTAGGTTTACCTCGTACGGATTGCCATTGATAGCCATTCATGGCCATTCCTTCTATTAGATCTTGGGCGGCTTCTGGTGTTTTATTGTTCAATGTTTCCCCTCAATCATTTGCCTCGTTGACGAGAGTAGCCCATTGTAAAATGTTTGGACTTGCATCCAAATAGGAGGCCATGATGTGGGCATTTCCGCAATAACTCCTTGAATCTTTCCCAGGTGTCGTACAAAGTCTCATCGTCTTCTTGAGTGAATGAAGAGATTTCATTCCTCAATCGTGCGGTTTTGGCGGGTGGAAAATACTTCAAAAGGAACTTTTCAGCCATAATGCTCCATGTTGTGATTTTTCCCTTTGGTAAAGTATTTAGCCACTGTTTAGCCCGTCCCCGAAGAGTAAATGGTAATAGGCACAAACAGATGGCATCATCAGAGACCCCATTGATTTTGAAGGTATCGCAAATTTCGAGGAAATTTGCGATATGGTTATTTGGATCTTCGTCCGGTAGGCCATAAAATTGAACAAATTGTTGCACCATTTGAATAACATTCGGTTTGATCTCAAAATTATTGGCTGCAACAACGGGCCTTACGATACTAGACAACGTCCCGTCCATAGACGGTTTGGCATAGTCATACATGGTTCTTTGTTGTTCGTCTGCCATCACGAAATCTTTGCTTTCGTTAGTATCTTCTTCGTGGTATGTATTAGTACTTTCCTCTATGTTGCTACCAGCGGTATCACACTCCCAAATTCGACGTCGAGTAGGCATGCACTGCGGTAAATAAAGAGGATAAGTGTAATCCAAGACTTACAAAGATAGATAAAAAGAAAGATATTGGTAAAATAAAAAAATAAAAAAAAAATGATTAAATTAACAAAAATAAAGCGTTCTTAATATTACAATCCCCGGCAACGGCGCCAAAAACTTGATGGCTCAAAATTCACCAAAAACAGCTCCGAATCATCAATCTACACCAATAAAAGCACCTCGGAGTAATATGAACTATGTACAATCAAATATTTATGAAACTAACGATGAAATAACTCAAATCATACTCAAATATACACATAAAACATGCATAAAAAGACCCTTATCAGTAGTCATGATACTATCTGGGACACAAAAAGAATGTTAAAGAGAAACTTTGACATGAAGAATATGGGGACTGCTGATGTGATCCTGGGGATAAAAATCAGCAGAACTCCTGATGGAATTATCTTATCACAATCCCACTATATGGAGAAAGTGATCAAGAAATTCAATACTTTTGACAGTTCACCGTAAAAAATGCCCATTAATTTAAGTGTAAATCTGGTTGCTAATAAAGCAGAACCAGTGGCTCAGATGGAATACTCACGTATAATAGGCAGTCTGATGTACATCACAAGTTGTACACGCCCAAACTTGGCCTGCCCTGTAAATATGTTGAGTAGGTTCACGAGCAATCCAAGCCATGAGCATTGGAAAGCGTTAACCAGGGTGTTAAAATACTTGAATTATACCCTGGAGTATGGGCTATACTACGCGAGATATCTGGCTGTACTTGAAGGGTATAGAGATGCTAGTAGGATTTTGGATTCAAAAGATTCTTATTCCACTAGTGGATACATATTCACCATTGGAGATGGTGCGGTATCGTGGAAGTCCACGAAGCAAACGTGTATAGCTCGGTCCATCATGGAATCTGAGTTTATAGCTTTGGACAAAGTTGGTGAAGAAGCAGAGTGGCTTCGAAACTTTTTGGAAGATATTCCATGTTGGAGGAAGCCTGTGCCTTCAGTGATGATCCACTGTGATAACCAAATGGCTATAGGAAGAGCGTAGTGCAATATGTATAACGGTAAGTCTAGACATATTCGTCGGAGAGACAATACCGTTAGACAGTTGATCTCAAATGGTGTGATGTCAATTGACTACGTAAAGTCAAAAGATAATTTGGCAGATCCTTTGACGAAAGGACTGAATCAAGATCAATTGTATAAATTGCTAGAGGGAATGGGCTTAAAGTCCACAAAGTAAAATAACCATCATAGTGGTAACCCAAACATGATGACTGGAGATCCCAAGAACTTGGTTGAATGGAAAAAAATATGCTATGACAGTTATGTTGTAACACTTGGAAACAATGTTTCAACCCATCCCTAGAGAGCAATGCCAAGTGTTGAAACACCTGCAAGTTGTAGTGGGGCTAAGTCATTTGACTTTTAATGATTCCTACACCTCGTTGAGGTTGAGTATGGCAGGATACTCGGATAGGAGATCACCTATGTAAGTGAGAAGTGCGGGCCGCTTCAAAGTAACACTTATGAATCCAAAGTGGTGTTCATGGCTGAAACAGACACAAAACGTGAGAACAAAAGGTGTTGAGACCTTATTGTGTTAATACTGTTGTCTTGGTATACACCATGGAGGAATAAGTCAAGGCATTACGTCTACTAAGCCGCCAGTGTACCCGATGGTATTGACAACGGAAGGTTCAACGCCACAAGCTACCTTTCCGGTTGTAATATTATCTCTTGAGGACTGGTTTGCGTGTCTGCATTCATGCATGCATTAATTTCTAATCATGTGGGGGATTGTTGGAAATTTGGGTTTGAGAAAGTGGGCGTCGACCCAATTTGACCAAATTTTCGGTGGCTAAGAATTTAATTCTGGAGAAATTAAATTGTGAATTGTTAATCTACCTTTCGAGTAGATGTTCATAGTATTTTATATTTCTCAAAACCGAATTTTGGTGATGAGTGAGAAATTAATACACGAAGTTGACCACGCGAATGAGCATAGTTTATCCTAGTATAAATACTAGAATTTGTTATTGGTTGGATATACTATAACACAAGTGTATGGTCACAAATGGGCCTTGGACCGGACCGACTCTCTGGGCTCGGGTTTAAGTTTAGTTAGTTTTGTCACTTGAAAAATGGCTTGGCCCAAATTCAAGTAATTGTTGGGCCTGATGAATCTAGACATAGGAGGTGTCTTGGTTCGTGTGTCTATGAATCTAGACATTAGATGTGTCTAGGTTCATGTGAATTTTGGAATTTGTAACTCCTCAAGTGGTGGTCATAATAAGTGGTTTGTAACTCATGGGAGTTACATGTGGTTTATTGCCCACTTTCTTTATCTTTAATTTCCTACAAGTGTTGGAAATGATGGCCTATATACATCTAGGTGTTTTGCTGCATTGAGGGGGTTAGAAGGAAGAGATGTAGTCAGTATACACATAAATTATTCACATATCTCAACATATTCTTCAAGTATCGGTAATAGTGTTGTAACATTTCGAAGAACACTTGCAAGAACACTTCCTTCTGCATTCGTGTCCAGCAGCTAGTTCTCACTCCTTCGAGTTCGAAAGGTGCCTTTGTGTCAGTGGTGCTACTGTACACAAAGGAGATAAAACCGTTTTATCTTTGGGGACATTATTATGTCGTACCGTGAGCACTAGCCGAGACGTATTTGTTTTACGGAAAGAGGTCGTCCTCGACTCGGCTTGTAAAATTATGTCGATTCATGCTTCTGGAGTTGGAATCCATTCAAAAATTGTAATAGTTAGGTTTTACTTTTCTTGTAATTTTATATTTCTGTTTTGTAAGCCATCTTAAAGGCTTTTCCCATTGTAACCATTGTAATATTTTCAACAAACCATTTCATAACCAGGAGGACAATTTGTTCATTGCCTCAATGCTCTTGAGATGTTACAAAAGTCCATTGTAGTACTAATAATAATGTCAAAGACTTTGATATAGGAGCTGCAATATCTTTTTCATTTTATCCATGTATTTCCAAATCCCATTGTTATAACGTATAAAAAACTTTCATTTCACATGATCAAAAGAATCATTATACTACAAATTATATGGAACTCCATTTTCTTTTACTTGAATTCACATACATTAGTTAACAATTTTACATCCAAAATTCGTCCCCCCAACAAATGCTAAAAATAGTTATGCCGCAACTTTTCTCATATAAAAATTTGAATTTTTTGACAGAATTTTGTCAATGGGTCCCAGCAAATCAATTGGCATTAGTTGCACGTAGTTCCAAATATTGTTGCTACTTATCATTGGGAAAGGGTTGCGCAAAAGCTGCATTAAAGCATTTCTTGAGTTTTTTCTTTCTTCATGAATTTCTTGCACTATCATTATCACATCTTTGTGGAACACCAAACAAATCTTTATGCAAAAGTTACAGTAAATCAATTCTGGTGTGGGGTTTTGTTCCCCTATTGCTTGACTATTCAACTTCAAAACTTCATTTCCTTTGAAGGGCCTTTATATGGGGAAATTGAGATGGGGATTTGAGATTTCTATTGCAATCAATATAGAGAAGTTGAACATCAGATGCCACACCTAAACTTTAGATTAAATATAAATAGGGATAAATACTTTTAACCCCCCAAACTATTCGAATTTTTACACTTTGTCATACGAACTTTAAAACAATACACTTAACCCCCTCAATTTCGCGAAATTTTACACTTTGCCTAAAATTCCGAAATTACCCCTAGTTTCATGGTAATTGGTTTTCAGTTTACCCTCTAAACTTTGAAGTTGTTGCACTTTACCACCTAGACTATAAATTTTATTGCAATTTCTAATTTTACTCCTTAAGGTCTTGCGATCCTCGAAAATGGTATCAGAGCCTAGGTTTATTAAGAACTTTCGATTAAATTTATTATATTTATGTAATTAATTGGTGAGGAGAAATTACTCCGAGATTATGGATCCGGACCGATGTCCGAGATGTACCCCTTACAGACATATCGTCAAATATTGACGATGTATGCACAAGAACACCTTGACCAGGTTTCATATCGGGAATACCAACATGAAGAAAAAGAGCGGCGAGAGCCGACGGGAAACCTTAAGGCAATGCAAAATGCGAGCGAGAATATTATAAGCGCTGGATGCTTAACCGCACTTATATATGTTCACTTGATGAACCTTCAAGAAACGCGTTCATGAAAATTCCCATCGAACAATGATTCCCGATGGAGTACCGGAGTGGAACGAGATACTTCAGACAAATCTAAGATCTCCGAAGATCTTAGAGAAATCCGTAAGACGGTGCGAACTTATGGCAACCGCCATATTCATCTACCAAAGACAAGTTCATCGATCGAACTGATGGAGACGATGGTGAAATATCGAGAAGGAAACTCTTGAACTCCTTCATGATATTCAAACGAGTCAAGAACCTGGAGGACATGTCGAGTTCATCCTGAGGAAGGAAACGTATTGATTTTGGGACGGTACCTATTTACACCAAAAAGGAAACCAACCGAAGTTATACGAAAGATGACAGATGAGGAAAAGCTCATTGTTCTAATCAAAGGAAAATCCATCAAAAATTAAAAAAGATGGATATTGAAAAGATGAATCTTAAAGATCTACATGACTTGGCGAATCCTTCATGATTAGGTATTGTAGATTTAAAGATGAACGCAGTGAGGAATCGCTTTGGTTACCTATGACCCACAAGGTAGACCAATTCCACCACCACCGCCACCGCTTAATCCTAACGTCGAAGAAAGTACAGTTCGCATCGTGAACTCGGACGAGAGGATGCCCCACGGGGATTTCACGGCGTAAAGTGATCTACTTTCGGGGGACGGAGGTCGAAACCTCTTGCATGAACTGCATAAACCTACCGGAAGGCCAAATGTTTATCGACGCCTTTTATGGAAGATCGCACCTCGACCCAATACATCCGTATGGGTTGATGTTAAATCGACATCCTGCATTTTAAAAATAGAGAAGTTCTCATTGATGAATGGGCTTGACTATGAGAATTTCAAAGCAAGAACCCTCGAACTTACAAAGGATTCATTCATTTTACTCCTTGAAATGAGTCTTGAAGGATCGGTGAAGATTGCACTGGGATATGACCGATGCCGCATTTAAAAGTTCGGTCACATCAGAGAATCACTTAAAGGAATTGTCGATGGTATGGCAAAACTATTCAAAATCCAATTCATCGGCACGGGTTATTTCGAGGGATTAGAGGATGAAAAAAGAAAGAAATATAAACAAGCCCTCTATAGCCTGGAATTACTGGATATTTGTCATATTGACGAATATATCAAGTTGTTCACCGAATACCGGTGGAAATCCAAGATTGAGGAAAAAGAAGCCGCATGCCTATTCTTTGCCAAGATTCCGAGTCCCCGGAGAGAAATGCTTATCGGGGAATACAAGGGTGGAGTCAAGTAGAAACGGGCGTAAAAATGTCTTTCCTAAAGGCCAAGTTATCTCAATGGTGCTATCAAGCAACTCTGCACAGAATTACAAGAGATTAAGAGGAATTAACAAAGCGCTTCCTCTATGTTGCGTGGATAATGATATCCCAACAATTGTGGGAGGTCAACCAAGCGGCACAAGAAGAAGAAGGAGAGAAGCCATCCATACCGAGGAAGCAACAACAAAAGAAGTAGGTCTTCATGGACTAGAAAGTTCGTCAAAACAAAAAGCCCGGTTATAAATGCGGGCAAAGACCAAGCACTGGCAGAGAGTAGAGCCTCATAATCGATCAAATCAAGCAAGTACCAAAGAAATCCGGGAGAAGAACTTTCGGCGTGCTCATACTAGAGCTAATGAAAGTTTCAAAGATCAGAATTGCTTGGACATGCGAGCAAGAGGGCATATCTCAAACGGATTGCCCGCACAATCAAAAACGTGGAGTCGATATTCGAAGCCACACGTAAATCGAAGAAGCTGCCTATTATCGATTTAATACAGTGTATCAATTTGAGGATATTCCCTCAAATGAAAGCATCTATGAAGAAGAGATCTATTCTCGATGGGAAGTGAATCCGATTGAGAATCGAGTGAAGAAGAAATTCTTCAATGACGGCCAGGAGGATATGTCGAGGATTCCTCTCTCACACTACTTGTCTCATAAGATTCTTATGAGAATTATGAAGGAAGATCCAAAGCTTCAAATCTATGATGGATTTATAATTGGAGCGATGGAAAAGGCTTTGATAAGATTGGTTTTAAATAGAAAACACCAAATTATCCACCGGGGTAACAACCGAGAATTTGCCATTCCGATGGAGTTTACGAAAACCGATCGAGATGCGCTTGGTCCCTATTAGAGAAATACAGGAGATCAAAAGCGAGTTAAAAGAGAAGTTGCAAATACATTCTCATGGATTCATATCGGAGCCATAAGAGTTGTTATTAAAGCAACATTCAAAGAAGGAATATATTCGCCACTCAATCTGGCTATCTTTGATAAGCGAATCTCAAACCTCAAGGATTCATGCCTTGGAGCGGTCTGAGAAATTTGTATGTCGAAATTGGCATTTAATGTCTATCCTAGAATTGCATACAATTTGGAAGATCGAGATTTCAACAGTCCTAACACTTCATCAAGATTTCAAAAGAGTCGAATTGATGAAAGAAGGGAACAGACCCTACTCGATCACATACAAGATATCTTATGCTCTCTCGAATACACATCATTCAAAAGTATTCTTGAGAAAGGAATTCATTGAAGTCCCAAGAATCTTCGAGGACTTTGCCAGGGTGGTTCTACCAGAAATCATTGAATCTCCAACTATAAAGGAGATTGATATGATAATTCAAGATCAACCAGATCTTCAACAAAAGTCGAAGTCTCGTGAGTTGAGCCGAGAAGGATGTCTTTCCACAGACGAGAATGGTGAGTAGCGGCCGTTGGGAAGAAAGGAGACCAAGTATAGTTCAAATAAGCATCCCCGATGTTTTCAAAACAAAGAGAGCCGAAATGTCCGAGGATGGCGAGAGGTTGAAGTAATATTTGACATCACTCAAAAGGATAATATTTTTCCTTGTGATATTCTCAGATTATCTCCAACAACCTATAGTGGGAAGGTATCAAGGAAGCCTCAAGATAGGTGAAATTGAGCCGACTATCTCAGGAGTAAGCGGAAAAATACCGTAACAATTAATACTGGAATTGAATTTCTTGAGGATCATAAACCTTGGGAAAGATTACAAGAAGGAATGGAGTTCACAAAGTGGGATAAAAGATACGAGAATCGATGACCACTAGTCCATTCTCCATATACATTTCAATCGGAATGTTATATGTCGAATACAAGGCCGAGTATTTTGCCGCCTATATTGATTCAGAGCAGAATATCTACTTTTGCAAAGCCGGATGTTTTTCCTAAAGAAATTGGAGAAGATTTACCAGCTATTGCGAAGAGATTTCTCTAAAAGAATTCTTATTCTTAATAGAGGAATTAAACAAGCGAAATCATGATCGGAGGCGCAGCGGTACCCCATGGTACAAAGTGAAGACGCCACCAATCTATTTCCATGATACAGTGCGAGATATCTTGCTAGGAAACAATTTCCTACAAACATTCAAGCGATTCACACAAAGAGAATGAGACAAGAAGACTTATTTTCACAACATTATGTGATCATAAGATCATTGTCCGAGATCATGAAGCATTTTGAAAAATGCCTATTAATTTTCGCAGGCGTGGTGATGAAGCCAAACTTCGCAATCCAAAAATGGCGGATCGAAGGAAATTTGGTGAAGCTTTATTATCCTATAGACAATTTGGTTCCAAATGAAGGATCGGAAGATATGGGATAATAACTTGTATTCATTCGAGTACAAGGAGAAGAACAAGTAACTCCGAAGCCGTTTTGCGGAATTATGGATGAGTCTAATGGAGAGTCCGCAGAGTGACGTGACCCTGAAGGAACAAATATCACTCGAGAACATCAAGAAGAAGATCCAAAGGAATTACAATGAAGATCCTTTGGCATGGTGGGATAAGAATGAGCTCAAAGCATCCTTAAAGGTTAAACTGGAAAGGAGTACGAGTTCGTAAGATTCAAACTAATCCTTATGAACCAGGAGGATCGTGAGGATATGCGAGAAGATACTTAAAGAACATCTTGACCTTAAGTTAATTTCACCAGGAGTTTCTCCATACAAAAATCCGAGGATTCTTAGTCGAAACCATGGAGAAATCAAAAGAGGAAAGCCAAGACTTGTTATTAACTACAAGGGGATTAATAACATTTTGGAGTTTGACGAATACTATATCCCAAGTAGAGAACATCTGGTTAACTGCATCAAAGTGCCAAGATATTCTCAAAGTTTGATTGCAAGTCCGGATTCTACCAGATTAAGATGGAGGAAGAAAGTAAGAAGTTTACGCTTTCTCTACACCACAGGACACTATATTTGGAACGTTATGCCTATGGGATTGGCTAACGCACCCCAAATATATCAAAGAAAGATGGATAATCTCTTCAAAGATTATTTCGCTTTCATGTTTGTATATATTGATGACATTCTTATTGCATCAAAAACATGAAGGAGCATCTCAAACATTTGGAGATATTTTCGGATGTTTGTCACAAAAAGAAGGATTAGTGCTTTCGGAGAAGAAGGCGGTAATTGCAACAAGACATTGAATTCCTCGAATTGAAATCGATGAATCTGGAATTATTCTACGAATCATATTGTAGAAAAGATACAGGGGATTTCCGGATACACTAAAAGACAAGAAGACTTTTCCGAGTTTTAAGAGTTGTTAATTTTCTTTGAATGTTTATTAACAATCTAGCATACTACGAAAGGTGTTTAGCCCATTACTTAAAAAAGATGCAAGATTCAAATGGGAAGATGAACATCAAGAAGGAATTAAGTTTGTAAAAAGCTTCCAAAGCTTGCAATTCCCAAGACGAGGACGAACTGTTCTTTATACGGATGCCAGTGATGATTGGTGGGCGGCGCTTCTTACTAAGGTCACACCAAATGAAGAAGTGCCATGCGAGATATTGCGTGTTTTATTCACACCCGAAAGTGAAGCAAACAGATGGCATATCAACGAAAAAGAATTCTTTGCGCAATGAAGGCTTTTAAAAAATGGCCGTTATTTTCTTGGCTAAAAAAAGTTTACTTTAAAAATTGATAATTCAAGTGTCAAGGCTTTTCAAAAATAAAATTGAATCAAAACCAGAAAAGGCTCGATTTTAGATGGCAAGTGAATGTCAATATTATGATTATGATATTGTCATTATAAAATCTCATGAAAATATTCTTGCGATTTCTTGACACGAGATGGAAGGACGCGTTGTCGACGAGGTCCTTAAACGAGTAAGACATCTCGGGAAAACCTGGAGAGTCTAGAACGAGATTTTGGGGACGTTATGTCTCAACAATACGAAGATCTTTGGGCGGACGACTTCAACAGGGCGACCGAAATTCGTTTCTAGTCAAATACGAGCATGCCGGTTCGCTCAAGGACAATTGTTCTTAGCGGCGCAGGGCCTCTCTTCCAGCCGCATCTCCTACGGTGCAAAAAGGGGCCGAGAGAGTACGGGGCTAACCCGGAGGTTATGGATTCAAGTACCATAATCACAAGTGTTGCGGTGATGCATCCCCAGGGTGTTCAAATCAGACCGAATGTTGAAGCTCCGGTGTCACAACCCGAGTCTTCAAGTCAACCCAACACCTCTGGGGTAAAGAGGGAGAGTTGAATCTTAGGCCACAAACAGGCAAATCTAAGGTTCAAACTCGACGAGATTAAGATTTCTCTATGCGGGTATATCGGAGGCAATGGGAGAAACTAGTTACAAGACAAGGTATTAACCCGGAGAAAACAATGGTTGATATCTCGAGGCAAGTATCCCGAGTTTGGATGAAACTAGGAAGTCATCCAAATGAAGTACAGAATGGTATACTTTTGGAGCTTTAGCTTCAATCTATACCGTGTCACCAGATTCCCGAGAAATCTCAAAATTACCGAAATGGATTGGGAAGCGATTTACGAGACACTGGCCAATAATCCACACTTGGCCGGAGGAGATATTTTGGAATTGTATTTTATCGGTGCAACTCCCGAACCAGCGAAGAAAGGCTTTAATGAAGCTTTTCATTTCATCAAACTAAGAAGACCGGATGGAAATGCTTTAAAATATATTAAGCGGCTTCACCTAAGAAGGACCAAATGTTAGTAGGAGCATTTTCTCAAGACGAAGCTTCTACCGACTAGCATGGGTCTTTGGGTTTGTCTAATCAAATGGACAAAGTCAAATATCCATTAAAGTTCTTCCGAGACCGGCGAATGGATCTTTCCTTTTGAATTCGATGACCGGATCAACCACGGGGTTTGCGTAAGAACTCTTCGAGACCAAAGAAGAATTCTCAGGAAAACAAGATTCCTAGCAAGCAAAGAAACTTACCGGAATTCTCGAACATGGCGCATGTTGGCCGTTGGGTCGACCGGATCTGTCAAGCATGCCCCGAACAAAAGGAACCCGAGTTTGGGAAAGGATTCCGACCCAAACCCGACCGACAAGATCATGCGGTGAAAGGATAAGGGCCCTCACAAGACGCTGCGTATCCTCGGGGACCACGTAAACCAAATTTTTAAAGATTCCCGACAAGCATCACATGGGCTGAGTCACGCGGGAGAAAAAGAAACCACCGTTTGGCGAGGCAATAATGTGGGATATGACGTAGCGGTGACGCCATATATATCAAGAAGATTTGAAGTCCGCCTTTGAAGTCCTGGACTTACCTCTATAAAATGCAGGGATTTGAAGGAAGGCGAGGACATCGAACATTTCCTTAGTTTTCTTATAATAAATTCTAAGAGAAAATTTGTAATATTTTGAGTGTTTTAGTTTTCAAGTTTTTATGTATTTTTCGAGTGCAAGCCTCATCTATGAGAGGCTAAACCAAGATTCTCCTCCCAAAAGGAGATTACTAATGTAATAAATATTTCTATAAGTTCTTAATAAAAGGAGGTCATCTCGCTTCAACATGTGTTCATAATGTTCTATTAATTCATCCCGTTTAAGAATTACTTGTACGCTGGAAGTAGGAAACGGATCTAGTCATGTCTTTGAGCGATTCTTTGAAGGAGTCGGATAACTTGCGATCATCTTCCCTAAGGGTGAGGTTGAACAGTGAGGAGTCCGTTTGTCAAACGATCTGGGGCAATAATTTTCCGATCGGTGGTGTTGCGAACCATTTCACCCTATCTTTGTTTTGGGTCAAAAAAGGTATAAATTTTACGGGATTTATTAATTTTACGGAAGCATGTTGGGCCTAATATGGTCGTAATGGACTATGTTCATTTTCGATCTATAGACCTAATTTGTATACTGATTTATACTTGAAATAAGAATTTTGATCGAAGTATGTCTGTTGAGTTTATAGTCGAAACCCGACATGATCCTTTTAAAACCTCTCGAATAGAGACTGGATCTAAGTAGGTGTAACAACGCCACGAACAAAACAAGTGAAAAAATAAAAATTCTCATTTCTCTAAAAATCAAAAAAACAAATTAATTATGGAGTAAAATTTTTATGTTTAAGGATTAATGCAATAAATTTATTATTATGTAGTAGATTGCCACAAAATAGAGTTTAAAGGGATAACTTGAACTATTGTTATAAAAGGATAAAACCTAGGGACAAAATTGTCCATATAGGGTAAAGTGTAACGATTTTCATAGTTCAGGGGGCAAAGTGTCACGGATTAAAGTTTGGAGGGTAAAGTGTAAAAATCAGTATAGTTCGGATGGGTAAGTGTATTTATCTCATATAAATATTTGTGAAAGAAATTGAGGATAAATTCATGAATCTTGAATATATGCATTAGTTTGCTTGCTTTAGTGTTTATTAGATATCCACATATGGTAGCCGAGCAGTTCTTTATGCAACAGGAAAACTCACGAGTTGGTAACTAATAAAATTTTCAGGCTAAAATGTTATACTTTCTACTTTTTCGTGAATACTATGTGCTACCTTGTTCCCCTAATTTTTTAGCTTCACCGCAAGTGTACGATGCAGTTTATAGAATAGGGTTAGCAAGGTCGAATCCATAGGGACTAATAAATTAAAGTACTAAGTACTGGATTATAATAGCCTTATTTTTATCTAGACTATCGAATTTGAGATGAATTGGTTTTATTAACACTAAAGCAAAAATTTATCCTAAAAGAAACAAATCAAAGAGTGGATTAAAAGATCAAGTATGAATGAATGGATTCCTGGGTTATGGTTTCAGTTAATATCCCCTTTTATTATCAGATTAATCAAACCAAAGTTAAACGTATTTTTCCCTATAGACCGATCACAAAAGTAATTTACCCCCTCTCTCGAGATGTATGTAAAAGCGTTGATTGGAATATCTATGCTAGCATCTCTACTCAACATGAGATATCCAACTCCCAAAAGATCAAAAGATTATAAGGCCTCACGAATATTCACAGACTTCTCAATCATGTAAGCTATTCATGTCAATTATTCATAGATCTAATATTGACACTCATCTATTCGAATTATGAATCAATATATCAAAACAAGTTAAACCAATAGCTTTTTGATAAAACAAGAATTAAAGCAAAGTACTTGAATAGGGTTGGAAAACATTAACTTCAATTGTCATTAAAGCAAAGTACTTGAATAGGGTTGGGAATCACAAAGTGTTTAGCCAGACATAGAAAAAAAATAATCCATAGACAAATTATTAATGTTCATGTCTAAACTAATTGAAAATAATGATACTATGGAATGAGTGAACTCGGGGATGATGACGATCTCTCGATCTATCTTCAATCCTCCAAGGTGTGGTTGCGGTCTTGATCTATCTCTCCGAATCTCCCGTAGGGAATTGCTCTTTTCTCTGGTTTCTAGGGCAAAAATCAGCGTGTCCCTGTTTGTGGCCGCCCTGTCTCTATTTGTATTTCGTTTGGTTCGAAACCTAGTTCACAACGAGTCAAACTCTATTTTTCCTACAGAGGTGCACGTGTCGTGCGCTAGGGCACGCCCAACCCGTGCTGGGTGCCGCATGAATTATCCAAATCACAACATGGAGCACAGGCCGTGCTGTATGGCATGACCAGGCCGTGCTGTATGGCATGACCTTGAGGCTTGAGTTAGGATTGAGCACGGGCTGTGCTAGAGAGCACGCCCTGCCCGTGCTCACCTATAGCAACAAGCCCTTGGCCATTTTTTTCCTTTTTTCGCCCGGTTCGTTTGACTTCTTCTCGATTCGACCCCAAACTTCGTACTTCACATCAAGTATTGACGATTGCAATGCTCCGAATTATTGCCAAAATACTACAATTATCGATAAATTCCTACAAAACGAGCAAATCGTAATCCTTTTCCACAAAATAGGAATAAAGCCCTATTTACACATGTAATGCATGCATACCAACATATTCTAACCAAAATTAAGCCCAAAATACGTGCAAAATACATACCAATCATACCTAGACCTAATTTATACTTAGTGCATCTTGATACTGGAAAAACATGAATGTATTGCTCGAGATCCAGTAGAAAAGAAATTACAATATAGAGTGCACATCCTCTGCACATACTCTAGTAATTTTGAATACATAACTAAGGAATTGACTTTAGAACACTAAAAATAGAAGAGATATGATTTATATGTTTGTGGTGTATAATATCAAGTGCATATGTGATTGCTATAATCTTTTAAGCTAAACCCAAAGGTACGACATAGTTAATAGATATTGGCAAGTAAGGGCATATTCCACAGGGATTGATTAAAGAACACAGAGTACAACAACGTTGTAGCCTCAATTTTATTGAAACAGTTGAAAATATGAGAATCAATTATCTAACAATCAAAATAAAATAAAATAAAATAACTAAATAACTAACAAGATCACACGTAGATAATTTATCGAGGAATAAAAGTGATCCTAGGAATATGATCTTGACATGTATCTCTAAATTATATCCAAATAGTATTTCGCAAAGCCAATTGCACCTTATCTATGGATTTCATTCTTATCCTAGTTCATTCCCATAGATCAATAATGAATTGCTAACATCCCTACTCAACAATTAATATCGACTTCGAAAAGCATATTGAATCAAGTGTCAAAACCCCATAAACATCATGTTCGCCTTATTTTTTTTAGCTTCACCGCAAGTGTACGGTGTACGTTATAGGAAAAAGGGTAGCAAGGTCGTATCCACGAAGACTAATAAATTAATATGCTAATTATTGATCTAAGATAGTTTTATTTTTATTTAGACGATCGAAATTGGATGATTGTTGTATTGAGATTAAGACAATTTAAATCACTAAAACACAAGATTAAGATAATACAAATGATAGAAGCATCAAGATAATGAAATGGATTTCCGAGTTAAGGTTTCGATTAATAACCCTCTTGTTATCCGGTTTAATCAAGCCACATTATTATCAATAGTCCTATAAGACGATCACAAAACTATTTTATCCTCCCTCTCGAGATGCTTATAAAACGTAGATTGA
Source organism: Rehmannia glutinosa (assembly GCA_016081115.2). Taxonomy (NCBI): domain Eukaryota; kingdom Viridiplantae; phylum Streptophyta; class Magnoliopsida; order Lamiales; family Orobanchaceae; genus Rehmannia; species Rehmannia glutinosa. Next base: position 930,216 of record JABTTQ020002742.1, on the reverse strand, counting down.
AATACTTATGCTAGCATCTCTACTCAACATGAAGCATTCAACTCCCAAAAGTTTAAAAGATCAAATATCCTCACAAATATTTACAAACCTCTCGATTCATGCAAATTTTTGTGTCGAGTACTCAAGATCTAATATTGAAACTCATCTCTCGAATTATGAATCAATATATCAAACAAGTTAAATCATTGATCAAGTGATAAAACAAGAATAAGCTCAAAATACTCAAATAGGCTTCAAGATAATAACTTCAACTAAGATTAAACCATCCAACAAGAGTTCATTAACCTACTTCCAAAACCCGGAAATCTCAAGAGTTTAGCTACACATGATTTCTAAACAACTCATAAACAAATTGTTCAAAGCCATTATAACTGAAAATGAAAGGTTGAAACTAGAAGAGAAGCAAGAAAAACTTAGGAAAGTCGACAAACTCTCGATATATCTCCGTTTCTTAAGCTCCGATGCAACTCGATTGTCTCCTTGATGTCTTCTTCCAAGAATAGACCCTTGTCTTGTGTTGTAGATCCCAAAAATGTCAGAATCCCCTTGTGTGCGCCCCCCAAAAAGCCTTTTTATACCCACCTTTCAGTTTAGGGCATAATGCTGCAGATTATGGGATTCCAGCGCAGATGCACGGGTGGTGCGTCGGAGCATGGGCTACCCGTGCGCCATCCCGTAGAAAGCATCCAGTCTCTGTAGGGCGCACGGGTCATGCGTCGGTGCACGGTTTACCCGTGCGCCATGCATAAGTTCTAATTTTCTTCATTCAGGGGTGCACGGGTGGTGCCTTAGGCACGCCCAACCCGTGCACTCCCTGTATTTTCCTTATATGCTCATCTTTCGCTCATTTTGGCTTCACTTTTCGTACGTTCACTCAATGCTCCGTGTTTCCACTTTGCTATTTTCGTAATTGTATTCAATTTGCTTCAAATATCATGAAATTCCTATAAAGTAAGCAAAATGTAATATCTTTTCCACAAGGAGTGAATATGTAACATTTTACGCGAGTATATGCATGTTTACCCATCATTATAACCAGAAATATGCCTCAAAATGTATGCAAAACTCACACCTATCAAAATCCCCCAAACTTACACCGTTGACTGTCCCGATCAACAATTTTGAAAACACGATAGAGCACAACTGTGGGAGATAAGAATAAAAGCGCACACAAAGGATCCAAAAGAAGATCTATATTGTTCGTCATGAATGTTGAACAACAAACCAATCAAACCTCAAATATCTGATCCAAGAGCACGCATCAAGTAGAACAAAGTGAAATGCTCTGAATTTCAACTCTCAAAGTTAAGTGTATACTCTCATCTCACGAGAATATATGACGTGTTTACGCTTAAAACAATTCATTGTTGAAGAATTACCATAGGCTTGCAAATCGTCTCATATCTCCGCCACTAGAATGTATGTAATTTGTGAATCAAAAAGGACTTCTCTCTTTGGTTGTAATGAAGGCTCTTTGGTTAGGGTAGGAAAATATAGATAGAGTGACTCAAACTCGAGCGTATAGACCGGTGAGCATATAAATCATCTATATTAAAGCTTAATATGCTACCCAAATCATCTCTCATTTTCACCAAACTCTTCTTATCTCCATCCCCTTTCTTTTGTAAACATTATCACCTCACATACAATTCCTAGCCTCCAAGTTCATTCAATGAAAACTCACATCATAAAGTCAATTTTTTTTTCTGACTCTTTTATGAATTTTCAACCTTTCTTTTCTCCTCCTTTTCTTCTTCTTCTTTTTTTTTTGTTTTTTTTTGTTCCCATCAACCAATTTTGCACAATTATCCAATTTTTCAGTTCCAACCCATTCAACCTCATTCAATCCCTCTACTCAATGCTATACACTCAAGTGTAGGGTAACAAATATATCAAGTTAAGGCTTGAATTGTTGCTATCAAGAAATTAGGCAATAGGCTCAAGTTGGCTAACTAGGGATTTCAATATCATCTTAGGTAAGCAAAAGGCTTGAAGGGCTAACAAAAATGGCCTTTGATCATTTTCACACCGCATACAACATGTGACCTTGACAGAGATACCGAGCAAGTTCTAGAATTCTAACAACATGAATGATACACTCAAATCAATCAACAAGACGCATATGATGAAAGCGAAAAGGCTCAAAAGCTCACAGCTTGCAAATACGTAATTCAAAGCATCAAACCATGTTCTCAATATCCACAAGCTCAATATCATCTATTCATGGCTCAATCAACTCATGCTCAACACCCAATCTAAACAATATAAATTTTCAATCAACACACAAACAACAAGTTGCATTATGTCCGGTCAACTCACTCTCTACATCTATGAAAGCAATAAACATGCTAAAGCCGTAAAATGCTTCTAATGCAATGCAACCTAAAATGCTCTCTATGCAACTATATGAAAACACACAAAAATGCAAGATATATATATCTTTTATTTTTCATCTACACTTTTCAAATATCAAAATACTACTTCTCCCCCAAACTTGAATGAAATTGTACCTTTTTTTTTTTTTCGAAAGGGGGAAAAATAGAATTTCAATAGTGAAAAGTGGAGATATACCTGAATCACTGTGGTGGCGGCGGTGGGAAGTGGCCTTGTGAGATGTGCCACATTTGTAATTGTTGTAGCACTTGCCACGTCTCCTCGGACCTCCTATCATAGTTCTCTCAGAATGTGAGGAAATCAGCCCGATGCTATCGCAAATCCTCCCTCTGTTGCCTCAACTCTTCTCCTTGATGGCGCAAGTCCTCCCCAAATGCATGTAACATATCTTGAAATTCATTGCCTCGTTGGGACGTGCTACCATAAGAGGTTCCGGGACGATCCCCACTATGTGAGGGTCGGGGGTGATGAGGTTCCACCCCCATTTCTCGTATGTGTAGCTCATCTTCCTCCGCCACCATATCCTCTTCATCCTGGAAACCTTCAACTCTGCGCCTCTTCCTTGCATCGATAGCATTCGAACTCTGTTATGTGCCTCAGAGTTAAGCAGAAAGTTGGTTGTGTCAGCCAAGGTATCTACTGTGGTGTATCTCGGGTTAGGTAATGGAAATGCGGCACCTTTCTTCTGTAGAAGAACCAACACACCGTCTTCATTTGCAATAAATTTCATGTGGTGCAAGAATGCCAAATTAACCCGAGTGCCGCCCGGTATAGGCTCCAAGCCTCTAAAATCAATGTGAAAATGTCGGGCAATAGGGGTAATCAGACCCCCTATAGAAATAGTACCCCCTTCTCGCCTAGCCAACTGTTCCACTTGCTCTGCGAAATTGACCACTGTGTGTTGTAGGTGTATTTGTGAGCATACACCATAGTAGATATAGCTCCCTAGTAGTCATCCCTCCAATATTTTCTCGGGCGAACACGGAGGATGCGAAACACACGTTGTATGTACTGAAAACGGATTCCGGATCCAAGAGGCTTTGGCGGTCCGTGTGGCATATAACATAGGCCTCGTTTGTGGTGTTTCTACCAGCATTCTCCAAAAGTTATATTGATCATAATTGGGCATCGGTCGGAAACGAGCGTTCGTTGGAACCTAAAAAATGGTGTTCAATTGGGTAATGGATAGTTGTCTACGAACATTCCCCAACTGAAAGCGTATCATATATGGTTCAAAAGTCCCGCCTTGTTTGAGTACTTCTACGGTACTCAAAAACTCCAATGTGAATCGTTTAAAGGTCGGCCACCTTCGGCTCATGAAATTGGTCCATCCGACCTTTGCGAAGAGACGCCAAACGTCCTCATGTATAACCAAAGTTTGGGTACAGTCATCGTTGGCATAGCGGGATGGAGCTATTTGGCAACCAACCAAGCGATTCCATCGCTCAAGATCATCTGTGTTTGTCAACACAACTCCATATGCCGCAGGACTGTTCAGGTCTACCTCTTGTGGTGCCTTGTCTCATTGTGCTGCCTCGCCTCGTTGTGCCGCCTCGCGTGCACGTCTCCTTCCACCTTGGGGATTTCTTCTCTCGGCCATGAAGGATTTGTACCTGAAATACATTCCATTAGCATCCCAGTATCATCAATGGCAACAACAAAGTAGGGGATTAAAGCTAAAACATTAAGTGATGCAAATGCACTTCCCTACTTCACTTTGATCAATCAACTACCCCAAGCAAGCAAGAATTATGGCCATTCTAGAAAATTATTAGCTAAAAGCTCAAACAACCATTGGCCATGCCTTATTCATCAATATTTCATTCAAATACACCTCAATTATATAAGCCCACAAAGTGTATGATAATTTGCCTCAAAGAATAATTCACACAATTCATAGCAAAAATATCAAAACAAGTACCAATCATGATCCCCATTACAATATTTACACGAAATTCACAAAGGAAAACGAGTCTCTTACCTGAATTCTTGAAATTTAACCCAAAGACAATATTTGAACCCTAGGTGCTTTCTTTTCAAATTTCTTCAATCCAACTTGAACTCAAAGCCAAATGTAGTTCTAATATAATGGGGGGATGATTAAATGGGGGAATTTGGTTCAAAACTTGAGGAAAATTTGGAAAATTTTGAAAGTATTAGGAGGGGCGTGCGTGTGGTAGGTTTAAAGAATGAAGAGCAGTGTTAAAGCTGCTCTGTTTTACCTGGTTCCCGTAATGCGCACGGGTGGTGCGTTGGCGCACGGGTAGCCCGTGCGCCATCCCGTAGAAACCTCCACTCTCTGTAGGGCGCACAGGTTACCCGTGCGCACCTGTACAGCAATTCAGGTAATTTTTTTTTTTTTAAAAACACACAAAATTAGAATCAAACACACACACAAAAAATAAAAAAAAATGAAATCCACACCAAAAACCGTTGGGTTGCCTCCCAACAAGCGCTATAGTTTACGTCTTTAGCTTGACGCCTGTTTTCGCTCCGTCACGGGTCTCGCAAGGTGATAGATGTCACCTCCTCTTGATTGCCTCGGTGGAAGTAATGCTTAATCCTCTGGCCATTTACCATGAAAGTCTCACCATCTTTTGTTAACAATTCCACAACTCCGGGAGGATTCAATATTTTCTTTATCACGAAAGGCCCCGACCACATAGATTTGAGTTTTCCCGAAAAAGTTTAAGGCGTGAATTGTACAAGAGGACGGGTTCCCCTGGTAAAAACTCTCGTTTCTTAATCATTTTGTCGTGCCATCGTTTGGTTTTTTTGTAAATTCGGGAATTTTCGTAAGCTTCATCCCAAATTCTTCCATCTCATTTAAATGGAGCAACCTCTCTTCACCTTTTGAAAATCGAGATTTAGTTTCTTGACGCCCAAAATGCTTTGTGCTCCAATTCTACCGGCAAATGGCAAGACTTCCCAAAGACAAGTTGATATGGAGATGTGCCCAACGGTGTCTTATATGCGATCCAATCGCCCATAGAGCATCATCCAATTTTAATGCCCAATCCTTTCGGTTGATGTTAACCGTCTTCTCAAGAATCTGTTTGATCTCCCGGTTGGTTGCTTTGCTTGCCCATTGGCTTGTGGATGGTATGCCAATGCAACTTTATGTTTCACCCCATATTTTGCCAACAAGTTGCTCATCAATTTATTTACAAAAATGCGACCCTCCATCGCTAATTAAAGCTCTTGGAGTGCCGAATCGAGTAAATATATTTTTCTTAAGGAACCGCATCACAATTTGAGCATCATTTGTTTTGGAAGGAATCGCCTCTACCCAACGGGATACATACTCCACTGCAAGTAGAATATATTGATAGCCCGAAGATGATGGAAATGGGCCCATAAAGTCAATCTCCCAAACATCGAACAATTCAACTTCGATTACGTTTGTCATCGGCATCTCATGTCTTCTGGAAATGTTGCCCATTCGTTGACACCTGTCACATTGTTGCACAAACAAATAACAATCATTAGATAGAGTGGGCCAGTATAGCCCACTCTGCAATACCTTCGCAGCGGTGCGGGTTGGGCCAAAATATTCGCCAGAGGGTGAAGAGTGACACTGTTGTAGGACTCCCTCCCATTCTTCTTGAGGTACGCATCTCCTTATGATTTTGTCAGCATACCTCTTAAAGAGTAGAGGGTCGTCCCACATGTAAAACTTGACGTCATATAGGAATTTCTTCTTTTGATATGACGATAGATTTGGAGGCAAAACTCCCGCAGCCAAATAGTTGACAAAATCCGCATACCACGGAAATTTTGCCTCGAGCATGAGTAACCGTTCATCAGGAAATTCCTCTTTTATCAATTCCTTGCTTCTTTGCGACCCCTCTTGATTTTCAATTCGAGACAAGTGGTCTGCTACCACATTCTCACATCCCTTCCGGTCCTTGATTTCCACATCGAACTCTTGCAATAATAGGATCCACCTAATCAACCTTGGTTTCGCATCCTTCTTATCAAAAAGATATTTGATAGCCGCATGGTCGGTGTGAACAATCATTTTCGTTCCAATCAAGTATGGTCGAATTTATCAAATGCGAAGACAATCACCAACATCTCCTTCTCAGTGGTGGTGTAATAGTGCATTGATCGCATCCAAATGCGTTCTACTAGCATAGTAGATGGATCTAAACAACTTTTCCCTCTTTTGATCGAGAACAGCCCCTATCGCCGCATCACACATCAATTCAAACGGTTGGCTCCAATCCCAACTGGCGACAAGAATAGTGCGATCACCAATGCCTTCTTCAACGTTTCAAACGCCCGCAAACAATCATTGGAAAAATTGAAAGCAAACATCTTTTTCTAGCAATTGGCTCAAAGGCTTAGAAATTTTAGAAAAGTCACGGATAAACCTTCTATAGAATCCGGCGTGGCCCAAGAAGCTCCGGATAGCTTTTTTGTTTGTAGGAGGTGGTAATTTCTCGATCGCTACAATCTTTGCCCTATCTACTTCCAAACCTGCAGAAGAGACTCGATGACCAAGTACAATGCCATCGCGTACCATAAAATGTCACTTTTCCCAATTTAGTACTAGATTGGTCTCTTCACATCGCTGCAAGACTAGGGAAAGATTTTGAAGACAATTATCAAAAGAATCACCAAACACAGAGAAATCGTCCATAAACACCTCCATAACGTTTTCAATAAGATCGTGAAATATAGCCATCATACAACGTTGGAAAGTGGCAGGCGCATTACATAAACCAAATGGCATGCGACGAAATGCAAATGTGCCATAAGGACATGTAAATGTTGTTTTCTCCTGGTCTCCCGGCGCAATCATTATTTGATTGTATCCGGAATAACCATCTAAAAAGCAATAATAATCATAACCTGCAAGACGATCCAACATCATATCTATAAAGGGAAGAGGAAAATGATCTTTTCGAGTGACATCATTTAGTTTTCGATAATCAATGCAAATTCGCCACCCTGTAACGATTCTAGTAGCAATCAGTTCTTCATTCTCATTTTTCACCACTCTTACCCCCCCTTTTTTCGGCACCACTTGTACCGGACTTACCCATGAACTATCAGATATAGCATAAATGATCCCTGCATCTAACCATTTCAACACTTCCTTCGTAACCACATCTTGCATGATAGGGTTTAGTCGTCTTTGGTTTTGCACTGATGGTTTATAAACATCTTCCATCCAAATTTTATGCATTACAACGGATGGACTTATGCCTTTTAGATAAGTTATAGACCATCCTAGTGCCGACTTATGTTTTCGTAAAACCCTTAATAGTTTATCAAGTTGAGTATGAGTGAGAAGAGATGAAACGATTACCGGATTTGCATTATTTGCCCCAAGAAATGCATATTTGAGGTGTTCAGGTAATTGCTTGAGTTCCGGAGTCGACGTTGCTATTTCAGGGTCACGCACGGGTTGCCCATGCTCTGACGCACGTGTCGTGCGTGATCCCCTATTTCCAGTCTTCCCTTCAGCATCGCGCACGGGTTGCCCGTGCTCCAGCACACGGCCCGTGTGCTCTTCAGAGACCTCAACCATTCCATTGGCATCACGCACGGGTTGCCCGTGCGTGGACGCATGGGTCGTGCGTTTCTGAAAGTTTGGCTCCCTTATTTTTGACTTTGCGTTCTCGCCTCTTGCGCTCTTAGGTAGTTCCTGCATATGATCTAAGGCACAAACATAGTCGTACAAATCTTGGTTATCAAAATCAAGTACAACACTCGACATTGAGCACGAGTGGGTTAGACCAAATTCCAAATCATCTGTAGACAATGTATGATCAACATAATCCTCAATGCATGAACTAACTATATCCAAAAAATTACAATTCTCCACCGTATCATGAAATTTCATTGCCTTATATATAGAAAATAAAACGTGCTCATCATTAACACGTAAAGTGAGCTCTCCTTTTTGTACGTCTATTAAGGCTTTACCAGTGGCAAGAAATGGACGTCCATGTATCAGTGGAACGTCACGATCTTCTTCCATATCAAGAACCAAGAAGTCCACAGGGAATATAAATTTATCTACTTTTACCAGCACGTCTTTTATGATTCCCTTTGGATATGTAAGTGACCGGTCCGCAAGTTGCAATGTAACCGTGGTTGGCTTTGCTTCGCCTTGTCCAAGATTCCTGAAAATGGACAAAGGCATCAAATTAATACTTGCCCTCAAATCACACAACGCTTTATTAAAGAAGTTACCACCAATGGCACAAGGGATAGTGAAACTCCCCGGATCTTTCAGTTTTTGTGGCAGCTTCCTTTGAATGATTGCGCTACATTCTTCCGTCAGATTCACTGTTTCAAAGCTTGTCATCTTCCTCTTCTTTGTCATAACATCCTTAAGAAATTTCGTGTAATTTGGCATTTGCTCTAATGCGTCTGCAAAAGGAATGTTAATGTGCAATTTCTTAAATATATCAAGGAATTTTGCAAATTGATCATCAAGCTTTTTCTTTTGAAATCTTTGAGGAAAGGGAAGAGAGATAGGTAAGTTAGATATATTAAAGTTAGATGATGATTTAAGCTTCTCAGCCCATGCTTGTTCCTCCTCTTGTCTTTTTTTTCCCCATTTACTTCAACACCATCTTTCATCACCAATTCAACGTCTCCCGACTTAGATGCTTCCTCTGAAATTTTTGGATTTCCAGATTTTTTTTTAGGCCCATCATATTCCGTACCACTCCGTAATCGAATAGCCTTGCATTGTTCTTTAGGATTAACTTTCGTGTTACTCGGAAATTGACCCCTTTGATGTTGTCCACCCACAATAGTAGCCATTTGGCCCACTTGAGTTTCAAGACTCTTCATCGAACTTGTCATTTGGGTCATTTGTAGCTCCACTTTATCCAACCTTGAATCTTGCCTAGCGAAGCGACTCCTCGTGTTACTCATGAATGCGTTTGATTGATTTATGAATGAGGTGAGTGCATCTTCCAAAGATGATTTGAAGTATTAAACCCCGGTGGTGGTTGCAACACATTCTTTGTATTGGCATAGGAAAAATTTTCATGGTTTCTCAATCCCGGATGGTAGTGTGTTGGATTTGAATTGCTCCTAAATTGTTGAAATTCCGGTTATTCACATAATTTACCTCCTCCATCGGATATAGAAGAGCTTCACTACCCGTGTTCATGCTTGCTTCGCCCTTTCGTAAGAACACTCAATTGGGTTGTCAATGCCGCCACTTGTGCCGTCAATGCCTTAATTGGGTCCAATCCGATATTTCGCTACTCGTTGTACATTGGATCTTTCGACGCCACTTTGTAATCGCTTTCATAGCCATTTCTTCAAGAAGATTTAAAGCATCTTGTGGGAACCTAGCCAACAACGCTCCTCCCCGGCATCAATCAAAGGCCCTCGTTTGCCCCATTAAACCATTGTAGAAGAAATATAATCAAGGATCCTCCGAAAGCCGTGTTGTGGACATCTTCTTAACAAATCCCTAAATCGTTCCCAAGCCTCGTACAAAGGCTCGAGTCAAACTGTCGACTTGAGTGATCTCACTTTTGAGTGCAAAGTTTTGCTTGGTGGAAAGAATTTAAACAAAAACTTTTGCTCAAATCGTCCCATGTGCTCACACTTCCTTGCGTCAAAGTACCCAACCAATTTCTCGCCTTATCCTCAAAGAGAAAGGGAATAGGCGCAATCTTATGGCATCATCCGAAACGCCATTCATTTTTATTGTGTTGCATATTTGGGACGAAATGTGCAAGGTGAGAATTAGGATCTTCGATTATAAACCCCAAACCGATTCTGTTGTACCATGTTTATTAGTGCCGGTTTAAGCTCGAAATTATTGGCATTTATCGAAATATGAGCAATGCCACCGTAATTACGATTCGCTTTGTGGTCGAAAGTAATCACGGATAGCTTGTCGTTGAACCTGCACGGTAAATCGTTAACCCCGTTGTTACCCGTATTGGTAACTCATTTTCTAAATCCCCCATTATCGGATTTTATTGTCTTTCAGCCCGTCTAGTAGTAGCACTGATTCTCCTCGCGAAAGCCTCAACTTCCAGTATGAGCGGTATTAAGTCCCCCCACCTAGAGCGCGTGTTCATGCACTACCTGGACCAAACTAAAACAAACAAGTCAAATAATGTAGAATTAAAGTTAAACCAAAATAAAAAAAAATAAAAAGAAGGTCTAAATTAAGAATAATTCTATCTATCGCAATATTAGCACCAAAAATTGTATTAGTCCCCGGCAACGGCGACAAAAACTTGTTCGCCTTATTTTTTTTTAGCTTCACCGCAAGTGTATGGTGTACGTTATAGGAAAAGGGTAGCAAGGTCGTATCCACGGAGACTAATAAATTAATATGCTAATTATTGATCTAAGATAGTTTTATTCTTATTTAGAAGATAGAAATTGGATGATTGTTGTATTGAGATTAAGACAATTTAAATCCCTAAAACACAAGATTAAGATAATACAAATGATAGAAGTATCAAGATAATGAAATGGATTTCCGTGTTAAGGTTTCGATTAATTACCCTCTTGTTATCCGGTTTAATCAAGCCACGTTATTATCAATAGTCCTATAAGACGATCACAAAGCTATTTTATCCTCCCTCTCGAGATGCTTATAAAACGTAGATTGAAATACTTATGCTAGCATCACTACTCAACATGAAGCATTCAACTCCCAAAAGTTTAAAAGATCAAATATCCTCACAAATATTTACAAACCTCTCGATTCATGCAAATATTTGTGTCGAGTACTCAAGATCTAATATTGAAACTCATCTCTCGAATTATGAATCAATATATCAAACAAGTTAAATCATTGATCAAATGATAAAACAAGAATAAGCTCAAAATACTCAAATAGGCTTCAAGATAATAACTTCAACTAAGATTAAACCATCCAACAAGAGTTCAATAACCTACTTCCAAAACCCGGAAATCTCAAGAGTTTAGCTACACATGATTTCTAAACAACTCATAAACAAATTGTTCAAAGCCATTATAACTGAAAATGAAAGGTTGAAACTAGAAGAGAAGCAAGAAAAACTTAGGAAAGTCGACAATCTCTCGATATATCTCCGTTCCTTAAGCTCCGATGCAACCCGATTGTCTCATTGATGTCTTCTTCCAAGAATAGACCCTTGTCTTGTGTTGTAGATCCCAAAAATGTCAGAATCTCCTTGTGTGCGCCCCCCAAAAAGCCTTTTATACCCACCTTTCAGTTTAGGGCATAATGTCTGCAGACATGGGATTCAGTAGCACAGACGCACGGGTGGTGCGTCGGAGCACGGGCTATCCGTGCGCCATCCCGTAGAAAGCATCCAGTCTCTGTAGGGTGCACGGGTCATGCGTCGGTGCACGGTCTACCCGTGCGCCATGCAGAAGTTCTAATTTTCTTCATTCAGTGGTGCACGGGTGGTGCCTTAGGCACGCCCAACCCGTGCACTCCCTGTATTTTCCTTATATGCTCATCTTTCGCTCATTTTGGCTCCACTTTTCGAACGTTCACTCAATTCTCCGTGTTTCCACTTTGCTATTCTCGTAATTGTATTCAATTTGCTTCAAATATCATGAAATTCCTATAAAATAAGCAAAGTGTAATATCTTTTCCACAAGGAGTGAATATGTAACATTTTACGCGAGTATATGCATGTTTACCCATCATTATAACCAGAAATATGCCTCAAAATGTATGCAAAACTCACACCTATCACATCATAGCCTCCCAACTCTACAATTTTTTATGTTTTGACTTCTTTAATCTAGTGTTAGAACTCATCTCATTTAATTATGAACCAATATATTAAACATGCGAATTATTGATCGGTTTATCTACAAGAATTAAACACAAAAACTACAAATAGATAGGCAAAACAAGCTAATACAAAATAAAAAAATTGAATATAAAATAGATCCATCCATGATCTACATTATGTCTTAGAATGAAAAAATTAGTTAGACATGTTCGTTTGTGAACTCATAGACGAATCCATAAACAATATGTTCAACGTAAAAAGAAAGAAAGAAAAAGATGGAAATTCAAGAGTATGATGATGAATTCCCTTGGCTTGGAGGAATCTTGGTGTCTTACATGTTAATCCCCTTGTGTGGATCTCCAAGATCTATCTTTTCTCCTCTTTAATGTGTTATTTCAGCTGGTAGGTCTAGTTCTCTCTTTTACAGATGCCTTTTTGGACCATTTTTTAATTCTCGTGTAATAAAGAAACAAAAACCACACAACGTCATATTTCGCATGGGTCGTGTGCTTGTGCAAGACCTGGTCGTGTGAATTGCTCCCAAAAAATTATCTCTGCTGCATCACCCACACGGGCGTATGCATGCACACAACCCAGTCGTATGGCCGAAACGTGCTAATTAGCTCCTAAGGTCTTAATGCAAGTTGTATCCCTATCTCTTAACTTTCCATAGCAACTTGAATCAGCTCAGTATCAATTTTATAGAGAAAGTTATGGCCCATGTACTAAACCCTGTCAGTGCTGAAAACTGTTGACGCGTTTGGACATTTTCGAAAGAAATCCCCTGTTGTTTGATTATCCATGATTCATTCCTTCGCGTGTTCATTCATCATTTGGCTCTTGACCTACCCTTTGGGACTTGCTTTCAATTTTCTTCTAATTTAGCTCCATTTGCTACAAAAATATCTAGAAAACTGCAGTATCATGCCTAATAACGAAAACTAACCAAAACACTCGAGTTACATATGCAAATATCTCGATTATATACAAAATTACACTCCTAAATGCATGCATAATAACCACTTATCAATATACACGTGCATGATTTAAATAAGTTTCAACAAACGTTTTCATGGAATGAAGACATTATCAATCTTAAAATATTAATAATAATTCTATATCACAAGCAATTTATCACTAACTAGTGAAAACATCACTCTTTTTTCATGCCAAATTATAATGCTAGAATATAGTTACACTCGAGTCTCAACTAGAGATTGCATCTTTGGCTTCTTGCTTGCGCCCGTGGTTGAAGATCCAACTTTTTGATACGGTGTTTGTAATCCCAATCTTTGAACATATATGCATAACATCTTCTTTGGAATACTCATGGAACATCTTCCAATTGTTTCATTCTGCAATAGCCCTTATAATGTCACTTTCTTTTCTTGTCAATCTTTTCCGATGCCCAGTGGGTGTGGCTATTCGTTGTTTGCTTTTCAACCGACCCATCTTATCAATCACCTTGACTCTTTGGTAGAAATTTCAGTAACAGCGGCATGCAACACACCATGGCTGCTAGGGTTCTGTTTGGGCTGCTGGCCTAATAAAGGCCGCACCCGTTAAGATACAGACCTTAGCGTCAGCTGAATGGTTGTACATGCATTCTTTATACAACACCATAACTTAAAGACCGTAATTGGTTGCCATCTCAAAACCAAAGAAACATGATGAAAGTAGAAGACATGTATATGTTTTCTTTGAGAATTGTCATATGTAGGTATTATTGATGGTTAAGGAACCATATATTGGTTTATATAGTCCATTCAGTATGTAAGGTTGTCAAGCCAAAATATTATAAATGCAATTTTAGTGTGCAACAAAATTATATCAATACATCGGTTTTGCCATAAATGAGGTTCCTCCATGTTATAGTCCCAATGTTTTTGTTGCATGGTTGTGAATAAGTTTTGCGAAAGGATGTAAACTATAAAATAATGACTATGTTTCAAGTTAATCAGTGCAATATATGTGCATTATTTGTGGAAATGGAATATATTTGGTACCACAAACTATTGTTGAATTTATTCGTAAATGTAATTTCAAATTTTTAGTTAAGTTCAAAATTGAAGAGATGATAAAAAAATTAACTAAAGAAACAAAAAAAATTATTTTGTGAACCCGGAGTATTGCATATCAAGAAATATACATTATCCGAACAAAAATAATTATCATTATTTCATAATCCATGACAATAAATTATTGTATCATAAACACCAACGGGAAAGGATAAGCCAAAACTCTCTTAAACCTTAAGAAACATAACCTATGATAAAAAGAGAAAAAAATGTGTTGCTTATCATTGATCAAATATTCAATGCATTTTGAGATTTCAATGAAAAGAAATAATAAATTCATTCTTTTTCATGACCTTATTTAGATGTTGGAGTAGTTAAATGAAGTTTGTTTATGCTTGTTGTTGAAGATCCAAAATTTTAACACACTTTTTGTTTTCCAATCTCCAAAATATAATTGATTAATGTCTTTCGCATAAAATTCATATAACATCAACCCATTATTATTCTCTTGAAGAGCCCTCAAACTATTACTGTGCTATTGTGGTGTTCATTTTCTGTATGTATGGATCTGCGTCACTGTGTTATTATGGTATCCGTTTTCTGTATGTATGGATCTGCATCACTGTGCTATTATGGTACTCATTTTCTGTATATATAGACCTGTGTCAATATTAGGGGCAACAAAATCTGCCCTCCATTGTGCTTTTTTGTTATCCTTATTTTCGTTGCATGATTCTAGAAGACAGATCTTTGTGCATTGTAAAGATGTAAATTAGAAGAAAAAAATACATTATTTTTAGTCAAATCGTGCAATTATAGTGCATTGCGAGTTAAATTGTGCAATTATAATGCAATGTCCACTGCTAATGTGAATTGAAGTTTAGTTGAATTTAAGTATGGTATAATGAATGGGTATAAGATTTTAATGAAACAACTTCCGAATTTAGGATCTTGCACATTAAGTCAGAGAAATTTTCGATATAAACATTAACTTAATTGTAACAACATGATACTAAATTGTCTCATCATAGAAAATTACTTTCAAAGAATAATTACAAACCAATTAAATCTAACTAGAGAAACATAAAGTTATGGAAAATAAAATAGGCTTACTTAAAGAGGTACCTTTAATTTTAATATCTACAGTACTTTTTAAAAATTTAAACCCAAGAAATTCTAGTTCACTATTCTATTCCATGAACAATATGCTGGAGTATGACTATACTTGATCTTAATTAATACAACTCATTTACTATTTTATTGGGGATCCAAATTTTTGACATAGTTTTCTATCTCAAACTATTTATTAAACTCCTATTTAGAATAGTCACAACTTTTAATTATTTTCCCAGAATGTCTCACATAGTGATTGCTCTATGCAAGAGCTCCCAGTTTTCATATTGCTCATATGTTATCCTTTTGTTTGCATTTTTAACCACTGTTTGTACTATTTGCAATTCACTAGCTTCCTAAAATGGTAATTAAAACATTTGAAATGGAGAATTAAGTGAAAGATGGAGTAGTTTTGCACTCCTTCCATTTGTTGCATCGTTTCTTTGTGCATCATAAGAATGTAAATGAGAAAAAATCATGATTTTGTTACAATTAGATTCATCCAATATTAGTGCAATGCTCATTCTGGTCCTAATTTACTTGTACGATAATTGATTGTCTAGCATTATGTGAAATTTGATTTCAATTAAATCTGATTGATGAAACTATGTATCTGAAGTAATTTGTGATTGTACACTTTAAGATGACATATAAAATTCAAATACAAATTAGAGAAATATCAAATACCATAAAAGAAATATACTATTTATTTTCACATTTTGCAACCTAAACTATTTTTTTTTCAACTAACAACCTAATCGTAAATTGTGTGAGTTTTCACTTTGCAACCACTAACCAACTGGAGTTTGAATTCAGGATATTCAACCTACTGAACGACACTCGCCTTGCAAGTTTCTGATGACACATAACAATCAACTTTTTGGACTACACTCACATATTGCTATGTAATTTTATATGCATTATACTTGTGATATAGAAAAAAATACTTATTGGTTATTTGATGGTATCCTAAGATTGTTTTGCTTGAAATGCAGGGATCATTGACAATTGATGTTTATTAATTTTTTTTATGTATAACAAAACATCCATATTTGCATACATAGAGGTGACCTTATTTTCTTTTTCAAATTCATGCCTATTAAATGTAATGCTTTTTTCTTTGTTGTATAATTTGATACCAGTTGGTTATGATTCTTGAGATCTCTAGGACAATGTAGGTCCCAAGGGGTGTAAGTCTAAGGTTTAGAAGGGGGGGTTGAATAAACCTTACCAAATTTTCGATTTAGTCCTTTTAAAATATTCGAGTTGATACTACACACCGTGTCCTTGGTGGACAAACATTTAGATAATCGGTAGAGTTAGTCTCTCTCAACGAGACTCAACCGAGTTGTTGGTGGAATAACTCACTTTGTTAAGTCTAAATTAACTCAACCGTGGTTTGTTTTCACGGAAGACTTAACACCCTTAAGTTTGATTAAGCAAGGATTTAGTGTTTGGTTTAGTACTTAGAAATTATCAAGTGGATAGAAAATTTATCAAAGATTTAAACAATTAAGATGCGAGAATTAAAATCTTTGAAATGTAAATGACACAATAAAATTTTTATAGAGGTTCGAAGATGGGGTAATTCTTCTACTCCTCTCTTCTCCAACTCCTGGAGGAATCCACTAGGTATTGATCAATATACAAAGTGGTAATGTAAATCCGGATACAAGTCTTGATCACACAAAACTTGATCCTTTGGGACTCGATGCGAGACGCCTTGATAACTTAGTCAAGCCTTCTCGACTCGGCTTCTTCACAGGGCAGCTGCCTTGCTACTATAGCTCACTTGCTCAAGCTCTTTGGATTTGATCACGAAGCCCTCCAAAAGCTCAAGACTTGGTTCGACCCTGAACCTTCCTACAATCCTTCGTGGAGTGTGGACCCCTTAATTTTTCAGTATTTTCCTCTTCAACTGATTGAAGTTATCTTTCCTTCACAGGTGAGTGTTGGATTGATGTTCTTCGTAGTGTAGGCTTGAGCATTGAGAATATTTCATTTTATAATAATTGCTTGAACGTTTTTGGTTCTCGGGTCCGTTCTTAGTTCCTTAATTCTCTTTCTTTCTCAAATAAACTCCTCAACCTTTTATATTGATATTTCAAAAATTTGTCCGTTGAAGAGATAGGCTTATTTTTGAAAGTCACTTGCAAATCTGGCTTGTCTTGTTGCGATCCTTGGAATTGCCATTTCCTCGTATGAATTGTTCTCCACTTTTTCGAGTTCGACACGGTGTAGTGCTTCCCATTGGTTAATTCCTTTTGCACGCTTCGGGACTGAGCACTTCGAGAAAGGTAGTATGGAGATATTACTTGTTTAAGTAATTCTCTTGATTTCTGTGGCAATGATCTTTTTCATTATCTCGACTTGACGCATTTCTTTGCTTTCCCAGGTGACTTAGAGTCGACTTCCAATCATTGGATGACTCTTCTGTCACTTCAACTTGAGACTTGGCTCTTCTTGAGTTGACTTGATCGATGATCTCTACTGGTGCATCTCACCGCTTTCTTCGATAGAGTTCCCGTCTACTCTTCTTTGCCATACTCAAATGTCTCGCAATGAGTCTTCCTTCTAGTTCTCCGAGTTGTCTTCTTGCATGTTTGGGCGTAGGCGACTTAACTTAGCTTGATCAACCCTTATTTATTACAATGCATTTTACAACAAGAATGGGGTGCCAACTTCCTATTCTAAGTTTTACATGGCATTCATCAAAATCTAAACAATAAATTTCCTAACAATTTCCCCCTTTTTGATGATGCCAAAACTTAAATCATTAAAAAAATGCAAATAGCAAAGATACATACAGATAGTGTATTTACATAGAATGTATGTGTAGAGTCAATCCTTTTATTGATCATGACATTCTTGTTCTTTTACACAATCACATACAAAGTGTATCGTCGAGCAAACATTTGTCTACACAAAAAAATGAAGAATTTATAGCTTTATTACAGAAGACTTACATAGTATGTATTTACATGATAAAATACATGAAGGGGTGGACAGCTACACTTCATCTTCTTTGATGTCTCCTTCTTTCATCTTGTTCAGCATCTTCTGCTCTTCTTCTCTTTTTCTCATCGTCAGCTGCCTTCTTCTTCTTTTCATATGCCTTCCTGGCAGCTTCATCTCTTCTTAATCTCTCTTGTCTTTCCTCCCATAGCTGAGTTTGTCTCTTGTTTTCTTCTTCTATTCTTTTCGCATACTCAAGATTACTTTTAGCCACTTGCAAATTTGTTATTTGGTCAAGGTCGGCCCAAAGATCCCTCTTTTCTTGCCTGGATCTATGTACTCAATATTTTTGGGCGAGGCCTGGTATGAAACCTCTTCTTCTCCACCACTACTTTTTCCTCTACCTGGGCGTGTATTGTCTTGGGGTCTTCTTCTTTCCTGAGTGACCGACTGGAGTGACCAACAGAGTGATCGCTTAGTGAGTCTCTTTGCTGTCGCTGCCTTCTTCACATAACGTGAGACCCTTTTCCCGATAAAGATCCCAAGCTTGAGCCATAGACATATTTGCAAAGTATCCTTCGAGATGCGGCGTTTTAAATTCATCAACGATCGTGGCTCTGTCCCGACATTTGAGATGGCATAAGTGTCTCTGTCTACTTGAATGCCTCCATGTTCTTTCAAGATGTTCATAACTCGGGCATCCATTCTTCCTTCCACTTCCTTCATCCCCTGCTTCAATTGTTTTTCTCTTTTTCGGCCATAGATATAGCGAGTGTTGGAGTGGCGAGTCACAGGAGTTTGGCCGATAATATCACCGTGACAAGACCTTGTTGGGGGTTTGTGCAATCATCAAGGTCACATCCGCGATCCTTCCCCAACAAGCTTTCCTTTCTTTTGTTTCAACACTTCCTCACCGACTTTCCCTTCGCAAATGCTCCTCCTTCTCAACTTCGGATCCCTCCTGCGCGCTTTTTGGTATTCCTTTTCCCCCTTTTTGGCATCATCAAAGGAGAGAGGAACGCCTGGAAACAGACTTGCAACCGGAAGTCGAGCCTGCGATAGTTGAGTTTTGTCTCGAGTCTGGCTGCGGAGTATGCGATGACGAAATCGGATCGAGTAGCGTTGGACTCTGCCGAGATTAGCTTCATTTCAGCCATGAGAAGGCTGAATTTTCTGTCCATATTTGCTTCCCGACGCCGAAGGTCACTCTTATTTTGCTCACGCAGCACCTTATCTCGGCAAAGGTGTGAGCTTCATGCATGTGCTTAATGTGTTCTCTCAACTTCGTTTTGCATCGGCATTCTCGGCTCTCCATACCAAAGGCTGACTTGTTGAACAATGTCCTGAAGTATCTAACTTGTTCCACACGCATTGTTTCTTCTTTGTTGCCACCATTCCCGATCCTCACCGTGATGCCTCTCAAGTCGTGATAAGATTTGCATCTCTATTGTCGATCGCACGTCCATAGAGGCCTGGTGCCTCTCCATTCGTTCAATCTCGCAAATAATGCCTTGAACACTTTGCGAACTTCACCGATTCTTCTTCCGCTGCATCCGATGGCCACGCGTCAAAGTCATAGTCACCGAACGATGGTACTTGACGAAATGACGGGAGCTGGTATATGGTAGCGTCTTGCGTTCGTTCTTCGACTCTTCATGGAGGTCGGGTACCTCCAGGAAAAAGGAAAAGATTCTATAAAGGATTCATCACCGCCAACCGAATTTGTTCAATGATGAGCGGTGCGCGGAAGTTCCTTTTGGAGTCAAACTGCTGCAGCTTGGGAACTGCGCAGCTGGACTCTGTTTCACCGGGTCTGCATTGTGAAGTGGACCCGACTTGCTGAGCCTCAGCTATCTCAACAGCTTCGTTGGTCTCAACTCGCTTTCTCCAATTGAGTGGATCGTCCTCGGCCTTATCGGAAGCGTCATCGGACGATGATGAGATTTCCATTGGTGGCGCATCATCAAAATTAAAGGTTTGACGAGTAGTCTTGAGATCGACTTGCTCGTCTTGGGAACATCCGCAATCGAGTCTTTTGGATCTGTCACGGGGGATGACTCGGCTTCTTCGTCGCCTTCCGATCCCAAAAAGTTACATCAGGATTATCTTGGGAATCATGAAGCGCACTTATCTCCTTCTCGATGGATCAATGATAGCGGGAGGGATGTTCTCTACTTGACTTCTTTACCCCGGAAGTCTCAACCTCCCGTGGCCTTCATTTCCTCCTACGATCTCAACTGCAGTGAGGCCTTGACCTCCCTTTCGACAGTGTCACTGTCTTAGGGTCTTTCTGTGGTGGCATCCATTGGAGTCTCAACCCCATGGATTGCACTTTCATCGCCCCAGTGTTAACTCCCGTGTTCCTTCCTGTGCCTCGACTGCATCAGCAGCGTCATTAGCCTTCAGAGCAGTTGACACCTCAGCTGAGACAGTCTCAACTGTCTGAGCTTTGTTGATGGCAACTTGCTGTTTGTTTGGTGGTTGTACTTTCTCCACTTCGCCTCCTTGATTCGTTGTGGAGTCATCTGCAGCATTCTCCGACCTTGCTGCAGTGGAGGGAGTTTCCCCCTCAGCTGGCGCACCAGCTGAGTGACTTGGAATGGGGTCACTCATCTCCAAACTCCCGACTGTTTCTATTGAGTGTTCAGCCATTGGGGCAGGTGGTAAGACACCTTCAATAGGGGTTGGCTCGACTGGGGTCCCCACTATCCCCGTTTCATCGCCATCTCCCTTATTGCCTTCTTCCGAGTGAGTGGGAAGTGGTGGTAGCAACAACAAATGGCGATTTGCTGAACCACTCCCATTGGATCAATTTCACCTGTGTTCGGAGGACTCTCCTGGTCCTTCCATCAATCTTTGCTCGTGAAGGATTTTGGATTCGTGCAATGCTTGCTGCATTTGCAACTCTTCTGTGGCTGCAGCAGAGTTCGGATCTCATCACCGCCGATAAGACATCAAGGAAAGGGTGTGTGTGTTCTGTGGTGCCGGAGATAGGGCGATGCTGGCCTTCTCACGTGCCTCGCCTCCTCTCGCTTGTCTTTCCTTCTCCTTGTCCTTGAGGATCTGCAGGATATCTGTGCGATTGTCTTCATCCAGTCTGGGATCACAGCCGTTAGTCCAAGGAAGTTTAACAGCTCCTCTTCTTCTTCTATAAACTCGGGCCGTTGGAACTGTTCCCTTGATTTACTTAATTTCCATTTCCTCCACTCACGCAGATGATTTTGGATGTCCGGGTAAGGTGGGGATAGGATCATCACATCACTATCAGCTCTATCGCCTTCGTCTTGTGTCTCACCGCGCGACTACAACTATTTCTTGATTGGCCTCTGCGATCGTCTTGTGAGACTTGGCTATTTCATCAATTACATCCGGAGACTCTACTTCTCCAAATAGCCTCCAGATCTGCTCCACCGAGTGGCCGACTCGGCCGGTTTCTCAAGCTCGAGTGCTTGATGATTTTTCTTCATCTCCTAGTTTGTACCGAGGGATTTCGATTCGAGACGGTTTCTTGTCTTGGCGGCGGGGGCCTGCTAGTTTTCTTTTTGAGGAGCCGCCGTCTTGGCTTATCGCTTCTCCTCCTTTTGACGATCGGAGAAGGTATTTGAGAGTCCTTCTCGACCGTTCTTCTGGGGTAGGAGACACGGCTGCGGGGCGGAGTGACTTCTTTGCAGGGGGCATGAGCAGTTTGACTTTCTTTCTTTGCGGGGAGCGACAATCTTCTTAGCAAACTGCAGGGGCACTTTCTTCTTTGGTGGGAGGAAACAAATTGTATCTTGAGGGTCACCGATTCCCCTCACTCGTGTCGCTCTCTTGGCGTAGGCTCTCTTCTCGTGCGCCATATCCTAGGGATCCTCCAAATGTGCCATCTTCCTTGAAGGATTTGTTCCCTACATTTTGGCATAGTCTGCGTAGAGACAAACTCAGCCCGATTTATTTTCCTTTCTTCAATGATCGCAATGGCGATCAACTTTGCTTTTGATTGGTCAAAGTCGCCAAATTTGATGTCAATACATTTGGCAACTATGTCCAACAACTTGTGATAGTCCTCCTTCAAGAAAGCCTCTTATTTGTTGTGTAAACTATTTTATCAAGATAGTCGGGCTTGGCTATTTCCTTCCAAGCGGAATCAAGTTTACATCAAACCCGTTAATTTCGATGCTCCTTCCGTTGGTAATGAGCGTGTTCACCAAATCCTTGGCGAGATGGTGAACTCCTTTCCGTGAATGCAGATGACTTTATTCCTTCATCGTGAATCTCGGCGTTCACATAGAATTGTGCGGCCTCCTCCACATAGGTCATCGAAAATTCCATCGCGTAAACGATTTCACCGGGCGTTTGGAGTTTTTCAGCTATTTTCTTTATGAGGGCGTCATTAGACCCCTGTTTCACCATTCCGTCGAAATCCACAGTAGACCCGGTGTGGATTTGCTTTCCTAACTTGGTAAAATCATAAGTTGGTGCCATTTTTCAGGATTTTATCGAAGAAAACTTCGGGATTGATTTGAAGATAGATAGGGTTTTTGAGAGAATTTTTTTGCTTTCTGAGAGAGAGAGAGAGATGAACAGTTTTGATAGTGTGTGAGAGAAATGGGCGAAAATGGTTTAAGTATGGTTTATGAAAGGACGTGCGGTGGTTTTTGAAATGTGATCGAAATCAACGGCTTAGATTTTGCATGCCTATTTAGCATTTAATGTCTCGTATTTAATGCGGCAAAGATTTATATCCAATCATAAGCTTGGTGTGCGACTTTATGTCCAGACACATCATCATTATGCGACGTCATTCTTCAAAACATTCCCGCTTAGTAAAAACGTTTTTGTCACTTTGCTCATAAGTGACTCGAAACATCCTTTAGCCGATTTAACTCCTCTTCTCACAGTTCTCTTAGTGACTCAGCTAACAAATGACTTAGTATAGTTGTCTTTCCAATACAAACATGTACTTAGGCGATTTGTGAGTTCGATTCTTTTCCCTTTTTGTGTTCCATTTCTTTTCTTTGAGTCTTCTCAATGTTAACTCAGCTCAATTAACCCCAACTCATGCTTGAGTTCTTCAAATCTTGACTCACATAACGGTTTTGTGAAGATGTCACCAATTGTTTATCGGTTGAGATATATTCCACGATGATGTCCTTCTTTTCAACATGATCTCTTATGAAGTGATATCTCGACATCGATATGCTTTGTTCTTGAGTGCAACACGAGATTTTGAGTGATTGCAATTGCACTTGTGTTATCACACATGATTGGAATCTCTTTTTCTTCAACTTCATAGTCTCTCACCTTTGTCTCATCCATAGGACTTGGGCTACAATGTTTGCCCCAATATGTATTCTCGTCACCGTAGAGTGTGGCAATTGAATTTTGCTTCTTGCTAAACCAGGAAATCAACCTTGTTTCCTAGCATTTGACATGTGCCCGAGGTGCTCTTCTTCACAACTCGCATCCAACATAGTCGTAGTCCGAATAGCCAATTAGCTTGAATCCACCTTCCTTTGGATACCATAAGCCAACTTCTTGGCTTCCTTTCAAGTATCTCAAGATTCTCTTAGCTTCCGTCATATGGCTCTCTTTTGGAGCAGATTGAAATCTTGCACATACACCTACAAAGAAAGGTGATGTCCGGCCCGCTTCTTTGTAAGATAGAGCAATGATCCAATAAGTGCTTTGTATCTTGTTTGATCTACAAGGCTTACCATCCGCATCCATGTCCATTTTGGTCGATGTATTCATTGGTATTTTCACGAAGACTTCTCCTCCATACCAAATTTCTTCATTAGGTCTCTGGTGTATTTTGTTTGACTTATAAACGTTCCATCCTTCATTGTTTCACTTGGAGTCCAAGGAAGAATGTCGATTCTCCCATCATGCTCATTTCAAATTTACTTTGCATGAGGTTTGAAAATTTTTCACCATGACTCTTTGTTTGTGGATCCAAAAATGATGTCATCCACATATATTTGAACAAGCAATATACTCTTTTTGTCTTGAATTACTGAAAAGTGTTCTATCTACTTTTCCTTTTGTGAATCCATTTTCGATTAGGAATTGTGACAAAGTATCATACCATGCTCTGGGGTGCTGTTTCAATCCATACAGGGCTTTCTTGAGTTTGTATACCTTATCTCCAAGAGTCTTTTGCTCAAATCCTGGAGGTTGTTCAACATACACTTCTTCTTCCAATAAACCATTTAGGAATGCACTTTTTACATCCATTTGATATACAATGAAATTCTTGTGAGTTGCATAGGCAAGAAACATCCTTATAGCTTCCAATCTTGCTACAGAGCAAATGTTTCATCAAAATCTATTCCTTCTTCTTGGTAATATCCTTTGGCTACTAGTCTTGCTTTGTTTCTTACCACAGAACCTTCCTCGTTCATCTTGTTTCTGAACACCCATTTAGTACCAATAACATTTTGATGTGTGGGTCTTTGAACTAATTCCCATACTTTATTTCTTTCAAACTCGATTCACTCTTCTTGCATAGCTTGAATCCAATGTGTGTCGTCCCAATGCTTGTAACACATCTTTGGGATCTATTTGCGAGATAAAGCATGTGAACATAGCTTCTTGTTGAGTTCGGATCTCGTTTTGACACCTTCTCATATATCTCCAATGACAAGTTATGGTGGATGGTCTCTCACCATCTTACATCAGTTGAAGTAAATTAGCTAGGTTCAATTGTCTAGCAAATTGTGTTCTTTGTGATCGATTCTCTCGTAATCACTTAAATTTGCAAATTTCCCACTTTTTGAGATTCAACTATCTCATCTTCATCCGAGTTAATAGTTCCGGCTTGACCGGCTTCAGTAGGGACTCTTCTCGTATGGTTGTATGATTGAAACATCACCGACTCTTCAATGTCTTCTCTATTTACATTTGGCTCATCGAATACCACATGAATGGATTCTTCTGCAACCATAGTCCTTTTGTTGAGTGCTCTGTAGGCTTTGCTTTCAGCTGAGTATCCCAAGAAGATACCTTCATCAGCTTTAGCATCGAAAGCCTTTAGATTGTCCTTGCCATTGTTGTGGATGAAGCATTTGCATCCAAATATTCTAAAATATGCCACATTTGGTTTTCTTCCAGTCCAAATCTCATAGGGAGTCTTTGTCAGCTCTTCTCATTTTGAATCCTCTTCATCAGTTGTGGTAGTTTCTGTAGAGTTTCTTTTCTTCTTGCACATATATATTGTCCATGCACATGAATAATCTACTACCACCAAGGTGTATTTCTTTCCACTTATGCTGGCTGGTTCCACTGGGCCAGGCCAAATAGATCCATATGTAGCTGATGCAATACTCTTGTTGAAGATGGACATGTCTTTTCTTTGAATGAAGATTTGATTTGTTTTCCTTTCTGACATGCATCACATATACTCTCCTTCTTGTATACTGAGTCTGGAAGTCCTTCCACAAGATTACTTCGTGGAAGCTTGTTAATCGTTTTGAAGTTTAGGTGACTCGACTTTTTGTGCCACAAACCAACTTGATTCAATTGTGTTTTGCTTTGCTAATAGACAAGTCTTTGTGTGTAGCGGTTGACCAATCTACTACATACATGTTCTTTTGTATGCATCCTTGCAACACAACTTCATTCGTTTCAGTATCCTTGATTTGGCATATACCCATGTTAAATCCAACATTATAACCCTTGTCACGAGTTGGTCGATGCTTAACAAGTTGAAGTTGAGTCCTTCAACATATGCAACATCTCGTGATTTCTAATCCGTTCCTTTTGATAGATCCAATGCCTCTTATTTCACCTGGAGCTTCATTTCCACCAAATATGACTTTTGCTCCTTTAACTTCCTTGAATTTTGACAGATTTTTCTTGTTTCTGTCATATGTCCGGAATGGCCGCTATCCATGTACCAGGTTCCTTGGCACTTTCACTTTCCTTGAACTGCAATCAAGGAAATTAAGTTTTAGGTACCCATATTTGTTTGGGTCCCGAGGGGTTAGAGTTGTAAGATGATCCAACCAACTTATAGCCAAATGATTTGACTCTAAGGGGTTGCCATCTATCGATGCCATAATCATAATTAATCTTGGCAAATTGCTTGGGGATTTTAGGTTCATACAATTTGTCTCTTTTGTCCGTATGCCCTGTGTATATGTTTTAGCAATCGCCTTCTTTGGGTAATTGTGGTGTCTCTGAGTGTAGTGCCTAGGTCCATATGTGTGTCTTTGATGAAAGCTCTTATACTTTTGGAATGGCCTTTCTTTGAGTTCTAAGCCTTTGCCATTTGGGCTTATATTCCATAAGTCTATCTTTGATAGTTTACATTATTCCAATCGGCTTGGCTAATATATTTTCTACCATTCCCATCATATGTATTTCTTTTATAGATTTTAAGGGTTTTGGTAGCTCTGCTTTTTCTTTACTGAGTATTTTTTTGGGAGTTTGCTTTGAGGAACTCGATCAATCTCTTCTCACTTGTCCTTTCAAGGCACTCAATCGGGTCGTTTTTTCCTTTTCCTTTATAACCAAGGCCATCTGCTTGTAATTGTGCTTTGGAGTGAATGTGTGTGTAACATTTAGAGTTTTGGATTTTTGACTCTTCATTGCTTGAAGATCCTTTTTCCAAAATCACTTTTGGAGTTTGACATAGCACGGAGGAATTAAATCTAAGCTTTGTCTTGTCTCCACATTCTCTTTGACTTATAATAAGATCATCCAATGATTTAGATGCCTTAGTGGATGAGGCAATAACATTTTTGAGGTCATTCTCCTTCTTCTCTATGGCGGCAATTTACGCTATTAACTTAGCATTTTCGGCCTTTTAAACTATCATTCTCATCGGCTATTTGACTTAGAGTACTCAAATTTCTCATCGACTTTGAGTTTTGCTCTTGAGTAGGTTGTTTTCCTCATTCAATAGTGTGTGTGAGGATTTAATGTGTTCAAAATCTTTCATCATTTTACCTAATGAATCATAAAGATCGAGTGGGTGATGAAGTGTGTGTGTCACAAATCACTATCACTAGAGTCCGAGTTTGATGAGTTAGAGTGTACCTCATCTTCTTGGTCGAGGTTGATCCCTGTTCCTTGGCCATTAAACAGCGGATCGGGGCTTCTTCTTCGAGTCACTTGAGTAGTCGGCTTCACGCTTCTCTCGAATCACTGCTCTCTCTTGACTTAGTCATTGTCTCGGCGATCTCTGCGACCATCATTGCCTTTTTCTTTTCTTGTCTTCTTTCTCTCAAGACCTTTCTTTCTTCTTCATTCCTGTATTTGTTGACTACAGGATATGGGCGATCAATGGCATAGTGACCTGGTTGTCTACGATTCTGCGGCATAGATATTCAACCTTTTGATCGACTCTTTCAATTCTTGGATTGTCACCCCTTTGATATTCACCTTTTTGATAATCTGTTCTCTTGGTTGGCCTATCTTCCTTTGACTTGGAGGAGCTGAGTGTTTTATGGAAGATTCACCCTTTCCTCTCTTGTAGTTCTTATTGAAGAACTTGTTAAACCTTTAACCATCGGGGCTATTTCTTCCGGATCAATGACTTCTTTGACCTCGGCTCTCTTCCCATCTTTAACAATTAGAAGCGATTGTTTTGGGTAAAAAATGTCTCTTCCTGGTCTTTTCTTCTCGGCTCAAACTCGTAGGCTTTGAGATCCGAGAATAATTCATGATTGGATGTCTTTGATAGGTCCATGGAATGTCTCGATGCCATGACCTTCATTTCCCATTCAGCCGAAGACTTTTTAGGATCTTCATACACATTTCCTTCCGTGTATATTCCTTTCCAAGTGCGAGATAGCTCATTGGTGATTTACGTGAATCGAGCATCCGATTGATCCAGGTTTTCTCCTGAGATCATTTTGAAGTTCTCAAATTTCTCAGTCGACCACGATAATTTGTTTTCTTTGATTTGCTCACGAGCCTTCAAAATCAATGTTAGCTTGTCCCATATTTCTTTAGCCGTTTTGCATGATTTGACTTTATTGAACATGGCTTTGTCCAAGGTTTTGTAAAGGATGTCCTTGGCTACATTGTCCAGGTTGTATCTTTTTCTGTCATCATTTGTCCATTCGGTTCTTGGTTTTCAACCATGACTGTCCGGGAGCAACATCCTCTTCTCCTTCAAAATGCAGACTCTTCTCACAAATTGTGTTCACCTTTAAGATTTGCGTGGCCCATCTTCTATCACTATCCACATCTCATCATGTAATCTTGATAGATGAGCCTCGCATACGAATTTTCCAATCATCAAATTCTTCAATTGTGAACATAGGAATGCGTGTCAAATTTGCTTCCATGATAATAACTTTTAATGATAAAAAGAGTTTTGAAAGTTTAAGTGCTAAAGCAGACTTTGAAAAGTTTGGAGATCTAGTTCAAGAACTGATGCGGAAGGCTCAATGAACCAACCGCTCCGATACCACTTGTAGGTCCCAAGGGGTGTAAGTGTAAGGTTTAGAAGGGGGTGCTTGAATAAACCTTACCAAATTTTCGATTTAGTCCTTTTAAAATATTCGAGTTAAGTCGGCTATGCCTAAACATGCAAGAAGACAACCCGGAGACTAGAAGGAAGACTCACCGCAAGACAAATTGAGTATGGCAAAGAAGAGAAGACGAACTCGATGAAGGAGCAAACAGATGCAACGGTGAGAGAAAATATCAGTCAAGTCAACTCAAGATAGCCAAGTCTCAAGTTGAAGTGACAAGAGTCATCCAATGATTGGAAGTTGACTCTAAGTCACCTGGGAAAGCAAGGAAATGCAAGAAAGTCGAGATAATCGGAAGAGATCCGTTGCCGTAAATCAAGGGAATTACTTAAACAAGTAATACCTCCATACTACCTTTCTCGAAGTGCTCAGTCGAGCGTGCAAAAGGAATGAACCAATGGGAAGCACTCGCACCATGTCGAACTCGAAAAGTCAAGAACAATTCATACGAGGAAGTGGCAATTCCAAGGATCGCAACAAGACAAGCCAACGACCACAAGTGACTTTCAAAAATAAGCCTATCTCTTCAACGGGCGATTTTTGAAAGATCACTATAAAAGGCCGAGGAATGACTCGAGAGAGAAGGTTACCAACCACGAACATTCAAGCAAACATTTGAACAAGAACCAAAAATATTCTCAAATCATTCAAGATTAATCCTCAAGCCTACATTACGAAGAAAAACAATCCAACACTCACCGTGAAGGAAAGATAACTTCAATCGGTTGAAGAGGAAATTGTTGAAGAATCAAGGGGTCTACATTCCACGGAGGATTGTAGGAAGGTTCAAGGTCGAACCCGTCTCAAGTTTTTGGAGGGCTTCGTGATCAAATCCAAAGAGTTGAGCAAGTGGGTCGTAGTAGCAAGGCAACTCGCCCTTTGAAGAAGGCGAGTCGTGCGAGAAGCTAGGCTGCGTGACCAAGGCATCTCCGGGATCGAGTCCCAAAGGATCAAGTCGGCTATGTGATCAAGACTTGTATCCTGGATCATTACCACTGCACTGTATCGATCAATACCTAGTGGATTCCTCTAGGAGTTGGAGAAGAGAGGAGTAGAAGAATTACCCCATCTTCGAACCTCTATAAAAACTTATCGTGTCATTTACATTTCAGCACTTTAATTCCTGCATCTTATTTATTTAAATTTGCTGATAAATTTGCTATCCACTTGATAATCTCTAAGTACTAAAGCAAATTTAAGGGTGTAAAGTCTTCCACTGAAAACAAATCACGGTCGAGTTAAGTCTTTAGTCAAAACAATTTGAGTTATTCTATCAAATTTCGATCCAGTCTGTTGAGTAACTAACTTTGTCTTTGATTAACTAACTTAGCTGTCCATCAAGGACTCAGCTATGAAGTATTAACTCTGATTATTTAAAAGAACTAAATCGAAAAGTTGGTAAGGTTTATTAAACCCCCCCTTCTAAACCTGACATTCACACCCCTTGGGACCTACAAGTGGTATCAGAGCGGTTGGTTCATTGAGCCTTCCGCACTGGTTACTGAACTAGATCTCCAAATTTTTTCAAAGTCTGTTTTAGTACTCAAGTTCTTCAAAACGCTTTTTATCATTAAAAGTTATTATCATGGAAGCAAATTTGACATGCATCCCTATGTTCACAATTGAAGAATTTGATGATTGGAAAATTCGCATGCAGGCTCATCTATCAGCATTACATGATGAGATGTGGATAGTGATAGAGGATGGGCCACTGCAAATTTTAAAAGTGAACACGACTATAAGGAGAGAGCTGCACTGAAGGTGAAGAGGATCTTTGCTCCCACACGATCATGGTTGAAAAACCAAGAGTGAATGGACAAATGATGACAGAAAAATATATAACTTGGACAATGTGGCCAAGGACATTCTTTACAAAACCTTGGACAAAGCCATGTTCAATAAAGTCAAATCATGCAAAACGGCTAAAGAAATGGGGACAAGCTAACATTGATTTGTGAAGGCTCGAGCAAATCAAGGAAAATAAATTATCGATGGTCGTACGAAATTTGAAAATTTCAAAATGATCGCAGAGAGAGACCCTGGATCAACCGGATGCTCGTTCACGAAATTACCAACAAGCTATCTCGCACTTGGAAAAGAATATACACGAAGGAAATGTGTATGAAGATTCTAAGAAGTCTCCCAATTGAGTGGGATATGAAAGTCATGGCTATGAGACACTCCATGGACTTATACAAGACATCCAACCATGAGCTATTCTCGGATCTCAAAGCCTACGAATTTGGTGAGAAGAAAAGACCAGAGGAAGAGAGCAGTTGTACCCAAAATAGCTGCTCTAATTGTTAAGGATGGCAAGAAAGCTGAGGTCAAAGAAGTCATTGACCAAGAGGAAATAGCCCGATGGTTAAAAGGTTTAACAAGTTCTTCAACAAGAACTACAAGAGAGGCAAGGGCGAATTCTCCGAGAAGACACTCGGCTCCCCCAAGTCAAGGGAAGATAGGCCAACCAAGAGAACGAGCATCAAAAAGTTGAATATCAAAGGGCTGAAAATCCAAGAATGGAAAGAGGCTGATCAAAAGGTTGAAAATCTATGTTGGAACCGTAGGCAACCCAGTCACTATGCCATTGATTGCCCATATCCTGTAGTCAACAAATACGAGGAATGAAGAAGAAAGAAAGTTCTTGAGAGAAAGAAGACAAGAAAAGAAAAAGGCAATGTTGGCTGCGAGATCAGGCCGAGAGACAGCCAAGTCAAGAGACACAAACACTCGAGAAAGTAGTGAAGGCGGACTACTCAAGTAACTCACGAAGAAGAAGCCTTCATCCGTTTGATGGCCAAGGAACAAGATCAACCTAACCAAGAAGATGAGGTACACTCTAACTCATCACACTCGGTTCTAGTGATAGTGATCGTGACACACACACCTCATCACCCATTGATCTTTATGATTCATTAGGCAAAATGATGAAAGATTTTGAACACATTAAATCCTCACACACACTACTAAATGAGGAAAACGACCTGCTCAAAGCGAAACTAAAACTCACAAATTTACTAAGGAGATGAGTACTCTAAGTCAAATAGGCGATGAGAATGAAAGTTTAAAGACTGAAAATGCTAAGCTAATAGCATAAATAATCGCTATAGAAAAAGAGGGAAAATGACCTCAAAATGTGATTGCCACGTTCACTAAGGCATCTAAATCATTGGATGATCTTATTATGACTCAAAGAGAATGTGGAGACAAGACAGGCTTAGGATTTAATTCCTTTGTGCTATGTCAAGCTCCAAAAGTGATTTTGGAAAAAGGATCTTCTAGCAATGAAGTATCTCAAAAATCCAAAACTCCAAATGGTGCACACACATTTATCCCAAAGCACAATTACAAACAAACGGCCTTGGTTATAAAGGAAAAGGAAAGCGGCCCGGTTGAGTGTCTGAGAGGACAACTGAGAAGAAATCCAACCGAGTTCCTCAAAGAAACTCCAAACAGAAATACTCAGTAAAGAAGAAACAGAGCTACCAAAAACCCGCGAAGTTCTATAAAAGAAATACATACGAAGGGAATGGTAGAAAATACCCAAGCCAAGTGATTGGAATAATGTGAACTATCAACAAAGACCTATGGAATATAAGCCAAAATGGACAAAGGCCTAGAACTCAAAGAAAGGCCATTCCAAAGGTATAAGAGCTTTCATCAAAGACACATATGCACCTAGGCACTACACTCGGAGATATCACAACTACCCAAAGAAGGGAATTGCTAAAACACATATACAAGCATACGACAAAAGAGACAATTTGTATGAACCTAGAATCCCCAAGCAATTTGCCAAAATTAATTATGATTATGGCAATCGATAGATGGAAACCCCTTAGAGTCAAACCATTTGGCTATAGGTTGGTTGGATCATCTTACAATACTAACCCCTCGGGACCCCATAAATATGGGTACCTAAAACTTAATTTCCTTATTTGCGGGTTCAAGGAACAGTGAGTGCCAAGGAACCTGGTACATGGATAGTGGTTGTTCCGGACACATGACAAGAAACAAGAAAAATCTGTCAAAATTCAAGGAAGTCGAGGTGCAAAAGTCATATTTGGAGGAAATGAAGCTCCGGGAGAAATAAGAGGCATTGGATCCATCAAGAAAAACGGATTAGAAATCACGGATGTTGCATATGTTGAAGGACTCAACTTCAACTTGCTAAACATTAGCCAACTTTGTGACAAGGGTTATAATGTTGGATTCAACATGGGTATATGCCAAATCAAGGACACTGAGTCACCTGAATTTCAAAACGATTAACAAGCTTGCGGAAGCAATCTTGTGGAAGGACTTCCGGACTCGATGTACAAGAAGGAGAGTATATGTGACGCATGTCGAAGGGAAAACAAATCAAATCATCATTCAAAGAAAAGACATGTCCATCTTCAACAAGAATATTGCATCTGCTACATATGGATCTATTCGGTCCTGTTGAACCAACTAGCATAAGTGGGAAGAAATACACCTTGGTGGTAGTAGATGACTACTCAAGATATACATGGACAATATTCATGTGTAAGAAGAAAGAAACTCTACAGAAACTACCACGGTGATGAAGAGGATTCAAAATGAGAAGAGTCAAACCATTATCAAAATAAGATCGACAGGAGGAACCGAGTTTGTCAATGGTATAATAACTCAATATTGTATAGAAAATGGTATTGGTCATGAATTATCTGCGGCAAGGACTCCACAACATAATGGAGTTGCGAAAGAACGAATAGAACTCTAAAAGAAGCGGCAAGGACCATGTTAGTGAAGCAGGCTACCTAAAAGATTTTGGGTCAAGCATAAACACAAAGATGCTACACTCAAAATAGATGCATGATAA
Source organism: Rehmannia glutinosa (assembly GCA_016081115.2). Classification (NCBI taxonomy): domain Eukaryota; kingdom Viridiplantae; phylum Streptophyta; class Magnoliopsida; order Lamiales; family Orobanchaceae; genus Rehmannia; species Rehmannia glutinosa. The sequence goes on along the minus strand of JABTTQ020002742.1, from coordinate 896,693 downwards.
AAGACAAATTGACAAAGACTCCTATGAGATTTGGACAGGGAGAAAACCAAATGTTGCATATTTTAGAATATTTAGATGTAAATGCTTCATCCATAACAATGGCAAAGATAATTTGAAGGCTTTTGATGCTAAAGTCGATGAAGGTATCTTCTTGGGATACTCAAATGAAAGCAAAGCCTCAGAGTACTCCACAAGAGGACTATGGTTACGAGAGGAATCCATTCATGTGGTGTTTGATGAGCCAAATGTAAATGGAGAAGACATTGAAGAGTCACCGAGAAGTTTGAATCAACCAACCATGCGAGAAGAGTCCCTATCTTTGAAGTGAAGCTAGAATTATAAACCCGGATGAAGATGAGATAGATGAGTTTCAAAAACAAAATGGAAAATCTGCAGCTAAGTGATGACGAGAGAGCGATCAAAGCAACATAGTCGCAAGACGATCAATCCAACTAACTTACTCCAACTTTGATGTAAGATGGTGAGAGACCATCCACGAGAACTAGTCATTGGACATATAAGAGAAGGTGTCAAAACAAGATCTAGAACTCAACAAGAAGCCATGTTCACATGCTTTATCTCACAAATAGAGCCTAAAGATGTGTCACAAGCATTGGATGACACACATTGGATTCAAGCTATGCAAGAAGAGCTGAATCAGTTTGAAAGAACTAAAGTATGGGAATTAGTTCAAAGACCCACCCATCAAAATGTTATTGGCACTAAATGGGTGTTCAGAAACAAGATGAACGAGGAAGGTTCTGTGGTAAGAAACAAAGCAAGATTAGTAGCCAAAGGATATTGCCAAGAAGAAGGTATATATTTTGATGAAACATTTGCCCCTATAGCAAGATTAGAAGCGATAAGGATGTTTCTTGCCTATGCAGCTCACAAGAATTTTATTGTATATCAGATGGATGTAAAGAGTGCATTCCTTAATGGTTTATTGGAAGAAGAAGTGTATGTTGAACAACCTCCGAGGATTTGAGCGAGAAGACTCTTGGAGATAAGGTATACAAACTCAAGAAAGCTCTATATGGATTGAAACGGGACCCGAGCATGGTATGATACACTCACACAATTCTTGGTCGAACGGATTCACAAAAGGAAAAGTGGATAGAACACTCTTGAGAATTCAAGACGGGAAGAGCATCTTTTGCTTGTTCCAATATATGTGGATCACATCATTTTTGGATCCACAAACAAAGAGTTGTGTGATAAATTTTCAAACCTCATGCAAAGCAAATTCGAAATGAGCATGATGGGAGAGTCGACATTCTTCCTTGGACTCCAAGTGAAAACAATGAAGGATGGAACCTTCATAAGTCGGACAAAATACACCAGAGATTTAATGAAGAAATTTGGTATGGAAGAGAAGTCTTCTCGTGAAAATACCAATGAATACATCGATCAAAATGGATATGGATGCGGATGGCGGGCACTGTAGATCAAACAAGATACTGAGCACTTATTGGATCATTGCTCTATCTTACGACGCGTGCCAGATGTTCGCCTTATTTTTAGCTTCACCGCAAGTGTACGGTGTAGTTTATAGAATAGGGTAAGCAAGGTCGTATCCACAGAGACTATTAAATTAGTGCGCTAAGTATTGAGCCAAAATAGTTTTATTTTTATTTAGACGATCTTAATTTGATGATTGTTGTGGAGGTAAAGACAAGAATAACCACAAGAATACAAGATACTAAGAATAATGGAATTATCAAGAGAATTAAATGGATTCCCGGATTATGGTTTCAATTAATATTCCTCTTGTTGTCCGATTTAATCAAAGCCAAAGTTATTATCAATACCCCTATAAGACGATCACAACGGTATTTTATCCTCCCTCTCGAGATGTATATAAAGTGTAGATTGAAATATCTATGCTAGCATCTCTACTCAACATAAGATACACAACTCCCAAATGCACAAAAGATCAAATATCCTCACAAATATTCACAAACCTCTCGATTATGCAAATATTCATGTCAAGTACTCAAGATCTAATATTGAAGCTCATCTCTCGAATTATGAATCAATATATCAAACAAGTTAAATCATTGGCCAAGTGATAAAACAAGAATAAGAACAAAGTACTCAAATAGGCTTCAAGATAATAACTTCAACCAAGATTAAAACATTCAACCAGAGTACAATTAATCTACTACCAAAACCCGGAAATCACAAGATGTTTAGCTACTCATTACAAATAAACAACTCATAGACAAATTGTTCATATTCATGACAAGCTAAAATGAAAGATTAAAGCACAAAGAATGAGAAAACTTAGGGAAATGGATAATCTCTCGATTTATCTTCAATCCTCAAGCTCCGATTCGACCCGATTCTTCTTTTGATTCTTCCTTGATGAAGTTGGGCTATTTCTTGTGTTCTTGGGTCTTTTCCGCACCTTTCCTCCTGGTGTGCGCCCCAAAAAGTGGTATTTATACCCTTTTAGAAGCTTAGGTCAATTTGCTTTGTCATTTTTGGAGTTTTTCTGCAAGAACGCACGGGTCGTGCGCCCACGCACGGGCTACCCGTGCGCCATCCCGTAGAAAACATCCAGTCTCTGTAGGCGCACGGGTCGTGCGTCCACGCACGGGTTACCCGTGCGCCACCCAAACGTCCAAATTTGCTCGCGGGGTCTTCATAAGAATTGTAGCCCTTTCTCTTAGCTTTCCATAGCCACTTGAATCATCTTAATATCAATTTTTTAGAGAGAGTTATGGTCAAAATACTAAACCCTGCCAGTGCTGGAAATTCCATACGCGTTTGGATGTTCCTTGAGGTAAATCTCCTTGTTGTTTGATCACCCATGCTTCTTTTGACACACGACTCATCACTATGACTCTATAATCCATATAGTTGGCTTCCAATTGGGTGTAATCGCTCGATTCATGATGATTCTAGGTCGCAATGCTCGTATTTGTCACAAAATCACTCCAAATATCGTTAAATTCCTACAAAACGAGCAAAGCGTAATATCTTTCCCACAAAGAGTGAATACAAACCATTTCATATGAGTTTATGCATGTCTAATCACCATTTTAGTCATATTTATACCTCAAAATACATGCAAAACTCACACCTATCACCAGACATCACCTTTGTTGTAGGTGTATGTGCAAAATTTCAATCTGCTCCAAAAGAAAGCCACATGACTGCAACCAAGAGAATCGTGAGATACTTGAAAGGAAGCCAAGAAGTTGGCTTATGGTATCCAAAGGAAGGTGGATTCAAGCTAATTGGCTATTCAGACTCTTATTATGCTGGATGTAGAGTTGACAGGAAGAGCACCTCAGGCACATGTCAAATGCTTGGAAACAAAGCTAATTTCCTGGTTTAGCAAAAAGCAAAATTCAATAGCCATCTCTACAAATTTGAAGCGAATACATAGGCATGGCAAATTTGTTATTGCCCAAGTCATATGGATGAGACAAAGAATGAGAGACTATGAAGTTGAAGAAAAGGAAATTCCAATCATGTGTGATAACACAAGTGCAATTGCAATCACTCAAAATCCTGTGTTGCACTCAAGAACAAAGCATATCGATATCGTATCACTTCATAATAGATCATGTTGAAAAGAAGGACATCACCTTGGAATATATTTCAACCGATAAACAACTTGGTGACATATTCACAAAACCATTATGTGAGTCAAGATTTGAAGAACTCAAGCATTAGTTAGGGTTAATTGAGTGGAGCCGACACTCGGAAGACTCAAAGAAAAGAAATGAAACACGAAAAGGAAAAAGAGTGAACTCTCAAATCGCCTAACCGAATCACCATATCGGAAAGACATCTCAGATCGAGTTAGTCGACAAAAAGTCACTAGGAGAACTGTGAGAAGAAGAGTTAAATCGATAATGGATAAGTTGAGTCATTTATGAGCAAAGGGACAAAAACGCAGTCGTTTTTACTAAGCGGGAATGTTTTTAAGAATGGCGTCAGCATAATTATGCGTGTATAGGAAAAAGTCGCACACCAAGCTTATGATTGGATATAAATGTTGCCGCATTAAATACGAGACATTAAATGCTAATCGGCGTGCAAAATCTAATCCGTTGATTTCGATCACATTTCAAAAACCATCCGCACGTTCTTTCAGGAACCATATTTAAACCATTTTCGTCCGTTTCTCTCACACATTACCAAAAACTGTTCACTTTTCTCTCTCAAAAGCAAAGGCAAAAACTCCCTCAAAAACCCTATCAATCTTCAAATCATCTTCTAAGTTTCATTCGGTGAAATACTGAAAAATGGAATCTACTCACGATTTTGTCAAGCTAGGAAAACAAATCCACACTGGGTCTACTGTGGATTTCGAGGGTATGGTCAAACAGGGTCCGATGACGCCCTCATAAAGAAGATCGCTGGAAAACTTGAAACGACTGGGCTAAAACCATTTCTCGACGATGGACTTTCCGATGACCTATGTGGAAGAGGTCGCGCGATTCGGCGTGAATGCCGAGATTCACGATGAGGGATCAAATCCTCTGTTCACGGGAAGGAGTTCATCATCACCGCCAAGGATTTGGCGTAACACCGCTCATTACCGTAGAAGGAGCACCGAAATCAATGAAGTGATGTTGACTTGGCTGCCGCTTGGAAGGAAATAGCCAAGACCGACTATCTTTGAAAAGATAGTCTACACAACTAACAAGAGGTCTGTGAAGGAGGACTACCACAAATTGTTGGACATTGTTGCCAAATGCATAGACATCAAATTTGGCGGCTTTGACCAATCGTCAGCGAAATTGATCGTATTGGCTGCGATCATTGAAGAAAAGAAAGTGAATCGGCTGAGTTTGTCTACGCGGACTCGCCGTAATGTAGAACAAATCCTTCAAAGAGAATGGAGCATTTGGAGGATCCCCGGGATACGTTCAGTGATTGGCCGGTGATGGAGGTAAAGGAGTCCCTCTTCGACATGGAAAGGCGGTCCATGTAAACAAGAGGATGTTCGAGATCAAACCTCTCAGCGCGCACGAAGAGAGCCTACGCTAAGAGAGTCGATCACGAGTGAGGAGGAATCACCGACCCTAAAGATACTGATTGTCTCCTCTCCACCAAAGAAGAAGGCTGCCCCCTGCACTGCTAAGAAGAAGCTACGCTTCTGCAACATAGAAAAACAAATCGCTCCTGCCCTGCGCAGCAGTCACTGCCCCCGTAGCCGTGTCTCCCCCCCTGCAGCCGTAGCAAGGCAGAAGGAATCCCAAATACCTTCTCCATTAAGAAGAGGAGAACGATAAGCCAAGACGGCCGGCTCCTCGAGAAGAAAACAACAAGACCGACCCCTGCCGCCCAAGACTCGGAAAAACCTTGTCGAACCAAAATCCCTCCTCGGTTCAAACAAGAAAAAGGAGAAGAATTTTCAAGCGTTAGAGCTTGAGAAGCCGGGCCGAGTCTGTCACTCACCGAAAAAGATACCCGAGATCTAGCTGGAGAAGTAGAGTCTCCGGGCGTGATTGATGAAACGGCCAAGTCTGTTGAGGCCGATCGGCCAGAGGCAACTCGATGACCCACCGGTGTAGTCGAACAACCGAGGAACAAAGAATGGCCGAGACAACCGAAGTCACCTGTTGACGAGGTTGTTTCTCCACTGTGAATAACAGGTCGCCAAGGTGTCGGCAAAGTCTACTACCTTCAATACCTGGAAACGAGGGCCAAGAAGATGATGAAGACGATTTAATCATGCACTCTCCATTGTATCCGGACATCCAAAATCGTCTGTAGTGGAGAAAATGGAAGGTGAGCCTAACCAGAGTGCGTTTCAACATCCGAGTTCATTGGCTTTGAGAATAAGAACTCTTCATATTTCTTGAGGTGGACACATCTTTGCAAGCCCCTTGACGAGATAATTGCATAAATATACTGGAAATTCGAAAAGAAAATGAACGCTAAAGCTAAAGAGACGCAGAGGCACGTGAGAAGGCCAAGATCCGCCTATCACCGCACCCGCGAACATACACATCCTCACCTTGACGTCCTATCGAGGAAAGTGATGAGGACCTGGACCCTCTTGCTCGCCCTGAAGAGTTGCAAATGCATCAAGCAATGGAAGAATCCAGAATCCTTCATGAGCAAAGAATGATGGAGGGACCAGGAGAGTCCTCCAAAACACACCGGATATAGAGCCAATGGGAGTGGTGCGATATTGCCACCGTTCTTGCTGCCACCACTTCCCCTCACTCGAGAAGAAGGAACTAATGGAACGGCAATGAAACCGGGATAGTGGGGACCCTAGTCGAGCCAACTCCTAATGAAGGTGTCTTACCACCGCCCCAACGGTGAATACTCAATGGGAACAGCCGGGAGTCCGAGACGAGTGACCCCATTCCAAGTCACTCACCGTGGTGTGCCAGGTGGGAAAACTCCCTCCACCGGCAAGGTCGAAGGATGTTTGCGGTGACTCCACAACGAATCTAGGAGGCGAAGTGGAGAAGGAACAAACACGAAGTACACAAAGCAAGTTGTCATCGACAAGGCTCGATGATTGAGATCGTCTCACCGAGGTGCCAAGCGCTCTGAAGGCTAATGACGATCTTGATGCGATCGAGGCACGAGGGAAGGAACGTACAGGAGTTAACACTGGGCGACGAAAGTGCAATCCATGGAGTTGAGACTCCAATGGATGCCACCGCAGAAGACCCTAAGACAGCTAACACCGTCGAAAGGGATGTGCAAGGCCTCATTGCGATTGAGACTGCGAGGAGGTAATGAAGGTCAACGGGAAGTTGAGACTTCCTGGGGTAAAGAAGTCAAGTACGAACATCCCTCCTACTATCATTGATCCATCGAAAAGGAGATAAGTGCACTTCACGATTCCCAGGATAATCTGATGTAACCTTTCTCGGGATCGGAAGGAGACGATGAAGCCGAGTCATCCCCCGTGACGATCCAAAACACTCAACGAGGATGTTCCAACCACGAGTAAATCGACCTCAAGTCTACTCGTCAAACTTTCAACTTTGATGAGCCACCCATGGAAATCTCATCATCGTCCGATGACGCTTCGATAAGGCCGAGGACTAGTCAACTCACGTGGAAAAACCAGTGAGACCAAAGAAAGCTGTTGAGACAAAGTGAGGCTCGGCAAGTCGGGTCAACTTCACAACAGACACCCACTGAAACAGAGTCCATCTGCGCAGCTCCCAAGCTGCAAAGGGTTCGACTCCATAAGAACTTCACGAGCACCACTCATCATTGAACAAATTCCGAGTTGCTCGTGATGATCCCTTTGTAGAATCATTTCCCTTCTCTCTGAGGTACCCGACCTCCCCCGAAGAGTCGAGAGAAAAATCTCGCGCGCTTCCACGGCACAGATCCTGTCATTCCATCGTATACCATCGTTCTAGCCGACTATGATTTTTACGCCGCTTGGCGTCACCGCAACAGAGGGGAACAACGAAGTTTGGGAGGTGTTCAAAGCATTATTTGCTGAAATTGAATGGATGGAGAGGCACCAGGCCTCGATGGACATGAGACTGGATAACAGAGATGCCAACCTTACTGCTGACTTGAGAGGCATAATAGTCAGAATCAGGGAGTGGTGGCAACAACAGCAAACAATGCGCGTGGAACAAGCTAGATATTTCAGAACATTGTTCAATAAGTTGTTGGTATGGCGAGCTGAGAATGCTGATGCAAAGACAAAGTTGAGAGAACACATTGAGCACATGCATGAATCTCACACTGCTGAGATCAAGCTGCTGCGTGAGCAAAATAAGAATGAGCTCCTGCGTATGGAAGAAAACATGGATCGAAAATTCAGCCTTCTCATGGCTGAGATGAAGTTAATTACAGCTGAATCCAACGCTACTCGCTCTGAGTTTCGCGCCGCATACTCCGCAGCAGACTCGAAGCAGAACTTGGCTATCAGCAGACTCGACTTCCTGCTCGCTAGTTTGTTTCCAGGGGTTCCTCTCTCCTTTGATGATGCCAAAAAGGGGGAAGAGGAATACCTAAAAGCGCTGAAGAGATCTGAAGTTGAGAAGGAGGAGCAGTTGTGAAGGGAAAGACAGTTGAGGAAGTTTCAAGAGAAAAGAAAGGGAAGTCTCGTTGAGGGGAAGGATCGAGAGATGTGACCTTAATGATTGCACAAACCCCCCAACAAGGTCTTGTCACGGTGATATTATCAAAACTCCCGATGACTCTGCCACTCCAACACTGTTGTACCTATGGCCGACAAGAGAAAGACATTTGAAGCGGGGATGGAGGAAGTGGAAGGAATGATGAATGCCCGAGTTATGGATATTCGAAAACAACACGGAGGCATTCCAAAGAGATGAGACACTTATGCCATCTCGGATGCCGGAACCGAGCGAGATCGCTTGATGAATTTAAAACGCTCGCATCTCAAGGATACTTCTCAAACATGTCCATGGCTCAAGCTTGGGACTTGTCTTGGGAAAAGGGTCTCACACTATGTGAAGAAGGCGACAGCACGTGAGACTACCGACAATCCTCTGCTGGTCACTTTGCTAGTCACTCACCGGGAAGAAGAAGACCCCGATTACAATACACGCCCATAGGAAGAGGTAGAGGAAGAAGCGGTGGTGGAGGAAGAGGTTTCGGACCTAGACCTCGCCCAAAAACATTGAGTACATAGATCCGGGCAAGAAATGAGGGATCTCATCAAAGGTTTTGACGAAGTAGCCAATGCAAGTGGGTAAGAACAATGATGAGTATGTGAAAAGAATTGAAGAAGAAAATAAAAGACAAACTCAGCTATGGGAGGAGAGACAAGAAAGAATAAGAAGAGATGAAGGCCCTTAAGGCGTATGAAAAGAAGAAGAAAGGTGAAGATGAGAAAAAGGAAAGAAGACCGAGGAAGATGACAGAAGAAGAAGAAGAAAGAAGGAGAAAAAGGAGATGAAGTGTTGATGTCCACCCCTTCATGCATTTTACTATGTAAATACATTTTATGTAAGTCTTCTCAATAAATCAGAAATTCTCTATTTTTGCGTAGACACGATGTTTGCTCGATACACTTTGTAAACATTTGTGTAAAGGACAAGAATGTTATGATCAATAAAAGAATTGATTCTACGCATACATTCTCTCGTGAATGCACTATCGTATGTATCTTTGCTATTTACATTTTGAATGTTTTAAGTTTTGGCATCATCAAAAAGGGGAAATTGTTGGGAAATTTATTGCTTAGATTTTGATGAATGCCATGTAAAACTTAGAATAGGAAGTTGGCACCCCATTTTCATTGTAAACTCGCATTGTAATAAATAAGGCCGGTCAAGCCGAGTTAAGTCGACTATGCCTAAACATGCAAGAAGACAATGGAGACTAGAAGGAAGACTCCGTTGTAAGACAAACAGTATGGCAAAGAAGAGAAGACGGGAACTCGAATGAAGGAGCAAAAGAGATGCAGATCGGTGAGTAGAGTATCGATCAAGTCAACTCAAGATAGCCAAGTCTCAAGTTGAAGTGACAAGAGTCATCCAATGATTGGAAGGCGACTCTAAGTCACCTGGGGGAAAGCAAGGAAATGCAAATAAGTCGAGATAATCGGAAGAGATCCATTGCATAGAAATCAAGGGAATTACGTAAACAAGTAATACCTCCATACTACCTTTCTCGAAGTGCTCGGTCGAGGAAGCGTGCAAAAGGAATGAACCAAAGGAAGCACTCGCACCATGTCGAACTCCTCGAAAAGTCAAGAACAATTCATACGAGGAAGTGGCAATTCCAAGGATCGCAACAAGACAAGCCAACGACCACAAGTGACTTTCAAAAATAAGCTATCTCTTCAACGGGCGATTTTTGAAAGATCACTATAAAAGGCCGAGGAATGACTCAGAGAAAGGTTACTCAACCACGAACATTCAAGCAAACATTTGAACAAGAACCAAAAATATTCTCAAATCATTCAAGATTAATCCTCAAGCCTACATTACGAAGAAAATCAATCCAACACTCACCTTGTGAAGGAAAGATAACTTTAATCGCTTGAAGAGGAAATTGTTGAAGAATAAAGGGGTCTACATTCCACGAAGGATTGTAGGAAGGTTCAAGGTCGAACCGAGTCTAAAGTTTTTGGAGGGCTTCGTGATCAAATTCAAAGAGCTTGAGCAAGTGGGCTGTAGTAGCAAGGCAGCTCTCCCCGTGAAGAAGGCGAGTCGTCGAGAAGCCACCGTGACCAAGGCATCTCCGCATCGAGTCCCAAAGGATCAAGTCACCGTGTGATCAAGACTTGTATCCGGATCATTACCACTCGTATCTTGATCAATACCTAGTGGATTCCTCCATGAGTTGGAGAAGAGAGGAGTAGAAGAATTACCCCATCTTGAACCTCTATAAAAATTATCGTGTCATTTACATTTCAAGACTTTAATTCTCGCATCTTATTTATTTAACTTTTATTGATAAATTTGCTATCCACTTGATAATATCTAAGTACTAAACCAAATTTAAGGGTGTAAAGTCTTCCGCTGAAAATAAATCATAGTCGAGTTAAGTCTTTAGTCAAAACTATTTGAGTTATTCTATCAACTCGATCAGTGCATTGAGTAACTAACTCACTGGGATTAACTAACTTAGCTATCCATCAAGGACTCAACTGTGAAGTATTAACTCTGATTATTTAAAAGGATTAAATCGAAAAGTTGGTAAGGTTTATTCAACCTCCCCTTCTAAACCTTACATTCACACCCCTTGGGACCTACAATTATGAATTTTTTTAAAGTCGATGGGGAGAGGGAGGGGAGGAGGGAAACAGTGGCGGTCGCCAGTCCCCCTGGCTCCGTCCCTATCCTGGAGAACAAGTAGGTCCTTGCCTCAATGCTCTTGACCAACTAAAAGAGCTCATTGTAATACTATAAAAATGTCCAAAACATTGATATAAGACGATATCTTATTACTTTACATGATCATAAGCTTTCTTAAAGTCCAATTTATATAGAACTTTGTTTCTATTACTTGAATCCACTTTGCTAACAGTTATATCCAAAATCCATTACCTCCCACAAATGTTATTGGACCCTAGTTGATCTTTCCTCATTTAAGGACATAAAAGTTTTGGCAGAATTTTGACAATAGGTCCACGAAAATCAGTTGGCCTATTGTTAAATGTTATTCCAATTATTATTGCTCCTCTTTCCTTGGGAAACTATTGCGCAAAAGCCAAACTAAAGCTTTTCTAGGGCGTTTTCATCTCTCTTAAATTTTTTGCAATATCACTGTCACATCTTTATGGACCACCAACCAAATATTTATGCAAAAGTTACAGTAAATCTATTCGGGTTTGACCCGTTTGGCTTTTTTTTTTTAAACTTCAAAACCCCATTTTCTATGAAAGACCTTTGTATGAGGAAATTGAGATGGAGATTTGAGATTCCTATTGTAATCAATATATAAAAATTGAATATCGGATGCCACAATCAAGTTTAGGTTTCAATATAAGTATTTGTGAAAGAAATGGTAGATGAATTCATAATCACGAATACATTGTTCGCTTACTTTGGTGTTTATCAGATAACCTGAAATGGTGACCAAGCAGTTGTTGATGCAATAGGAAAACTCATGACTTGGCAACTGACAAAATTTGTAGGCTAGAAAGTTTTACTTTCCACACTTTTGTGCATGCTCTGTGCTACCTGGACCTAATCCATACTTTGTGCATCATGATACTTAAAAAAATGAATGTATTTCTCGAGATCCATTAGAAAAGAAATTACAAAATGGAGAGTGCATTCTCTGCACATACTCTAGAAATGTAGAATAACTAAAAAATTGACTTTCACTAAATATAGAAGAAACATGTGATTTATATGTTTGTAGGTAGAATACCAAGTGTACGTGCATTATTTATATAAGGTTCAACTAACTTTTTTATGGAATGCAGACTTTACTAATCTTAAAAAAATAATAATAGTACATCATAAGCATTTTATCACTCACTAATGAAAAATCACCCATTTTTAAGACCAAACTGCAATGCTGAGTATGATTATACTCAAGTCTCATATAGGTTGCAATGTTGGCTTCTTGATTGCACAAGTGGTTGAAGATCCAATCTTTTAACACGGTTTTTGCAATGCCAACCTCTGAACATAAATGCACAACATCTTCTTTGGAATACTCATGAAACGTCTTCCAATTATTTCTTCCCGCGATAATCTTTTTTCTCTCCACTCTCTATAATCTGCACTTGAACCAATATATTAGACAATCAGAATGAAGAATCACATAAAAGCTTGCTTTATTGCTGATTCATTTCTTGCCTTCTCATTGCAGGGTTTGATGTAGGAGAATGTGTATGGCTAGTGGATGATTGTCGATGGACTTGTGACTGAGGGTGCAAACCATTAATTTCAGTGCATGGCTCCTCGACGTTTGTTGATGATGATCAACTTGTGGCTATAGGAGTTGAGCCGGAATGGCATGCAAGGTTGACCAAAATATTGTAAATGCAATTTTAGTGTGCAACAAAATTATATGAATGATTCAAATTTTCCATAAATGAGGTTCCTACATTCTATAGTGCCAATACTTTTGTTGCATGGATGTGAATAATTTTGTGCAACTTAAGGATGTAAACTATAAAAATAATAATTTTGTTTCAAGTTATCAGTGCAATATATGTGCATTTTTTGTGGTATCTGGAATATATTTGGTACCATAAACCATTGTTGAGTCTATTTGTAAGTGTAATTTCAAAATTGAAGAAATGAACAAAATTTTAACTAATGAAACAAAAATAAATTTATAAATCTGGAGTATAACATATTAAGTAATATACAATATCTTGATAAAAACAACTATGTCTATCTCATAGTGTATGACAATAATTTGTTGTGCCACAACATCAACAGGAAAATGATAAGTTAGAAGTCACTTAAACCTTAAGAAACATAACCTATGATTAGAAGAGAAAAAATGTGTTGCTTAACATGGAATAATGGTCAATACGTTTTGAGATTTCAACGAAATAAAATAATAATTTATATTTTCTCATGACCTAATTTTGATGTTGGAGTAATTAATTGAAGCTTGGGTATGAATGTTGTTAAAGATCCAAAATTTTAACACAATTTTTATTTTTCAATCTCCAAAATATAATAATGTCTTTTGTAGAAAAGTCATATATCATCAACCCATTGTTGTTCTCTGCAAGAGCTCTCAAGTGGTTATTGTGCTATTGTGGTATTCATTTTCTGTATGTATGGACCTGCGTCAATAGTAAACCCTCCACTATGTTTTTTATGTTATCCTTATTTTTATTGAATAATTATAAAAACGATCTTTGTGCATCTTAAGAATATAAATTAGAAAGAAACAATGACTTTATGTATAGTTAAAGTGCAATTATAGTGCAATCCTCTCTTATTCTTTTTATATATATATATATATATATATATATATATAGGCGATTGTCACTGCCTATGTGAATTTAAGTCTAGTTGAATTGAAGAATGGGAGAATGAAGAACCGGATAAAAGATTCTAATGAAAGAAAGCAGAAGCAATTTGCGGAAAAAAAAAAATCAATTTGCCTACAAGAAAAAATCATTGTACTTAAAGTATTTACCTACAGATTCTAAAACTATTGGTAAATACCTATAATATTTCTATCATAAATTTCAAAATTGTCGGTGATTTGTCGGTAATTTGTTGGTATAATTGGGAGAAAAATAATATTTTTTATTTTGTAGGTAAATATAATAATTAGTGATCACAAAAAATCATTTATATTGGTAAATTATGTCAGTAAATTGAAATTTTCTTATAGTATTGTAAATTTGGGATCGAGCATTGGAAGTTAGAAAAATTCTCAGCATTAATATTATTTCAATTGTAAAAACATGATACTAACATGCATGTCTGTCATAGAAATTTACTTTTAAATGATACATATAAATACGATGACATAAGATGCTTACATAAGACATATCTTTTAATATCTACACTTTCAAAATTTAAATTGAAGGAATTCCTAGTCCATACTATTCCATGACGAAATCCAATGCTGGAGTATGACCAACTTGATCTTAATTAGTGCCTGTTGTTATTGAGGATCCAACTTTTTAACATAGTTTTTCTTATTTCTATCTCAAAACTATTTGATTAACTCCAATTTTGAATAGTTACCACTTTTAAATTGTTTCCCGGAATATTTCTTATAGTTATTGCTCTCTATAAGAGCTCTCAGTTTTCCATTTGCTCTCTTGTTATCTCATAATTGTGGCCTAGTCCAACTCTTTTGAGATTGTTCAGGGAGTATCTCCCACATCCAACTTTTTGGTCCATAGAAGAGAATGTATTCCAATAAGAAAAATCCAAAAAATGAAAGCAAAGTGATAGGAATAAAATGGAAATCATCACTTTGTAAGTTATCAGCATACTTGTTGTATGACTAGTCCTTCGAAGTCTGCTCTCATTCACTGACAAGGTGATTTAATAAGACAACCTTATTGGCACCAATAGAGATGAATGAATATATTTCTTCCAGAATTGGAACTAAATTGCTAATCAAAAGTGCTACAGTATTCTTGCATGTCTGGTTTTAACGTGAGATAACTTATCAAAATTTGCGCGATATTTGTTCACGTATATCAAATAATATATTCTTCTAACTAAATATTTGTTCACTTCTATTAGAGAACATATTCTTCTTACCAAATATTTGTTCACTAATAACCAATGTTCTAAAAAGCACTAGCTCTAGTTTGGCGACAGACTAGGGCCTAGCGCCTAGGTAGAGCCTTGGCGGAGTTAGGAGAAATCGACCTGGGCAGGGTTATGCGAGGCCTAATCGGAAGAATAACGTATGCAGACAAGGAGACCTAGAGACTACGAGGGGACTAATCAGGGCTAGGCGGGAATTTTTAGACAATGCTTATGACAGAGAATATATTATTCTAACCATTATTTGTCGTTGATATTGCTATGACTTTTTCATATTAAGAAATGGAACCTTATCATCACAAAATGTGTATCACCATTATTCAAAAGCATGCAAATGTATCAATACCACGACTATCCGGTCTCTCACGTCACCATCAAAGTGTATCAATTTTTTGGTTTCATTTGTAGCCAGATATGGTGTTTTGGACAATTACGAAACTATTTAATGTCTATGACCTGAAGTAGATACACTACAAGTTTGCAAAAGTCTCTCCATAGAAATATATACATCATGCCTCTAAAGAAAAAATCGCCCAAAAGATGTCATCTCCCATGACAAAGTGTTCTACAATAGACAAGTGGACCAAAGAGGTCAACCAAAAATTTATCCATCTTCTTGTTGAGCAGGCAAAAGAATGGTAATTTAATCCTGATAAGCACAATCTAATGCCACAAAGTCTTCTCAAGTGGGTTTGAACAAGGCTCTTGGCACTGATTTTGATTATCCGTATTGTGTTCAACAGACTAAAAAGATTTGTAAGAGCTACCAATTTTCAATTGAATAATTCATCAAAGTGGAGTTTTCCATAATCTTATCTCGCATAAGATCGATTATGACCAATACGTATGGAATTACATTTGTAGGGTAAGGATTCAATAATAATTTTAGTGAGTAATTCAAGTATTGTTTATTTATATCTAAGTAAATATGTGATACAAGTAATATGAAGTGAACTTGGAATGGCTTACATGGTGGAATGGGAAAGAGACTTCGATGGTCTTTGTTGCATCATTCAAGAAGCTCTCATAGATAGTGCCAATTTTAGAGAAGAGATCATAGAGATATCAAGTGATCATGAAAACGATGAGTAGTAGTAGTACACCAGCGGACAATCCCATTATTTCTACTGGATTGAACATTGAATCGGACAACATGGATAACAACTTTTGGAATGAACTCTCTTGGTATCAATCTAAATCTGCAAGTGCATGATCTCGCATGCGGACACTGAAAATCCTCCAACAAGGTTGTCCTCTACTGATGAGATTATGAGCATGTTCAAAAAATATTGGGACCAGTTTAATCATGCCTCCGTCCAACCTTTGGAGACCCAACAACTAATTCTGCTGCTTCGAACTCCCCAATGAAAAAACCATGATCGTCGACAACAATTCATGATATTGTTTGGGGGAGACTACTTCTTAGTTTCGTCTACCTTATCATCTTTTGTTTAGGAGTGTTTAGTTGTGTCTCAAGTTTATATATTTCTAGTTGTTTCCCAGTCTTTAGGTTTGTTTAATTGTTTCCCAATAAATTGCATTTCTAGTTGTTTCTAGTCCTGGTGTTCTATGAATGCCTCATATACTTTATTCCCATTGGGAAACATGTTTTCAATGTTTGCTTTCACTTGTTCAGTTATATTGGAAGTGAATGTTAATTGTGGGTATTTTAAAGCCGAAACATTTCTCACAATGTTGATTATCATTTTAGTTACAATTTTTAATTGAATTTTCAGCTTCAATATTACACATAAATGATATGATGCACAAATAAAAAATAGAAAATGAGACTACACAACATCACCATGACATAGAAACAGTAAATTCATCAGCAGTTACTAACACAATTGCTCAATCAATTCAAGTGGTAAATTAATTTACAACGAACATACTATTAAGTTAAAATCAAAATAAGTTGTCAAGTATCAGGTTTCACGACCAAAACAACTAGTGTGTTTGGAGTACACATGCAGTTGTTTAACACACCTTAAATTTCAAAATTTCAAAATTGTACATAGGCATATACTACTTCCTAGTATATATCACAGGTTCCCTGCTAATTTCATCCTTGTGAACTCAGCCCGGCTTCGTCCAGCAAACTAGAAGATAATTCCAGGTCCTCAGTGTTATTAACAAGAAGTTTCGAAACCAACAACGTATCTCGCAAAACTTAATCTGTGTATGGTTCCAACGACCCCAAAGACCCCTTTCTATGCCACCTAAATGTCGATTTCATAACCAATTATTTGGATATTTTTGGCCAACCTATCTTTCACGTTACAACAGAAGCTTTTCATGATTTCATACATAGGATCAATACTACCGACTGGTTTTCTTTTATGCTCTGTACCCTTTTCCCGGATATAGATGTTTGGAGAGTGCTTCCAAATTGACATACATACATAGTTTTTGTTTCATCCTCAAAGTTGTCAAACAAGTTTTCTAAATTGGCAAGGGACTCTTGTTGTGGTATATAAATTCCATTAAGCACATGACAACATCGTGATAAGGCTGTCATAATCATTGTTAATGTGTATCTTCAAGTTGATATGTGGAATCCCTTTTAGATCTGTCTTAGGAAGAACTTTCTACATTTCATGTTCCAATTCTTGAAGATACAATTGGGATCAACCTTGTGCTCTAGTGGTTGAGACATGTGTTATAAGGGTGAATGACTTGGGTTCGATTCCATACAGGTGCGTGTGTCCCCTCCCCAAGCTCCCCCCATTGTACTAAAACCAATGCTTGAAGATACAATTTTGAACTCATTTTCATATTTCTAACCATTTGCAATACCTTTTTCATAGCTGCAACCAACACCTCTTCTTCGTGTCTACTCCAACTCCTTCTACCCTTGTTATTCTTCATTCGCACTGGTTTTGGAAGGTTTTCAATTGACGTATCCATTCAACTTCTATGAATCAAGTGGCAAATATTTCATGATTTAGAAAATATTAGCTTCAACAAAAGGAAAAAAAATGCACACAGTAGCATATATATATATTGAAACGATAATGGCTAATAACAGACAATTTTGGTTGAAAATACTTTAATTTAAACATGCTAATGAGAACAGAAGAATGATCAAAGCACTCAACAGAGTATTCCAAAGTATTAGATTCAAGAAAAATAAATCGAGCTCCCGTTAACCTCAATGAAAATGAAAATAAACAACAAACACTATTTTTTGTTCATAATTACAAGTTAAAGAAGCAACTAAATGCATGAAGAAATATAAAACAAAAAATAGACAACAACTATAATACACTGTAATATAAAATCGGTTATGTTACAATGATATTCCACTGATATCTTTCAGACTATCCTTCACCTATCCACTCATTAAACATGGATTGGGCTAAATTATCTCTCCAACTTGACCAAAAGTGTGATGGCTTTAACAATATCAATGAAGTCCATGTTTTCAATATCTTCATGGTCATCTTCACCGTCATCACTCAACAACTCTTTCATGGGATCAACATACAACACTAAGCGGATGAAGTTATAAAGAAGTACACAATCCATTATCGTTCCATTTGGGATTTTTATATCATAAAAGGTTTAACTCCGTAGAATAGCCCATCGTTTTTTAAAAAGACCAAATGCTCTTTTAATGACATCGTAAACTTTTGAGTGGGTCATCTTGAAGAACCCTTTTGGATTTTGTGGAATTGAATTTTATTCACCCCATTTATCGAGATGGTACCTAACTCCTTTGTATGGAGTTAGGAATTCTTGATCGTTGGTTTACCCATTGACATATAAAAAAAACACATATTTAATGATTTTTGAAAGCACTCGTCAATGTAGTGAGATTGTTACTTGAAAACGTTGCAAGAAAAAGAAAAAAAATATTCAATTGTAATTCATGCAATAAAACCTTGTGAGATTTTTATACCATTAGGCCTATGAATTGCAGAACGCAAGACTTTATAATCAGCCGCAGAACCCTCCCAGCCAGTTAGCAGATAATAAAATTCATATTTCGGTCACAAACTCCTATTGCATTTACTACAATGTCTGTTTTCCTTGTTATATATCTTGCGCTTAATCGTCTTTAAAAACTTTGGCATTGATATGGGTACCATATAATGCAACTAGATAACCCTAAAGAGGTAATAGATTAAGTTACACCAGTCAATCCAAAATATTTAATTCTAATAACAATTCAATATAAGAAGTTTTTCAATTATTCTCATATATGTTTTATGACAATTTATTAGTATATATATATTTCAAATAAATTTACTTTAAACGAACTCCATCTAGGATTTGTGCAGTTGTCATCAACTGGTTGAGGACTAACAAGAAGTAAAGTGTGAAGCCTCAAAATAGAATTCAGTACATCATGGAAGTATCTGCTTACTCTTTGTCCAGATCTCTTGAAATCAGTACACGCAATCCAATTTTTCGTATGATGTGCCAATACAGAAAAAAAAATAGTATGTTATTCTCATTAATTGACACATATCTAGAATCTACAAAGCCTCACACATGTTTTAACGAGTAGAAAAATTTAGCAAAGACACTCTGCATCATCCTCAAAAGTCTAGACAATCAACACCATTATGTGATATCAAGTCATCTAAATGTTATATCTTTTTAGGTATTCTATTTGCCATAACATATTTAATTCCTTGTTTACGATTTCTTATTCGTCTTCCAGCTCGCATGAGAATTGTACTCACAAATATATTTAGTATAAAAATACTTTCTAAAATTATTTCTTCATTTAGTAGAAATATCTCTGCTCTTCTTCATGAAATTTCAGATGTCGTTCTAAGTAAAGTTGTTATAGAATAGAGATACTTATAAACATGTTGGTATATGCAATTCTCCTACCTAATAATTTAAATTCAGAATATGAAACAACATGCTTCTAATATTTTAATGATATAATATTTCAAGTATCTTAATGCAGGAGTTACTAAAGGAAGATTCATTTTCATATGCTATTAAAAGAATACATTGCAGCTTTGAAGAAAATAGCCAACAATAAGAAATATCAGGTATTTGACAATTGCAATATATTTATATAGAAAACGTATCCAACACCCATTAAAGAGTTTAATATAAAAATTATCCAACTCCCATTAATCAATAGAAAAATTTACAAATGCCCTAACTCAAACAAATCAGGCTAAATTGCAATTTTGGTCCACTAATTATACCCATTTTGGAATATTGGTCCACTTATTTATGGGTTTGCAGAATCGATACACTAATTTTTAATTTTGCGCACATTTAGTAGAACTTTTGCCGGAAATTACGGTTTTTGCCGGAATGTTGCACATGTCGGTCACATGACCCCTTCAATTTGGGGATTTTCTGATTTCTAGTGACCAGTGCTTATGTGGATAGAGAGAGAATGCAATTTGAGTGCTTAGGTGGAAAACAAATGCCATGTAGACGCCAATTGTGGAGATTTTCTAATTTTCATTTTTTTGTTAATTATACAAACAAATATAAATAATAATAATAAAACTTTTTATTATTCCTTAATGTTATTTTAATTTCTTGACACTTTATGAATAATTTAATAAATGTAATTCAATTATAAATTAATTATTCATATGAATATATTTAAGTGATATAATTCAATATTCATTTTTTCAAAATAATTAGAAAAAAATAGAAAATACATTTCCATGATTCCTAATTTATTATCTTAATATATTGACACTTAATAAATAAATGTAATTAACCAATTCAATCATGAATTTTAATTATTTAACTA
Organism: Rehmannia glutinosa; assembly: GCA_016081115.2. Lineage (NCBI taxonomy): Eukaryota > Viridiplantae > Streptophyta > Magnoliopsida > Lamiales > Orobanchaceae > Rehmannia > Rehmannia glutinosa. The sequence goes on along the minus strand of JABTTQ020002742.1, from coordinate 876,308 downwards.
CCATTAATTTGGATAGAATTCAGTATATCTTAATTAATACAACTCAATTGTCATATTCTAATTAATTTAATTTATTATTATTATAATTAGTATAATTCAATTGCAAACTAATTTTTATTTAACTAACTAATTGTTATATAACTTAGTATAATTAACTAATTATTTCACAAAAAAGATATAATTAACTAATAAAAATTGGGTGGCTTCAACACTTTCACCCACAAAATTACCGCGGGCTTTAGCACCCCAATATCACCGCTGGCCGTCGGACTTGAGCACCTTCACCATCTCCACCACGCCATCATCTGTTGCGGCCATTGGTAGTACCTTCATCCTGCGCCCATCCGCTTTGCCCAAGTAACAAAAAAACGACGACTTTAAATCCGCGCACACTACCATCTAAATCGTAAACCACCACCTAACTTCTCTCCCCTTTCTTTTAAATTAATTAACAAAAACCTTCCAAGATCCGACTATAAAACCCACCCACATCTTCTTTATCTTATAGATCTGGAAAATGTGTTCGTGGTGGTTGGCATCGAAGACAGGTTCGATGTTGGTTTCTTGTGTCCATTCTGCCTAGAGGAGCTATCCATGGTGGTGGGGATACAAATAGTTGGGCGGTGATGGTGCAGATTTGGGGAAGAAGGATTGACAATGGTGGGGCAATAAAAAGGACAGACGGTACGGTGGTGGTTTAATTTGGGGAAGAAGATGAATTGGAAAAAAAATGATAAATTAATAAGAAAGAAAATAAAAGGAAAAAAGAAGATAAATTAAAAAATATATAAAATTAATTTAAAAAAAGAAATAAAAAGAAAAAAAGAAGTGAGCCCATTTTCTCAACACATTTTTCCAGTTGGGATGCCCAACCTGCCACCTCATCCAAAATTGCCTAAAATTTGAAATCCCCAAATTTGGAGACACACGTGAGACTCACGTGCAGTATTTCGGCGAAAATTGCAATTTTCGGCTAAAATTGTACTAAATGTGCGCAAAATTAAAAATTAGTGTATTAATTTTGCAAACCCATAAATAACTGGACCAATATTCCAAAAGGGGTGTAGTTAGTGGACCAAAATTGCAATTTAGCCAAAAAAATCAACTTACAAAACAAGTAAATCAAGTTTCAAATCACTAATATGGACAATGGGTATGCTTGCTAAGGTTCACAAAGAAAATTAAAGAAATTGACTTATAAAGATGTTAACCTAAGCTGGAGTCGATGTTATCTTCATCCAAAGCATGATGAATTCTGAAGTAAATAAAAAAAAACACTGCAAGATTTCAAGTTAAATACACAAAATAAGAAATATAGGGTTCATAAAGAAAATCAAAATAAAGGAAGAAATTAACTTCTTTGTCAACTTTGGTACACCAACTACGCCGATCTTCGATTTACAATAGGTAGGCTTTGGCTAGGGTTCTTGAATTTTGTCCGATGTGTTTATAATCGACTTAAGTGTTTTAGGCAAATGGAACATATATCATATTAGTGATGTAACGTTTTTCATTAGTTAGTTACTCTTAACTAACTTTCGATTATGGTTCGGTTATGGTTGTTACATCGCAAGCTATTATAAATACTCCAGCCCCTTGTAATTGTAAACTCAGTTTTTAGATAATGAAGTTCATAATTCTCTCTCCATATTATATTCAAGATGGTATCTAGAGCCAATTGAATTTTTCCCTCTCCAATGGCGTCTGATAGCCTTTCCTCTCTTTCTCTCCCACATTTTGCTCCTCTATCTCTCAAATCAGATCGCCATAATTACAACTCTCGGAAGCTTCAAGTTCTCTCAGCTGCTCGTGCACATGGATTTGATAATTTTTTGCTTGGCACAGAGCCGATGCCTCTGCGGTTTCTTCCCTCTGATTCAGGTTCATCTAATATCTGTCAGAATCCAGCCTATCTTGTTTGGATGCGTAAGGATCAACTCCTATTCAGCTGGTTATTGTCTTCGATTTCTGAGTCCATGTTAGGCCATATTACTAGATACACTACATCAAGTGATGTTTGGAATGTACTTGATAAATTGTTTCAATCTCAGTCTAAGGCTCGCATATTGCAGTTAAGAATGATGTTGCAAACGTTGAAAAAAGGTGATTTAAGAGTTGATGAGTATGTTTTAAAAATGTATGGCATAGCAGATGATCTAAACTCTGTAAATCATATAATTTCTGATGAAGAACTTGCTTTATACATCCTTGGTGGCTTGGGGCCGAAGTATGAATCTGTTATCGTGAATCTCACATCGAGAGCTGATAGTTTGTCTCTTTAGGAAGTTCAATTCTCATTACAAACATATGAATTACGCATTCAGAGCCAACACAGTTCAAATAATATTGCCTTCAGTGCAAATTCAGCATCTGTTAGTTCTCCCCCTGTTAATGTTGCTTACAATCGACCTAGAAATTTTCATAGAGGTGGTGGACATTTTCCTCATGGCAGAGGTCGTACTGGTGGTCGAAATTTTAGCTAAAGAAATAATAATGGCAAACCTTCTTGTCAATTGTGTGGGACAGTTGGTCATGTTGCAATTAAGTGCTACAAAAGGTTTGATGTAAGCTATTTGGGGCCTGATTCTAATGCTGGGCATGATGCTTCACCTCGGGCTTTCCTATCAAATGCTCAATCCCAAAATAACTCCTCTTCTTCAGATGGCAACCGGTATTTTGACAATGGGGCTACAAATCATGTTATCATGAGATCTTGAGAATTTGTCCTTAAAAGCGCTGACTACCAAGGTCGAGAAATTGATTGTAGGTAATGGTTCTGCTCTTCCTATCTCAAAAATTGGTTCCTCTCTGGTCCCTTGTTCATCTAGCCCTCAATCTCTCATTATTAAAAACATTTTGTATGTTCCTAATATCACCAAAAATCTGTTAAGTATCTCCCAGTTTACCAAGGACAATAATGTTCTAATTCAGTTGTTTCATGACTCTTGTTTTGTCAAGGACAAAATCACTCACAAGACTCTCTTGGAGGGCACTCTTAAAGGTGGACTCTATCAACTTGACCTTAGTCATCTCTCCAACTTCAGACAGTCCCCTGTTTCCAAGTCTAGTTCACAGTCTTCTCCTGCTGCTATTTCACTTGTATCAGTTGTTTCTGATGTAAAAGTTTGGCATCAAAAACTTGGCCATCCTTGTAATTATGTGCTTTCTTCTATACTAAACTCTTTACATATTCCTTTTTCTAATTCAGTTGTTGAGTTCTGTGATGCATGCAAATTAGGCAAGTTACATCAAAAACATTTTGCAAGTCAGTGCACAAATACAAATGCTCCCTTTCAAATCATTCACTCAGATAAATGGGGTCCTTTTCATACCTTGTCTATTGATGGTTTCAGATATTATCTTCTTTTCATTGATAATTATACCAGATATACTTGGATTTTTCCATTAAAACATAAATCTGAAACATACAATCTTTTTGTTCAATTCAACAGTTTTATAAAAAGACAATTTAATTCACAAATCAAGTGCTTACAAACTGACTGGGGAGGTGAATATAGATCCCTTGTTCCTTTTCTAGCCAAGCTAGGAATTCAATTTAGACACCCTTGTCCCCATGTTCATCAGCAAAATGGTCGAGCAGAGAGAAAACATTTATATGTAGTTGAAATGGGCCTTTCTCTCTTGGCTCAAGCTTCCTTACCTTTAAAGTTTTGGTGCATGCCTTCCACTCTGCTGTTTTTGTCATAAATAGATTACCTACTCCTGTTCTCAAAAATCTTTCTCCCTTTGAGCATCTTTACAACACACCACCTGACTACAATTTTCTAAAAGTGTTTGGTTGTACTTGTTTCCCCTACCTTCGGCCATATAATACTCATAAGTTTCAATATAGGTCCTCAAAATGCCTTTTTCTAGGCTACAGTGATGCTCATAAAGGTTATAAATGTCTCAGCAATACTGGTAGGACATATATAACAGCCACAGTTGAATTTAATGAGCATGAGTTTCCTTATGATGAGATTTTTCCTTCTCCTTCAAATTCATCCTCTTCCTCTATCTTTAATTTTTCCTTCTATCTGTCTATCCTTCCATTACCTCAGCATACTCAGTCTACTTCCTCTCATTCTGCCTCTCCAATATCTCATCATCCTCAATCATCATCTTCCTCTCATCCTACTATCTCAACTCCCAGCTCCTCCTCTACTCCCACTTATCCTACACCTCTCAAGTCATTTCACAAAGTCGGACTAGCATGACAGATTGCAAGCCTACCGCTACTCCTCTCAGCACATCACATAAGTTTCATCTCACAGACAACCCTTTGTTTGATCACCCTCTATGTACGTAGTGTCATTGAGCCTTACAAAGATCTTACCATCACTAGACCAGATATTTCTTTTGCTGTCAATAAACTTAGCCAGTTAATTCATGCCCCCACACTTCACCATTGGACTGCCTGCAAGCATTTACTGAGGTTTCTAAAAGGCACTTTGCATTTTGGCCTATTTTTTAGACCTGCTAATAGAATGTTAATTGAGGGTTATTCAGATGCTGACTAGGCCAACAATATAGATGATAGAAAATCCACTGGGGGTCATTGCATCATGTTAGGTGGAAAATTGTTAGCTTGGAGCTCCAAAAAGCAGTCTGTAGTTTCAAGAAGCTCTGTTGAATCTGAGTATAGGGCTTTAGCTGATACTACTGCTGACATTATTTGGTTACACTCATTACTTGCTGAATTAGGGATCAAAACTGAGTCTCCATCCCTCATTTGGTGTGATAATCAAAGTGTAGCTGCTCTAGCTGCCAATCCAGTCTTCCATGCTCGTACCAAGCATGTGGAAATTGATGTTCACTTCATCAGAGAGAAGGTTATTGCCAAGGAAATAGATGTCGATTTGTACCGTTTGAAGATCAAATTGTTGATTTACTTACCAAGGCTGTCTCAGCTCCCAGGTTTCAATATTTGTGTCACAAGCTACCACTTGCAAGGCTCCCTCAGTCCACTGCTCCAGATTGAAGGGGGAGTATTAGTGATGTAACAGTTTTCTGTATGTTAGTTACTCTTAACTAACTTTCAGTTATGGTTCGGTTATGGTTGTTACATCTGCAAGCTATTATAAATACTCCAGCCCCTTGTAATTGTAAACTCAGTTTTCAGATAATGAAGTTCATAATTCCCTCTCCATATTATATTCAAGATATCATACTTTAGCTTTTGGACAACTATACAATAAGATGTTTATAAGGTAACTCCCAAAAATAATACAATGTGTTATATTGCTTATCCCACCATAAGGGTGGGATACCTAGTAATTCATTGAACATGATTAATTATCTGGCCAGACCCATTTCCAGGGCCATCTTTGCATGAACCAAACATAATAATGGGAATAAAATTAATAGAAAATGAGTGATATCCTACCCATAATGGCCAATCAAACGAAGTCTTGGTGTCAACTGCTACAAGATCAATAACTTCCCTAAGCTCAGGCTCTAGTTGCTGATATAAAAATGTCTTCTAGCATGTCTTTATATACAAACTCATAATGTTTTTCCCATCCTCTGCATATAATCTTTATGAGGATTTAACGAAATTTCAACAATTATATCATAATATGATACAATGAAAATATTTTGTTCGCTCCTCTAACTTGGACTAATTAGAGGTGTATTCCTCGAAGTATCACCTTTAATTTTTGGTAGTATCTTTTAAAAATTTAGACTGTGTCGAACTTTGACTGGAATTGTACAATTTTACTGCAATTTCTAATTAGGACCAATGGGTGCTAAAGTGTCTAACAAACATGGATTTTGGTGATTTGATACAAAAATCGACATGTTAAATCATAAAAAAAATGTCCATAAAATTTGAAAATTTTAATGTTTTGGTGGCAAATTTTAGATTTCAAATTTTTTTGACAGAGAAAATAGTTTTTTCATCCCTGAAACTCGGACTACTTAAAGATTTAGTTCTTTAAGCAGTCACCTTTAAATTTTTGTCGGTATCTTTAAAAAATTTGGACATTGATCTAATTTTGGTCGGAATTGTATGGGTAAACCACTGTAAATGATTTATATTCAATTTTGTCAATGAGGTCTTGCCCTAGTTGTAAGGTGGATATGTCTCGGGATGTCTCGATTTCGATCAATAATTGCATGTGGGTTGATTTTTCACATTCATGTGTAATTTGATTTCTATTGGTGCTAGTGCAGTTTGAGTCTTATTTAGATTGTATAGCTTGTTGGTTATTGTATGATTTACGGTATGATTTGTTATATATATTTTCAAAAATTATGTTTGATTTTAATCGCTTTTATCTAATTGGAGAAAAGGAAAGAGAAACTTAAGTGTGATTGGTTAATCGTCCAGCTGATTTTTGGAAATAATAATGTAAAAAAGTTATTTGAAAAAATAAGAATACATTCTGAAAAAATATTATAGTGATTAAATGTGATTGGCGATTTTTTGCAAAAGGAAAAAAATTAACAACCAATCACGGTATTGTGATTTCAATTCACCAGTGAATGAGAGACCCATAATCGAGATATGGGATTCAAGTCAAGAAAAGTAGATAAAGACATTTACTTAGTGTTTTAAAATACCAGATAAAATGTCATAAAGAATAGAGGGTCTAGCTTGAATGGGGAGAGGGATCTGAAGAGAGAAAATTGTAGCCTCTTGCTAGAGCAATTAATAAAAGATGTTTTCTAATTATGATAAAGTAAAAAGTTGGGGAATTTGCCTTAATATTGTAAAAATGAAAAGAAATTCCGATAATATGGTGAAGTTTTTGGGTGTTGTCTATTTGCTCGGTGGCGCATATCGTATGTGCGCCACTATTAAAATTATGTTTTTTAAGTTTTAAAGGACTAGGGCAGATGAAATTTGCGCCAGCATGATTAAATAAAAAAAAATTACCCAACTTAGCAGTTGGCAGTATTTTAAAAAAAAATGTGTGAATAATATTTAACTAAAACAATAATCTGAATGTGGAAATTAAATACACACATGGTCATAAAACTATCAATTCTAAAAAAATGGTCTGGCTCTCTTTTCTCTCTCTACTTTTCTCCCCCTCTTCTCTCTACCCCCAAAAGAAAAAAACCCTAACATACTTCTCCTCTCCTCCCTCCCCTACTCACAGTAGCCCCCCCTCCCTCCTCCCCCCTCCCCCTTCCTCCTTACCCCTCCCCCCCCTCGATGTTTTTTTATTGGAGGGCCAACAATGGTGGTCCTTTGGGTGTCCGAAGGTGGCCGAAATTTTTGGTCCAAGTGAAAGCGGGTTGGAGCTTCACGGAGGTATCTCGGAGCTGAGTAGATGATGGGCTTCAGTGTGTTGCACGTGAACCAAATAATTTTATTAATTTAACTCAAATTAAATCTATAAATTGGAATCAATTTTTATTATATTTTTTGTATTTATAATAAATATCATTCATGTATTTTGATCTTAAAAGAAAATATGCAAAAACTAAATTTAAATTTATTTGTCGCGCGGTGAAATATCGTTAAGACATTTTGGACTAAAAACATGATACTTAAATGATATTATCACTCAACAAAGTACAATGGATATTAAAAAACTGATGATTAATCTATATAAAAATTTAAAAAATATATATTCAAGACGAGTTTTAAATTAATGCATCTTATTTATTTTTTGAGTGTCTGCTTCTTCTTCATACTCAGCCTTGAGATTTTTTTACAATTTTTATTTGAATGCACTTTTAGCCCACGCATGATTGGTTGATACTCAATTTTCTAATGTGTGTTATCTTTTAAATCTTGACTACAAAATTCAGTTTTTCATTCATCACATGTGCCTCTTTTGTTAAGAACGATGAGAAAGTAAAATTCTATTCTATGTTCAGAAACTTAGCTTCCGTATATATTTTGATTCATATTCTCTTTTTTTTATATATATTTAAGTACATATCTTGAGAGGGGAGGAATGATGGAATCAAATCCCACACCTCTAGTGATGATGGAAGTATTTATCACTCGACCATTATCCAGTTTTTCTCATGTTCTCCATGATTAAACTAATTATTTATATAACAAAAATTAAGGATGTCAATTTCGGACCCAACACGCAAATCTGACACGACCCTGACACGAAATTCATAGGTATGGATTCAGGCTTCATGGGTCCGAGTGGAATTTAGGTCGAACCCGCTAACTCTCACAATTAAATAGGTCGGGTTCAAGTCAACGTACTATAACCCATTTAAACTGTTTAACCCGTTTGTGAATTTAAAAGAAAACTAAGTAAATAATTAATTGTAAGGAAAAACAACAAACAAGACATATCCTTAAAACTTAAATGATAAAACCTCGTTAATTATGTATGTTGTTATTATTTTGCACGTCTTTTTGAATGTTGAACTCAAAATATGATTAGTATGTTATGTTATTTATGCAATTATGTTATTTTTTTTTTGTATGTTTTGAATTTTGTGATAATTTTATTTATTGAGTAATGTATCAAAGTGATTTATTTTTAAAAATAGATTTATTCAGTTAAAATTATTTAATGTATATAGAAATAATATTATTAAATAGGTTAAGTGGGTCGGGTCCGGGTTACTTGTAAAATAAGCAGGTTGGGTTTGGGTTCAAGATTCTGACACGAATAGTTAAACAGGCCGGGTCCGGGTTGGCTATTTCTGACACGCGAACCAACGAACCCGGACCCGCAAACACGAACCCAACTCAAATTGACACCCATAACAAAAATGAAGATAAAATAGATTAATCAATTGTTGTTAGGAATTTTATTGTTTAGATTTTGATGAATGCCATGTAAAACTTAGAATAGAAAGTTGGCTCCCCAATTTCTGTTGTAAAATGCATTGTAATGAAAAGAGTCGCCAAGCTGAGTCAAGACACTACGCCCTAACATACAAGAAGACAATCAAGATCGGAAGGAAAACTTCTGTGTGAGAGACAGTGAGTATGGCAAAGAAGAGTAGACGGGAACTCTATCAAGAAGAAGCAGATGAGATGCGGTGAGTGGAGCATCGATCAAGTCAACTCAAGAAAAGCCAAGTCTCAAGTTGAAGTGACAAGAAGAGTCATCCAATGATTGGAAGTCGACTCTAAGTCACCTGGGAAAGCAAGGAAATGCGAAAAAGTTCGAGATAATCGTAAAAAGAACCGTTGCCTGATAAATCAAGAGATTTACTTAAACAAGTAATATCTCCATACTACCTTTCTTGGAGTGCTCAGTCCTTGAAGCGTGCAAAAGGAATGAACCAATGGGAAGCACTACACCGTGTCGAACTCGAAAAGGTGAAAAGAATAATTCATACGAGGAAACGGCAATTCCAAGAATCGCAAGCCAACGACGCAAAGTGACTTTCAAAAATAAGCCTATCTCTTCAACGGGCAAATTTTTGAAAGTTCACTATAAAAGGCCGAGGAGTTTGTTTCGAAAAATGATGCATGAATGACACATACGTGAGATATACAAGCACATTAGAAAAACTGAAACAATCTCAATCCTCAAGCCTACATTCCGAGTACATCAATCCAACACTTACCTGTGATGGAAAGAGCTTCAACCAAAAAGAGAAACCTTTGAAAACAAGGGGTCTACTTTCCGGGGAAGGATTGTAGAAAAGTTCAAGGTTGAACTAAGTCTTAAGCATTTGGAGGGCTTCGTGATCAAATCCAAAAAGCCTGAGCAAGTGTGAGTAGTAGCAAGGCAGTGCCCCTGTGAAGAAGCCGAGTCGTGCGAGAAGCCACCGAGTGATCAAGGCGTCTCAGGCGAGTCCCAAAGGATCAAGTCGGCCGTTGTGATCAAGACTTGTATCTGGATCGTACCACTTTGTAAACTCGATCATTACTTAGTGGATTCCTCCAGGAGTTGGAGAAGAGAGGAGTAGAAGAATTACCCCATCTTCGAACCTCTATAAAAACTTTACTTGTGTCATTTACATTTCAAAGATTTAAATTCTGCACTTTTAATTGCTTATATCTGTGATAAATTTGCTATCCATTTGATAATTTACAAGTATTAAATCAAACTCTAATATCTTGCTTAATCAAACTTAAGGGTGTTAAGTCTTCCGCTGAAAATAAAACCACAAAATTGAGTTAAATTGTAGCCAACAAAATGAGTTACTCCATCAACACTCACCAAATCATTTGAGAGATTAACTCTACTTGAGTGACTAATTCGATCGTCCATCGTGAGGACACAATTGTGTAGAATTAACTCAGATTTAAAAGGACTAAATCGAAAATTTGGTAAGGTTTATTCAACCCCCTTCTAAACCTTACACTTACACCCCTTGGGACCTACAAGTGGTATCGGAGCGGTTGGTTCATTGAACCCTCCGCACTGTTCTTGAACTAGATCTCCAAATTTTTCAAAGTCTGCTTTAGTACTTAAACTTTCAAAACTCTTTTATTAAAAGTCATTATCATGGAAGCAAATCTAACACACATCCCTATGTTCACCATTGAAGAATTTGATGATTGGAAAATTCGTATGCAGGCTCATCTATCAGCATTACATGATGAGATGTGGATAGTGATAGAAGATGGGCCTCTACAAATATTAAAAGTGAACACAAAATATGCGAAGAGTTGCAGTTGAAGGAGAAGAGAGGATGTTGCTCTAGACCAGTCATGGTTGAAAAACCAAGAACTGAGTGGACAAATGATGACAGAAAAAGATACAACCTGGATAATGTAGCCAAGGACATCCTCTACAAAACCTTGGACAAAGCCATGTTCAACAAAGTCAAATCATGCAAAACGGCTAAAGAAATCTGGGACAAGCTGACATTAATCTGTGAAGGCTCAGAGCAAATCAAAGAAAACAAATTGTCAAGAAGAGCATGACAAAAATTTGAAAATTTCAAAATGATCTCGAGAGAAAACCTGGATCGACTAGACGCTCGGTTCACGAAATCACAAAGCAGTATCTACACTTGGAAAGGAATATACACGAAGAAAAATGTGTATGAAGATCCTAAAAGTCTTCCACCTTGAATGGGAAATGAAGGTCATGGCACCGAGACATTCCATGGACCTATCAAAGACATCCAACCATGAACTATTCTCGGACCTCAAAGCCTATGAGTTTGAGCCGAGAAGAAAAGACCAGGAAGAGACAATAATTGTACCAAAACAAATGCTCTAATTGTCAAAGATGGGAAGAGAGTCGAGGTCAAAGCAATTGACCGGAAGAAATAGCCCGATGGTTAAAAGATTCAACAAGTTCTTTAACAAGAACTACAAGAGAGGAAAGGGTGAATCTTCCGGAAGACACTCGGCTCCTCCAAATAAAAGGATGATAGGCCAACTAAGAGAACAGATCATCAACAAGTTGAGTATCAAAGGGTGACAACTCAAGAATAGAAAGAGTCTGATCAAAAGGTGAATATCTATGTTGGAATTGTAGACAACCAGGTCACTATGCCATTGATTTGCTCATATCCTGTAGTCAACAAATACAAGAATGAAGAAGAAAGAAAGGTCTTGAGAGAAAGAAGACAAGAAAAGAAAAAGGCGATGATGGCCGCAGAGATCATTTGAAATGACCAAGTCAAGAGATTCGGAGAGAGCGCGAAGGTCACTACTCAAGTGACTCTCGAAGAAGAAGCCTGATCCGCTTAATGGCCAAAGAACAAGATCAAGAAGATGAGGTACAATCTAATTCAACAAGCTCGAGACACTAGTGATAGTGATCGTGACACACACACTTCATCGCCTCATGATCTTTATGATTCATTAGGCAAAATGATGAAAGATTTTGAGCACATTAAATCCTCACACACACTATTGAATGAGGAAAACAACTACTTAAAAATCAAAACTCAAAGCTTACTAAGGAGCCGAGTACTCTAAGTCAAATAGTCATTGAAAATGAAAGCTTAAAGGTGAAAATGCTATAGAAAAGAGGGAGAATGACCTCAAAAATGTTATTGCCTCGTTCACTAAGGCATCTAAATCATTGGATGATCTTATTATGAGTCAAAGAGAATGTGGAGACAAGACAGGCTTAGGATTTAATTCCTTTGTGCCATGTCAAACCTCAAGAGTAATTTTGGAAAAAGGATCTTCAAGTCATGAAGAGTCCGAAAAACCCAAAACTCTAAATGTTGCACACACATTCACTCAAAGCACAATACTAAGCAAACCGGCCTTGGTTACAAAGGAAAAGGAAAATACGACCGATTGAGTGTCTTTGAAAGGGCAGTGAGAATAGATTCACTTGAGTCCTTCAAAGAAACTCCTAACAGAAAATACTCTGTAAAAAGAAAGCAGAGCTACCAAAAATCCCAGAAAATCCATAAAAGAAATACATATGATGGGAATGGTAGAAAATATCCAAGCCAAGCTGATTGGAATAATGTGAACCATCAGCATAGACTTATGGAATATAAGCCCAAGTGGCAAAGGCCTAGAACTCAACAAAGGCCATTCCAAAAGTATAAGAGCTTTCATCAGCACACACATACACCTAGGCACTACACTCAAAAGCACCACAATTACCCAAGGAAGGCAATTGCTAAAACACAAATGCAGGCATACAGACAAAAGAGACAGCTGTATGAACCTAGAATCCCCAAGCAATTTGCCGTGAATTAATTATGATTATGGCACCGATAGATGGCAACCCCTTAGAGTCAAATCATTTGGCTATAGGTTGATTGGATCATCTTACAATTCTAACCCCTCAGGACCCGCACAAGTATGGGTACCTAAAACTTAATTTCCTTGATTGCGGTTCAAGAACAAAAGAGTGCCAAGGAACCTGGTACATGGATAGTGGTCGTTCCGGACATATATGACAGAAATAAGAGAAATCATCAAAATTCAAGGAAGTCAAAGGAGCCAAAGTCATATTTGGGGGAAATGAAGCTCCTGGTGAAATAAGAGGCATTGGATCCATCAAGAGGAATGGATTAGAAATCACGAGATGTTGCATATGTTGAAGGACTCAACTTCAACCTACCGAGTATCGATCGGCTGTGACAAGGGCTACAATGTTGGATTCAACATGGGTGTATGCCAAATCAAGGATATTGAATCAAATGAAGTTGTCTTTGCAAGGAAATAGACAGAAAGAATATGTATGTAGTGGATTGGTCAACTGCAACATCCAAAGACATGTCTACTAGCAAAGAGCACAAATGAATCAAGTTAGGTGGCACAAAAAAGCCGAGTCACACTGAATTTCAAAACAATTAACAAGCTAGCAAGAAGTCATCTTGTAGAAGGACTTCCAGACTCAGTATACAAGAAGGAGAGTATATGTGATGCATGTCATAAGGAAAACAAATCAAGTCATCATTCAAAGAAAAGACATGCCCATCCTCAACAAGAATATTGCATCTACTTCATATGGATCTATTTGGCCCAGTGGAACCAGCCAGCATAAGTGGAAAGAAATACACCTTGGTGGTAGTAGATGACTACTCAAGATATACATGGACAATATTCATGTGCAAGAAGAAAGAAACCCTACAAAAACTACCACAGCTGATGAAGAGAATTCAAAATGAGAAGAGTCAAACCATTATCAAAATAAGATCAGATAGAGGAACTGAGTTTGTCAATGGAATAATAACTCAGTATTGTATTGAGAATGGTATTGGTCATGAACTATCAGCAGCAAGGACTCCACAGCAGAATGGAGTTGCAGAAAGAAGGAACAGAACCCTCAAAGAAGCAGCAAGGACCATGTTAGCTGAAGCAGGGTTACCAAAAAGATTTTGGGCTGAAGCAATCAACACAGCTTGCTACACCCAAAACAGATGTATGATAAATAGACAGCTGACAAAGACTCCCTATGAGATCTGGACTGGAAGAAAACCAAGTGTTGCATATTTCAGAATATTTGGATGTAAATGCTTCATCCACAACAATGGCAAAAACAACCTAAAGGCTTTTGATGCTAAGGCTGATGAAGGTATCTTCTTAGGATACTCAGCTGAAAGTAAAGCCTACAGAATACTCAATAAAAGAACTATGGTTACAGAGGAATCCATTCATGTAGTATTCGATGAGCCAAATGTAAATGGAGAAGACATTGAAGAGTCAGCTGATAAGTTGAAACATCCGATCATACAGAAGAGTCCCTACGCTGAAGTGAAGCTGGGATTATCAACTCGTAAGAAGATGAAATAGCGAAATCTCAAAAGCAAAACGGAAAATTTGCAGCTAAGTGATTACGAAAGAGTCTGACCACAAAGAACACAAATCGCAAGTCGATCAATCCAGCTAACTTACTCCAACCTGATGTAAGATGGCTGAGAGACCATCCACCAGAACTTGTCATTGGAGATATGAGAGAAGGTGTCAAAACAAGATCCAGAATTCAACAAGAAGCTATGTTCACATGCTTCATTTCGCAAATAGAGCCAAAAGATGTGTCACAAGCATTGGATGACACACATTGGATTCAAGCTATGCAAGAAGAGTCAATCAGTTTGAGAGAAATAAAGTATGGGAACTAGTGCAAAGACCCATACATCAAAATGTTATTGGAACCAAATGGGTATTCGAAATAAGATGAACGAGGAAGGCTCGGTGGTAAGAAACAAAGCAAGATTGGTAGCCAAAGGATATTGCCAAGAAGAAGGGATAGATTTTGATGAAACATTTGCCCTCGTAGCAAGATTGGAAGCTATAAGGATGTTTCTTGCCTATGCGACTCACAAGAATTTCACATCGTATATCGATGGATGTAAAAAGTGCATTCCTAAATGGTCTATTGGAAGAATAAGTATACGTTGAACAACCTCCAGGATTTGAGCAAAAGACTCTTGAAGACAAGGTATACAAACTCAAGAAAGCCTTGTATGGATTGAAACAGCACCCAGCATGGTATGATACCCCATCACAATTCCTAATCGAAAATGGATTCACAAAAGGAAAAGTAGATAGAACACTTTTCGTAATTCAAGACAAGAAGAGTATACTACTTGTTCAAATATATGTGGATGACATCATTTTTGGATCCACTACAAAGAGCTGTGTGAAAATTTCTCAAACCTCATGCAAAGTAAATTTGAAATGAGCATGATGGGAGAACTGACATTTTTCCTTGGACTTCAAGTGAAACAACAAGGATGGAACCTTCATAAGTCAAACAAAATATACCAGGGATTTAATGAAGAAGTTTGGTATGGAAGAGAAGTCTTCAGAAAAATACCAATGAACACATCGGTCAAAATGGACATGGATGCGGATGGCAAGCCTCGTAGATCAAACAAGATACTGAGCACTTATCGGATCATTGCTCTATCTCACAAAGAAGCGAGCCGGACATCACCTTTCTTTGTCAGGTGTATGTGCAAGATTTCAATCTGCTCAAAAGAGAGCCATATGACAAAGAAAGTAGAGAATATTGAGATACTTGAAAGGAAGCCAAGAAGTAGGCCTATGGTATCCAAAGGAAGGTGGATTCAAGCTAATTGGCTATTCGATTCTCGACTATCTTTGGATGCGAGTGGACAGGAAAAGCACTTCGAGCACTGTCAAATGCTAGGAAACAGACTAATTTCTGGTTTAGCAAGAAGCAAAACTCAATAGCCACCTCTACAAAATGAGGCGAGAATACATAGGCTGGCAAACAGTTGTGCCCAAGTCCTATGGACGAGACAACAAATGAGAGACTATGAAGTTGAAGAAAAGAAATTTCAATCATGTGTGATAACACAAGTGCCATTGCAATCACTCAAAATCATGTGCTTTGCACTCAAGAACAAAACATATTGATGTCGAGATATCATTTCATAAGAGATCATGTTGAAAAGAAGGACATTATCTTGGAATATATCTCAACCGATAAACAACTAGCGACATCTTCACAAAACCATTATGTGAGTCAAGATTTGAAGAACTCAAGCATGAGTTGGGGTTAATTGAGTGAGTGACACTGCATTTAATCAAAGAAGAGTATTAGAACAGAAAAAGAAGTGAAAAAGAGTCAAAAACAAAATCACCAGATCGTGAAAAAAAATACACCGAGTCACCGATAGCTAAGTCGCTAAGAGAAATGTGAAAAGTAGAGTTAAATCGGCCTAAGAGATAAGTCAATAACTTATGAGCGAAGTGACAAAAACGCAATCGTTTAACTTAGCGGGAATGTTTTAAGGAACACGTCAAAGATAATGATGATGTGTACGGACATAAAGCCGCACACTAAGCTTATGATTGGATATAAATGCTTTGCGCATTAAATACGAGACGTGAAATGCTCAATAGGCGTCGAAATCCAAGCCGTTGATTTCGATCACAATTCAAAAAACCGTCTGCACGCCCTTTCATAAACCATATTTAAACCATTTTCGTCCGTTTCTCTCTCACACTTCTAAAAACTGTTCATCTTTTTCTCTCAAAAGCAAAGGCAAACTACTCTCAAAACCCTACCAACATTCAAATCAATTTCTCGAGATTTTTCTTGATATAATCTTGAGAAATGGCACCAACTTATGACTTTACCAAGCTAGAAAAGCAAATCCACACCGGTTCGACGGTGGATTTCGACGGAATGGTGAAGCGGGTCCGAAACGACACCCTGGTGAAGAAAATCGCGGAAAAGTTGGAAACGTCCGACTAAAACCGTTTCTAACGCTGGAATATCCTATGACCTATGTGGAGGAGGTCGCACAATTCTCGTGAATGCCGAGATTCACGACGGAAGGAATCAAGTCATCCTGCTTCACGGGAAGAAGACTATCACCGCCAAGATTTGGTGAATATTGCTCACTACCCGCGAAGGAGCAATCAAATCAAGGAAGCCGATGTAAACTTGGTGACGCATGGAAAGAAATAGCCAAGTCCGACCTTTTGCGATAAAATTATATACACAAAACAAACAAGAGATCTGAAGGAGGATTATCACAAATCATGTGGACATAGTTGCCAAATGTATCGACATCAAATTTGGCGGCTTTGACCAAACTATCAAAGGCAAAGCCGATTGTGATGGCTGCAATCATCGAAGAAAAGAAGATAAACTGGTGGTTTATCTACAGCAGACTGTCAAAACGCTGGGAACAAGTCCTTCAAAGAAGATGGCACATTTGGAGGATCCTAGGATATGGCCTAGTGATTGGCCGGCTATTGGAGGTGAAAGGAGTACCTCTTGGACATGGGAAGGCTTTCCATGTCAACAAGAGGATGTTGAGCTAACCTCTCTGGTGCTCGAAAGCGAGCTTATGCCAAGAGAGTGACACCAAAGAGGGGAATCACCGACCAAGATACAAATGCTTCTCTCGACCAAAAAAAGAAAGCCCCTGCCCGGTACCGCTAAGAAGAAGATCACGCCTGCGCAAAGAAAGAAAACCAAACATGCACCCGCCCTGCAGAAGAGAGTCACTGCCCCAAAGAGCCGTGTCACCCGCCCTGCCCAGCGGAGGTCGAGAAGGACTCACAAATACCTTCTCCGATCGTCAAAAGGAGGAGAACCCGACAAGCCCGGGGCACGGCGGCTCCTCGAAAACAAACACCAAGACCGCCCCCGCCCCAAGACTCGAGAGGATACCGCCTCAACTGAAATTCCCCAGGTACAAACCAGAGACGAAGAAGACTTGTCAAGCGGTCCGAACAGAGAAACCAAATGAGTCGGTTACTCATTGCTAGCACAAATACCGAGACTCATCGGAGAAGTAGAGTCTCCGGATGTAGTTGATGAAACTTGACCAAGTCTGGAAGGCGATCGTGAGAGGCAACCCGAAGACACAAACAGTAGCCCACACAATCAAACACAAGAAGAACCACCAGCCCAGCGAGATAGTGATGTAATGATCATATCTCGACCTTACCCGGACATCCAAAATCGTCTGCGTGAGTGGCGAAAATGGAAGTTGAGCAAGTCAAGGAACAGTTCCAACGGCCCGAGTTCATAGAAGAAGAAGAGGAACTGCTGAATTTCCTTGGACTAACTATCGTGCTCCCGACTTGATGAGGACAACCGCTTAGACATCCCGCAAATCTACAAGGACAGGAGAGAGCAAAGCAAGTCAAGAAGCCGGGCACGTGAGAAGGCAAGCATCCGCCTATCTCCGGCACCACAAAACACTTCCATCCTCTTCTTGATGTCTTCTCCGAAAGTGATGAGGAACTGAGAATGCTTCGCCACGAAGAGTTGCGGATCTGCAAAGCAAGAGTTAATCGCATGAATCAAGAATCCTTCACGAGCAAAGACGATGGAGGGACCAGGAGAGTCCTCCAAAACACACCGAAATCGATCCAATGGGAGTGGTTCGAAAAATAGCCACCGATGTTCTTTGCTACCACTTCCCAAACTCACTCGGAAGAAGGCATAAGGAAATGGCGATGAACCGGGCTTGTGGGGACCCCGGTCGAGCCAACCCCTGTTGAAGATGTGCTACCACCTGCCCCAACGGCTGAACCATCAATTGAAAACAAATGTGAGTCCGAGACGAGTGACCCCACTCCAAGTCACTCACCGGTGCGCCACCGAGGGGAAACTCCCACCGCAGCAAGGTCGGAGGATGTTTGCAGATGACTCCACAAAGAAGCAAGGAGGCGAAGAAGAGAAATTACAATCACAAGAAGAAACAACAAGTTGCCATCAACGAAGCTCGGGCGATTGAGACTCTCACCGAGATGCCAAATCGCTCTGAAGGCTAATGACGCTGATGCGTCGAGCCGAGGAAGGCGAATGTACTGGAGTTAACACTGGCGATGAAAGTACAATCCATGGGGTTGAGACTCGATGGATGCCACTCGTAGAAGACCCTAAGACATGACACTTTGTCGAAAGGGAGGACTAGCCTCGCAGCAGAGAGACCGCGGAGGAAATGAAGGCCCACGGGAGGTTGAGACTTCCCGGGGTAAAGAGGCTGAAATAGAGAACATCCCTCCTCCGCAATCATCGACCCATCCGAGAAGGAGATCAGCGCACTTCATGATTCCCAGGACAACCCCGATGTCACTTTTAAGGATCGAAGAAGGCGAAGAAGAAGAGTCAACCATGACAAATCCAAAAGACTTCAATGCGGGTGTTCCAAGTAACGAGTAAGTCGATCCCAAGACTACTCGTCAAACTTTTAACTTTGATGATGAGCCACTTAGAAATCTCATCATCGTCCGATGACGCCTGGCGATAAGGCCGAGGATAAGTCAATCAAAAGAAAAAATCACCGAGACCAACGGTTTTAAGATACCGAAGCTCAAAGCAAGCGGTCTACTTCACAACCAAACCCAATTTGAACCGAAAACCACCGCTCCGCTCCTCAAGCTACAAATGGATCGATTCCCAAAAGAACTTCACGCCGCACCGCTCATCATCGAACAGATCCCGGTCGGCGGTGATGAATCTTTTGTAGAATCTTTCCCTTTCTCACTGGAGATACGAACTCCACGAAGAGTCGAAAAACGAGCAAGCACGTTACTAAAACCACTCTGTTTTTCACTCGAGGCACCATTGTTCCAGCCGATTTTGATTTCGACGATGTATGGCCATCACCGCAAATGTTGAAGAATCACCAAGAACGAAAGTGTTCAAGGCACTCTTTGTTTGAGTTGAAAAGATGGAGAGGCATCAGCCTCTTTGGACATGCGATTGGACAACGAGAGATGCCACCCTTACAAATGACTTAAGAGGCATAACAATTCGAATAAGGGAATGGTGGCAACAAAGAAGAATCAATGCGTGTGGAAATGGTGAGATACTTGAACCTTGTTTAACAAGGCTGGCGTGTGGAGAGCCGAGAATGTTGATGCGAAACGGTTTAGGAACACATTGAGCATATGCATGAAGCTCACACCTGCCGAGATCAAATGCTGCGTGAGCGAATGCAAATGATATACAAATGTTTGGAAGAACACATGACAAGAAAATTCAGCCTTCTCATGGCCGAGATGAAGCGATTTTGAGAATCCAACGCTACTAGATCGAATTTCGTCTTTGCATACAACGCAGCAGACTTGAAGCAGAATTCAACCATCGAAGACTCGACTTCATGCTTGCCAAAGATGTTCCCAGGGTTCCTCTATCCTTTGATGATGCCAAAAAGGGGAAGAGGAATACCTTAAAGCAAAGAAAATCCGAAGTGAAAAGAAAGGAGCGGTGAGAAAGAAGCGGCTGAGAAGGGAAAATCACCAAGAAATTTTGAAACTAAAGAAAGGAAAATCTGCTGAGGGGAAGGATCAAAAATATGACCTTGATGATAGCACAAACCCCCAACAGGGTCCTGTCACAACGACATTATAAGCACAAACTCCCCGTGACTCTGCCACTCCAAGACTCTGCTTGTATCTATGGTGAAGAGAAAAGAAATTGAAGCGAGGGATGAAGGAAGTGGAAGGAAGAATGGATGCCAGGGTGATGAACATCTTGAAAGAACATGGAGGCATTCCATTGACAGAGACACGTATGCCATTTCGGATGTCGGGACAGAGCCACGATCGGTTGACGAATTCAAAACACTCGAATCAAGGATATTTTGCAAATATGTCCATGGCTCAAGCTTGGGACTTGTCTTGGGAAAAGGGTCTCACATTGTGTGAAGAAGGCTGACAGACAATGAGACTTCCGTGCGATCACTCTGCTGGTCACTCTGCTAGTCAATCAGGGAAGAAGAAGACCCCAAAGACAGATACGCCCAGAGGTAGTAGAGGAAGAAGCGGCAGATGGAGGAAGAAGCTTGGACCTAGGCCTCTGCCAAGAATATCAAATACATAGATCCTGGAAAGAAAGGAGGGATCTTTGAAATGGGTCAGGCTTGACCAAGTGGCAAATTTGCGAGTGGCTAAAACTAACGCCGAGTATGCAAAGAGAATAGAAGAAGAAAACAAAAGACAAACTCGGCTATGGCGGGAGAGACAGAAAGACTAAGGAAAGATGAAGGCGCCAGGAAGGCATATGAGAAGAAAAAGAAGGCGGTGACGAGAAAAAGAGAAGAGAAGAAGATCTTGATCAAGATGAAAGAAGGAGAGGCAGAAGGAGATGAAGTGTTGCTTTGTCCAACCCTTCATGTATTTTATTATGTAAATACATACAACGTAAGTCTTACGTAATAGAGTTATAAATTTTTTTGAAGACTCATATACTCGATACACCTTGTAAACATTGTGTTAAGTACAAGAATGATATGATCAATAAAAGATTGATTCTCGCATACATTCTATGTCAATACACTATCTGTATGTATCTTTGTTATTTGCATATTTGTATGATTTAAGTTTTGGCATCATCAAAAAGGGGAAATTGTTAGGAATTTTATTGTTTAGATTTTGATGAATGCCATGTAAAACTTAGAATAGAAAGTTGGCTCCCAATTTACTTTGTAAAATGCATTGTAATGAAAAGAGCTGGCCAAGTAGTTGAGTCAAGACAGACTACGCCCTAACATACAAGAAGACAAATCAAGATCGAAGGAAAACTCTGCTGTGAGACAGTGAGTATGGCAAAGAAGAGTAGACGGAACTCTATCTTGAAGAAGCGGTGAGATGCAACAGTGGAGCATCGATCAAGTCAACTTGAGAAAAGCTAAGTCTCAAGTTGAAGTGACAAGAAGAGTCATCCAATGATTGGAAGCTGACTCTAAGTCACCTGGGAAAGCAAGGAAATGCGGTCAAGTCGAGATAATCGTAAAAGAACCGTTGCCGCGAAATCAAGAGATTTACTTAAACAAGTAATATCTCCATACTACCTTTCTTGGAGTGCTCGGTCCCGAAGCGTGCAAAAGGAATGAACCAATGGGAAGCACTACACCGTGTCGAACTCGAAAAGGTGAAAAGAATAATTCATACGAGGAAACGGCAATTCCAAGAACTCGCAAGCCAACGATCGCAAAGTGACTTTCAAAAATAAGCCTATCTCTTCAACGGGCAAATTTTTGAAAGTTCACTATAAAAGGCCGAGGAGTTTGTTTCGAAAAAAGGATGCATGAATGACACATACGTGAGATATACAAGCACATTAGAAAAATCAAACAATCTCAATCCTCAAGCCTACATTCAAGTACATCAATCCAACACTTACCCGTGAAGGAAAGAGAGCTTCAACCAATTGAAGAGGAAACCTTTGAAAACAAGGGTCTACTTTCCGGAAGGATTGTAGAAAAGTTCAAGGTTGAACTAAGTCTTAAGCATTTGGAGGGCTTCGTGATCAAATCCAAAAGCCTGAGCAAGTGAGTCAGAGTAGCAAGGCAAATGCCTGTGAAGAAGCCGAGTCGTCGAGAAGCCACCGAGTGATCAAAGCGTCTCCCAGATCGAGTCCCAAAGGATCAAGTCGGGTTGTGATGAAGACTTGTATCCGGATTACCACTTTGTAAATGATCATTACTTAGTGGATTCCTCCAGGAGTTGGAGAAGAGAGGAGTAGAAGAATTACCCCATCTTCAACCTCTATAAAAACTTTTTGTGTCATTTACATTTCAAAGATTTAAATTCTGCACTTTTAATTGCTTATATCTCATTTGATAAATTTGCTATCCATTTGATAATTTACAAGTATTAAATCAAACTCTAATATCTTGCTTAATCAAACTTAAGGGTGTTAAGTCTTCCGCAATAAAATAAAACCACAACTGAGTTAAATTGTAGCCAACAAATGAGTTACTCCATCAATGACTCAAAGTGAGTCATTGAGAGATTAACTCTACTTGAGTGACTAATTCGACGTCCATCGTGACACAAATTGTAGAATTAACTCGTAGATTTAAAAGGACTAAATCGAAAATTTGGTAAGGTTTATTCAACCCCCCCTTCTAAACCTTACACTTACACCCCTTGGGACCTACAATTGTAATTGAAAACAGTCAATAAATTGATTCAATTTGAAAGAATAGTCACATTTATATATCAAATACAACTTTTTTATTTATTAATTTTATGATGTATATTGTTATTCAATTTAACAAAATAAAATATAATATGAAAAAAATAAGAAAAAATGTTAAAAGTAAAGAAGATTAAAAATGGTATGTCCGTCATAGTAAAATTCAGAAGAAAAACATGAAAAATGCTATTTAGATCTTTGTTAATTTAACATTTACGATAAATCTGGTTGCACATGAAAAATATATATTTTAAAATTAAATTGTTAAAGGAGGGATATGTTTTAAAATGCATAACTATGAAAATAACATCTACCAAAATTTAAATTATTACTTTAATAATATATATATATATGTACACTACAAAATGTGAGATCAAAATCATAATTATTTTTTTATATATAAAAATTAAAGTATAGTGCTTATATCTTCAAAGAGACTCAAGATTTAAAGGTGACTAAAATCAACTACTTTTGTTAATGCAATTAATATTTAAATTATAATGAACAATTTATTTTCAAAATCATGTTTATTTTTGAAATAAGAAGGAATATATTACTTTGATCCATAAATAAACTTTTTGATAAATCTTTTCACTCAAATGTAATGTTGTGGTCGCCGCTTAAAATTCAAATATCAAGTAAGTTTTATACTTATTGTGCATAACTTAATACAATATTTTTTAAGTGAAAGATTAGCATATCAACATGTAGGTTATAATATATGTACTTATGATATAAATGTCAGATTATATATTTTTTTTATTTTTTCTTAGCATATATATATATATATATATTTATACTTCTTTAAATTTTCAGGTTTTGATTCTTGTTTCCATATTATATTACATTTTTTTTGTTAAGTTAGATTATTTCACTACCTATATAATATAATACATATCTTTTTACCTAATATTATATAATTTATTAAGAGTGTATGTGAGTTTTAAGCAAAGCTAAGTATTGTCATACATGTTAAGTACATATGTAAGTGCTTTTTCTTCAATATATCTTCTACCATTCTTACAATAGTATATATATATACATATATACCATTTTAACTGTATTATTTAAATCTATTTTAATTTATTATATTAGTTTTATTTTTTTAAATCAAAATCTATTTATTGATGCAGTGTTTTTCAACCAATACACCTCTATATAAGTAATAAATAAAAAAACTGCCATAAAATAGAAAGACTAAATAGCAACAATAATTTCAATCTAAATTAAAATTCCTGATATGTAAAATAGAATAGATTACTAAAAGTCACATTGACTTCTTATTTATAATTTAAAAATAAAATATTTTGCTACAATAAAATAACCTATTTTTTTATCCAAACTTGTTAGACCTTTCATCCTATTAATTAAAAATTTATTATGCCAAGAAAAATAAAATTAAAATTAAAAAATATATTTTCCTGCTCTCTATACCTCCATATTAAAATATAATTTATAATTGCAATTCGTTAAGTTTGAGAACAAATATTTATCCTTTTAAGTATCTTTTATAGTTAATTTTATGTTTTTATATTATCATATTTACTGGGCTTATTTAACTAAAAGAATATACAATGATATATTATTAAAATTGATAAATGAATCTAAATTATAGGATTTGAAAGTTCAAATGGTGCATCCATAAAAAAATAAATAAGTGCATAAATAAATATTAAAGAAAAATTAGTTCTCAATTTTCAATTTAGCCTCAAAATTCTTAGTATTAACTGTTTTATATTGTTATTGTAATTTTTGCTATAAAATTATTTTTCTTTCATTTTTTATTTATTTAGTTTTACAATAGAGATATATATGCCAACCCTTAAAAAAGTAAAAAATTACAAATATACAGTTGTGGATAAAAATTAAACAAATATTACTCATCTCATCCACTTCACTTTGAGATTTAAAATTTAAACAAATATTACACTTTCATTAATTTCACACACATAACTCTTAGCCAAGTTTATTTCATTTTTAAATTTTAGAGTATGTGCTTATAATATATTTGTTTTGCAAATTTAACTTTACATTGCCACAATGATCGAGTTTTTTTTATCGAAAGAATAAATGAATAAAATACACTAATAATTGAATCTAAATCATGTTGAACCGTATATCCATTATTACGGGAAAAAAAATACATAAAGATTAATGAATATATTTTAGAAACCAAATAATATTTATTCAAAATTTTAGTAAAAATTTATATTTAACTTGTATATCTTAAAAACTAATTATTTATTTTGGGAAAAGCATAAAAGTCCTTGAAATTTCCAATAGTCGCGAATTTCCATCATCCCATACCTAAAAAATGTATCATTTACTCCAACCAAAAATAATATTATCTTACAATTTAGGGTGTGTGATAGATGATAAATTTATTATAGTATGGATATTTTCAACCAATAGTGAAGTTTAGAAAATGTATTTTGTCCAGCTATTTATTATGAATAAAATAATATTAAATATTTTTTATTTATTTTTTCTCTTTATTTTGCTGTAAATTTCATACTCTTTTTTCTTTTTTGATGTATTTAATTATTTAGAAAAATAAAGAAAGATATTATTTATGTATATTTTACATAGCACTCAACTTTAAATGGCTAAAATTCTCTCATATGAAGTCTTTTATATATGCTTATGACATATGATTGGAAAGCACTCGATATCTAGTATAATATAAATTAAATATTATCTAAAAATTAAAATTATTTTAAGAATTAAAATTGAAATAAATCATAAAAGAAGGGTTTGGAATATAAAGAGACACGTGTCAATATTATTAAACAAATAAAATCAAAATCAATATGAAAAACTACTTAATTCCCCTTAAAGCTAACTTTACCATGAGGACATTTTTGGCAAATCAAAATTTTCAAGAAACCTTAAAACCTATTCACACTTTTATAATAGGTATAGATAGATTGGATAAGGCCAAAAAAGTAGGTGGAAATTAATCATGCCCGTTCCAATAAATCTAACCAAACAAAGCCCAATATGATAATTGACTATTTAGCTATCGAACTAAAATAAATATCTTAATGAAAATACTTATTAATATGAAAAGAGAAAAAACCATTTTGTGAAAGAAATAAACATTAGTTATGCACAAAATGAATCTATTATATTCAAAATTTATTGCATTATGTAGTTATCATACCCTTTAAAATAAATATTAATTATATATAAAAAGTCCTTCAATGTATGTGATTAAACACTGTGGAGATATGGGACTACGAAATTTAATGTAAAGGAAAAAATATTATGAATTTACTTTTGAAGAATCGCCAGCCATTTGGCCTATGGATAACAGTGGGGAGGAAAATCCGCGGTTCCCCACGGGGATCCGCCCCGAATGGAACGAGGAATGGATCCCCAAAATTTCTCCATGTGGGGATGGGATGAAGCATTTTTTCTCTCCGCAGGGGCCTGAGATATTCATGTATATTATAATATTTTAAATGTATTTAATATATTATAAATACACCACATTATATATTATATATATTAAAATGACAAAATCCTTAATTTATTTTCTATGAAGTGTGCTTTATAATTTTTTTTATATAATTTACATGTATTTTATATAATTAAATGATTAAAAAAATTAAAAAATATTTTTTTTTCAAAAAAGAAATAATAATAATTCAGGGTACGGGGATGAGGAGCATTTTCTCCCCGTTTATATTGCGAGGGATGGTGATGACGATTCCCGGTGACAACGGAGGGACAGGTGGGGGATCCCTCCCCGCTCGTCACATCGCCTCCTCCTTTGTGGGGAGGTCGGAGGTTCTATCCATATGTGAGTAAATAAAAAGAATTACTTTTAAAGAATATAAAAATACTAAAATAATTCAATTGACTGGTACAAGATTAATTTGCTTAATAAAGGCAAAATGTAATCAATATTGATGAAATAAGTGGATTTATGGGAGACATGTGAAATTACTCGATGGCGCATTAGGCTTGTGTGCCAGGATAATCAGGTTGAATGGTTGGCGCATTATACTCATGCATGCGCCAACAAAAATATGTATATTTTTTAATTATTTCCGAATGGCTGGCACACGAGTAAGTCGCGCCCGTTTTTAAAAAACATAAATAAAAAAGTCCAGCCGCGATCATTAAGTGAGCGACAAAAAAGAAAGTGGTCAACCTCGACTATTACGGAATCTTGTAAAGGGTAGTGCATCTCTCTCATGTGCCCAACAAGTGTTTTTAAGTAAACAAACCCCACCAACCCACCCCCCCATTAATTACCCCACACTCACACACACGGATCTATAAAACCCACCCCATTCCCCATACAAATACACCAAAGACACAACACAAACACACACACACACAAAACACCCACAACTCTTGCTCAAGGCGGTAGAGCGGTGGCGAAAATTCGGAGTTTCGGTGGCGGCGAGCGATTCCGGGTGACGGCAATAAGAGCAGTTTTTGGTGACAATAGGATTTTTCAAATATGTTTTAACTGTTTTATGTTAATTTTTATTTCATAATCTGTTGTATGTTAATTTCATCGTAATATGTTGTATGTTAAGTTTTTTTTACAGAATATGTTGTAATTATTACTTTTTTGTATGTTTTATAGACATTGTAATGCATTTTTTCATGTAAAATTTCATATTTTAGAAATAATTTTTAATATTTGTATTATTTATCAGTATAATACTTGTCGAATTCTATAAATAATACTTGTATATAATATAAATTCATAAATAAGAATATTAATTATATATATTTAATATAGTAGTTATTATTAAATATTGTCAACTAAATATATATATATATATAATTTATTAACATAATATTAATTGTATATATATAATATTAATGTATAAATAACCGTATAAAATGTATATATTAATATATAATTAATATTAATTGCGTATATATAATATTAATATTCTATATATAATAACTGTAGGTCCCAAGGGGTGTGAGTGTTAAGTCTGGGGGGTTGAATAAACTTAACCAATTTTTCGATTTTTGTCTTTAAATAAAAGTTTTTACACAAGTAGCAACTAAGTACTTTTAGAACAGCTTAGTTCAACCTCAACAGGAGAGTTAACCACTCAATAGACTCGACTGAGCTGTTGATAGAGTAACTCAGTTGAGTGAAGTGAGCTCTTTAAAAATTTAGCTTACTTGGTTTTTAACAGTGGAAGACTTACACCCTTTTTGTTAAATGGTTTTGCAACACTTGTTTTGATTAAGTTATTATCAGTTGAGTTTGGCAAATATATCTATCAGTAGAATAAAATGTGCAGTAATTAAAGTGCTGAAAAATAAAAGACACAAGACAATTTATAGTGTTTGAGGATGGGGTAATTCATTTACTCCACTCTTCTCCAACCCCTGGAGGTAATCTACTAATACAATAACTGTTACAAGATGAATACAACAATCTAAGTAGGCATTGATTATACAGCTGGCTCTACTCCTGGGACTCAGCTTCTTCGCAAGACAACTGTCTCACTACTTCAGCTCCTTCAAACCCTTAGAATTGATCATGAAGCCCTCCAATGGATTCAAAGCTGGTTCTAACTTGAACCTCACTGCACTTCATTCGCTTCTTGGATGTGCAGACCCATTTGTTCTTTTAAAACAACTTTTCTTGTTCAACTTGTTGAAGCTTTTCTTCCTTCGCCGTGTGTATTGGATACATACACTTCGAATGTAGGCTTGAGGATTTAGAATGTATTGCTTGAGAGTATTTTTGCTTGCTTTTTTTTGCTCGAATGTGTCTGAATGCATTGGTCTTGTACTCTGTCAGAAATGTTTCTCAGCCTTTTATAGTGACAGTTTGAAAAACTATCCATTGAAGAGAGAGACATTTTTCAAACTTCACTTCTTGATCATTGGTTTGTCTTGTTATGCAGCAAATGATGGTCACCCAACCATAATTTAATGCCCCGCAGGTTGCCAAAAACACTGCAGGTGTTCTGCGAACATCTCATTGGTTCCCAGCCTCTTGCACTCTTTAAACAAGACAACTTTAAGGTTGCAGTTTGTCCCTTTACCATTTTGGGAAAATTCTTGACTTTTCATTCCAACGGATTTCTTCTGCTTTCTTCGAGTCCTTTTGTTGTTTACTTCTTTATTAAGTCTTCTTCATAAATCTGGGAAAGACTCATCTGTTAGTTTGCTGACAAAACACAACTTTTTGTATTTGACTGAATCTCTTCGTCGACACTCAGCTGCAACTCAGTTGATTCTTCAGTGCATCTTCAGTCAACTTCTGCGATCTTCAACGTGGCTGCTTTGATACTCAGCTTATATATCCTACCTATTATAAAGTTGAATTACAACAGAAAATGGGGTGCCAAATTTCTAATCTAAGTTTTACATGTATCATCAAAATCTATCAAATAAAATTTCCCAACAATAGTCGTATATATATATTAATATATATAATTAATATTAATTGTATATAATATTAATAATATTATATATATATAATAACCATATATATCACCGTATATATATATATAATATTAATATTAAATAATTGTATATATATAATCGTATAAATTTAATATTATATTATTTAATATTGTGAATTTTATTATCAATGTTTTAAATGTATTATCATTACAATATATAGGCAATGTCAAATATGATCACCATAATTGTATATTTTGTAGGGCAAATTGTGCAAATTGGGAGCGATGTGAGATATGACCGTAATGCAATTAGTGCTAGAAGGATTTCTCGCATAATGAATTTTGTGAAATTGACTGAAATATTAATCTCTATGATGGGAGTTGATGTAAGACAATGGAAGTTGAAGGTTTCGACTATCTCTCTATCTCTCTCTTTCTCTCTATCTCTATCTCTCTCTTTCTCTTGGGGAGTGTGATAGTTTCCCTTAGGGATTTTTCGAATTCTTCCTGTTCCATTAGTGCTTCTCTGTCGTAGTTTGTGTTAGGGTTTTGTTGGCTCTTCCTTTCTTTGTCTCTTTCAGTGTCTTTGTTCTTGGTCTTCTAGTGTCTTTTTTTTCCTTTCTTTTTTGTTGTGTTGAGTTATTTGTTCTTTGGTGTTTGTGCATGTTTTGAAAACAAAGGTTTGAGTGTGAGGTGACCTGGGATTCAGTCTGTAATGGACAGTGCTGTGGTGGAGAGCTTGAAGAAGTTCTCATTGACGGAAAAGGAGTAGGAAGGGGTGAAGTTGTTGGAGTCGGATGTGGCGAATGGTATAGAAAAAAGCAAGTGTAGTTTGTATGGCAAAATTCATGGAGGTAAATGGGCTAATTTTTCGGGATTACAATTAACTCTACAAGGGATTTGGGCCACAAAAGAAACCTTTCAAGTGAGAGAATTTGGATTCAACTTCATTCAGTTTAGTATTTCGTCCATTGGAAGATAAAGGAAGAGTGTTGAATAGTAGAGTGTGGAACTTTGATAACCAATATTTGCTATTGAAAGATTGGGATGATAAATCTAGCATATTGGAAACTGATTTCAGCTATGTCAATTTATGGGTCTAGATTTGGAACATCCCTAATCACTAGATAACAACGGAGACGGGCATAAAAATTGTAAAAATGTTTACTGACACTCAAGACGTCTTCATCCCAGATACTGGCAGCTCAAAAGGGAGGATGATTAAGATCCTTTGTTCTATTGAGCTTAGTAAGCCTCTGCCAAGAGGAACTTATATTAAGCTGGGGGGAACTAAAAGTTGGGTGGATTTTAAATATCAAAATTTAATTGGATGTTATTATTATATTACTGTGGGATTATAGGCCATATTGAGAGGGGATGTCAAGAAAGAAAGGAGGACTTAAAAAATGATAAGCTCATTGATGGGCAGTATGGAGAGTGGATAAAAGCTGATGAAGGGTTAATGCACCTGAGAAAAAATATTGGGCAAACAGAGAAAAGTAAGGAGAATGCGACTTAGGAATCCCATGAAACTGACAAGGGTAGATTCGTAGAACATAAGAAAATGGGAAGGATAAGGAGGGGGGTTATATCAATGGTCAGAATCCTCAACAGTTGTGGCAGACAGAGGGGAGTATAAAAATGAAAAACATGGACCAGGGCCCTGCAATTATTCCATGTCCTATGAGTACTGTTGAAACTGCATTAGTTTCAACTTCCCCCCAAGGCTATGGAAATAAAGGAACCTAATGTCATCACAACTGGTTCAAATGCAGAGAAAAATGGAAGAATACCTCTGGAAATCTTACCCCTAGAAAACAATGCAATTACCAAGCAAGGGGAGAATGTGGCTGGTAAGATGAGAGGTGGCAGAGGTAGAAGGAGGGGGCAACTGATCGAGAGGAAAATAAGAGTGGTAGGGATAATAAAGAAACTGTCCCTTTTATCCCATTGGGGACCAAAAGAGGGAGATCTTTACTTGATGAATTTTATGATGATATTGATGTAGGAGGGTTAATAGCTGATGGAAAGAAACAGAAAGTTGACAGTGATATGGGTGAGAGTGACTTTATGGTGGAGGGAGCCAGCCCAGATTGGCCCCAACCCCCCCAATGATTGCTATGATGTGGAATTGTAGAGGTTTGGGGGGCCCCTCTATGATTTCCCAAATCAAGGAAAGTATTGAACTCCCATCTCCCAAAGTTTATGTTTTTCAATGAAACCAAAAAGAAAAACACATTTGTGGCTACTGTTTACAAGAATTTAAAAGTTCAAGATAGATGGAATATAGTGGATCCTATTGGTCTTAGTGGGGGATTGTTGCTTTGCTGGAATAGTAGAGTAGTCATTAAATAGATTTTGAGTAACTCATTTGGTATGGAAGTGGAGTACTGCATGACTGATTTATCAGAGGAAGGGTGGGCTATTTTTGTGTATGCTAGTACTTGTAATTCAGTGAGAAAGGGAACAATGGGAGTTTCTGATGGCTGGGAAAGCTAAATGGGGGAATAAGTGGGCTATGATTGGGGATTTTAATGATATTCTCAGAAGTGAAGAGAAGAAAGGGGGTAGATGTAGGTCTGATTCTAGTTTTGCTTGCTTTAGAAAGTTTATTGGAGATATGGGAATGGGTGAAGTTAAATTTTCTGGGTATGAATTTACTTGGTCTAACCTTAGGGAAGGTGAAGGATTTGTGGAGGAGAGACTGAATAGAGCATTTGTTTCACCTGACTGGATTATGAAGTACCCTAAAGCTCAAGTTTTGCATATTTTGAGACATGCTTCTAATCATCAGATGCTTATTTTGAACTCTGATCCTGATAAAAGTAAGAGTAAAAGGAGATTTACTTTTGATAGGAGATGGGTTAGTATGGAAGGGGCTGAAGAATGTGTTAAAGATGGTTGAAGTATCATTCTGAAGGGACTCCTATGTTTCAGTTGCAAAATAAGATCCGAAGTTGTAGATTGCAGCTTCTTAGCTGGAATAGAAAGAATACCAGTAATGCTGCAACAAATATTAAGGAAACATCTGATGAGATGAATAAAATCTGTGAAGAGGGTCATATGAGAGATTGGAGAAGGTGGGAAATGCTCAAAGGGGTGCTGAATAAGGCTTATGCTAATGAAGAGTTATTCTGGAAACAAAAGTCTAGGAATCAGTGGCCCAAAGAAAGGGATAGGAACACAAGGTTTTTTCATGCTTGTACAATTCAAAGATAGAAATTTAAGTGCATTGAAAAACTTGTATCTGAGCAGGGGGTGGTTTTTGAGATTAAAGAGGATACTGAGGGAGATATCACAGATTTCTACCAGTCATTATTTTCTTCATCAACTCCTGCCGCTGATGCTACTTTACTGGATGGAATCCCAAGCTCAATTTCTCACACTCAAAACCAATGGCTTTCAAGATATGTGGAAACGCAGTAGATCAAAGAAGCTCTATTCTCTTTGGACCCTTTCAAGGCCCCGGGGCCTGATGGTATGACTTCTCATTTCTTTCAGCAGTATTGGAATATTGTTCAGTTTGATATTTGTAGAGCTATTAGGAAATTTTTTGTTGCTCCTAAACTTTTGAAAAGTATGAACCACACTTTTGTCACCCTCATCCCCAAAATAAAAAACCCCTCTTCAATGTCTCACTTCAGATCTATTAGCCTGTGTAATACTGTGTATAAAATCATTTCAAAAATTATGGCTAATAGAATCAAACCTTGTTTGAAGGATTGTATTTGTGATCTTTAAACAACCTTTGTGCCTGTGAGACAGATTTTAGATAATATAATTATGGCCATGAATGTTTTTATTTTATTAATAATAAAAGAAGAGGTGTTAAAAAGTTGATGGCTATTAAGTTAGATATGGCTAAAGCCTATGATAGGGTGGAGTGGGGTTTTATGAGGGATGTGATGAGGAAGATGGGATTTTATGTGGTTTTTATTTCTTGGATTTTGGCTTGTGTGACCTCATCCTCTTTCTCTTTTTTGATTAATGGTGAAGCTTGTGGACTTGTTACTCCTTCCAGGGTGATTAGACAATGAGATCCAATCTTGTAGGTCCCAAGGGGTGTGAGTGTAAGGTTTAGAAGGGGGGGTTGAATAAACCTTACCAACTTTTCGATTTAGTCCTTTTTAAAGTTCAGAGTTGATACTACACAGCTGTGTCCTTGGTGGACACCAATTTAGTTAATCAAGAGAGTTAGTCACTCAACGACTGACGAGCTGTTGATAGAATAACTCGATTGTTAAGATCAATTAGCTCAACTCGAGTTTGTTTTCAGCGGAAGACTTAACACCATTAAATTTGGTTTAGTTATGATTTAATGCTTGGTTTTAGTACTTAGAGATTATCGTGTGGATAGCAAATTTATCAAATAGAGTTAAACAAATAAGATGCGGGAATTAAAGTCTTTGAAATGTAAATGACACGATAAGATTTTATAGAGGTTCGAAGATGGGTAATTCTTCTACTCCTCTCTTCTCCAACTCTTGGAGGAATCCACTAAGTATTGATCGATATGAGTGGTAATAGTCCCGATACAATTCTTGATCACACAAACCGACTTGATCCTTTGGGACTCGATCAAGATGCCTTGGTCACTCACCGGCTTCTCGTGCGACTCGGCTTCTTCACAGGGGCGGAGTGCGCTTGCTACTCTGTTTCTCGCTTGCTCAAGCTCTTTTGGATTTGATCACGAAGCCCTCCAAAACTTGAAACTGGTTCGACCTTGAACCTTCCTATAATCCTCCGTGGAATGTAGACCCCTTTTCTTCAAAAGTTTCCTCTTCAACTCGATTGAAGTTATCTTTCCTTCACGGTGAGTGTTGGATTGATTTTCTTCGTAGTGTAGGCTTGAGGATTAATCTTGAATGATTTTTGAGAATAT
Source organism: Rehmannia glutinosa (assembly GCA_016081115.2). Lineage (NCBI taxonomy): Eukaryota > Viridiplantae > Streptophyta > Magnoliopsida > Lamiales > Orobanchaceae > Rehmannia > Rehmannia glutinosa. The sequence goes on along the minus strand of JABTTQ020002742.1, from coordinate 842,286 downwards.
TTTGATTACAGTTCAGATGTTAGCTTGAATGATCGTGGTTCAGGTAATCAAGGTGTCCCTCTCTCAGAGTCATTCCTCAGCCTTTTATAGTGATCTTTCAAAAATCTGCCCGTTGAAGAGATAGGCTTATTTTTTAAAGTCACTTGTGGTCGTTGGTTTGTCTTGTTGCAGTCCTTGAAATTGCCCCTTCCTGGTATGAATTGTTCTTCAGCTTTTCAGAGTTCTGACACGGTGTAGTGCTTCCCATTGGTTTATTCCTCTTGCACGCTTCTGGGACTGAGCACTTCGAGAAAGGTAGCATGGAGATATTACTTGTTTAAGTAATTCTCTTGATTTCTATGCAACGGATCTCTTTCAGTTATCTCGACTTGACTGCTTTTCCTTGCTTTCCCCAGGTGACTTAGAGTCAGCTTCCAATCATTGGATGACTTTTCTGTCACTTCAACTAGAGACTTGGATATCTTGAGTTGACTTGATTGATGCTTTACTCACCAGCATCTCACCGCACCTTGATCGAGTTCCTTCTTCTCTTCTTTGCCAAACTCAAATGTCTCGCAATGAGTCTTCCTTCTAGTCTCGATTGTCTTCTTGCATGTTTAGGCATAGGCGACTTAACTCAGCTTGACCAGCCCTGTTTATTACAATGCAGTTTACAACAAAAATGGGGTGCCAACTTCCTATTCTAAGTTTTACATGGCATTCATCAAAATCTAAACAATAAATTTCCCAACAAGTTCCCCTTTTTGATGATGCCAAAACTTAAAACATTCAAAATGTAAATAGCAAAGATACATACAGATAGTGCATTCACAGAGAATGTACGCGTAGAATCAATCCTTTTATTGATCATAACATTCTTGTTCTTTTACACAACCACATTTTACAAGGTGTATCGGAGCAAACATTTATGTCTACGCAAAAATAGAGAATTCTGATTTATTACATAAGACTTACATGAAATGTATTTACATAGTAAGATACATGAAGGGGTGGACAACAACACTTCATCTCCTTCGTTGCCTCCTTCTTTTTCTTCTTCTTCGTCATCTTCTCGCTCTTCTTCTCTTTTTTTCTCATCTTGGCCGCCTTTTTCTTCTTTTCATATGCCTTCCGGCGACTTCATCTCTTCTTAGTCTCTCTTGTCTCTCCTCCCATAGCCGAGTTTGTCTTTTATTTTCTTCTTCAATTCTTTTCACATACTCGGATTGTTTTTAGCCACTTGCGATTGGCTACTTCGTCAAAACCAGTAGAGTAGATCCCTCATTTCTTGCCGGATCTATGTACTCAATGTTTTTGGGCGGAGGTCTAGTCCAATCCTCTTCCTCCACCACTGTTTTCTTCCTCTACCTCTTCCTCCTCGGCGTGTATTGTACTAGGGTCTTCTTCTTCCCGGATGAGTGACTAGCGGAGTGACCAAAGAGTATCGCCGTAGTTTCTTTGTCTGCGACTTCTTCACATAAGATGAGACCCTTTTCCTAGTACAAGTCCCGAGCTTGAGCCATGGACATGTTTGCGAAGTATCCTTGATGCGAGCATTTTAAATTCATCAACCGATCTTGCTCGATTCCAAAGATCCGAGATGGCATAAGTGTCTCTGTCTCTTTGGAATGCCTCCATGTTGTTTCAAGATATCCATTACTCGGGCATTCATTCTTCCTTCCACTTCCTCCATCCTGCTTCAACTGTCTTTCTCTTTCCAACCATAGATACAACAGTGTTGGAGTGGCGAGTCATTGGGAGTTTCTTTGTGATAATATCACCGTGACAAGACCTTGTTGGGGGTTTGTGCGATCATTAAGGTTACATCTCTCGATCCTTCCCCCTCAATAGACTTTCCTTTCTTTTGTTTTGACACTTCCTCACTGTCTTTTCCCTTCACAACCGCTCCCTCCTTCTCAACGTCGGATCTCTTGTGACTTTTAGGTATTCCTCTTCCCCTTTTTGGCATCATCAAAGGAGAGAGGAACCCTGTAAACATACTTGTAGCAAGCGGGAAGTCGAGTCTGGCGATAGCCGAGTTATGCTTTGAGTCCGTGGCTGCGGGTATCTTTGCACGAAACTCGAACGAGTAGCGTTGGATTCGGCTTTAAGCGGCTTCTTCTCACCATGAGAAGGTGAATTTTCTATCCATGTTTTCTTCCATACGCAAGAGCTCATTCTTATTTTGCTCACGCAATAGATTTATCTCGAATGTGAGATTCATGCATGTGCTCAATGTGTTCTCTCAATTGCGTCTTTGCATCGGCATCCTCACTTCGCTGGACCAACGAAAGTGTAATATCCCGTATTTTTCAATTATTATTATATGAATTATAATTTTATTAATCATAAAAATATAATTTTAATTAGCCACATTTAATAGAATTTCAGTTATGAATTTAGAAGGACTCAAACTTAATTAAAAGAATATGAAAGGTGAAGGGTTATAATTTTTAATGTAAGAACTTAATTCTCAATCATAAATTCCAGAATTCAACTCTATAAATTGAAATTTTTCCTTTACAAACTTCACCCCATTTCTCTAAAATCAGATTCAAGAATCGAGAATCAAGAGGATTAGAATAATCGTTTCGATTACTACGGATTAACGAAATCGGTGGAGGTGGGAATATTTCTATTCAAGTATTGTTTGTCATTATTAAATATTTCATATATGTGTTTTCGTTTATGTGCAATGTGGAAAGAGGAAATCATGTTAGTCGGGGGCCGTAAATAGGTGCAGGATCAAAAGAATCCTCGGGGTAGCCAACAAGATTATAAAAGTAATCGGCGATCGAGAGAAAATTATAGAGGAAAAATTACATGTTGAATATTTACGATTACGCCTATTGATGTATTTAATTATGACAAACGTGTCCCCACGGAGCGAGTTGAAAGCTCACCCCATTTTTATTAAAACTTTTCAGGTTGAGGAGCCCGAGCGAGGATTGGAGGCGGTGGATGCAAAGTCAACGATTTTTATTTAATTTGAATTTTTAGGAACCCTTATTTGTTAATTAATTTGAGTACTTACTGTTAATAGTTAGTATTTTAATTTATTTTAGAATAAATATTTTGGTTTGAATTAAAGTATTTTTGTTTATTTGGAAATTCTTTTTGAATTATAGGCAATGTTTTATAAAATATGTTCTTTTATAATTCTTTTATTGAATTACTTGTATTTTTGAAAACTGGGTCGTTACAAATGGTATCAGAGCAGGTCTACGGTTCTGTAGACTTGGAAAAAAATATATCTTTTCAAATTTTAAAAGAAAATTATCTAGTGACATCCACCTCCGCCATATCTCGTCGGATTCCTCAAGGCACGCCATTTATTATGTCACGCTATTCATTTTATTCATTAAATATTTTATATTATCACATTTTAAAAGTACATTTTATAAATTTAAGTCATTATTTTTTTTAAAAAAAAAAGCATTATTGCACGTGTACATTCAATATTAGACAAGAATTCCCCGTGTAAAAAAAATGATGACACTATTTTCTATGAACTTTGTTAAGACAATGAATTTCGAGGACGAAATTTTTTTAAAGGGGGATAGTATGTAATATCCCGTATTTTTCAATTATTATTATATGAATTATAATTTTATTAATCATAAAAATATAATTTTAATTAGCCACATTTAATAGAATTTCAGTTATGAATTTAGAAGGACTCAAACTTAATTAAAAGAATATGAAAGGTGAAGGGTTATAATTTTTAATGTAAGAACTTAATTCTCAATCATAAATTCCAGAATTCAACTCTATAAATTGAAATTTTTCCTTTACAAACTTCACCCAATTTCTCTAAAATCAGATTCAAGAATCGAGAATCAAGAGGATTAGAATAATCGTTTCAGTTACTACGCGGATTAACAGAAATCAGTTGAGGTGGGAATATTTCTATTCAAGTATTGTTTGTCATTATTAAATATTTCATATATGTGTTTTCGTTTATGTGCAATGTGGAAAGAGGAAATCATGTTAGTCAGGGACCGTAAATAGGTTTGGGATCAAAAGAATCCTCGGGGTAGCCCGCAGATTCTAAAGTAAAATGGCCAATCAGAGGAAAATTATAGAGGAAAAATTACATGTTGAATATTTACGATTACGCCTATTGATGTATTTAATTATGACAAATGTGTCCCCACGGAGCGAGTTGAAAGCTCACCCCATTTTTATTAAAACTTTTCGGTTGAGGAGCCCGAGGATTGGAGGCGGTGGATGCAAAGTCAACGATTTTTATTTAATTTGAATTTTTAGGAACCCTTATTTGTTATTTAATTTGAGTACTTACTTGTTAATAGTTAGTATTTTAATTTATTTTAGAATAAATATTTTGTTTTGAATTAAAGTACTTTTGTTTATTTGGAAATTCTTTTTTTTTTGAATTATAGGCAATGTTTTATAAAATATGTTCTTTTATAATTCTTTTATTGAATTACTTGTATTTTTGAAAATCGGTCGTTACAAAACACTTGTTGAACAATGTTCAAATATCTAGCTTGTTCCACACGCATTGTTTCTTTATTGTTGCCACCACTCCGGATTCTCGACTATTATGCCTCTCAAGTCGGCCCGATAGGTTGGCATCTCTCATTATCCGATCTCATGTCCATCGAGGCCTGGTGCCTCTCCATCCGTTCAATTTCAAGAAATAATGCTTTGAACACCTCCCGAACTTCGATTGTTCCTCTCAAGGTACGGTGACGGCCAAGCGGCGTCAAAATCATAGTCACCGAACGATGGTATCGATGGAATGACGGGATCTGTGCGTGGAAGCGCTCGAGATCTCTTTTCTCGACTCTTCGGGGAGGTCGGGTACCTCCAGAGAGAAAGGGAAATGATTCTACAAAGGAATCATCACGGGCAACCGGGATTTGTTCAATGATGAGTGGTGCGCGTGAAGTTCCTTGTGGAGTCGAACTGCTGCGGCTTGGGAGCTGCGGAGTGGACTCTTTTTAGGTCTCATTGTGAAGTTGACCGGCCTTGCTTGAACCTCACTGTCTCAACAGATTCGTCGGTCTCACCGGTTTCTCCAATTGAGTTGGATCGTCCTCGGCACTTATCGAGCGTCATCGGACGATGATGAGATTTCCATGGGTGGCTCATCATTAAAATTGAAAGTTTGACGAGTAGTCTTGAGGTCGACTTGCTTGTGGTTGGAACATCCTCGGTGAGTCTTTTGGATCGATCCACAGGGGATGACTCGGCTTCATCGTCTTCCGATCCCCGAAAGGTTACATCGATTATCCTGGGAATCGTGAAGCGCGCTTATCTCCTTTTTCGATGGATCAATGATAGCAGGGAGGGATGTTCTGTACTTCAACTTCTTTACCCCGGAGGTCTCAACCTCCCGTTGGCCTTCATTACCTCCTGCCTCAATCAATGAGGCCTTGGAAATCCCTTTCGGCGGTGTCGATTGTCTTAGGGTCTTCTGCGGTGGCATCCATTGGAGTCTCAACCCCATGGATTGCACTTTCATCGCCTAGAGTGTTAACTCCCGTGGCTGTTCTTCCTCAGGCCTCGACGCATCGGCGGCGTCATTATTAGCCTTCAGAGCGCTTTGGCACCTCGGTGAGAGATCTCAATCGCCCGAGCTTCGTTGATGACAACTTCTTTGTGTATTTTGTGTTTGTTCCTTCTCCACTTCGCCTCCTAGATTCATTGTGGAGTCATCTACAAAGATCCTCCGACCTTGCTGCAGTGGAGGAGTTTCCCCTCGGTGCGCACCACCGAGTGACTTGGAATGGGGTCACTCGTCTCCAAACTCCCGGTGTTTCTCTCGAGTGTTCGATCGTTGGGGCGGTGGTAAGACACCTTCATTAGGGGTTGGCTCGACCGGGTCCCCACTAACCCAATTTCATCGCCAGCCTTATTTCCTTCTTCCCGAGTGAGCTGGGAAGTGGTGGCGGCAACAACGGTGGCAATATCTTTGCACCACTCCCATTGGATCTATTTCAATCGTGTTTTGGAGGACTCTCCTGGTCCCTCCATCATTCTTTGCTCGTGAAGGATTCTGATTCGTGCATTGCTTGCTGCATTTGTAATTATTCTGTGGTGGCAATAGGGTCCGGATCCTCATCACTATCGATAAGACGTCAAGGAGATGATGTGTGTGTTACGTAGTGCGGTGATAGGGCGAGATGTTGGCCTTCTCACGTGCCTCGCCTTCCTCTCTGCTCTCTCCTTCTCCTTGTCCTTGAAGATCTGCAAGATATATGTGCGATTTTTCTTCATCCGATGCTTGGACCACAATGGTCACTCCAAGAAAGTTCATCGATTCCTCTTCTTCTTCTATAAACTCGGGCCGTTGGAACTGTTCCCTGGATCGACTCAATTTCCACTTCCTCCACTCTCGCATGACGATTTTGGATGTCCGGATAAAGTGGGGATAGGATCATCACATCATCATCATCTCTATCGACTTCTTCTTTTTGTCCCTCATTCTCGGGGATAGAAGGTAGCAAGCTCACGTGTTCCATCTTTGTCAGTGCACACGTGCATTGCGGGAGGGGATACGATCCTCGCCAACAAAGCGAGTGTGCTTTCTCGGCTACTTCTTGTGTCTCGATTGTTCGAACTGCACTGGTCTCTTGATTTGCCTCTGCTGACGCCTTGAAAGCAGACTTTAGCTTTGTTTCATCAATAGTATCCGGAGACTCTACTTCTCCAAAGCCATCTCCCAGTATTTGTTTTTCAGTGAGTGGTGACTCGGCTTTCTCAAGCTCGGAGCACTTGATGATTCTTCTTCGTCTCTCTCTTAGTTTGTACCGAGGGATTTCTGTTGAGAGAGAGTTTCTTCGAGTCTTGGCGGCGGGCCGCGTCTTGGTGTTTTCTTCTTACGAGGAGCCGCCGTCTTGGCTTATCGCTTCTCCTCTTTTTAACGACCGGAGAAGGTATTTGAGATTCCTTCTCGGCCGGCCGCTTTGTTGGGCGGGAGACACGGCTGCGGGGCGGTGACTCGAGCTGCGGGCGGAGTGCAGATTTGTTTTTCTTTGCTACGGGGCAGCGTTCTCTTAGCAAGCGAGGGGGCGACCTTCTTCTTTGGTGGAGAGGAGATACAATTTGTATTTTCGTGGTCACCGATTCCCCTCACTCGTGACGCTCTCTTGGCGTAGGCTCTCTTCGCTTTGCCGTGAGAGGTTTGATCTCAACATCCTCCGGTTTACATGGAACGCCTTTCCATGTCTAAGAGGGACTCCTTTGACCTCCATCACCCGGCCGATCACTGCACCATATCCCGGGGATCCTCCAAATGCGCCATTCTCCTTGAAGGATTTGTTCCCTACATTCTAGCGAGTCTGCTTTGTGAGACAAACTCAACCCGTTTACTTGATTTTCTTCAATGATCGCAGCCATTACAATCAATTTTGCTTTGGGCGGTTGGTCAAAGCCAAATTTGATGTCTATGCATTTGGCAACTATGTCCAACAATTTGTGGTAGTCCTCCTTCAAAGCCTCTTGTTGGTCATGTAGACTATCTTTTCAAAGATAGTCGGTCTTGGCTACTTCCTTCCAAGCAGCAACCAAGTCTACATCAGCTTCATTGATTTTTGGTGCTCCTTCCGCCGATAATGAATGCGATGTTACGCCAAATCCTTGGCAGAGATGATGACTCCTTCCCATGAACAGAGGATTTGATCCCCTCATCGTGAATCTCAGCGTTCACGTAGAACTGTGCGACCTCTTCCACATAGGTCATCGAGAACTCCATCGTCAGAAATGGTTTTAGCCCGGACGTTTTGAGCTTTTCAAAATCTTCTTTATGAGGCGTCATCGGACCCCTGTTTGACCATACCCTCGAAATCTCAAATGAGACCTTGTGTGGATTTGCTTTCCTAGCTTGACAAAATCATAAGTCGATGCCATTTTTTAGTATTTCACCAAAAGAAACTTAGAAGTTGATTTGAAGATTGATAGGGTTTTGAGAGAGTTTTGCCTTTGCTTCTGAGAGAGAAATGAACAGTTTTGGTAATGTGTGAGAGAAACGGACGAAAAAAGGTTTAAGTATGGTTCATGAAAGAACGTGCGGGTGGTTTTTTGAAATGTGATCGAAATCAACGGCTTAGATTTTGCACGCCGATTTAGCATTTAATGTCTCATATTTAATGCGGCAAAGATTTATATCCAATCATAAGCTTGGTGTGCGGCTTTTGCACACGTCATAATTATCTTTGACGTCATTCTTAAAAACATTCCCGCTTAGTAAAAACGAATGCGTTTTTGTCACTTTGCTCATAAATGACTCACTTATCCCTTAGCCGATTTAACCCTTCTTCACACAGATTCTCTTAGTGACTCACCATTTGTCAAGAAATTCGGTATAGTTGTCTTTCCAATACGGTGATTCACTTAGTGATTTGAAAGTTCACTCTTTTTCCTTTTTTTTTGTGTTTCATTTCTTTTCTTTGAATCTTCCAGTGTCACTCATTCAATTAACCCTAACTCATGCTTGAGTTCTTCAAATCTTGACTCACATAGTGGTTTTTTACGAATATGTCACCAACCTTTTATCGGTTAAAATATATTTCAAGGTAATGTCCTTCTTTTCAACATGATCTCGTATGAAGTGATATCCGCATCGATATGCTTTGTTCTTGAGTGCAACACAGATTTTAAGTGATTGCAATTGCACTTGTGTTATCACACATGATTGGAATTTCCTTTTCTTCAACTTCATAGTCTCTCTCACCGCCTCATCCATAGGACTTGGGCACAACAAATTTGCCGCCCAATGCTATGTATTCTTCTTGTTGTAGATGTGGCTATTGAATTTTGCTTTTTGCTAAACCAGAAATCACTGTTTCAAGCATTTGACATGTTCCCGAGGTGCTCTTCTTCAACTCGCATCTCGGCATCCAAAGATAGTGAATAGTCCAATAGCCAATTAGCTTGAATCCACCTTCCTTTGGATACCATAAGCCAACTTCTTGGCTTCCTTTCAAATATCTCAAGATCCTCTTAGCTTGATCATATGGCTCTCTTTTGGAGCAGATTGAAATCTTGCACATACACCTGACAAAGGTGATGTCCGGCCTTCTTTGTGAGATAAAGCAATGATCCATAAGTGCTCAGTATCTTGTTTGATCTACAGGGCTTGCCATCTGCATCCATGTCCATTTTGATGATGTATTCATTGGTATTTTCACGAGAAGACTTATCTTCCATACCAAATTTCTTCATTAAATCTCTGGTGTATTTTATTTGACTTATGAAAGTTCCATCCTTCAAATTGTTTCACTTGGAGTCCAAGGAAGAATGTCGACTCTCCCATCATGCTCATTTCGAATTTGCTTTGCATGAAGTTTGAAAATTTATCACACAACTCTTTGTTTGTGGATCCAAAAATGTTGTCATCCACATATATTTGAACAAGCGGATGCTCTTCTTGTCTTGAATTACGAAAAGTGTTCTATCTACTTTTCCTTTTGTGAATCCATTCTCGATTAGGAATTGTGACAAAGTATCATACCATGCTCTGGGTGCCTGTTTCAATCCATATAGAGCTTTCTTGAGTTTGTATACCTTTTTTCCAAGAGTCTTCTGCTCAAATCCTGGAGGTTGTTCAACATATACTTCTTCTTCCAATAAACCATTTAGGAATGCACTTTTTACATCCATTTGATATACAATAAAATTCTTGTGAGTCGCATAGGCAAGACACATCCTTATAGCTTCCAATCTTGCTACGAGGGCAAATGTTTCATCAAAATCTATCCCTTCTTCTTGGCAATATCCTTTGGCTACTAGTCTTGCTTTGTTTCTTACCACAACCTTCCTCGTTCATCTTGTTTCGAACACCCATTTAGTGCCAATAACATTTTGATGGGTGGGTCTTTGAACTAATTCCCATACTTTATTTCTTTCAAACCGATTGATTCTTCTTGCATAGCTTGAATCCAATGTGTGTCATCCAATGCTTGTGACACATCTTTAGGCTCTATTTGTGAGATAAAGCATGTGAACATAGCTTCTTGTTGAGTTCGGATCTTGTTTTGACACCTTCTCTTATATCTCCAATGATAAGTTCGGTGGATGGTCTCTCGGCCATCTTACATCGATTGGAGTAAGTTAGTTGGATTGATCGTCTTGCGTTGTGTTGCTTTGATCGGCTCTCTCGTAATCACTTAGCAAATTTTCCAAATTTTTGAGACTCGACTATCTCATCTTCATCCGAGTTTATAATTCCACTTGACTTGATATAGGGACTCTTCCTCGCATGGTTGGTTGATTCAAATTTTATCATCGATTCTTCAATGTCTTCTCCATTAACATTTGGTTCATCGAACACCACATGAATGGATTCCTCTGTAACCATAGTCTTCTTGTTGAGTACTCTGTAGGCTTTGCTTTCAGCTGAGTATCCCAGGAAGATACCTTCATCGACTTTAGCATCAAAAGCCTTTAGATTATCTTTGCCATTGTTATGGATGAAGCATTTACATCCAAATATTCTAAAATATGCAACATTTGGTTTTCTCCCCTGTCCAAATCTCATAGGAGTCTTTGTCACCGTCTGCTTATCATGCATCTATTTTGAGTGTAGCATGTTGTGTTTATTGCTTGACCCAAAATCTTTTTGGTAACCCTGCTTGGTAACATGGTCCTTGTTGCTTCTTTGAGAGTTATATTCCTTCTTTCGCAACTCCATTCTCACGTGGAGTCCTTGCTCGCAGATAATTCATGACCAATGCCATTTTCAATACAATCTCGAGTTATTATACCATTGACAAACTCGGTTCATCATCGATCTTATTTTGATAATGGTTTGGCTCTTCTCATTTTGAATCCTCTTCATCGAGATGTGGTAGTTTTACGTAGAGTTTCTTTCTTCTTACACATGAATATTGTCCATGTATATCTTGAGTAGTCATCTACTACCACCAAGGTGTATTTCTTCCCACTTATGCTAGCCGGTTCAATCGGACCAAATAGATCCACATGTAGCGGATGCAATATTCTTGTTGAAGATGGGCATGTCTTTTCTTTGAATGATGATTTGATTTGTTTTCCCTTCGACATGCGTCACATATACTCTCCTTCTTGTATCTTTAGTCCTGAAGTCCTTCCACAAGATTACTTACGCAAGCTTGTTAATTGTTTTGAAATTGGTGACTCGACTACTTGTGCCCACGACCAACTTGATTCAAATTTGTGCTCTTTGCTAACAGACGAGTCTTTGGGTGTTGCGGTTGACCAATCCACCACATATATGTTCTTTTGTGCGCATCCTTGCAACACAACTTCATTTGATTGAGATCCTCGATTTGGCATATACCCATGTTAAATCCAACATTATAACCCTTGTCACGAGTTGGTGATGCTTAGCAAGTTGAAGTTGAGTCCTTCAACATATGCAACATCCGAGATTTCTAATCCATTTTCTTGATGGATCCAATGCCTCTTATTTCTCCCGGAGCTTCATTTCCTCCAAATATGACTTTTGCTCCTTTGACTTCCTTGAATTTTGACAGATTTTTCTTGTTTCTGTCATATGTCCTGGTCTGAGGGTTAGTATTGTAAGATGATCCAACCAGCCTATAGCCAAATGATTTGACCCTAGGGGGTTGCCATCTATCGATGCCATAATCATAATTAATTTTGGCAAATTGCTTGTGGATTCTAGGTTCATACGATTGTCTCTTTTGTCGTATGCATGTATGTGTGTTTTTAGCAATTGCCTTCTTCTGGATAGTTGTGATATCTCTCGAAGTGTAGTGCCTAGGCGCATATGTGTGTCTTGATGAAAGCTCTTATACCTTTGGAATGGCCTTTCTTTGAGTTCTAGGCCTTTGCCATTTGGGCTTATATTCCATAGGTCTATCTTTGATAGTTCACATCATTCCAATCGGCTTGGCTTGGATATTTTCTACCATTCCCATCATATGTGTTTCTTTTATAGAACTTCCGGGGTTTTGGTAGCTCTGTTTCTTCTTTCTGAGTATTTCTGTTTGGAGTTTGCCGAGAAACTCGGTGAATTTCTTCTCGCTTGTCCTCTCAACGCACTCAACCTGGCCGTTTTCCTTTTCCTTTATAACCAAGGCGGTTTGCTTGTAATTGTGCTTTGGATTAAATATGTGTGCACCATTTGGAGTTTTGGATTTTTGAGATACTTCATTGCTTGAAGATCCTTTTTTCCAAAATCACTTTTGGAGCTTGACATAGCACAGAGGCAATCACATAATAAGATCATCCAATGATTTAGATGCCTTAGTGAATGAGGCAATCACATTTTTGAGGTCATTTTCCCTCTTTTCTATAGCAGCGACTATTTACATTATTAGCTTTGCATTGTCAGTCTTTAAACTTTCATTCTCATCAGCTATTTGACTTAGAGTACTGAGCTCCTTAATCAGTTGTGAGTTTTGGCTCTTGAGTAGGTTGTTTTCCTCATTTAGTAGTGTGTGTGAGGATTTAATGTATTCAAAAACTTTCATCATTTTGCCTAATGAATCATAAAGATCAGTGGGTGATAAAGTGTGTGTGTCACACTCACTAGAATCTGGGTTTGATGAGTTAGAGTGTACCTCATCTTCTTGGTCGGGTTGATCTTATTCCTTGGCCATCAAGCGGTCGTAGCTTCTTCTTCGAGTCACTTGAGTAGTCGACTTCACTACTCAATCGGTATGTCTCTTGACTTGGCTTTTAATGATCTCTGTAGCCAACATTGCCTTTTTCTTTTCTTGTCTTTTTCTCTCAAGACCTTTCTTTCTTCTTCATTCCTGTATTTGTTGACTACGGGATATGGGCAATCAATGGCATAGTGACATGGTTGCCTACGCTTCAAAGATAGATATTCAACCTTTTGATCGACTCTTTCCATTCTTGGATTGTCGACCCTTTGATATTCACTTTTTGATGATCTCTTTCTCTTGGTTGGTCTATCTTCCCTTGACTTGGAGGGAGCCGAGTGTCTTCTCGAGGATTCGCCCTTGCCTCTCTTGTAGTTCTTATTGAAGAACTTGTTGAACCTTTTAACCATCGTGGGCTATTTCCTCTCGGTCAATGACTTCTTTGACCTCGACTCTCTTGCCATCCTTAACAATTAGAGCGATTGTTTTGGGTACAAATTGTCTCTTCCTGGTCTTTTCTTTTCACTCAAATTCGTAGGCTTTGAGATCCGAGAATAGCTCATGGTTGGATGTCTTCGATAGGTCCATGGAATGTCTTAGTGTCATGACCTTCATTTCCCATTCACCGGGAGACTTTTTAGGATCTTCATACACATTTCTTCTCGTGTATATTCTTTTCCAAGTGCGAGATAGCTCGTTGGTAATTTCTGTGAACCGAGCATCCAGTTGATCCAGTTTTTCTCCTGCGATCATTTTGAAATTTTCAAATTTCTATACAGCCACTGATAATTTATTTTCCTTGATTTGCTCTGAGCCTTCACAAATCAATGTTAGCTTGTCCCATTTCTTTAACCGTTTTGCATGATTTGACTTTATTGAACATGGCTTTGTCCAAGGTTTTGTAAAGGATGTCCTTGGCCACATTGTCCAGGTTGTATCTTTTTCTGTCATCATTTGTCCATTCGGTTCTTGGTTTTTCAACCATAGCCGGTCTAGGAGCAACATCCTCTTCACCTTCACGGCTCTTCTTCTTACAAATGTTCACTTTTAAAATTTGCGGTGGCCCATCCTCTATCACTATCCACATCTCATCATGTAATTTGATAGATGAGCCCGCGCATACGAATTTTCCAATCATCAAATTCTTCAATTGTGAACATAGGGATGCGTGTCAAATTTGCTTCCATGATAATAACTTTTAATGATAAAAGGAGTTTTGAAAACTTAAGTACTAAAATAGACTTTGAAAAATTTGGAGATCTAGTTCGAGAACTAGTGCGGAAGGCTCAATGAACCAACCGCTCCGATACCACTTGTAGGTCCCAAGGGGTGTGAGTGTAAGGTTTATAGGGGGTTGAATAAACCTTACCAACTTTTCGATTTAGTCCTTTTTAAAGATCATAGTTGATACTACACACAAGAAAAAGTTTTTGGTGGACAACCAATTTAGTTAATCAAGAGTTAGTCACTCAATGCACTTCGATTTCGAGCCGTTGATAGAATAACTCACCGTTAAGACAATTAGGTCAATCTAGCTTTGTTTTCAATGGAAGACTTAACACCCTTAAATTTGGTTTAGTTATGATTTAATGCTTGGTTTTAGTACTTAGAGATTATCGGTGGATAGCAAATTTATCAAAGAGAGTTAAACAAATAAGATGCGAGGAATTAAAGTCTTTGAAATGTAAATGACACGATAAGATTTTATAGAGGTTCGAAGATGGGGTAATTCTTCTACTCCTCTCTTCTCCAACTCCTAGAGGAATCCACTAAGTATTGATCAAGATATCACAGTGGTAACATCCGGATACAAGTCTTGATCACACAACCGACTTGATCCTTTGGGACTCGGTCTGAGATGCCTTGGTCACTCACCGTGGCTTCTCGTGCGACTCGGCCTTCTTCATAGGGCAAAACGCCTTGCTTTGCTACTACACTCACTTGCTCAAGCTCTTTTGGATTTGATCACGAAGCCCTCCAAAACTTGAGACTGGTTCGACCTTGAACCTTCCTACAATCCTCCGTGGAATGTAGACCCCTTTTCTTCAAAAGTTTCCTCTTCAACTGATTGAAGTTATCTTTCCTTCACAGGTGAGTGTTGGATTGATTTTCTTCGTAGTGTAGGCTTGAGGATTAATCTTGAATGATTTTTGAGAATATTTTGATTACAGTTCAGATGTTAGCTTGAATGATCGTGGTTCGTAATCAAGGTGTCCCTCTCTCGAGTCATTCCTCAACCTTTTATAGTGATCTTTCAAAAATCGCCCGTTGAAGAGATAGGCTTATTTTTAAAGTCACTTGTGGTCGTTGGCTTGTCTTGTTGCGCCCTTGAAATTGCCACTTCCTCGTATGAATTGTTCTTCGATTTTGAGTTCGACACGGTGTAGTGCTTCCCATTGGTTTATTCCTCTTGCACGCTTCGACCGGATGAGCACTTCGAGAAAGGTAGCATGGAGATATTACTTGTTTAAGTAATTCTCTTGATTTATGTGCAACGGATCTCTTTCAGTTATCTCGACTTGACTGTATTTCTTTGCTTTCCCCAGGTGACTTAGAGTCAGCTTCCAATCATTGGATGACTCTTCTGTCACTTCAACTAGAGACTTGGCTATCTTGAGTTGACTTGACTGATGCTTTACTCAGCTGCATCTCAGCTGCACCTTCAGTCGAGTTCCCGTCTTCTCTTCTTTGCCAAACTCAGTTGTCTCGCAGCGGAGTCTTCCTTCTAGTCTCCAGTTGTCTTCTTGCATGTTTAGGCATAGCTGACTTAACTCAGCTTGACCAGCCCTGTTTATTACAATGCAGTTTACAACAAAAATGGGGTGCCAACTTCCTATTCTAAGTTTTACATGGCATTCATCAAAATCTAAACAATAAATTTCCCAACAAATCTCACCATACCTTTTTCTTGTTATTTCAGAAGCATTTTCTAATATTATTATCCAAGCCAACAAACAAGAACTTCTTAGGGGGCTAAAAATTGCTAGATCAACCCTAGTTGTTAGTCACCTTTTTTTTTTTGCTGATGATGCTCTCCTATTTTGTGAAGCTAATTGTGAACAGGCTCAGAATTTTACTTCAGTCCTGGATAAGTATTGCAGTGCTTCTGGGCAAAAAATTAAATTTGAGAAATCTTGTATATTTTAATACATGGGAGATTGATAGAAAGGATATTTGTGGGAAGTTGAATGGAATGCCGGAGCAGAAAAAGATCAAGCATTTAGCATTGCGTATTACTGTGGGGAGAGCAAAAAAATAGGTGTTTAGATATGTGGTTGATGTGGCTAGAGGTAGAGTTCAGAATTTGAAGGCTAACTTTCTCAGTTTGGCAGGTAAGGAAATTCTCATAAAATCTATCCTTAATGCCTTGCTTAATTATATCATGTCATGCTACAAAATTCCAAGAGGGACCTGTGAGGAGTTTGATAGGGTTATTTCACAGTTTTGGTGGGGTATTGGATGGAGGGAAGGTCTAAAATGCACTGGATGAAATGGGATGCTCTAACCAAACCTAAGGAGATGGGAGGCATGGGATTCCATGATATTAGTTTGTTTAATGATGCGCTAGTTGCTAAGCAATTTTGGAGGATCATTAAACAACCTAATCTAATGGTGTGCAAGCTTCTTAAGGCTCGATACTTTCCAAAGGGTGGGCTCATGAATACCAATTATAAACCTATAGACTCTTGGATGTGGAAAAGTTTCTTAAAGGCTAAGTATGTGTTGAAGGAAGGCATGAGATTCCAAATTGTTGATGGAAAGTCTGTTAGAACATGGGAAAATCAATGGATTTTTAATTTTTATTCTCCAACTACTGCTGGTACTCCAAATGCTCATGAGGCAATTGTTGGATGTGTGATCTGATTCAGGAGGGTAGCAGGAGATGGAATAGAGAGAAGATTAAGAGTTTGTTCATCCAGCAAGAAGCTAGGGCTATTTTGGCTACTCCTATTCAGTTTCAGAAAGAGAGGGATAGAATTTTCTGAACTTTAAACACCTGATGACAAGTACTCTGTCGAATCTTCATACAAGAGCCTGTGTGAGTCCAAAAGCCATAGTTTTGACATTTGTGAAGGAAGTATATGCAGCTGGAGAAAGAAGATGATGTGGAGGAAGTTGTGGAAACTTAAAATCAAAAATACGTTGAAGCACTTCCTTTGGAAAAGCATACATGGTATTCTGCCAGTTAAAGCCTTACTTGAGAAAAGAGGGATGGAAGTGGATTGTATTTGCAGCTGGTGTGGTGACAAGAGAGAATCTATTGATCACGTATTATTTCATTGTGATAGAGCAAGATTGGTTTGGAAGTTGGCTGCTGTTAATTGGGAGGGTATTTATCATGAGAGAATGAGTGTTTGGGACTGGTGGCAGATGGTCAGCTCCTTACCATGGAATCCGGCTATCAAAGATAGAATCCACTTATCAACATATATCCTTTGGTGGCTTTGGAAAACCAAAAATTCTTGGATTTTTCAAGGTGAAAAAACTTCAGAAGTCATGACTGCTTCATTTGCTCATAGCGAATGGATCGAATTCGAATATGCTTATAATTAATAGTTGAAAGAGTGTAATAGGGGTCTGTTCCCAGTTTTACCTTTTTCTACTTTTTTGGCACTGGATGGAAACTTTGTTCTGGTTTGTTAGCTGACTAAGCATGTTACTTGTGTTTTGTTTTGGTTTTGTTTGGCTCTTTTGTTGTTTTGATGGCCCCATAATTGAGTGCTGAATTCCCCCTAGTCTTGATGACTGTGGGTGGCTTTGGACAAGTGTGTCTCATGATGTAAAGTTGCTCGATTGAGTTATTCTTTGGTATAAAATCTATCGCTTTTGAAAAAAAAAGACGATGATTGAGCGGATGTCGCTGCGTGGGGTGTGTATAACAATCAAAATGATGCTTAACAACCCACTTGTTTGATAACATATAATTGTAACATTAATGGTGTTAATTATGAGATTAGTTAAAATTCCATTCTTCGAATCAAGCTACCTAGATGTATCTGGTGATTCTATTGGTATTCCTTCGTATGCACAATTCTATGAATTTGAGACTGGTGTGTTGTGTGTGAATAGTTTTTAAAGATAAAAAACATGTGCAAAGTACAGTTAAAGATTACCATGTGCGTTGGGTGAAACGATAATTCAAGGTTTTTGAAAGCACACAAACTTTATGGAAAGTTGTATACAAACATAACCCCAGAACTTCTGTAATGTTCAGCCTGTCTTCTCAGTAGTGCAACTGGTGGTTGAGAGCGAATTTGAACAAAAAAACTTTTGATGTGGAAGATCACCAAATATGGACCTCCTCACTGATGTTTAATGAATGTTGTTTATGTGGATTATGCCAACTTAGGTAGAAATTTAATTGCTGATGGTCTTGGTACAGTGTAATCCATCTTATGGTATTAAGTATGCTCAACAAAATATTAAAGACTTGTATGGTTATAATATTTTATATGATAAAGCATGACATTTGATGAAACGTGCTCGTGAAAATGTTATGGTACTTGGGAGACCTCCTGTTATTATTTGCCAAAGTATATGGAAGCGCTGCAGAAATATAACCCTGCAGGCATAGTGGTTGAGTGGCGACATTAAACCTGGTGAGTGAAGTGAAGACGTTGTTGTATGTATTTGGGCTTTCAAGCCATGTGCCAATGATTTTGTACATTGTCGTCTAGTGATTAGTGTAGATGGAACATACCTCTACACGAAATACAAGCACAAGTTGCTTATTGATGTCACATTGGACGCAAACCAACGAGTTTTGCCATTAGCTTACACGATCATGGATGAAGAGGCTTTCGCATATTGGAACTGGTTCTTGCAATTAATATCAGACATACCGTTTGAGGACGAGAAGGTGTATACTTTATTTCTGACTGTCATCCTGGAATAATAAGGTCAGTCGAACGCATGCTAGAATTCTAACCCCCTTATGGGTATCATCGATATTGTCTAAGGCATGTTGTCTCTAACCCCCTTGTGTGTTTCACTATCACGCGCACTGTAAAGCGTTTCTACAATAGAACATTGGAAGAGGCTAGGACTACTATGATTGTTCCTCGTGCCACACGTTCTCGAGTTCTTACAGGTCGCTTATATGCGGACGAGGCCGATGTAGAAGAGCTACCTATTCCGCTGTACGGTGGTAGGTACTGCATTACTAACATTGCATATATTCAATAATTAAACTTCTTACAACAAAATATGTAATTAATATGTACTATTTTCACATTTAGGTGGATGCACTACTGCAGATACACACACACTGCTAGTCATTCCGTACGTATCATCAGGGACATGTTGGTCAGACTAACAGATAGACACGTAAGGATTTATATTCATAATAAGTAACTTTAACTACATATTCAAATATATTAATTCATAATTGAATTTATCTCAGCGGATTTGGGAACCATATGACCTGAACTCAGCAGATATAATGATGTTGGGATCACGATGTAGTTTCCGAGTTGTGGAGGTCTCAGCGCCCTTTGGTAAATTACACTATCGTGGAGTTTCACCATCCACAAATGAAAAGTCTTTGAGACAGTTTGGCCTTAGACAACATATTTCTGATGTGCCCTCAGAATCACACACATCACTCCATGGTATTACTCGCAAAGGGCGAACCAGATAAGATTGGCCACAGGTTCATGCTGCTTGGGTTCAGTATTGGGCGATGGCACACCAATAAGTTGTTGGAGGTGACGCGATAGGTCATGATAGGAGCACAATTCGTGGATATCAGATACGGTACAATCATATTACACGACGTTTAATAAGTCCACAGAACATGCATATAATAGTAGGGTATCAGCCCGACGATACTGCAACTCGGGAGCCCATGGTAACTTACTAATAAATTTACTATTATGCACATTTCAAATATATTTTTATGCATATCTTTATGTATATATTTATGATAATTGTGTGTTACAGAGTACTCTACTCGATCGACAGTAGATTAGTGTTTATGATGTTAGTGCTTCTGACCCGCAGTCTGTTGATCACCTTAGTACGTGACTTTATTGAGGAGATGACTAGTATGCCGTGTCTCCCAGGGATACCTCCAACAAAGTCGTTTCCACATATAGATGATCCATTACAGGAGCATGATCAGACACGCAACACACACGACCACTACTGCGCCACAGACACCTCACACATATGCGACAGGTCCATCTGGATATACGTTAGGTCCCTCCAGTTCGCATCATACACCATATATATCACAACATGTAGATTATGATCAGTTCATAACACCCCAGTTCACATCATTTACATCATTGCTCAATACAGATGTGGGAATGGCAAGCCCATCTGGATATGCGCGTCTAAGCTTTCAGCATTCGCCTGCAACATTTCCCAGTGGATTTCAGGAGAGTTATATGGACATAGATCGGAGCTCATCTACATCCGACCATCAGGATATTAATAATGCCGAGTATGGTCTGAGGCGGAGCATGCGAGAGAAACATCCTCCTGGATGTGGCACCGGTGGACATAGATATTAGATTTAGCATTAGTCAAAATTATGTATTTAGTAATATTTTGTAAAGAAATTTTAATTTTGGATGTAATATTAATGGTTATATTTGAATTAATTTGTGTATTAATTAGTTAGTTAAAAATAATTAAAGAACTAAAATAAATTAAAAAATATAAATTCTACGGAAAACAATTATTTTGCTAGCGCATCTATTGTGTGCGCCAACCAATTGAGAAAAATAAAAAAATAAAAAAAGAGGCATGGGGCATCTACTGTGTGCGCTATCCTATTCAGACCAATAATAAAAATAAAAAAGAGGTATGGTGCTATTGCATTGTGCGCTGACCGTTGTAGGTAGGGATGGCAACGGGGCGAGTTTGGCCAAACTTGGGACCCGCATCGCAAAAACAAATTAAGACCCGAAACCCGTCCCGCTTCAAAACCTGCCGAGTTAGGTCTAGACCCGCTAGACCTGCTAATATATTTTTTTAATCAAAATAGTTTATTTATTTTGTATCTGTGGCAAAATTTTCAAAAACAATCCAATGTCAATATGTCAAAAAAATAAATGTAATTATGCAACTTATTATAACTATTTTTTACAACTATTTAGCTACTATTAAGATTTTTTTTTTAAAAAAAATACTATTAGGATCTTGCAATAGGACTCAATTAATACTCAAAATAAATATTTAAAGTAGAATAACACAAGATGTTATATTAGAAAATTGAAATCAATACAACACTCAAATCTAAAAGTAAATAATGCAAAAATATCTCAATACATGTTTAAAATATAATAAAAATTAATATGCGGGACGGGTTCGGGACGAGTCCTATTGGACCTGGGACCCACCCTGGACTCGGGTGTGTTTTGTAATTTTGGACCCAAGACCTGCCCCAGGACTCGTTTATGGGCGGGTTTGATGCGGGAACCCGCTCCATTGTCATCCCTAATTGTAGGCGTATCCCAAGTGTGTGCCAACAAATATATAAACAACAGTCCATAATTTCACCCCTTTTTGACAATTTATTTTGATTTTTACATTATATTAGCAATTTACCCTGACAAAAACTCATGTAGGATCGTCTTACGGGTTTCAATCCGTAAGACGGATCCTATTTGACCCGCGGACCTGGTCAAAGCACCTGCTGCCTTTTATTTTTGTTTTTTTTTTATTTTTCTTCCTCAGTTAAAGTAATAGTTTTATGAGAAAAAGTATCGGTTATTTTAGATAAAGTATCATATCTTTTAATATAACCACATATTATGATTACACTACATTGAAGGAAAAATAAATATATCAGAGTTAAAGTAACACATTTATGAGTAAAAATATATATGTTTTGAGACAAAATATCATGTTTTAAGAGTAAAAATATCTGTTTTTTTAAATAAAGTATACCATTTTTTAATAATAAATACAAAGAAAGATGAATAATAAATATGATAGAGTTAAAGTAATACTTTTATAAGTAAAAGTATTTATTTTTTGAGATAAAGTAACATATTTTTTAATATAGTCACAAATTATGAATATATTACAATAAATATATATATATATATATATATATATATATATATATATATATATAACAGAGTTAAAGTAACACTTTTATACGTTAAAGTATCTATTTTTTTGAGATCAAGTATCATGTTTTTTAATATAGTCACAAATTAGAAATGAAGGAAAGAAGGAAAAATAAAAAATAAATATGATATAGTTAAAGTAACACTTTTATAAGTAAAAGTATCCGTTTGTTGAGATAAAGTATCAGATTTCTTAATACAGTTACAAACTAGGAACAAAAAAGAGGAAAAATAAAAAATAAATATGATGTAGTTAAAGTAACACTTTTATAAGTATCCATTTATTGAGATTATCATGTTTTTTAATAGACTTGGGTTCGATTCTTAGCCTCTTCATTTAGAGAGGTTTTTAATTTTTATTCAATTTACCATGCGTATTTATGAATGACTTTATATACATGGTTATACTGAAATTGCACAACAAACACTAGTGGTGTAATGGTAGAACACCACCTTAAGTCTGTATAGACACGTGGGTTCGAATCTTGTAGGTTGGTTGTAGGCATGTGGGTGGATCCGTCTTACGGAATAGGATCCTAGGTCCTACAAGAGACATACTCATTTACCCCAGTATAATGCCAAAACGCCATATACTTATTCCATAACTACAAGAGACCTACTCATTTACCCCGGGCACAATGCCAAAACACCATATAGGGATACAGTATACCTTTCGCTTTACAAAACAAAAAAGGGTGGTGCTATTTTCCCCCCCAAGATTTGATTAATACACCCCACTCTCAATATTTACAAAAATACCATAACTATGATACCCTTAATAAAATAAAACAATATAAATATAGTTTCACTTTTTTCCCAAAAAAAGCTGATTTTTCCCGAAAAAAGCTGTTTTTTTCCGAAAAAACGCTGGAAACGGCTTTTTCCCCCAAAAAAAGTTGTTTCTCCTTTTTCCCAAAAAAAACTTATTTTTTCCAGCTTTTGTTTTTTCGAAAAAAACTGTTTTTTTCCAAAAAAAAAACGATGGAAACAGCTTTTTTTCCCCAAAAAAAACTGTTTCTCTTTTTTACCAAAAAAACTGATTTTTTCCACCTTTTTTTCCGAGAAAACGCTGTTTTTTTTCCAAAAAAAGGTGTTTCTATTTTTTCCCCAAAAAGCTGGTTTTTTCCAGCTTTTTTTTTTCCGAATAAAAAATATTTTTTTCCAACAAACGCTAAAAACAACTTTTTTTCCAGCTTTTTTCCCAGAAAAAAAAACTGATTTTTCCAGTTTTTTTCCCGAGAAAAAGTTGGTTTTTTTCCAAAAAAACGCTGGAAACAACTTTTTTTTTCCAAAAAAAAGTTGTTTTTTCCTCAAAAAAGCTGATTTTTTCCAGCTTTTTTTTTTTTTAAAAAAAAGCTGTTTTTTTTTTCCAAAAAGCTGGAAACAACTTCTTTTCACCAAAAAAGATGTTTCTCTTTTTTACCGAAAAAAACTGATTTTTAAGTTAGGATTTTTTAGTTTGCAGTGTAAATTTGGAAATATAGGTGTGGTGTATTTAGTAATTAGATGGGTTTGTAAAATAGGGATGAGATGTATGTAGAAATGTGGTGTATTAATCAAATATTGGGGTGCAAATAGCGCCACCCAACAAAAAAAAAGAAAAATAAAAATTGGCTTCTCAAAGAAATTTGACCCAATGTTTGAAAGTAAGGGGAAGGAAAAACAGGTAACGCCCAGCGGCCCCAGCCTCTTGTTCTTCTTCTTCGTCGTCGTCGTCGTTCTGTGCTTCCGGTTCCTACACACACAAAAATCACCTCAGCTCATGCATGTTGTTTCGCGTAGTCAGACTTCAAGCCCTCTCACTTAAACCCCATTTTCACGCTCTTCAATCCCTCTCATTTCTTTGCACTACTCCTCATCCAGGGGCCTTGAACGACACCGTCTTCAGCGTTTCGGCCCTGCTCAAGAAACCCAACTGGAAAAAGAACATACGCCTAAAATCTCTGGTTTCTCACTTGAACCCGCACTTAGTATCCAGAATCATAGCCTCCCAGAGCCGAGACATCCCACTTTGCATCAAGTTTTTCAAATGGGTATGCAAACAGTCAACTTGTTGCTATGATGTGGAAAGAAGAATTCAGTTACTGTATATATTGGCGTCTGATAATCTATTCGGGATTATGCATAAAGTTCTGGTTTGGTTAATTAAAGAGTGTTGTAGTTCTCAGGATGATATTTGGAAGCTAATCGTCGCTATTGATGACATGCGGGTAAAGGGCGGGTTTCGGATTAATTATCCTTGTTATAGTACGCTTTTGATGTGTTTGGCGAAATTAGATATGGGTTTGATAGCATTTTTGGTGTTCAAGAATATGTTGGAGGATGGGTTTGTTGCGAGTGGAATTGATTACAGGACGGTTATAAATGCTTTGTGTAAAAATGGATTTGTACAGGCTGCCGAAATGTTCTTTTGTAGAGTTTTGAAACTCGGGTTTGCGTTGGATGTTTATATTTATACTTCTTTGGTACTGGGTAATTGTAGAGCTGGCCAACTTGGTGATGCCTTCAAAGTGTTTGCATTAATGTCCGAAAAGGATGGTTGTGGTGTTAATAGTGCTACATATTCGATTCTTGTGCACGGTCTTTGCGAGGTGGGCAGATTAGACGAAGCGTCTAAATTGAAGGAAGAAATGAGCGAGAAGGGCTGTCAGCCGAGTACGCGCGCACCTATACAGTTTTAATTAAAGCTACAAGCGACAAAGGATTGATCGATCAAGCGTTTAGTTTGCACGATGAGATGATAAAGAAGAGGTGTAAGCCCAATATTCACACCTACACAGTGCTTGTTGATATGTTGTGTAGAGAGGGAAAGATCGACGAGGCTAATGGAATGTTTCGTAAAATGCTGAAAGATGGACTTAATCCTTGTGTTGTAACTTACAATGCACTAATTAATGGTTACTGTAAAGAAGGACGGATAGTTTCTGCTTTTGAGTTGGTTGGGGTGATGGAGAGAAGGCAATGCAAACCGAATATCCGTACGTGTAATGAGCTTATTGAAGGGTTGTGTAAAATCGATAGACCTTACAAAGCAGTGGCACTGTTGGGAAAGGTCATTAATAACGGCCTATTTCCTACTGAAGTTACCTTCAATATACTCATTGTCGGGTTCTGCAGGGTAGGCCAGCTAAATATGGCTTTCAAGATTTTACGTTACATGAGCTCGTTTGGCGTTGAGCCTGATCGATTTTCTTATACTGCATTCGTCGATAGTTTATGCAAAGCGAATAGAATGGAGCAAGCGGGTGTTTTTTTGGCAGTGATGATAAAAAAAGGAATATATCTTGATGAAGTGATGCTAACTGCTCTTATCCATGGCTATTGCAAGAGTGGAAACACTAGATATGCACTTCTACTGTTTGACGAAATGGTTGAAGAAAGGTTTCTAACAAGTCCGCATACTTTCAACATATTTCTTGATGTTCTTAGTAAAGAAGTTAAGCTAGTTGAAGAAAATGCTGTTTTAGCGAAGATGTTAAAGCATGGTTTAGTTCCGTCGGTTGTGACTTATACTATATTGGTCGATGGGCTATGCCGAGCTGGTGATACGAACGCTTCGTTGAAAATGTTGGAACTCATGAAACAGGCTAATTGTCCGCCAAATGTATATACATATAGTATTATCATTGATGGTCTTTGCAAGAGTGGAAAATTTGAGGACGGGAGAATCTTTTGATTGAAATGCAAAAGAACGCAATATCACCAAATGAAATCATATATGCTTTACTCATCGACTCGCATGTGGCAGCTGGGAGATTGAACCGTGCGTTTGAAATTGTGCGTACCATGTTGCAAAATGGTTGTCGGCCAAACAATCAAATATATTTTTCATTACTTGCTGGAATTTTTATGTTGGATTTTTTCCGTAAATTTAGTTTTATGGAGATGGATATATACCATGCTTTCAAACTTCTGGACAGAATTAGAGAATGTGGTGGTCAAACTGTTGATGCTTACAAGTTTCTAATCACTGGCCTTTGTAGAACGGGGAGAATATCAGAAGCTGATATTCTTATTCAAGAAATGGTGAAATTTGGTCTCACTCCTGACAGTGATATCTGTGACTGCATAATTATGCACTTTTGCGAAAGCGATGATTATAAACGTTCTCTTGAGTGGATCGAGAGATTTATTGCATATGGTTGTGTTCCTTCTTTTTCGTCTTACAGTGCTGTGATTGTTGGTCTTCAAAACGAGGGAAGGTTTCGAGAAGCTGATTGGTTGATATCTAACCTTGTAAGAGAAGCTGGTGTTGTGGATCAAAGTGCAATATCGCCATATATTCATTTTCTGGTAAATAGAGAGGAGCCTTGTCGATCTTTTGAGTTCTTAAATTTTATAGAGCAAATAGGCCACAAGGAGAGGCCATTTGTTTAGCACTCTCACTCTAACGTAGCAGGAAAACACTGTAAACAGATCAGATACCAAAGTATACTTTGTCTGAACTGACATGGAATCTTCACTATGGGTAAAAAACTGGTGTCTCTGTTTATTGTTGTCCCCAGTTTTGTTGTATACAGGTTTTCCAAGTTCATGCAAGTTGTTTCTGAATTACATGTTCAGAGCTCTTCATTTCTAGGCTCAGACCAATGGGACTAAGGTTCCAGTTTTGCTTCAAATTAGTTATGCGATTTCTGAAATTATGAAATTCATTAAGTAATAGGGCCAAAATTAACAGATCAATTTAGGTCTATTTTTTAACAGATATTTGGACCAACTTATGTGGAATAGTGTGCAACACTTGCTGCAGGACGTTTTTGGGGAAACAGAAGGGAACAGCCAAAACTCGTGGCCATTTGGGCTGGGCAGATGTTAATTGAAAAGGAAATTGCAAAATGTCAGGAAAAAAAAACATGGAATTTTAAAAGGCAGTTGTTTAGGCATTTGGGTATTTTGGTCGTTTCATGATTTATCCTACCATTACCAAACATATTATTGTTACAATATTAAAAAAAAAAAAAATCATACAAACTTTAACTAAGGGGAGAAAAAAGAGGGGCGCACTGCAAATTAATTGCTTGAGGTCCCAGCGATTGCCTCCATTTCCTTGACCAAATCCATGATTAAATTATCCTGAACACCCTTATCAAGCAAAAAATCTCTCCACTTCCTGTGATTGTCCCTAATAGTTTTGCATGGTTCCTCATCAACCTCAAACATAACCATTTCAATAGCACTCTTAATATCCTCTTTCCCAAAATACCCATCCTCATCCCTCCTATTTACCTCCACCCCTGCCTTCAAATCCCCACTCACAAGCTTAGCATTCAACAACTGGTCACCCTTTTGTGGCAACATCACAAGCTGACAATCATTCACAATTGCCTCAATCACTGAACTAAACCCTGCATGTGATAAATAGCACCCCACACTGGTGTGGGCTAGAATCTGCTGCTGCTGCACCCACCCAGTTGAAATTACTCCTTTGCCCTCCACTCTCTCCAAGAGCCCTTCTGGTAGGGCCCTCCTCAGCTCAGCTGATGCATCTGCATTAGCAGGAAAATTAAGGACTAATAAAAATGGTAAGCCAGTGAGCTGTAACCCTAGTGCTAATTCCTTTATCTGATCATCATTCAAGAATGTCTCACTCCCAAAAGAGCAGTAAATGACCGATTTAGCCTCGAATCGGCCAAGCCAGTCAGCCCATTTCTCCTCCAGTTTATTGGTTCGGGCCTCGGGTACCACCGGGCCGACTAAAAGAACCGGTTTTTAAACTGGGATTTCACGTACTCTATATAAAGGGCTTCCATTTCATTGCAAGTCTTGGCGAGGATAATTGAGCAGCCCGTTAGGCCCGAAAGGACGCGATCGTAGACACAAGGCCCCTGATTGAAGCTTTTGAACATGTATAGGAAATCACGGGCTTCGAAGGTTTTAACTGAAGTGACAGAGGTTTTAGGGAAACCTGGAGGTGGGTATTTAACTTGTTCAAGAGATGGATATGTTTTGAAACCGGGTAATCTAGCAGGGACAGTGAGAAAAGCAGTTGAGAGTGCAATGAAGACAGAGTAGAAAACCGTTTTGATGCCTAACTCAGAAGCCATTTTAGGGAGCCATTCTTGAGCAAAATCGAAGAGGACAAAATGGGGTTTTAGTTCTGATAAGAGTTTTTTGATTTGAGGTTGCATGAGATCGAGTGCAACTTTGAGGAGTTCAGATTGAGTTGGGTTTAATTCAGAAGTGCTTTCAAAGCCCGGAGGAAGGCCCGGGACAGTCGGGATAGTGAGTGGGATAATTTGTGAGGTTGGATTGGGATTAAGCATTGATTTGATGCGTTGAACATTGCCTGGTGCTGAGAAAAATGAAATCTTGACACCATGAGAGGATAATTTGTTGGATAATTGCACAAAAGGGCTTATGTGGCCAAATGCAAAGAATGGGAACATTACAAGATGGAGATTTATTTGAGTGTTGTTTTTCTGAGTCTCCATTTTTTCTTTTTTGGTATTGTTTCTCTATTGGTGTGGTATTTTTTGTTTACAGCCCAAGGCAAGATTTTTCAAGATTTAACAAGGCAGAGGTTTGACTTTTGGTGGTTGGATGTTGAAAGTTAATTGGAACCAACATTGAGTGGTGGTTGGGTAGTGAAGATTAGGGGTGGGAGTAAAATTGGCTTGATGACATCATTGTGAATTTGTAGTGTATCAAGCATTCAATGTGATCACTATGTGAGTCAGCTAACTGGTTGTTGGCTTACCTTTTTCAAGAGCTTACAAAAACAATAAAAAATAGATAGAACTCATCCTCGAGATCCCACGCCCGCCTGCCTCCTCCTTGGATGTGAATCGCGGGATATGCCTCAACGAGTCAGGGTTTTGATCTACCTTAAACTGAGACACCATAAAATAAATTCTCATCCAACCTGTTACTAGGCGATTCGAACTCCCACATTGTGAGTCTTTAAAGAAAGCGACATCACATCACCTGGCCCTTTCTGGTTGAATTATGCCCCGGGGCACCTTTTTCAAGAGCTTATGGGGAAGAAAAATATGGTTTGATAGAAAATTATAGTTTGATGTAATTAGGAGTGGATCTGTAAACTTTGATAGTTCCATACCGGGAGTGTTTGCAAAACACTAAGAAAATTAATTCTCAAGTTTTAGCTGGAAAAGATAAATATATATAACAAGAGT
Source organism: Rehmannia glutinosa (assembly GCA_016081115.2). Taxonomy (NCBI): domain Eukaryota; kingdom Viridiplantae; phylum Streptophyta; class Magnoliopsida; order Lamiales; family Orobanchaceae; genus Rehmannia; species Rehmannia glutinosa. The sequence goes on along the minus strand of JABTTQ020002742.1, from coordinate 813,510 downwards.
TATAAAATACCATAGCATGAAAAACTTCTTATTTGCGACACACATATGAGAATTATCAGAAAGAGAGAGAGTAATGTTATCCTCTAATAAAATGATTAAATGAGAAAAAAATAATATATTAAATAAATGAGTTAGTCTCCTGTCTGACCGTCTAACGGATCTAGATCCGTTAGATGGAGCCCCAACAACCAACTTATACCCAGACCCAATATATGACCGATCCAACCCAAAAAAAAGCACTTGAATCTTCTTCTCATATGTGACCTAACAATACGCAATGAGCCGTCAGACGCATATTCAATCAATACATTTTACAATTTCTCGCCATTATCATATGAAAAGCCTTCTTTGAAGCACTGAATAATCTTGAACAGTCCTCGAGGCTCGAGCTCTTCCAAAATCAATTTCTCACTCATAAAAGACAAAGAGCTGGAAAAAACCGCACACACCATTAATGGAGCTTGAAGGTAGTCCAGAGCTTAGGCTTCAACTTGTAGTCCATACCTTTGTTTTTCTCATTCTCAACATGTCCTTGTGGAAGAAGTTCAAGATTTTCACTCGAGGGCCATCCATATCCGCCATCCATATTACCTCTGTTCATTTGGAACCATGATTGATATTTGGAGATCGGTGCCTTGGATTGATTTGAGTATTTTTGGATTCGTGACGTGCCGTAGATTTTGATGGGTTTAGCGTTGAGGTTTTGGATGAGTTGAATAGATTTTATGGAGAAAAGTATTAGTATCAGCTAATACTTTTATGGAGAAATACTAATACATTTTATAAGAAAAACTAATACTTTGCGGGAGCACTACTAAAATATTCTCTATAAAATTACTAATACTTTTTCGAAAAACTACTAATACTTTTCCGATAGAAAACTAATACATTTCAGGAGTATATTCATGAGAAATACTAAAAAAAATTCTTCAGGGAACTACTAATACATTTCAGAAGAACTGCTAATACTTTTTAGAAGGACAACTAATACTTTTCAGAAGGACTTTTAATACATTTCGTGAGAAAATTTTAATTTATTTCAAGGAACTACTAATACTTTTTCGATGAACTACTAATATTTTTTTGAGGGATTGTTAATACATTTCGGGAGTATATTCATGAGAAATACTAAAAAACTCTTCAGGAAACTACTAATATATTTCAGAAGAACTGTTAATACTTTTTAGAAGGACGACTAATACATTTCTGGGAAAATAATACATGTGCTCCCCGAAAACTATTAAAACACAACTGCTAATATTACGGAAATGCCACTGGATCCGCGGGTCAGATCCGTCTAACAGGTTAGACCCATTAGACGGTCTTGTAACACAAATTTTTATTGTCTGCAAATAAACAAACAAGAAAAATAGTACAAATTGAATATATATAAATCAAACTATCAAAAGGGTTACAATCTCTAGAAATCCTCTGATTCTTTTCTTCAAAAAAATATAATATATGGAATTTGAGAATTTGGAGATGAATTCTTCAGCTTAATCTTCTCCAAACTTAAACTTGAGCTTCAATATCGTTAATTCGAGGGCTTGAAAGCTTGATCTCGAATCAAACGTGATATATTTGATGATATTTGATTTGAATATATGAACTTCTTGGTGAAATTGACCTTTTGATCTTCCTCCAAGATGGTTCTGACTTCAATAACGTTTACTCGAGGGCTTGAAAGCTTATTCCCGAATCAAACGCCGTGATTTGAATGGACTCCGCGATGAACGCCTTGGCTTTCGCCTTGAACACCGTGAATCTCCTTGAATATATTCTTCTTGCCTTGAGAGAATTTCTTCCACCGCCTTGGATTTCTTCTCTTCGAATTGTGATTTAATTCCTTGAGAATGACCCCTATTTATACTTGTAAGAGAGGGGTCTTAGGAATACTCATATGGTGAGGACTCTAATTTGATTGGTCTTTCAAGATTTAATATTATCCCTTTAATCACAAATTTGATAATTATCAAAAAGATAATAATAAATCAATATAAATCTTGATTTACAAGAATTTGATATTTGACAATCTTTAATTGGCCAACAAAATTTACATGTCTACAGGTCTGACAGAAGTTTTTGTGTAAATAAATTATATTTAAAAAGTGAATATATATCTAGTTGGGCGAGATCAAATTAATCGGGTTTGGACACCTTGGGGGTGTGGTAACTAATTCGGATTTAAACTCACCTTGTTAGCATCCCTAAATATAAATACGAGTGAATCAACAGAAAGTTAGAAACTAGCTCATTTTTTACACTAGCTATGAAAACTTCTACTTGTGTTGTTTGTCACTCAACTTAATTAAATTTTTTTTTAACTTTTTTTAGGGTCAATTATAATTTAATTAATTAACAATTTAAAACTTTAATGTTTACAAATTTTACAATATCAAATTCGCCAAATATGATTAACAAAAGAGGTCAACACGCACCCCCACCCCCCAACCCCTCTCGATCGGTACAAATATTTGATATTGATTAGAGAGGTTTATAGCATGTCTAGTTTTCATGCTAGATTCATGAACAAATAAGTGTTGGATCGTGCGCAAATAAAAGAAAGTTTGGAATTTGACGCACGAGTAGTGCTTTTTTTTTTCATGTGCATTCTCTATTCACAATAAATGCTGCCATAAATGTATAAAACTCCACATCAATATTTTGTTTCTTAAAATTCTATATTTTTTCTCTATAAAGCTGATTTCTAAATTAAAGTTTGGTGTAATGGAACCAATTAGCTTAATTATTGAACTACCGAGAGTAATTGATTATTGAATTATAAAAACAAATGGGTCTTTTAACCACTCAATATTCCTTTTGATTCAATAATAGTGAATAATGAACTAATAAGAGAGTATTGTATATATGTGATCTTTCTTTGAGGCTTTCAGCTTGCATATACAATTGCTTTTCGAATATAACTTTTAGTTTTCTTCTTTTGGATATAGGTTTATTACCTTGAGTAATTCCATTTAATTTCATCATGCAGCATCTATAAAACTCATTCAAAAGGATATGGCTAAAACACGAGTAGACATTAACTTTCACATATTACTTCAAATTTGTAAGGGATAATTACATAATTAAACTACCCCTAAGGTGGGGTGATTACAAAAAAAACCAAGAAAAGTTTCAAAATTACAAAAAAAAAAAAATTGATATTTGATTTTGTCTTAATTAAGGCGGCAACTGTAATATTTTTACAAATGTAAAGAGAGTGTTTGAAATGTTTTTGCTTACAAAGAAGCGTAAAGTGTGTTGCACAATTAGGGTTGCAAATGAACCAAGCTGCTCGTTAAAATAAATGAACCAAACTCAAACTTAGAGATATTGGGTTCGTTAGCTCGTGAACAGGCTTGTAAGTAAGCTCGTGAGTAGGCTCGTTAGTAAGCTTGTATAATTAAACTAATAATTTGATTATAATTTAACTTTTATACGTTTACTTATGATAAATATAAAAGTAGTTAAATAAATTTATTTGTTTGAATAAAATCATAAGTTCTAATATATATATATATATATATATTATGCGTTTTAGATATATATATATAATTTTATTTTTGTAATAAATTGAAGAATAATTTAATTATAATTAATATTTAATAAGTTCGTTTAGGCTCGATCAAGCTTGAAAAAGTTCATGAGCCATCACAATGTTCGATAAATTCATGCTCGAGTTCGACTTGATAATAAACGAGCCAAACTCAAACTCTCAAAAGCCCGGCTCGGTTCGGTTCAATTGCATCCCTATACACAATCAAAGACTACATTGCATGTTTGGTCCACTAACTTATACCCAGTTATACTTTCGTCCACTAATTTAGGGATGTGGCAAAATAGGACACTGTCTTCTAAATTGTTGCACATTGAGTCAAATCTCTATAGCAATAATAAATCAATCGAATGGCTCCTGAACTTTGGGGATTTCAACAGTCGAATATAAAGGTGATCGTATGAACAATATATACTCTAAGGTTACATTTGGATGGAAGATTTGGATTTGGGGAGGAGATTTAGGGAATGATTTCAAATTACTACGAATAGGAATGATTTGAAATCCTCTAAAATGACTCCAACAATAGCTTCCAAGGATTTGAAATCCATTATAGAATGACTCCATCCAAATTCACTTTTGGTCCCATTAGACTTACCCCCTGATGATTTTAGTCCCATGTCTTGAAAATAGTCTCATAAGATTTTTCTTGTCTCACTAATGGTCCCACCGTTAAAAAATTAACGGTCAAACCTGTCAAATTGAAAGTCAAACATGCGATTTGGGACTAAAAGTGAGAATAATGGGACTAAAATAATCAGGTGCTCAGTCTAATGGGACCAAAAGTGAATTTTTCTCTAAAAACTAAATATAACTAATATCTATTTTAAAAAATATATTATCATTAAAGTTACTATTTTTTTTATTTATTATATAAAAATTGACAAGTAAATTAAATGATAAAATTTATAATTCAAACTATATAAAATAAATTTTCTGGAAAATAATTTTTAAGAATGTTAATTAATTTTTTTTTTGTGAATGTGTAATCCGAAAAAAAAGATTCAATACATGTATAATTTATTTTAATTAGAAAATTAACAAAGTAATTTTAATGATAAAATTTATAACTCAGGTTATAAAATTTAAATTTTCTGAAAAATAACTTTTAAAAGTAGATGTTAAATAATTGTTTTTGTTTTGTGAATGTGTAATACGAAAACAAAATGATCTGTAGGTCCCAAGGGGTGTAAGTGTAAGGTTTAGAAGGGGGGGTTGAATAAACCTTACCAAATTTTCGATTTAGTCCTTTTAAATCTACTGAGTTAATTCTACACAAATGTCCTTGATGGACATCGAATTAGTCACTCAAGAGAGTTAATCTCTCAATGAGACTCAAATTTGAGTTTGTTGATGGAGTAACTCAAATTGTTGGCTACAATTTAACTCACCGTGGTTTTATTTTTCATTGGAAGACTTAACACCCTTAAGTTTGATTAAGCAAGATATTAGAGCTTGATTTAGTACTTGTAAATTATCAAATGGATAGCAAATTTATCGCCAGATATAAGCGCTTAAAAGTGCAGAATTTAAAGCGTATATAAGCGATTAAAAGTGCGAGGAATTTAAATGTTTGAAATGTAAATGACACAAGAAAGTTTTTATAGAGGTTCAAGATGGGGTAATTCTTCTACTCCTCTCTTCTCCAACTCCCCGGAGGAATCCACTAAGTAATGATCGGTTTACAAAGTGGTAACAGTCCCGAGATACAAGTCTTGATCACAACAAATTTGACTTGATCCTTAGGGACTCGATCCCGAGACGCCTTGATCACTCACCAAGCTTCTCGTGCGACTCAGCTTCTTCTTCACAGGCAAAATGCTTGCGCTTTGCTACTACAAACTCACTTGCTCAAGCTCTTTGGATTTGATCACGAAGCCCTCCAAAAGCTTAAGACTTGGTTCAACCTTGAACCTTTCTACAATCCTTCCCGGAATGTAGACCCCTTGTTTTCGATATTTTCCTCTTCAACGATTGAAGTTCTCTTTCCTTCACAGGTAAGTGTTGGATTGATGTACTTCGTAATGTAGGCTTGAGGATTGAGATTATTTCAGCTTTTTCCAATGTGCTTGTATATCTCACATGTGTGTCATTCATGCATCCTTCTCTCTCAAACAAACTCCTCGGCCTTTTATAGTGAACTTTCAAAAATTTGCCCGTTGAAGAGATAGGCTTATTTTTGAAAATCACTTTGCGATCGTTGGCTTGCGCTTCTTGGAATTGCCATTTCCTCGTATGAATTGTTCTTTCACCTTTTTCGTAGTTCGACACGGTGTAGTGCTTCCCATTGTTCATTCCATTTGCACGCTTCGGGACCGAGCACTCCGAGAAAGGTGGTATGGAGATATTACTTGTTTAAGTAAATCTCTTGATTTACGGGCAACGGTTCTTTTTACGATTATCTCGACTTGACCGCATTTCCTTGCTTTCCCAGGTGACTTAGAGTCAGCTTCCAATCATCGGATGACTCTTCCGCACTTCAACTTGAGACTTGGCTTTTCTTGGTGACTTGATCGATGCTTCACTCACCGCATCTCACCGCTTCTTCAAAGAGAGTTCCCGCTTTCTTTGCCATACTCACTGCCTCACAAAGAGTCTCCCTTCCAGCTTTTTAGTTGTCTTCTTGCATGTTAGGGCGTAGTCAGTCTTGACTCACTTTGGCCAACTCTATTCATTACAATGCTTTTTACAACAAGAATTGGGGTGCCAACTTTCTATTCTAAGTTTTTCATGGCATTCATCAAAATCTAAACAATAAAATTCCTAACAATTTCCCCCTTTTTGATGATGCCAAAACTTAAACCATACAAAGATGCAAATAACAAAGATACATACAGATAGTGTATTGACATAGAATGTATGCGCTTGAGAATCAATCTTTTTATTGATCATATCATTCTTGTACTTAACACGACTGTTTACAAGGTGTATCAGAGTATATAATTGTCTTAAAAAAAAATTATAGCTTTATTACAGAAGACTTACATTGTATGTAATTACATGATAAACTACACGAAGGGTTGGACAAGAACACTTCATCTCCTTCGATGTCTCCTTCTTTCATCTTGATCAAGATCTTCTTTCTTTCTTTTTCTCTTTTTTCTCGTCACCGCTTTCTTTTTCTTCTCATATGCTTTCCTGGCGCTTCATCTCTTCGTATTCTTTCCTCGTCTCTCCCGCCATAGCCGAGTTTGTCTCTTGTTTTCTTCTTCTAATCTCTTTGCATACTCGGCGTTAGATTTAGCCACTTTTAAATTTGCTACTTGGTCAAGCCCACCCAGAGATCCATCCTTTCTTTCCTGGATCTACGTATTCAATATTCTTGGGCGAGGCCTGGGTCCAAGCTTCTTCCTCCACTCTTCGCTTCTTCCTCTACCTCTGGGCGTATATCTTTGTCTTGGGGTCTTCTTCTTTCCAAACAGTGACCACGGAGTGACCAAAGCAGAGTGATCGCGGAAGTCTGCTTTGCTGTCGTCGCTTCTTCACATAAGGCGAGACCCTTTTCCCAAGATAAGTCCCAAGCTTGAGCCATGGACATATTTGCAAAATATCCTTCGATTCGAGCGTTTTGAATTCGCAACGATCGTGGCTCTGTCCCGACATCGAAATGGCATACGTGTCTCTGTCTAACCGAATGCCTCCATGTTCTTTCAAGATGTTCATCACCCTGGCATCCATTCTTCCTTCCACTTCCTTCATCCCTGCTTCAATTGCTTTTCTCTTCTCAAAGCCATAGATACAACAGAGTGTTGGAGTGGCAGAGTCACGGGGAGTTTGTCGCTTATAATGTCACCGTGACAGACCTTGTTGGGGGTTTGTGCAATCATTAATGTCACATCTGCTGATCCTTCCCCTCAACAAGCTTTCCTTTCTTTTCAAGACTTCCTCACCGATTTTCCCTTCTCAAATTGTTCCTTTCCTTTCGGCAGATTTTCTTGCTTTAAGGTATTCCTCTTCCCCCTTTTTGGCATCATCAAAGGATAGAGGAACCCCAGGGAACATCTTTGGCAAGCATGAAGTCGAAGTCTTCGATGGTTGAGTTACGCTTCAAGTCTGCTGCGTTGTATGCGACGGAATTCAGATCTAGTAGCATTGGATTCTCACAAATCGCCTTCATCTCGGCTATGAGAAGGTGAATTTTCTAGTCATGTGTTCTTCCAAACGTTGTATATCATTTGTATTTTGCTCACGCAAACCTTGATTTCGGCGGTGTGAGCTTCATGCATATGCTCAATGTGTTCTCTCGGCCGTTTTTGCATCAACATTTTCGACTCTCCACACCAGCGGCTTGTTGAACAAAGTTCAAGTATCTCACCTTCCACACGCATTGATTCTCTTTGTTGCCACCATTCCCTTATCCCGACCGTGATGCCTCTCAAGTCACCGTAGGTTGGCATCTCTGTTGTCCAGCGCATGTCCAAAGAGGCCTCGATGCCTCTCCATCCGTTCAACCTCAAAGAAAGAGTGCCTTGAACACTTCTCGAACTTCAGCTAATTCTTCATTGCGGTGATGGCCATACAAATATCGAAATCAAAATCGGCCGAACAATGGTGCCTGAGTGAAAAAACAGGAGGTGGTCTGTGATAGCGTGCTTGCTCATTTTCGACTCTTCGTGGAGTTCGGTATCTCCAAAGTGAGAAAGGGAAAGATTCTACAAAAGATTCATCATTGCCGACGGTTTGTTCGATGATGAGCGGTGCGCGTGAAGTTCTTTTGGGAATCGATCCTGCTGCAGCTTGAGGAGCCTGCGCAATGGTCTCTTGTTGAGTGGGTCTTGTTGTGAAGTAGACCCGGCTTCTGCCGAGCCTCACTCTTAACAACCGTTGGTCTCATTGGTTTTTCCATTTCAAGATGACTGGTCCTCGGCCTTTATCGATAGCGTCATCGGACGATGATGAGATTTCCATTGGTGGCTCATCATCAAAGTTAAAAGTTTGACGAGTAGTCTTGGGATCGACTTACTCGTGCTTGGAACACCCGCACCGAGTCTTTTGGATTTGGCATGGGGGATGACTCGGCTTCTTCTTCGCCTTCCGATCCCGAGAAAAGTGACATCGTGGTTGTCCTGGGAATCATGAAGTGCGCCGATCTCCTTCTCGAGATGGGTCGATGATAGCGGGAGGGATGTTCTCTCTGCGACAGCTTTTTACCCCGGAAGTCTCAACCTCCCGTGGGCCTTCATTACCTCCAGGCAGTCTCTCTGCTGCGAGGCCTTGTCCTCCCTTTCGACAAAGTGTCGGTATGTCTTAGGGTCTTCTACAGTGGCATCCATTGAGTCTCAACCCCATGGATTGCACTTTCATCGCCCCAGTGTTAACTCCCGTGGTTGTTCCTTCCTCGTGCCTCGATCGCATCGCGCGTCATTAGCCTTCAGAGAGCGGTTGGCACCTCACCGAGATCTCAGCTCAATCGCTGAGCTTCGTTGATGGCAACTTGCTTGTTCTTCTTGTGATTGTAATTTCTCTTCTTCGCCTCCTTGATTCTTTGTCGAGTCATCTGCGCATCCTCCGACCTTGCCGCAGCGGTGGAGGAGTTTCCCCCTCGGGCGCACCACCGAGTGACTTGGAGTGGGGTCACTCGTCTCCAAACTCCCTTGTTTCGATTGATGGTTCAGCCGTTGGGGTAGGTGGTGGCACACCTTCAATAGGGGTTGGCTCTCTTTGGGGTCCCCACTATCCCGGTTTCATCGCCATTTCCCTTATTGCCTTCTTCCGAGTGAGTGGGAAGTGGTAGCAAAGAACATCAGTGGCTATTTGCTGAACCACTCCCATTGGATCGATTTCGCGTGTGTTACGAGGACTCTCCTGGTCCCTCCATCGAGTCTTTGCTCGTGAAGGATTCTTGATTCGTGCAATGCTTTTGCATTTGCAACTCTTCTCGTGGCGGCACATTCTCTCGTTCCTCGTCACTTTCGGAGAAGACATCAAGGAGAGGATGTGTGTGTTACGTGGTGCGGAGATAGGCGCGATGCTTGCCTTCTCACGTGCTTCGGCTTTCTTCCAGACTTGCTTTGCTCTCTCCCCCCCCCTTGTAGATTTGCGGGATGTCTAGCGGTTGTCCTCATCAAGTCTTTGGGAGCACGATGAGTTAGTCCAGGAAATTTAGCAGTTCCTCTTCTTCTTCTATGAACTCGGCCGTTGGAACTGTTCCCTCGACTTGCTCAACTTCCATTTTCTCCACTCACGCAGACGATTTTGGATGTCCGGGTAAGGTGGAGATAGGATCATTACATCACTATCCGCTTGGGCTGGTTCTTCTTGTGTTTCACTGTGTGAGCTACAAACTGGGTCTTGAGTTGCCTCTGATCGCCTTCACAGACTTGGTGTTTCATCAACTACATCCGAGACTCTACTTCTCCGGTAGTCTCCGGTATTTGTGCTAGCCGAGTAACTGACTCACCGGTTTCTCCTGTTCGGATCGCTTGACGAGTCTTCTTCGTCTCCTGGTTTGTACCGGGGAATTTACGTTCGGGCGGTGTCCTCGAGTCTTGGCGGGCGGCGGTCTTGTGCGGTGTTTGTTTACGAGGAGCCGGCCGTCTTGGCTTGTCGGGCTTCTCCTCCTTTTGACGATCGGAGAAGGCATTTGTGAGTCCTTCTCGACACTAACTGCAGGGCGGTGACACTACCGCTTTAGGGCGGTGACTTCACAGGGCGGGGAGCATGTTTGTTTTCTTCTTTCTTTGGCAAAGCAGATCTTCTTAGCACCGCAGGGGCGAAAAGGCTTTCTTCTTAGGCCGGAGAGGAAGCATTTGTATCTTGGTCACACCGATTCCCCCTCACCGTGTCGCTCTCTTGGCGTAAGCTCTCTTCATGCGCCCGAGAGGTTTGCTCAACATCCTCTTGTTAACATGGAAAGCCTTCCCATGTCTAAGAGGGACTCCTTTCACCTCCAATAGCCGCCAATCACCGTGCCATATCCTGGATCCTCCAAATGTGCCATCTTCTTTGAAGGACTTGTTCCCCACGTTCGCGCGAGTCCGTGCAGATAAACTCACCCGCTTTATCTTCTTTTTCTTCGATGATTGCAGCCATCACAATCGGCTTTGCCTTTGACGATTGGTCAAAGTTGCCAAATTTGATGTCGATACATTTGGCAACTATATCCAACAACTTGTGATAATCCTCCTTCAAAGTCTCTTGTTTGTTTGTGTATATTATTTTATCAAAAAGTCGGACTTGGCTATTTCTTTCCATCGTCGCCAAGTTTACATCGCCTTCTTTGATCTCGGATGCTCCTTCTGGCGGTAGTGAGCAATATTCACCAAATCCTTGGCGGTGATAGTCACCGCTTCCCGTGAACAGATGACTTGATTCCTTCATCGTGAATCTCGGCATTCACGAATTGTGCGACCTCCTCCACATAGGTCATCGGATATTCCAAATAAGTTAGAAACGATTTTAGTCCTGACGTTTCCAACTTCTCAAGAATTTTCTTCACCAGGGTGTCGTCGGACCGCTTCACCATCACCATTTAAATCCACCGTCGAACCGGTGTGGATTTGCTTTCCTAACTTAGTAAAGTCATAAGTTGGTGCCATTTCTCGAGAATTATATCAAGAAAAATCTCGAAATTGATTTGAAGGTTGATAGGGTTTCGAGAGTAGTTTGCCTTTGCTTTTGAGAGAAAAAGATGAACAGCTTTTAGAAGTGTGAGAGAGAAACGGACGAAAATGGTTTAAATATGGTTTATGAAAGGACGCGTGCGGCGGTTTTGAATTGTGATCGAAATCAACGGCTTGGATTTCACACGCCTATTGAGCATTTCACGTCTCGTATTTAATGCGGCAAAGATTTATATCCAATCATAAGCTTAGTGTGCGGCTTTATGTCCGTACACATCATCATTATCTTTGACGTGTTCCTTAAAACATTCCCGCTAAGTCAAAACGATCGTTTTTTGTCACTTTGCTCATAAGTTATTCACTTATCTCTTAGTGATTTAACTCTACTCCTCATGATTCTCTTAGTGACTCAAATATCACCGACTTGATGTAGTCTTTTTCCGATATAACTGATTCTTGAAGCCGATTTTACATTTTTTCGACTCTTTTTCACTCCTTTTCTTTCTAATTCTCTTCTTTGATTCGTCCTGAGTGTCACCACTCAATTAAACCCAACTCATGCTTGAGTTCTTCAAATCTTGACTCACATAATGGTTTTGTGAAGATGTCGGCTAGTTGTTTATCGGTTGAGATATATTCCAAGACAATGTCCTTCTTTTCAACATGATCTCTTATGAAATGATATCTCGACATCAATATGTTTTGTTCTTGAGTGCAACACAGATTTTGAGTGATTGCAATGGCACTTGTGTTATCACACATGATTGGAATTTCTTTCTCTTCAACTTCATAGTCTCTCAATCGTTGTCTCATCCATAGGGACTTGGGCACAACAAATGCTTGTGCTATGTATTCTCGCTCACTGTAGAGGTGGCTATTGAGTTTTGCTTCTTGCTAAACCAGAAATTAGTCTGTTTCTAGCATTTGACATGTGCCTCAAGTGCTCTTCCTGTCCACTCGTGCATCCAAAGATAGTCGTCCGAATAGCCAATTAGCTTGAATCCACCTTCCTTTGGATACCATAGGCCTACTTCTTGGCTTCCTTTCAAATATCTCAATATTCTCTTAGCTTGTTTGTCATATGGCTCTCTTTAGGAGCAGATTGAAACCTTGCACATACACCTACAACAAAGGTGATGTCCGCCCGCTTCTTTGTGAGATAGAGCAATGATCCAATAAGTGCTCAGATTTTGTTTGATCTACAGCTTGCCATCCGCATCCATGTCCATTTTGACGATGTGTTCATTGGTATTTTTACGTAAGACTTCTCTTCCATACCAAACTTCTTCATTAAGTCTCTCGGTGTATTTTGTTTGACTTATGAAGGTTCCATCCTTCAAATTGTTTCACTTGAAGTCCAAGGAAGAATGTCGGCTCTCCCATCATGCTCATTTCAAATTTACTTTGCATGAGGTTTGAAAATTTTTCACATAGCTCTTTGTTAGTGGATCCAAAAATGATATCATCCACATATATTTGAACAAGCAAAGATACTCTTCTTGTCTTGAATTAAAAAAGTGTTCTATCTACTTTTCCTTTTGTGAATCCATTTTCGCTTAGGAATTGTGACAGGGTATCATACCATGCTCGGGTGCCTGTTTCAATCCATACAAGGCTTTCTTGAGTTTGTATACCTTGTCTCCAAGAGTCTTCTCGCTCAAATCCTGGAGGTTGTTCAACATACACTTCTTCTTCCAATAAACCATTTAGGAATGCACTTTTTACATCCATCCGATATACAATGAAATTCTTGTGAGCCGCATAGGCAAGAAACATCCTTATAGCTTCCAATCTTGCTACAGGGCAAATGTTTCATCAAAATCTATCCCTTCTTCTTGGCAATATCCTTTGGCTACCGGGCTTGCTTTGTTTCTTACCACAGAGCCTTCCTCGTTCATCTTATTTACGAATACCCATTTGGTTCCAATAACATTTTGATGTACGGGTCTTTGCACTAGTTCCCATACTTTATTTCTCTCAAACTGATTCACTCTTCTTGCATAGCTTGAATCCAATGTGTGTCGTCCAATGCTTGTGACATATCTTTGGGCTCTATTTGCGAAATGAAGCATGTGAACATTGCTTCTTGTTGAGTTCGATCTTGTCTTGACACCTTCTCTTATATCTCCAATGACAAGTTCTCGTGGATGGTCTCTCACCATCTTACACCAGGTTGGAGTAAGTTAGCCGGATTCGATCGACTTGCGGTTGTGTTGCTTTGGTCGCTCTTTCGTGGTCATTTAGCCGCAAATTTTCCACCGCTTTTGAGATTCAAATTGTCTCATCTTCTTCTCAATTGATAATCCCGGCTTGACTTGACATAGGGACTGCTTCAGATGGTTGGATGATTCACTTATCACCGACTCTTCAATGTCTTCTCCATTTACATTTGGTTCATCGAATACTACATGAATGGATTCCTCTCAGTAACCATAGTTCTTTTGTTGAGTATTCTCAGGCTTTGCTTTCACCGAGTATCCTAAGAAGATACCCTCATCGCCTTTAGCATCAAAAGCCTTTAGGTTGTCTTTGCCATTGTTGTGAATGAAGCATTTACATCCAAATATTCTCAAATATGCAACATTTGGTTTTCTTCCACCCGGATCTCATAGGAGTCTTTGTCACCGCCCTTTTATCATACATCTATTTTGGGTGTAGCAAGTCGTGTTGATTGCTTCACCAAAATCTTTTTGGTAACCCCCCGCTTGACTAACATGGTCCTTCTTCTTCTTTGAGGATTATGTTCCTTCTTTCTCGCAACTCCATTCTCATTGTGGAGTCCTTGTCACGATAGTTCATGACCAATACCATTCTCAATACAAGATCGAGTTATTATTCCATTGACAAACTCGGTTCCTCTATCCGATCTTATTTTGATAATGGTTTGACTCTTCTCATTTTGAATCCTCTTCATCACCGTGGTAGTTTTTGTAGAGTTTCTTTCTTCTTGCACATGAATATTGTCCATGTTCTTGAGTAGTCATCTACTACCACCAAGGTGTATTTCTTCCCACTTATGCTAGTGGTTCAATGGACCAAATAGATCCACATGTAGCGATGCAATATTCTTGTTGAAGATGGGCATGTCTTTTCTTTGAATGACGACTTGATTTGTTTTCCCTTCGACATGCGTCACATATACTCTCCTTCAGATACCGTCCGGAAGTCCTTCCACAAGATTACTTCGGCAAGCTTGTTAATTGTTTTGAAATTCAGGTGACTCAATCACTTGTGCCACTGACCAACTTGATTCAAATTGTGCTCTTTGCTAGTAGACAGTCTTTGGGTGTTGCAAATTGACCAATCCACTACATACATATTCTTCTCGTCTACATCCTTGCAAAGACAACTTCATTTGATTCAATATCCTTGATTTGGCATATACCCATGTTGAATCCAACATTGTAGCCCTTGTCACGTAGCCGATCGATACTCGATGAAGTTGAAGTTGAGTCCTTCAACATATGCAACATCCGTGATTTCTAATCCATTCCTCTTGATGGATCCAATGCCTCTTATTTCACCATGAGCTTCATTTCCTCCAAATATGACTTTGGCTCCTTTGACTTCCTTGAATTTTGATGATTTCTCTTATTTCTGTCATATGTCCGGAATGACCGCTATCCATGTACCAGGTTCCTTGGCACTCACTTGTTCCTTGAACCCGCAATCAAGGAAATTAAGTTTTAGGTACCCATACTTGTCCGGGTCCCGAGGGGTTAGAATTGTAAGATGATCCAACCAACCTATAGCCAAATGATTTGACTCTAAGGGGTTGCCATCTATCGCCATAATCATAATTAATCCGCAAATTGCTTGGAAATTCTAGTTCATACAAATTGTCTCTTTTGTCTCAGATGCCCGCATATGTGTTTTAGCAATTGCCTTCCTTGGGTAATTTTGGTGTTTTTGAGTGTAGTGCCTAGGTGCATATGTGTGCTTTGATGAAAGCTCTTATACTTTTGGAATGGCCTTTGGCGAGTTCTGGCCTTTGCCATTTGGGCTTATATTCCATAAGTCTTTGATAGTTCACATTATTCCAATCAGCTTGGCTTGGATATTTTCTACCATTCCCATCATATGTATTTCTTTTATGGATTTTCTGGGATTTTTGGTAGCTCGCTTCCTCTTTACAGAGTATTTTCTGCTTGGAGTTTGCCGAGGACTCTACCAATCTCTTCTCACTGTCCTTTCAAAGATACTCAATCGTCAAGTTTTCCTTTTCCTTTGTAACCAAGGCCGCTTTGCTTAGTATTGTGTTTTGGAGTGAATGTGTGTGCAACACTTAGAGTTTTGGATTTTTCGGACTTTTCATGACTTGAAGTTCCTTTTTCCAAAATTACTCTTGAGGTTTGACATGGCACGAGGAATTAAATCCTAAGCCTGTCTTGTCTCCACATTCTCTTTGACTCATAATAAGATCATCCAATGATTTAGATGCCTTAGTGAATGAGGCAATAACATTTTTGAGGTCATTTTCCCTCTTTTCTATAGCAGCAATTTCTTACTAGTCTAGATTTTCACCTTTAACCTTTCATTCTCAACAAATATTTGACTTAGAGTACTCGGCTCCTTAGTCACTTTGAGTTTTGACTTTTGAGTAGGTCTGTTTTCCTCATTCAACAAAGTGTGTGTGAGGATTTAATGTGTTCAAAATCTTTCATCATTTTGCTTAATGATTCATAAAGATCTGTAGGTGATGAGGTGAGTGTGTCACATCACTGTCATTAGTGTCGAGTTTGTTGAGTTAGATTGTACCTCATCTTCTTGATCTTGTTCTTTGGCCATTAAGCGGATCGGGCTTCTTCTTCGTAGTCACTTGAGTAGTCAGCTTCATCTCTCAATCACTGTCTCCACGACTTGGCTGTTTCAAAGTCTCTGCAGCCATCATTGCCTTTTTTCCTTTCTTGTCTTCTTTCTCTCAAGATCTTTCTTTTTCTTCTTCATCTCTCAGTACTTTTGACTGACTACAGGATATGAGCAAATCAATGGCATAGTGACCTGGTTGTCTACATTCCAACATAGATATTCACTTTTTGATCACTCTTTCTATTCTTGAGTTGTCACCCCTTTGATACTCAACTTTTTGATGATCCGTTCTCTTGGTTGGCCTGTCTTCCTTGATTTGGAGGGAGCCGAGTGTCTTCCGGAAGATTCACCCTTTCCTTTCTTGTAGTTCTTGTTAAAGAACTTGTTAAATCTTTTAACCATCGGGCTATTTCTTCGGGTCAATTGCTTCTTTGACCTCACTTTCTCTTCCCATCTTTGACAATTAGAGCAAAATTGTTTTGGGTACAAATTGCCTCTTCCTCGGTCTTTCCTTCTCACCAAACTCGTAGGCTTTGAGGTCCGAGAATAACTCATGATTGGATGTCTTTGATAGGTCCATGGAGTGTCTCAAAGTGCCATGACCTTCATTTCCCATTCACCGAAGACTTTTTAGGATCTTCATACACATTTCCTTCTGTGTATATTCCTTTCCAAGTGTAGACAGCTCATTTGTGATTTCTGTAAACCGAGCATCCAGTTGATCCAGGTTCTCTCCTGAGATCATTTTGAAATTTTCAAATTTTTGTACCGCTACTGATAATTTGTTTTCTTTGATTTGCTCTGAGCCTTCACAAATTAATGTCAGCTTGTCCCAGATTTCTTTAGCCGTTTTGCATGATTTGACTTTATTGAACATGGCTTTGTCCAAGGTTTTGTAAAGGATGTCCTTGGCTACATTATCCAGGTTGTATCTTTTTCTGTCATCATTTGTCCACTCAGTTCTTGGTTTTTCAACCATGACTGGTCTAGGAGCAGCATCTTCTTCTCCTTCAGCTGCAACTCTTCGTACAGCTGTGTTTCACCTTTAATATTTGTAGAGGCCCATCTTCTATCACTATCCACATCTCATCATGTAACGCTGATAGATGAGCCTGCATACGAATTTTCCAATCATCAAATTCTTCAATAGTGAACATAGGGATGCGTGTCAAATTTGCTTCCATGATAATGACTTTAAATAAAAAGAGTTTTGAAAGTTTAAGTACTAAAGCAGACTTTGAAAAGTTTGGAGATCTAGTTCAGTAACCAGTGCGGAGGGTTCAATGAACCAACCGCTCTGATACCACTTGTAGGTCCCAAGGGGTGTAAGTGTAAGGTTTAGAAGGGGGGGTTGAATAAACCTTACCAAATTTTCGATTTAGTCCTTTTAAATCTACAGAGTTAATTCTACACAGCTGTGTCCTTGATGGACAGTCGAATTAGTCACTCAGTAGAGTTAATCTCTCAACAGACTCAGCTGAGCTGTTGATGGAGTAACTCAGCTGTTGGCTACAATTTAACTCAGCTGTGGTTTTATTTTCAGCGGAAGACTTAACACCCTTAAGTTTGATTAAGCAAGATATTAGAGCTTGATTTAGTACTTGTAAATTATCAAATGGATAGCAAATTTATCAGCAGATATAAGCAATTAAAAGTGCAGGAATTTAAATGCTGAAATGTAAATGACACAGTAAAGTTTTTATAGAGGTTCGAAGATGGGGTAATTCTTCTACTCCTCTCTTCTCCAACTCCTGGAGGAATCCACTAAGTAATGATCAGTTTACAAAGTGGTAACAGTCCAGATACAAGTCTTGATCACAACAGCCGACTTGATCCTTAGGGACTCAGTCTGGAGACGCCTTGATCACTCAGCTGGCTTCTCGTACGACTCAGCTTCTTCACAGGGCAGCTGCCTTGCTACTACAGCTCACTTGCTCAAGCTCTTTGGATTTGATCACGAAGCCCTCCAAAAGCTTAAGACTTGGTTCAACCTTGAACCTTTCTACAATCCTTCCTGGAATGTAGACCCCTTGTTTTCAGTATTTTCCTCTTCAACTGATTGAAGTTCTCTTTCCTTCACAGGTGAGTGTTGGATTGATGTACTTCGTAATGTAGGCTTGAGGATTGAGATTGTTTCAGTTTTTCTAATGTGCTTGTATATCTCACGTGTGTGTCATTCATGCATCCTTCTCTCAAACAAACTCCTCAGCCTTTTATAGTGAACTTTCAAAAATTTGCCCGTTGAAGAGATAGGCTTATTTTTGAAAGTCACTTTGCAGTCGTTGGCTTGCAGTTCTTGGAATTGCCATTTCCTCGTATGAATTGTTCTTTCACCTTTTCAGAGTTCTGACACGGTGTAGTGCTTCCCATTGGTTCATTCCATTTGCACGCTTCTGGGACTGAGCACTCCAAGAAAGGTGGTATGGAGATATTACTTGTTTAAGTAAATCTCTTGATTTCTGTGCAACGGTTCTTTTACAGTTATCTCGACTTGACTGCATTTCCTTGCTTTCCCCAGGTGACTTAGAGTCAGCTTCCAATCATTGGATGACTCTTCTGTCACTTCAACTTGAGACTTGGCTTTTCTTGAGTTGACTTGACTGATGCTCCACTCAGCTGCATCTCAGCTGCTTCTTCAGTAGAGTTCCCGTCTACTCTTCTTTGCCATACTCAGCTGTCTCACAGCAGAGTCTTCCTTCCAGTCTTCAGTTGTCTTCTTGCATGTTAGGGCGTAGCTGACTTAACTCAGCTTGGCCAGCTCTATTCATTACAATGCATTTTACAACAAGAATTGGGGTGCCAACTTTCTATTCTAAGTTTTACATGGCATTCATCAAAATCTAAACAATAAAATTCCTAACAATTTCCCCCTTTTTGATGATGCCAAAACTTAAACCATACAAAGATGCAAATAACAAAGATACATACAGATAGTGTATTGACATAGAATGTATGCGCAGAATCAATCTTTTTATTGATCATATCATTCTTGTACTTAACACAATCACATTACAAGGTGTATCGAGTATATAATTGTCTTAAAAAAAAATTTATAGCTTTATTACGAAGACTTACATTGTATGTAATTACATGATAAAATACACGAAGGGTTGGACAAAGAACACTTCATCTCCTTCGATGTCTCCTTCTTTCATCTTGATCAAGATCTTCTTCTTCTTCTTCTTTTTCTCGTCGTCACCGCTTTCTTTTTTCTTCTCATATGCTTTCCTGGCAGCTTCATCTCTTCTTATTCTTTCCTGTCTCTCCCGCCATAGCCGAGTTTGTCTCTTGTTTTCTTCTTCTAATCTCTTTGCATACTCAGCTAGATTTAGCCACTTTTAAATTTGCTACTTGGTCAAGCCTCCAGCCCAAAGAGATCCCTCCTTTCTTTCCCCCGGATCTACGTATTCAATATTCTTGGGCAGAGGCCTAGGTCCAAGCTTCTTCCTCCACTATCGCTTCTTCCTCTACCTGGGCGATATCAGACTTGGGGTCTTCTTCTTTCCAAATGAGTGACTGGCGGAGTGACCAAAGCAGAGCGATCGCGAAGTCTCGCCGCTCGTCACCTTCTTCACATAAGGCGAGACCCTTTTCCCAAGATAAGTCCTAAGCTTGAGCCATGGACATATTTGCAAAATATCCTTCGATTCGAGCGCTTTTGAATTCGCTAACCGACGATCGCGGCTCCCCGACATCCAAATGGCATACGTGTCTCTCGCCAAACCGAATGCCTCCATGTTCTTTCAAGATGTTCATCACCCTGCATCCATTCTTCCTTCCACTTCCTTCATCCCCGCTTCAATTGCTTTTCTTTCTTCACCATAGATACAAAGAGTGTTGGAGTGGCGAGTCACGGGAGTTTGTCGCTTATAATGTCACCGTGATGACCTTGTTGGGGGTTTGTGCAATCATTAATGTCACATCTTTGATCCTTCCCCTCAACAAGCTTTTCCTTTCTTCTCGCTTTCAAGACTTCCTCACCGATTTTCCTTCTCAAATTTGTTCACTTTCCTTTCCTTTCATTTTTCAAATTTTCTTCAGATTTTGTCGCTTTAAGGTATTCCTCTTCCCCCCTTTTGCATCATCAAAGGATAGAGGAACCCCAGGGAACATGTCAAAAGCATGAAGTCGAAGTCTTCGATGGTTGAGTTCTCGCTTCAAGTCCGCCGCATTGTATGCAAAGACGGAATTCGATCTAGTAGCATTGGATTCTCACAAATCGCTTCATCTCACCTATGAGAAGGCTGAATTTTCTAGTCATGTGTTCTTCCAAACGTTGTATATCATTTGTATTTTGCTCACGCAGCAGCCTTGATTTCGTAGCGTGAGCTTCATGCATATGCTCAATGTGTTCTCTCAACCTTCGCTTTTGCATCAACATTTTCACTTCCACACCAAGAAGCCTTGTTGAACAAAGTTCTCAAGTATCTCACCTTGCTCCACACGCATTGATTGTCGCTGTTGCCACCATTCCCTTATCCCGACCGTGATGCCTCTCAAGTCACCGTAAGGTTGGCATCTCTCGTTGTCCAGCGCATGTCCAAAGAGGCCTCGATGCCTCTCCATCCGCTCAACCTCAAAGAAAGAGTGCCTTGAACACTTCTCGAACTTCACCGATTCTTCTTCATTGGTACCGATGGCCATACAAATATTGAAATCAAAATCGGCCGAACAATGGTGCCCGAGTGAAAACAGAGAGGTGGTCTCGTGATAGCGTGCTTGCTCATTTTCTCGACTCTTCGTGGAGTTCTCGTATCTCCAAAGAGAAAGGGAAAGATTCTACAAAAGATTCATCATTGCCAACCGGGGTTTGTTCGATGATGAGCGGTGCGCGTGAAGTTCTTTTTTTTTTTGGGAATCGATCCTGCCGCAGCTTGAGGAGCCTCGCGCAATGGTCTCTTGTTGAGCTGGGTCTTGTTGTGAAGTAGACCCGCTTGCCGAGCCTCACTGCCTTTAACAGCCTTCGTTGGTCTCAAATGGTTTTTCCATTTCAAGATCGTCCTCGACCTTATCGATAGCGTCATCGACGATGATGAGATTTCCATTGGTGGCTCATCATCAAAGTTAAAAGTTTGACGAGTAGTCTTGGGATCGACTTTACTCGTGCTTGGAACACCCGCACTGAAGTCTTTTGATTTGGCATGGGGATGACTCAGCTTCTTCTTCGCCTTCCGATCCTTAAAAGTGACATCGTGGTTGTCCTGGGAATCATGAAGTGCGCTGATCTCTTTCTCGATGGGTCGATGATAGCAGGAGGGATGTTCTCTCGCAGCTTTTTTCTTTACCCCGGAAGTCTCAACCTCCCGTGGCCTTCATTACCTCCAAAGAGCCTCTACCGGCATGCGAGGCCTTGTCCTCCCTTTCGACAAAGCGATGTCACTGCCTTAGTAGGTCTTCTACAAAGGCATCCATTGAGTCTCAACCCCATGGATTGCACTTTCATCGCCTGTAGTGTTAACTCCTGTGGCTCGTTCCTTCCTCGTGCCTCGATCGCATCAACATCGCTATTTAGCCTTCGTAGCAGCTTGGCACTCTCCGAGAGATAGCTCAATCGCCTCGAGCTTCGTTGATGGCAACTTGTCAGTTTTTCTTGTGATTGTAATTTCTCTTCTTCGCCTCCTTGATTCTTTGTCGAGTCATCTCGCAAGATCCTCCGACCTTGCCGCAGCTGAGGGAGTTTCCTCACCGGGCGCACCACCGAGTGACTTGGAGTGGGGTCACTCGTCTCCAAACTCCCTACTGCTTCGATTGATGGTTCAGCCGTTGGGGTAGGTGGTGGCACACCTTCAATAGGGGTTGGCTCTGACCGGGTCCCCATTCCCGGCCATCGCCATTTCCTTATCGCTTTCTTCCGAGTGAGTGGGAAGTGGTAGCAAGAACATCACAAGCTATTTGTCAACCACTCCCATTGGATCGATTTCACCGTGTTCGAGGACTCTCCTGGTCCCTCCATTAGTCTTTGCTCGTGAAGGATTCTTGATTCGCGGCAATGCTTGCCGCATTTGCAACTCTTCTCCGGGCGCAACATTCTCTCGTTCCTCGTCACTTTCGTGAGAAGACATCAAGGAGAGGATGTGTGTGTTCTGTGGTGCCGAGATAGGGCGATGCTTGCCTTCTCACGTGCTTCGCGCTTCTTCACTTGCTTTGCTCTCTCCTCGCTTGTAGATTTGCAGGATGTCTAGGCAGCTTGTCCTCATCATCAGTTGGGCCGAGCACAAGAGTTAGTCCAAGGAAATTTAGCAGCTTCCTCTTCTTCTTCTATGAACTCAAAGCCGTTGGAACTGCTCCTCGACTTGCTCAACTTCCATTTTCTCCACTCACGCAGACGATTTTGGATGTCCGGGTAAGGTGGAGATAGGATCATTACATCACTATCCGCTTGGGCCGGGTTCTTTCTTGTGTTTCACCGTGTGAGCTACACAATGGTCTTCGGGTTGCCTCGCGACGCTTCAAAGAAGAGATTTGGTCGTTTATCAACTACATCCGAGACTCTACTTCTCCAAAGAGTCTCCTGATTTGTGCTAGCCGAGTAATCGACTCACCGGTTTCTCCTGCTCGATCGCTTGACGAAGTCTTCTTCGCCTCCCGGTTTGTACTGTGGAATTTCTCGTTCGGAGGCGGTGTCCTCGAGTCTTGGGCGGCGGGGCCGGCCGGTGTTTGTTTCGAGGAGCCGGCCGTCTTGGCTTGTCGGGCTTCTCCTCCTTTTGACGATCGGAGAAGGCATTTGTGAGTCCTTCTCGACCGCCGCCGCAGGGGCAGTGACACGGCCGGGCCGGGCAGTGACTCATTCAGGGGCAGGAGCATGTTTGGTTTTCTTTTGTCACGCAGGGCAACATCTTCTTAGGCAACACCGCAGGGGCGCTTTTCTTCTTGGCCGAGAGGAAGCAACAGATCTTCGGGGTCACCGATTCCCCTCACCGTGTGTCGCCTCTCTCTGGCGTAAGCTCTTCTCGCGCCGAGAGGTTTTGCTCAACATCCTCTTGTTAACATGGAAAGCCTTCCCATGTCTAAGAGGGACTCCTTTCACCTCCAATAGCCGCCAATCACTGTGCCATATCCCAGGATCCTCCAAATGTGCCATCTTCTTTGAAGGACTTGTTCCCCACGCTCGCAGAAAACCGTGAGATAAACTCAGCCCCGCTTTATCTTCTTTTCTTCGATGATTGCAGCCATCACAATCAGCTTTGCTTTTGACAGCTTGGTCAAAGCCGCCAAATTTGATGTCGATACATTTGGCAACTATATCCAACAACTTGTGATAATCCTCCTTCAGCCTTCTTGTTTGTTTGTGTATATTATTTTATCAAAAAAGTCGGACTTGGCTATTTCTTTCCATGCGCTACCAAGTTTACATCAGCTTCTTTGATCTCGGATGCTCCTTCACGCGGTAGTGAGCAATATTCACCAAATCCTTGGCGATAGTCACCGCTTCCCGTGAATGATGACTTGATTCCTTCATCGTGAATCTCATTCACGAGAATTGTGCGACCTCCTCCACATAGGTCATCGGATATTCCAGCGTTAGAAATGATTTTAGTCCGGACGCTTTCCAACTTCTCAAGAATTTTCTTCACCAGGGTGTCGCTTTACCCTCGCTTCACTATTCCGTCGAAATCCACCGCCGAACCGTGTGGATTTGCTTTCCTAACTTAGTAAAGTCATAAGTTGGTGCCATTTCTCAATTATATCAAGAAAAATCTCGTAAATTGATTTGAAGGTTGATAGGGTTTCGAGAGTAGTTTGCCTTTGCTTTTGAGAGAAAAAGATGAACAGTTTTAGAAGTGTGAGAGAGAAACGGACGAAAATGGTTTAAATATGGTTTATGAAAGGACGTGCAGGCGGTTTTTGAATTGTGATCGAAATCAACGGCTTGGATTTCACACGCCTATTGAGCATTTCACGTCTCGTATTTAATGCGGCAAGATTTATATCCAATCATAAGCTTTAGTGTGCAGCTTTATGTCCGTACACATCATCATTATGCCGACGTGTTCCTTAAAACATTCCCGCTTAAGTCAAAACGATCGCGTTTTTTGTCACTTTGCTCATAAGTTATTCAAATTATCTCTTAGCCGATTTAACTCTACTCCTCGCAGCTTCTCTTAGTGACTCAATTATCACCGACTTGATGTAGTCAGTTTTTCCGATATACCGATTTATCGAAATGATTTTTGTTTTCACTTTTTTCACTCCTTTTTTTCTGTTAATTCTCTTCTTTGATTCGTCTGAGTGTCACCACCAATTAAACCCAACTCATGCTTGAGTTCTTCAAATCTTGACTCACATAATGGTTTTGTGAAGATGTCGGCTAGTTGTTTATCGCTTGAGATATATTCCAAGATAATGTCCTTCTTTTCAACATGATCTCTTATGAAATGATATCCGACATCAATATGTTTTGTTCTTGAGTGCAACACAGATTTTGAGTGATTGCAATGGCACTTGTGTTATCACACATGATTGGAATTTCTTTTCTTCAACTTCATAGTCTCTCAATCGCCGTTGTCTCATCCATAGACTTGGGCACAACAAATGCCCCAGCCTATGTATTCTCGCCTCACCAGAGGTGGCTATTGAGTTTTGCTTCTTGCTAAACCAGAAATTAGTCTGCTTCTAGCATTTGACATGTGCCTCAAGTGCTCTTTCCTGTCCACTCGCATCCAAAGATAGTCGAGTCCAATAGCCAATTAGCTTGAATCCACCTTCCTTTGATACCATAGCCTACTTCTTGCTTCCTTTCAAATATCTCAATATTCTCTTAGTCAGTCATATGGCTCTCTTTGGAGCAGATTGAAACTTGCACATACACCTACAAAGAAAGGTGATGTCCGCCTCGCTTCCGTGAGATAGAGCAATGATCCAATAAGTGCTCAGTATTTTGTTTGATCTACAAAGCTTGCCATCCGCATCCATGTCCATTTTGACGATGTGTTCATTGGTATTTTTACGTAAGACTTCTCTTCCATACCAAACTTCTTCATTAAGTCTCTCGTGTATTTTGTTTGACTTATGAAGGTTCCATCCTTCACTGCTTTCACTTGAAGTCCAAGGAAGAATGTCGCCTCTCCCATCATGCTCATTTCAAATTTACTTTGCATGAGGTTTGAAAATTTTTCACATAGCTCTTTGTTAGTGGATCCAAAAATGATATCATCCACATATATTTGAACAAGCAAGATACTCTTCTTTGTCTTGAATTCTCAAAAGTGTTCTATCTACTTTTCCTTTTGTGAATCCATTTTCGCTTAGGAATTGTGACAGGTATCATACCATGCTCGTGTGCTGTTTCAATCCATACAAGGCTTTCTTGAGTTTGTATACCTTGTCTCCAAGAGTCTTCTGCTCAAATCCTGGAGGTTGTTCAACATACACTTCTTCTTCCAATAAACCATTTAGGAATGCACTTTTTACATCCATCTGATATACAATGAAATTCTTGTGAGCTGCATAGGCAAGAAACATCCTTATAGCTTCCAATCTTGCTACAGGGGCAAATGTTTCATCAAAATCTATCCCTTCTTCTTGGCAATATCCTTTGGCTACCAGTCTTGCTTTGTTTCTTACCACAGAGCCTTCCTCGTTCATCTTATTTCTGAATACCCATTTGGTTCCAATAACATTTTGATGTACGGGTCTTTGCACTAGTTCCCATACTTTATTTCTCTCAAACTGATTCAGCTCTTCTTGCATAGCTTGAATCCAATGTGTGTCATCCAATGCTTGTGACATATCTTTGGGCTCTATTTATAAATGAAGCATGTGAACATTGCTTCTTGTTGAGTTCGATCTTGTCTTGACACCTTCTCTTATATCTCCAATGACAAGTTCTCGTGGATGGTCTCTCACCATCTTACATCAAAGTTGGAGTAAGTTAGCCGATTCAATCGACTTGTACCGTGTTCTTTGTGGGTCACTCTTTCGTGGTCATTTAGCTGCAAATTTTCCACCGCTTTTGAGATTCAAATCTCATCTTCTTCAATTGATAATCCCAAATTTTCACTTCAAAGATAGGGACTCTTCAGATGGTTGGATGATTCAACTTATCACCGACTCTTCAATGTCTTCTCCATTTACATTTGGTTCATCGAATATTACATGAATGGATTCCTCTCAGTAACCATAGTTCTTTTGTTGAGTATTCTCAGTAGGCTTTGCTTTCACCGAGTATCCTAAGAAGATACCTCATCACCTTTAGCATCAAAAGCCTTTAGGTTGTCTTTGCCATTGTTGTGAATGAAGCATTTACATCCAAATATTCTCAAATATGCAACATTTGGTTTTCTTCCACCCGATCTCATAGGAGTCTTTGTCACCGTCTGCTTATCATACATCTATTTTGGGTGTAGCAAGTCGTGTTGATTGCTTCACCAAAATCTTTTTGGTAACCCCGCTTGACTAACATGGTCCTTGCGCTTCTTTTTGAGGATTATGTTCCTTCTTTCGCAACTCCATTCTCACATTTGGAGTCCTTGCTCACCGATAGTTCATGACCAATACCATTCTCAATACAAGATCGAAGTTATTATTCCATTGACAAACTCGGCCTCTCTATCCGATCTTATTTTGATAATGGTTTGACTCTTCTCATTTTGAATCCTCTTCATCACCGTGGGTAGTTTTTATAGAGTTTCTTTCTTCTTGCACATGAATATTGTCCATGTATATCTTGAGTAGTCATCTACTACCACCAAGGTGTATTTCTTTCCACTTATGTTTGGGCCGGGTTCCACTGGGGCAAATAGATCCATATGAAGCAGATGCAATATTCTTGTTGAGGATGGGCATGTCTTTTCTTTAAATGACGACTTGATTTGTTTTCCTTCCGACATGCATCACATATACTCTCCTTTTTGTATACTCGAGTCCGAAGTCCTTCTACAAGATGGCTTTTTGCCAACTTGTTAATTGTTTTGAAATTCAGTGACTACTTTTTTGTGCCACACCAACTTGATTCAAATTGTGCTTTTGCTAGTAGACAGTCTTTGGTGTTGCAGTTGACCAATCCACTACATACATATTCTTCTCGTCTACATCCTTGCAAAGACAACTTCATTTGATTCAATATCCTTGATTTGGCATATACCCATGTTGAATCCAACATTGTAGCCCTTGTCACAGAGTGAATGATACTCGGTAAGTTGAAGTTGAGTCCTTCAACATATGCAACATCCGTGATTTCTAATCCATTCCTCTTGATGGATCCAATGCCTCTTATTTCACCAGAGCTTCATTTCTCCAAATATGACTTTGGCTCCTTTGACTTCCTTGAATTTTGACAGATTTCTCTTATTTCCTCATCATATGTCCGGAATGTACCGCTATCCATGTACCAGGTTCCTTGGCACTCACTGCTCAACCCGCAATCAAGGAAATTAAGTTTTAGGTACCCATACTTGTCCGGGTCCCGAGGGGTTAGAATTGTAAGATGATCCAACCAACCTATAGCCAAATGATTTGACTCTAAGGGGTTGCCATCTATCGCGCCATAATCATAATTAATCCTGGCAAATTGCTTGGGGATTCTAGTTCATACAAATTGCCTCTTTTGTCTCAGTATGCCCGCATATGTGTTTTAGCAATTGCCTTCCTTGGGTAATTTTGGTGTTTTTGAGTGTAGTGCCTAGGTGCATATGTGTGTTTGATGAAAGCTCTTATACTTTTGGAATGGCCTTTCTTGAGTTCTAGGCCTTTGCCATTTGGGCTTATATTCCATAAGTCTATCTTTGATAGTTCACATTATTCCAATCACTTGCTTGGATATTTTCTACCATTCCCATCATATGTATTTCTTTTATGGATTTTCTGGGATTTTTGGTAGCTCTGCTTCCTCTTTACAGAGTATTTTCTGTTTGGAGTTTGCTTTGAGGACTCGGTGAATCTCTTCTCACTGCCCTTTCAAAGATACTCAATCTGGGTCGTTTTCCTTTTCCTTTGTAACCAAGGCCAGTTTGCTTAGTATTGTGTTTTGGAGTGAATGTGTGTGCAACACTTAGAGTTTTGGATTTTTCAGACTTTTCATGACTTGAAGTTCATTTTTCCAAAATTACTCTTGAGGTTTGACATGGCACAGAGGAATTAAATCCTAAGCCTGTCTTGTCTCCACATTCTCTTTGACTCATAATAAGATCATCCAATGATTTAGATGCCTTAGTGAATGAGGCAATAACATTTTTGAGGTCATTTTCCTCTTTTCTATAGCAGCAATTTCTCGCTACTAGTCTAGCATTTTCACCTTTAACCTTTCATTCTCAACAAATATTTGACTTAGAGTACTCGGCTCCTTAGTCGGCTTTGAGTTTGACTTTTAGTAGGCTGTTTTCCTCATTCAACAAAGTGTGTGAGGATTTAATGTGTTCAAAATCTTTCATCATTTTGCTTAATGATTCATAAAGATCTCAGTAGGTGATGAGGTGAGTGTGTCACGCTTCACTATCATTAGTGTCTCGAGTTTGTTGAGTTAGATTGTACCTCATCTTCTTGATCTTGTTCTTTGGCCATTAAGCGGATCGGGCTTCTTCTTCGTCAGTCACTTGAGTAGTCGCCTTCATCGCTTGCTCTCACGAATCACCGTCTCCCTTGACTTGGCTGTTTCAAAGATCTCTCCCATCATTGCCTTTTTCCTTTCTTGTCTTCTTTCTCTCAAGATCTTTCTTTCTTCTTCATCTCTGTACTTGTTGACTACAGGATATGAGCAAATCAATGGCATAGTGACCTGGTTGTCTACATTCCAACATAGATATTCAGCTTTTTGATCATCTTTCTATTCTTGAGTTGTCGACCCTTTGATACTCAACTTTTTGATGATCTTTCTCTTGGTTGGCCTGTCTTCCCTTGATTTGGAGGGAGCCGAGTGTCTTCCGGAAGATTCACCCTTTCCTTTCTTGTAGTTCTTGTTAAAGAACTTGTTAAATCTTTTAACCATCGTAGGGCTATTTCTTCCGGGTCAATTGCTTCTTTGACCTCAGCTCTCTTTCCCATCTTTGACAATTAGAGCAAATTGTTTTGGGTACAAATTCTCTTCCTCGGTCTTTCCTTCTCACTCAAACTCGTAGGCTTTGAGGTCCGAGAATAACTCATGATTGGATGTCTTTGATAGGTCCATGGAGTGTCTCGATTGCCATGACCTTCATTTCCCATTCACCGAAGACTTTTTAGGATCTTCATACACATTTCTTCTGTGTATATTCCTTTCCAAGTGTAGACAACTCATTTGTGATTTCGTAAACCGAGCATCCAGTTGATCCAGGTTCTCTCCTGAGATCATTTTGAAATTTTCAAATTTTTGTACCGCTCGATAATTTGTTTTCTTTGATTTGCTCGAGCCTTCACAAATTAATGTCACTTGTCCCATTTCTTTAGCCGTTTTGCATGATTTGACTTTATTGAACATGGCTTTGTCCAAGGTTTTGTAAAGGATGTCCTTGGCTACATTATCCAGGTTGTATCTTTTTCTCGTCATCATTTGTCCACTCGCTTCTTGGTTTTTCAACCATGACCGGTCTAGAGCAAGATCTTCTTCTCCCTTCACCGCAACTCTTCGCATACAAATGTTCACCTTTAATATTTGTAGAGGCCCATCTTCTATCACTATCCACATCTCATCATGTAACGCCGATAGATGAGCACCGCATACGAATTTTCCAATCATCAAATTCTTCAATAGTGAACATAGGGATGCGTGTCAAATTTGCTTCCATGATAATGACTTTAAATAAAAAGAGTTTTGAAAGTTTAAGTACTAAAGCGGACTTTGAAAAGTTTGGAGATCTAGTTCAAGAACTGCCGGTGCGGAGGGTTCAATGAACCAACCGCTCCGATACCACTTGTAGGTCCCAAGGGGTGTAAGTGTAAGGTTTAGAAGGGGGGTTGAATAAACCTTACCAAATTTTCGATTTAGTCCTTTTAAATCTACAGAGTTAATTCTACACATGTGTCCTTGATGGACAATCGAATTAGTCACTCAAGAGAGTTAATCTCTCAACAGACTCACCGAGCCGTTGATGGAGTAACTCACCGTTGGCTACAATTTAACTCAATGTGGTTTTATTTTCAGCGGAAGACTTAACACCCTTAAGTTTGATTAAGCAAGATATTAGAGCTTGATTTAGTACTTGTAAATTATCAAATGGATAGCAAATTTATCAAATGATATAAGCAAAAGTTTATCAAGCGATATAAGCGATTAAAAGTGCGGGAATTTAAATGCTTTGAAATGTAAATGACACAAAAAAGTTTTTATAGAGGTTCAAGATGGGGTAATTCTTCTACTCCTCTCTTCTCCAACTCCTGGAGGAATCCACTAAGTAATGACCAGTTTACAAAGTGGTAACAGTCCCGATACAAGTCTTGATCACAACAAATGACTTGATCCTTAGGGACTCGATGAGACGTCTTGATCACTCACCGGCTTCTCGTGACGACTCTTCTTCACGGGCAGCCGCTTTGCTACTACACTCACTTGCTCAAGCTCTTTGGATTTGATCACGAAGCCCTCCAAAAGCTTAAGACTTGGTTCAACCTTGAACCTTTCTACAATCCTTCCCGGAATGTAGACCCCTTGTTTTCGTATTTTCCTCTTCAACCGATTGAAGTTCTCTTTCCTTCACAGGTGAGTGTTGGATTGATGTACTTCGTAATGTAGGCTTGAGGATTGAGATTATTTCAGTTTTCCAATGTGCTTGTATATCTCACATGTGTGTCATTCATGCATCCTTCTCTCTCAAACAAACTCCTCGGCCTTTTATAGTGAACTTTCAAAAATTTGCCCGTTGAAGAGATAGGCTTATTTTTGAAAATCACTTTGCAACGTTGGCTTGCGCTTCTTGGAATTGCCATTTCCTCGTATGAATTGTTCTTTCACCTTTTCGAGTTCTCGACACGGTGTAGTGCTTCCCATTGGTTCATTCCATTTGCACGCTTCGGGGCTCGAGCACTCCGAGAAAGGTGGTATGGAGATATTACTTGTTTAAGTAAATCTCTTGATTTCTCAGGCAACGGTTCTTTTACGATTATCTCGACTTGATGCATTTCCTTGCTTTCCCCAGGTGACTTAGAGTCACTTCCAATCATTGGATGACTCTTTCTCATCACTTCAACTTGAGACTTGGCTTTTCTTGAGTGACTTGATGATGCTTCACTCACCGCATCTCACCGCTTCTTCAAGAGAGTTCCCGTCTACTCTTCTTTGCCATACTCAAATTGTCTCTCACAGAGTCTCCTTCCAGATCTTTAGTTGTCTTCTTGCATGTTAGGGCGTAGCTGTCTTGACTCAGCTTGGCCAGCTCTATTCATTACAATGCTTTTTACAACAAGAATTGGGGTGCCAACTTTCTATTCTAAGTTTTTCATGGCATTCATCAAAATCTAAAAAATAAAATTCCTAACATGATCAAATACATGCATATATAACCCAATGCATGTATGTGTCTATATGTAACATTTGATTTTTTTTTTGTCCTTATATTCTTGCCTCAGAATACTGATCTCATACATCCCAGTGCATGTATGTGTTTATATGTAAAGTTTGATTTAAAAACAAAAAAAAATAAAAATATAATATTTGAAAATGAAAAAATAAAAAAAATGTGAGCTAGGTTAACATTACTAAAATATTTTTAATAGTATTTATAATTTAACTATACTAAACTATTTTAATAGTATTTTTTAAAATTTTTAAAAATAATTTCTATATTTAAAAATTATGAAATTATATAATATTGTAAACTTTTTTATTTTATTGATAGTTGAACTACATGTATTTTTCAAAATCAAGAAATGATTTAAACTAAAAAAATATAGGAAAATTATTTATTTTTCTAAATATTTTAAGTAAAAGAATTTGTTTTAGGAAATAAATAAAACACACTGGAAAAAGATATTTTTAGAAAAATATTTGAAGGACAAAGATTTTTTTTAGTTTCCAAGTGGGACATTCACAATATTAATTTAAATAAATAACGCAAAACATAAAATTTTAAATAATATTTATCATCAATAATATTAAATTTAACCAAAAAAAGAATAATGAGACCATTTTTGGTTTAAAATGTAACTTTGGTGTCCTATGGGACCATTTTTGTCGTTAAAATTTTAACTTTAGTGTCCTATGTGATCATTTTTGTCATCATAACGGTTTCCGTTAATTATTTAATGGAGCGACACCAAAATTTCAGTTTTCTAGTTTTATGGGACTATTTTTGGTGAAAAATATCGATTTGAGACTAAAAGTGAGTCTAATGAGATTAAAATCATCGGGGGGTAAGTCTAATGGGACCAAAAGTTAATTTTTCTCTAAAATCCATAGCTCAAATCCTTCCATCCAAATGAATCCTAAATGAAATTGATGGATTGATGCTCACAGAACAATTCAGCCTACATGCATCAATATAAAAAAGTTATGTTGATCATATATATGGAGACATTAGTTGAAAGAAAATTAATTGAGTCCTGGACTAATTACATAATATATCTCTAGAGAAATGTCATGTTGAATATGGGTTTGTAAAATTTGTGGAACAACTAATAACAAGTGGAGGCCATTTAGAATTAAAACATTAAAACAAACTAATCATCAAAAAAAAAAAAAAAAAAAAAACTAAACTACACTGTGAAATAACCAGAGGAAGCACCAATTTATTTTGCATTCAATTCATAATCAAATCATCAAATCAAGGTTTGTTTTTTTTCCTTTTCACTAAGGTTGCATTTGGATGGGAGGATTTGGATTTGGGGAGAGGATTTAGGAAAAGATTTCAAATGACTCCAAATAAGAAGGATAAGAAGGATTTGAAATGCTCAAAATGACTCCTAAAACAACTTCTAAGGATTTGAAATCTTTCATAGAATGACTTCATCCAAACAACCTCAATGGATTTGTTATTAGAATTTGAAATTATTAGCTCCAAATCCATCCATCCAAATGGAGCCTAAGAGATTAACCTACAAAATAAACAAAATATAACTAAGAAACCAAATCAGTAGTATTTTGGTTTCTTAGAGGAAGAGGAAACAGGCCTGTTTAAGCAAAATGTTCTGCTATAAATGGCTCAAGTAATTCCATTTTCAGACAGCAGCATATATACAACTAATTCAGAAAGCACAAAACTTTCACATTACCACTAATATCCCTATTTCAAAACTATAAATGCCATTGTTGTGAAGTCCTCGATTTTTATTCGAACATGTACTTGTCTCACGTATCGTCTTTGTACTATTTGACAATTCTAACGTGTCGTTTTGACGGGTAAACATTAATGATAAATATAATTGTATTTAAATTCTTTTAATTATTACTTGTGATCGTAATCATTTATTAATTTTATTTCACATTTATGATCACTTGATTGATCATCATTATTATTACTTGTGTATTTATTAGTCATCTTAGAAATTTAAGAGACTATTATTTTAGAGATTTATACCTTATAGAATTAAAAACTCGACTTAGATTAAGTGATCATGAGACTTATAAGTGATCAAGGAAAATCACTAATTATTTTGGAAATTGATATTATTAATCTATTATCATCAATTTTGGGACAAAAAAAAAATGGAAATGCCACAAATACCCCTTAAGGGACGGCCATGGTGGGTATTTTAAGTGTAGAAATATCTCCAAACTCTTGTACATGTACACCTTGTGTATTCATCTTGTGTATTTTTACACCATTAATTCAAACCTACATCTTAGAATAATCCCACAATTTCAACCATCCAATTGGTCAAACAAGACCAATTTAAAAATTCCCCCCTAAGCTTAGCATTTTGGCTAATTGTCCCTAGTAAAGTTGCCTATTACTAATTTATGCCTTAATTCCCCAATTATTCACCTCACAAATCATTTAATCAAAACAAGACAAAATTTTTATCTCCTCCCCCCGTTATGGACGGCCAAATGGCCTAAGTAAGAAAGAAATTTGTTCAACTTTCATTTATCACTACATTTCACCAACATTCATCTCTTCAAGCCTTGAATCCTCTCGACTCTCTCTAAAAATCCTCCTACATCTCTCTACACATTTTCTTCTTCTTCTTCTTCTTCTTAACATTTAACCAAAAATACAAGAAATTCCCCTCTTAAACTTCACAAAAAATTCGAACCATATACTACACAAGGTAAGAAATTTTCTCCTTCAATCTATTCTTATACCTTCTAGCTCACCTCTTTTACCTCCTAATTAAGTTTGATTTTGTGATTTTGAGGTATACCTAGAAGACCTTTGAAGATATTAAGAGACTTGTCATCTTGAAGAAAAATTGTGAAGAAATTGGACTATAAGGTAAGAAATGAAATTTTTAGTACCTTTTCTTCTTCTCTTTCTATTTTCCAAATTTTGACACTCCATTTTCATTTTTGGAGTTTTAGGGGCTGACCTTGGTGGTTGACATTAAGGGTGACCAAAACCTTACACTTGGAAGCCATTACTAGTCACATTTTACTCACTACACAAGGTAAGTGTAGTATTTCCAATTTTCTCACCATCTTCTTCTTTTCCCTAAAATTTTAACCACATTCTTCTAACTCCTATATTTTTTGATATTCCTTGACTTAGGGGCTGACCTAAGTCACTCCTTCATCGAGAGAGATTTATCCCATTTTCACCAACAAACCGATTTTTAAGGTGGGTGGAAAAATCCTTTCAACTTCTAGGTGTTTTAAATTGAAAATATGCATGTAGTATTTTGTTATTGAGCACTTGAGATATATATTATGTATTGCATGCTATTTTCTTGTATCAAGTTGGAAAAATTCTCAAGTGTTGCTCAAAAATGCGATTTATCGAAAAATAGGGCATACATGTGCACTTTATTGTTATACTTGATGAAATTTTGTATGAGAAGGATATGTATGTGTATGACTCTTGAAATCTATGTTTTGAATGATTTATAACCTGGACAAGTCGAGCATAATTGATTAAATTTCAACTTTTGGACTTAAAATGCAAAAATGAAAAGTTGGTGGACTTAATTGCAAAAAAAATAAACTTAAGGGACCCCTCTATAATTTTCAATTTTTGGGACTGAACTCAGGTTCAAAAATTATGTTTTGACATTTTAATAAAGTTTTAAGAGTTTTTAGATAAATAAAATCAACCCTTAAAAGCCCAAGGACTAGATTGTAAAATTTGAGAAGTTTAAGGGCTATTTTGCAAATTTCGAAACTGTACCAGACCCTAATTTTAAAATTTGAAATTTTAATTCTTAAGGGACTAGAAATAACATATTTTAGGTGTATTCAAAAAATCCAAGTGTTTAGAACTTGGAAAGTAATTTATATAAATTGAGGGACCAAAGTGTAAAAGATTAAACTTGAGGACCCAAATGAAATTCCAGAACTTATGCAGCCCATGCACCTGTAAATACTAATTTAACTATAACTTAATTATATTTTTAACCCAAGGTTCAAATTTCATAACAATTGGAACCCTAAAAGCCTTAAAGGCAATTATTTCAAAATGAGACAAAAATGAAATTTTCAAAAGTTAAAGGACCTAAACTTATTTCTTTTTAAAAATTTTGTCCAAATATCCCACTAAACATAGTGACATTTTCCAACTGGAATCACATTAAAAGCTCTTCCGGTTTATGAGTTCCAATTATTTTAAACCTAGAGCCTCAAATGGCAAGTTTAACAAATTTGGGTGCAATATGAGAATTTTATAAAAACTCGACCTCAAAACTTTAAAAACCTGAATCTCTGAACAATTTGGAGAATTTAGGAACTGACCTCATAATTTTTCAAGGTCGGAATATTTATTTATTCAATTTTTAACCCCAAAAGTATTGGTTTTTATAAAACGAGGCTAAATTGTAAAATTTCTTTTATCAAGGACCTAACTCAAATTATTTTTCTTTTAATAAAACAGCCTTGGACCCTCTGACTTCAATTCTTAACTAAAATATTTTATTTTCTCAAATACCCCTTGACTTATCGGACCGCCTTGACCGATTAATACCCGATCGCGGGGCGACTTCCTCGTCTTGTGATTTGAATCTATAACGGGACTTATGTTCCACCTAATCTTTCAAGATATCGAAAATTGCTTATCCCCGATAATCATCTTCATCCAAATAACTCCACCAACACCATAATTGCCACTCTCAATTTTTAAAAAATTTTCTGAACTGCTTCCCTGAATCAATAATACTCGACTGCCTGGTTGACTACTTGAACTTGTGTTTACTTTCCTGCTTGAGTCAACTTGGTGTGTCGAGCTCACAGTCGGAATGGATACGTCGAGGATGGAACCGGGCAGCTCGGCTGCTATTCCACTCTTCCGGCCCCATCGTCCTAATCCCGCAACTGAGGGACGGAGTTTGTCCAAGGAAAGCGGGTCGTAGTACTTGAGGTATAATCATGATTATGACAAATCCGAGCCTTGCTAGCTCCACTGTGGATTTTGTCTTTGCCTATGGAGCGATAAGGTGACAGGTCTTGGACCATCTTGCTCGGGGAGTTACAAGGAAGAACGAAGGAATCGCTATCTAATCCACACAATTCTGGAGTTAATCGGACCCGTTTGGTTGGCGCTATAAATCCGTACGCAACCGCTACTTGTATTGCATAGGTTGGCGCTACAAATCCGTACGCAACCGCTACTTGTCTTGCATAGGATTGGTGTTACAAATCTGTACGCAATCCTCCTGACTGCTTGAACCATAGTGTCTGCGTGACGATGAACTGTTTTCTTAAATTGTATAAGTATATTACTTAAATATATTTATCACGACGTTGGTGGACTGTGTGTGAAATCATGCATCATCTCTCACGCGTTTTCATACAACTAAATTTCTCGCATTACTATATATATCGCCACACTTGCACACGATCACCCCATCCACTGAGATTTCTCTCCCCACCCTCCTCCGTTTTCTAACCCTAGAAGAGGACTTTGTCGAAGAAGAAGTTTTTAACCCGCCTTGATTGAATTCTCGTGCTCCGCCCGTTGGACTTACTTCCTATCGTTATCTATATTGCTGGACTGTTTTCTTTTATTTTAATGTTGTTGGACTCCTTTATTTTCTTTGCAATTCTGGACTGTAATTTAAGGGCGTAGGACCCTTTGACACTTAAGCTCGCGATATGATGTGTATTTTATTTCCTAGTTCTGGACTGTAAGCTATTTGGTTGTTGGGATGTATTTGTAATCGTGCTATACTTGTAGTTTTCCGCTTCTTTAGACCTTATTTCACTTGGGATTGTTGTATCGTTTTCTAGAATGCTGGGTTTACTTCTATTTAAGTGATTGATCGCCGTCGCGTCGCGTTTGGGGCGTGACAGTTATGGTATCAGAGCTCGGCTAGTAAGATGGAAACTTACACCGAGCTGACCCAGGATAGGACCCGGATTGTGTTGGGTAGTCTTTGCGACTTGACTAATTAAGTGTGAAATCGATTTCAATAATGGTATAGAACCGTATTATTGATGTTTATGTTAAGTCAGAATTTATACTTGGAGAATCCATAGTAATACTTGATTTGACTTAGTTGACTCTTGACTGACTCTCCTTAGTCATCCTTTCCTTGTTCTTCCTTATCTTTTCTTACTTCGTCTAATCCTTCTTAGTTTGGCTTGTTCAGGATGGAGCCGACGCCACCTATCTGGTGGGAATTATTGGAGGTCCGCGCCGAATGTGATTACTTCCGGGCATACACGAACCACTGGTACCAGGAATATCTTCGGGCTATCTCAGAATTTGCAGAGGAACGTCGCCGCAACCAAGAACTAACACACCTCCTGGCGAAGAGCCAAGAGGAGAAGAACGACCTTACCCTCCTTGCTAAATATCGCGAGGATACCATCCGTGCTCGCGAAGATCAAATCCAGTCAATCCAGGAACACTTGGAAATTACTCGCAAAAAGATGGAACGCGCCAAAGAAGACCGCAGAAAGTGGGAAAGGGACGCATTCATGTCGAGGGCCACCATCGGACGTCTCGAAGATACTATCATCAAACAAATGCAGGTGATCAAGGATATCATGCATGCCTTAACTCAATGGGATGTCTTTGCTTTGGAGGCTGCGCTTGCAGCGACTAATGCGCCACCGTTGCCACCACCCGAGGCGAGAACCCATGCCCGACCTCGAGGCCGATAATGAAGAGGATCCCGAGGAGGATCCTGAAGAAGATCCTGAAGAGGATCCCGATGAGGATCCAATAGAGGATGGAGAGCCAGAGGCGCTTGAAGCCGCCCAATTTGATGACGCTCCGGGACTAGAGCAGTGGCCAGATTTAGCCGACTGGCCTAATGCTGAGGCGGTACCTCAGCCCGATCAGGTTCCGGTTATGGACGAGGCTGCTAGTGATGATGACGGCGACCTCACCGAGTAGATAGCTTCTATGCTAGATTTTAGCCGATGCTTATTTTCATCCTATTGTATTTTGCTTTCCGTTGTACTTTGATCAAGTTGTATCCTGACTCTAGTTTATCTTCAATTCTATATTCCTGTTGTATGAACTCATTCGGGTGTATTCAAATTTCACATCAATGAATATACTTTTTCTACTTATTCTATGTCTTGTATATTGCTGTTGTGATATAACTTGTTATATGCGAGTACTTATTGAAATCATTCCTTCTGAATTGTAGCTAAACTACAGATACATGGCTGGAAACCGTGGACGCGGGAGACCTCGCCGTGTTCCCCGAAGGTATGAGGACGTACCTAGGGAACGGGTACCCTCCCCCGAACTACTGTTCGCCTATTTTCTTAGCTTCACCGCAAGTGTACGAATCAGTTTATAGAATAGGATTTGCAAGGTCGAATCCACAGGGATTAATAAATTAATGTACTAAGTATTGGATTATAATAGTCCTATTTTTATCTAAGCGATCGAACTGTGATGGATTGGTTTTGTTAATACTAAAGCAGAAATTAATCCTAAATTAACAAAGTAAAGAGCGATTAAAAGATCAAGTATGGATGGATGGATTCCTGGGTTATGGTTTCAATTAATATCCCACTTTTATGCTCAGGTTAAGCAAACCAAAGTTAAACATATTCTTCTCTATAGACCAATCACAAAAGTAATTTACCCCCTCTCTCGAGATGTATGTAAAAGCGTTGATTGGAATATCTATGTTAGCATCTCTACTCAACATGAGATATCCAACTCCCAAAAGTTCAAAAGATTATAAGATCTCACAAATGTTCACAGACTTCTCAATCATGCAATCTATTTGTGTCAAGTACTCAAGATCTAGTATTGAAACTCATCGGTTAGAATTATGAATCAATACATCAAACAAGTTTAGATCAAAGGCCTTTTGACAAAACAAGAATTAAAGCAAAACACTTGAATAGAGAAAGAAAACATTAACTTCAATTATCCTTAATCATCACATAAAAGTGTTTATTAATCTACTCCCAAACCCGGGAATCACAAGATGTTTAGCCAGACATTGAAGATAAACAATTCATAGACAAATTATTCATAATCAAAATCTAACTAATTGAAATAACGATACGATGAAATGAGTGACTCGGGGATGATGATGATCTCTCGATCTATCTTCAATCCTCGAAGGTGTGGTTGCGGTCTTGATCGATCTCTCAAAGTTTCCGGTGGAAAACTGCTCTTTTCTCTGGTTTCTAGGATAAAAATCAGCGTGTCCTTGTTTGTGGCCGCCCCGGGTCTATTTGTACTTCGTTCGGGTCGAAACCTAGTTGAAATCGGATGAACCTCTGTTTTTCCCGCAACGAGGCACGGCCGTGCCCCTTTGGCACGCCCAGCCCATCCTGGGTGCTGAACAACTTGTCAAATTTTCTCAGAGGAGCACGGGCGTGCCCATATGGCATAGGCTGCCCGTGCTACAGGCCGAACCTTGGGTCTTCATAACTAGGTTGAGCACGGGCTGTGCTAGAGGAGCACGCCCTGCCCGTGCTCACCTGGAATAATACGCACTTGGACTATTTTCTTCCATTTCTTTCCCGGTTCGTCCAACTTCTTCTTGATTCGACTCCAAACTTCGTCTCTCATGTCAAGTATTGGTGGTTGCAATGCCCGAATTATTGCCAACATGCTACAAATATAGATAAATTCCTACAAAACAAGCAAAGCGTAATCCTATTCCACAAAACAAGAATAATACCCAATTTACTCATATAACGCATGCATATCCACACATTCAAGCCAATATTAAGCCCAAAATACATGCAAATACAAGTCAATCAAACCCCCAAACTTAAACTCATGATGTGATCCGGTCAACACTTTATAAACAAGACAACACAATTGGGGAAAAGAAGAGCAACTCAAGAACACCGCATCATAATTCATGTCTTTTATCCATAGACATTAAGCACAAGTCAACCAAGTTTCAAAGAGTTAACACGGAGCACAAGTTTATAAGAATCAAGGTAAAACACTTCAAATCACGCCTCTCAAGGATAAAATGTATACTCTGCTCACTAGAATGATAAGGGACGTGTATTCGCTCAAGTCATATCAATGTTGAAGAATTACCATATGCTTGCAAATCGTCTCACATCTCCGCCACTCGTTTGTATACAATTCACAAATCATAAAGGACTTTATTTAAGGTTGTAATGAAGGCTATTTGGTTAAGGTAGGGAAATATGGATAAAGTGACTCAACTCTAGCGTATAGATTGGAAAACACCTTTGTTCTTGTCAAACCGTTTTCTTTTTCTAATTCAACTCGACTATGTGCTTCCAATCGCCTTATATCTTCTCACTTTTCGATTTCTCCCTTCTTTTTCATACACATTATTCCCTTCACCTTACATCACAATCTTCAACCTATTTTTCACTTCTGGCCGACTCACTTTGCAGTCGCGTTTTTTTTTCCGACTTTGTGAGTAGTTTTCCCCTTTTTCTTCTTTTATTCCCAAGTTCCCAACATGTACACATTTTCTGACTTTTGACATCCCTTCATTCAATCCTTTATTCATCCCCTTTTTCTCAACACTATACGCTTAAGCTCAGGGGTAACAATTATATTACATAAGATTCGGGCTTAAAATGTGGCTATCAAAAATCGTGGCAAAGAGGCTCAAATTGGCTAACTAGGGAAATCAAATATCATAAGGTAGGCAAAAGACTTGAAAGGCTTAACAAAGATGGCCTAAAATCATCTTCATGAATGCATACAACATGTGACTTTGACGGAGAAACCATAGCAAGTTCTAGAATTCAAATCAAACATGAATGACACACTCAATCACAAACAAGACTACATAATATGAAAGCTGTAAAGGCTCAAAAGCTCACAGGCTTGTAAGTGCATAATTCAAAGTATGGTCACCAAGATTCAATAATCACATGCTCCATATGAACTATTTTCAACCCGATCAACTCACACTCAATATCCAATTCAAAACAACACAAACCAATTCGCAAATGCTCCCAACGTCAAGATCTCAATCAAAACACAACAAACACACAAAAGCGGTCAACTCACTCCCTAACAACTAGGAAAGCAATAAACGTGCTAAAGCGATAAACGTGCTAAAATCATAAAAAAAATTAAAACATCTAATGCAATGCAACCTATATGCTCTACATGCATCTAAATGAATGCAAACGCCACACCCATCAAAAAAAATTACTACCTCTCCCCCAAACTTGAATGAAATTATAGCTCATGCAAGAGAAGGTAGAATTTCAATGAAAAGTGTGGATAAGACCTGGATCACTGTGGGGGTGGCGGCAGGTAGTGGCCCTGGGAGATATGCCAATTCTCGATCCGTAGTACTGCCTGCAATATCTCCAACTCCCGCTGCTCGTGTTCTTGGTTCCACAAGCTCTGGGCATAGTACCTTTGATCTTGTACTTCTTGGTAAGCATGGAAATCACTCCTATGTTGTCGCAAGCT
Source organism: Rehmannia glutinosa (assembly GCA_016081115.2). Lineage (NCBI taxonomy): Eukaryota > Viridiplantae > Streptophyta > Magnoliopsida > Lamiales > Orobanchaceae > Rehmannia > Rehmannia glutinosa. The sequence goes on along the minus strand of JABTTQ020002742.1, from coordinate 771,745 downwards.
TTCCTCAAATGCACAGAACCTGTCATGATCGTATTGTCCCCCATGCTCCTCACCTTGGCGGGAGCTCTCTGGAATGTCGGGTCCCCGTGCGCGCCGCTCGAAGCCTCCCGATGGAAGCCTTGCTCAAACCCCTCTCCTCGTCTATCATACTCCTGCACCTCCATGACCAAGTCTTCTTCGTCGGGCAACCCGGCTACCCTTCGCCTCTTTCGTGCCGCCAAACCCTACATGACTCTGATATGCTCCTCAGAGTACATAAGCCAGTTGATTTGGTTGTCAATCATAGCTGTGAGCTGCGGGTGAGGAAGGGGAAATGCAGACCCGACTTTTTGTTGAAAACAGAGGATATTCTCCTCATTGCTGATGATCTTCAAGGTGTGAAGGGCGCTCAAGTTAATGTTTCGGCTGCCCGCTAATGGCTCCATATGGCTTATATCAACCTCAAAATGCCACGCAATGGGGGTTATCATTCCCCCAATTAAGATCTTCCCCACATCATGCTGATGTATGTAAACGGCGTGTTCCACAAAGTATGCCGTCATGTTATAGGGGGTGCGAGTGAGCATACACCATAGCAGGTATAACTCTCTCGCTTGCATACCTCCGTTGTTGTATCGGGCGAATACCGAGTGGGCCGTCAGCTTTTGAATATAATGGAATATGGGGTTGCGGAGTGACGATGCCTTGGAAGAGCGTGCGAGATAGTGCATGAGGCCTGTTTCGGGAGTTTCTGTCAACAACCGCCAGAATTCACGCACATTGTAATTTTCAGCCATTTTGTACGGGGCATCGGATGGTACCCCAAAAATTCGTTTCAGCTCGACGATCGTGATTTCCCGCCATACATTGCCCATTCTGAAGTGGATTTGCCTAGGCTCGTTTCTTGGTCGCATTTCCGTAACTTGGACGGTGCTTAGAAATTCGAGTACGAGTGTTTTGTATGTTGGCCACTGTTCTTGCATGAACGCGGTCCACCCAACTCGTTTAAACATTTGCCACACCTCCTCGTGTATCCCAAGAGTTTGGGTACACTCGTCATCGGCGTAGCGTGTGGGAATGTACTCACGAGTGATAAGCCGGTTCCACCGCTCCATGATATCGTGCTCGGTGAATGTGAGTCCATAGGCAAGTGGGCTGTTGGGGTCTATCGGCCTCGCGTTTCTCCTCAAACATCCACCCCGACCTCTTTGTGGTTCAGCCATTGGTGAGAAGTACCTGGCAAAATAATCATGAGAATTCATACGTGCCAAGTAAAAACAAACGATGAATTAATACAACAATTACAATAGAGACATAGTAGCTCATCTCAACAATTTGATCCATAATTAAGCTTTCAACTCACATACCAATATAATTGCCGAGAATCTTAGCCACTAACATCCTAAACAATCTAGCACAAGTATAATCCCTCAAGCAATCAACCAAAATCATTACAATTCACCAACCCACAAGGTGTTCGATAAAATGCCCCATAGAAAATTTCAATCAAAACACTACAACATAAATGACATTAGGTAACACTCAAAAAATGTTACCTAATGGCCAAAAAATGTTACTATAGACAATAGGTAGCACTTTTATGGCGCTGCAGTTGCCCGTGCTACCTATAGTCAAAGGTATCACTTTTATTAGCTTTTAGTAACACTTTTTCTAAGTGTTACATTAAGTTTTCTATTGGTAACACTTTGAAGCAATATTTCTAAAGTGTTACATGTGAATCTTATGTAACACTTTTTATATTTGTAACACTTTAAAAAAAAAATTCTAAAGTGTTACATATGAATCTTATGTAACACTTTTTTTTGTAGCACTTCGTAGAAATACTATTTTTTGCAACCAAGTAGATTCGAACTCATGACCTGTTATGTATGGAAGTGAAAATTTGCCACTAAGCTAAGTTGATTCTTATTCCAACTTTTGCTTTGTTTTATATATACACATACACACAAACACACACATATATATATATATTATATGTATATATAATATATTTTATATAATAAAGATTATATTTTATAATATATGTATTAAATTATATTATACATTGTATATATCAAGTTTTATATTGTATAGTATATAGTTTGAAAATCATATTATATTATATATTAAAGGACACAACAAATTAAAAATATAAAAAATACATAAAATAAATTTATCGACTAATAAATATTCAACCAGTAAAAATAAAAAATATATAAAAATATAAAATTAATTTACCAACAGATAAAAAAATTCTAACAGTAAAAAAATTAAATAATAAAGAAAATAACGAAATAATAATTTACCGCCGGAAAAAATTCCTAAGTAATTACCGACAACAACAATTTTCATTGGTAATTTTTTTTAAAAAAGTAAAAAGAAAAGATTAACAATGAAATTGGTCTCCGTTAGTAAAAATTAAAAAAAAATAAATAATAATAATAAAATATATACATGCGCATTTTCCGTCGGTATTAAGACGGAATTAATTGTCTTCGTAAAAAATAAAATAATAAAAGCAAAACTAAAATACTTTGTAAAAAGTAAACAAAAATTCAGTTAAAAAAACAGAGTACATGATGTCTACAATTTTTAGGTTTAGTGACGTCAATTAATTAAATAAATCTTTGACATGATTTAATGATAGTTATATAATTTTGTGTTACTAAAATATAGCTTAAAAAGTGTTACAATCAATATATTGTTGCCAAGAGTGCTTCTTAAATAAAGTGTTACCTATTTGCGTTACAAAAGAAATAACAAAAACAAAGTGATACTTAAAAAGTGGTACTTATATAAAAGTGTTACATATAAGCGTTACATATTGATAAAAGTGTTACCTATTTGCGTTACAGAAGAAATAACAAAAAAAAGTGATACTTAAAAAGTGTTACTTATATAAAAGTGTTACATATAAGTGTTACATATTGATAAAGTGCTACATAAATATTGTAATGTAAAAAGTGTTACAAACATGTGTTACATATGTACCTTATGTAAAAAAGTGCTACAAAATTTGTGTTACCTAATGTCATTTATGTTGTAGTGAAATCATGACATAAGTATCAAACAAGCATTATAAATCAACTCTAATCCTTAATTCTCAAGAAATTTGACATAAAAAGTGCAATTCATACCTTAAATCTCGAAAATAGGAAGAGAGTTGGATTTTGGAACCCTAGGTGCTTTCTACTCCAAATCCTTGCTTCCAAGCAATTCAACAAGTGCAAATTAAGTTTAGAGTAGTGTGGGAGGTGATTAGTGGTGATATTATAGGAGAACTTTGGAAAATTTTGGAGGGGGCGAGCTTGTTCGTTAGTCGCGCGAGGGAGGTGATGGTTTTTTTTGTGAAAAAAAATCGAACCCCCCTGTCTGTTTCAACCTGCAGCAGATAGGAGCACGGGCCGCCCGTGCTAGGGGCCGTAGAATTTGGCCCAATTTTTTGGAAAGAGCACGGGCCGTGCCAAAAGGCACGGGTGGCCCGTGCTAGGGGCCATAAGAAATACCCTTCAGGTGCGGTATAGCAGGGGCCGTGCGCATGGCGCACGGGCTGCCCGTGCTCTATGCCGTACCTTGTCTTTCAAATTTTTTTTTTCAAGCAAAAATCGGGAAAACTTCTAACCTATGAAAGCAATTAAATCCTAACTTAGAAAAAGGAAAAAAAAAACAAATCAAGAAACATGGGAAGAAATAAAACAACAAAACCATTAGGTTGCCTCCCAACAAGCGCTAAATTTAACGTCTATAGCTTGACGCCTGTTTAGTCGATCACGACTCCAGCAATGTGAGGCGTGTCACCTCTTCCTTTTGATCCCGACTCAAGTAATGCTTGATCCTATGGCCATTCACCATGAATGTCTCCCCATCTTGGCTCAATAATTCCACTATTCCCGGAGGATTTAACACTTTATGTATCACAAACGGCCCCGACCATCTAGACTTAAGTTTTCCCGGAAAGAGTTTAAGATGCGAGTTAAACAAAAGAACTTGTTCACCCGGTAAAAACTCCCTCTTCTTTATCATTCGATCGTGCCATCGTTTGGTTCGCAACTTGTAAATCCGGGAATTTTCATAGGCTTCATCCCATAATTCCTCCATCTCATTTAAGTGCAAGAGCCTCTTCTCACCCGCTGCTTGGAAGTCAAAATTTAACTTCTTTACAGCCCAAAACGCCTTATGCTCCAATTCGACGGGCAAGTGACACGATTTCCCGAATACTAACTGATACGGTGATGTGCCCAAGGGTGTCTTGTATGCAGTCCGATATGCCCATAATGCGTCATCTAGCTTCATGGCCCAATCTTTGCGATTTATGTTTACCGTTTTCTCCAAAATCTGCTTAATCTCACGATTGGCTACCTCTGCTTGCCTGTTTGCTTGCGGATGGTATGCTAATGCCACCTTATGCTTAACCCCGTACTTCGCAAGTAGAGTGCTCATTAATTTATTCAGAAAGTGTGACCCCCCGTCGCTAATCAAAGCTCTCGGGGTTCCAAACCGAGTGAATATATTTTTCTTTAGGAATTTAAGCACTACTCGCGCATCGTTGGTCTGTGCCGGAATGGCTCCAACCCATCGAGATACATATTCTACTGTAAGTAGAATGTATTGATAACTTGAAGATGATGGGAAGGGGCCCATGAAGTCGATCCCCCACACATCAAAGAGTTCAACTTCCATCACATTGGTCATTGGCATCTCATGGCGTCTCGAGATGTTTCCCATCCGCTGGCACCTATCACAACTTTGTACAAATAGATAACAACCGTTAGATAACGTAGGCCAATATAATCCACTTTGCAATACCTTAGCCGCCGTACAAGTCGGACCGAATTGTCCCCCGGAAGGTGAAGAATGGCACTGTTGTAGAACTCCCTTCCACTCTTCTTGAGGCACACATCGTCGAATGATGGTGTCCGCGCACCTCTTAAAGAGCAAGGGGTCGTCCCACATGTAGAACTTGACGTCATGGAGGAATTTCTTCTTTTGATATGATGATAAATCCGGAGACAAGACCCCTACAACCAAATAATTAACAAAATCTGCATACCATGGGAATTTAGCTTGTAGCATCAGAAGTTGCTCATCGGGGAATTCCTCCTTAATTGCCTCCATGATTTTTTTCTCTTCCTTCTTGTATTCTAGTCTGGACAAGTGATCGGCTACTACATTCTCGCAGCCCTTTCTATCCCGAATCTCCACATTGAATTCTTGTTGTTAGGAATTTTATTGTTTAGATTTTGATGAATGCCATGTAAAACTTAGAATAGAAAGTTGGCACCCCAATTCTTGTTGTAAAATGCATTGTAATAAATAGAGTGACCAAGCCGAGTTAAGTCGGCCTACGCCTAACATGCAAGAAGACAAAATCAAGACTTGAAGAAAGACTCACCGTGTGAGACAATTGAGTATGGCAAAGAAGAGTAGACATGAACTCTCTTCAAGAAGCGGTGAGATGCACGGTGAGTGGAGCATCACCAAGTCAACTCAAGAAAAGCCAAGTCTCAAAGTTGAAGTGACAAAGAGTCATCCATGATTGGAAGGCGACTCTAAGTCACCTGGGAAAGCAAGGAAATGCAATCAAGTCGAGATAATCAGAAAGAACCGTTGCCTGAGAAATCAAGAGAATTACTTAAACAAGTAATATCTCCATACCACTTTTCTCGAAGTGCTCGATCCCGAAGCGTGCAAATGGAATGAACCAATGGGAAGCACTACACCGTGTGTCGAACTCGAAAAGGTGAAAGAACAATTCATACGAGGAAATGGCAATTCCAAGAATCGCAACAAGACAAACCAACGATTTGCAAGTGACTTTCAAAAATAAGCCTATCTCTTCAACGGGCAAATTTTTGAAAGTTCACTATAAAAGGCTGAGGAGTTTGTTTGAGAATAGATGACACACATGTGAGATATACAAGCATATTAGAAAAACTGAAATAGTCTCAATCCTCAAGCCTACATTACGAAGAACATCAATCCAACACTCACCTGTGAAGGAAAGATAACTTCAACCAGTTGAAGAGGAAAATATCGAAAACAAGGGGTCTACATTCCGGGAAGGATTGTAGGAAGGTTCAAGTTGAGCCAAGTCTTAAGCTTTTGGAGGGCTTCGTGATCAAATCCAAAGAGCTTGAGCAAGTGAGTCAGAGTAGCAAGGCAAAGCCCCTATGAAGAAGCCGAGTCGCATGCGAAGCCACCGAGTGATCAAGGCGTCTCCGGATCGAGTCCCAAAGGATCAAGTCGGTGTGTGATCAAGACTTGTATCCGGACTGTTTACCACTTTGTAAACCGATCATTACCTAGTGGATTCCTCCAGGAGTTGGAGAAGAGAGGAGTAGAAGAATTACCCCATCTTCGAACCTCTATAAAAATTTCATTGTGTCATTTACATTTCAAAGACTTTAATTCTTACATTTCTAACGCTTATATCTCTGTGATAAATTTGCTATCCACTTAATAACTTATAAGTACTAAACCAAGCACTAAATTCTTGCTTAATCAAACTTAAGGGTGTTAAGTTTTCCGCTGAAAACAAAATCACAATCGAGTTAATTTAGAGCCAACAAATGAGTTACTTCATCAACAAATCGGTTGAGTCATTGAGAGATTAACTCTCTTGAGTGACTAAATTGATCGTCCTTCAAGGACACAAATTTGTATGTAGTATCAACTCAATATTTAAAAAGGACTAAATCGAAAATTTGGTAAGGTTTATTCAACCCCCTCTTCTAAACCTTACACTTACACCCTTGGGACCTACAAGTGGTATCGTGAGCGGTTGGTTCATTGAACCCTCCGCACTGACAGTTCTTGAACTAGATCTCTAAACTTTTCAAAGTCTGCTTTAGTACTTAAATCTTCAAAACTCTTTTTATTATTAAAAGTTATTATCATGGAAGCAAATTTGACACGCATCCCTATGTTCACTATCGAAGAATTTGATGATTGGAAAATTCGTATGCGGGCTCATCTATCAAAGATTACATGATGAGATGTGGATAGTGATAGAAGATGGGCCTCTCGCAAATCTTAAAGGTGAACACAAAAATTTGTCGAAGAGTTGCAACAAGGAGAAGAAGATGTTGCTCCCGGACGATCATGGTTGAAAAACCAAGAACTGAGTGGACAAATGATGACAGAAAAAAGATATAACCTGGACAATGTAGCCAAGGACATCCTCTACAAAACCTTGGACAAAGCCATGTTCAACAAAGTCAAATCATGCAAAACGGCTAAAGAAATGGGGACAAGCGACATTGATTTGTGAAGGCTCGTGAGCAAATCAAAGAAAACAAATTATCGGTGGGTCTGAAATTTGAGAACTTCAAAATGATCTCGGGAGAGAACCTGGATCAACTAGATGCTCGGTTCACGTAAATCACAAATGAGTCATTCGCACTTGGAAAGGAATATACAGAAGGAAATGTGTATGAAGATCATAAAAGTCTTCCCGTGAATGGGAAATAAAGGTCATGGCACCGAGACATTCCATGGACCTATCAAAGACATCCAACCATGAGTTATTCTCGGACCTCAAAGCCTACGAGTTTGAGCCGAGAAGAAAAGACCAGAAGAAGACAATTTGTACCCAAAACAAATGCTCTAATTGTTAAAGATGTGAAGAGAGCGAGGTCAAAGAGGTCATTGACCCGGAAGAAATAGCCCCGATGGTTAAGAGGTTCAACAAGTTCTTCAATAAGAACTACAAGAGAGGAAAGGGTGAATCTTCCGAAAGACACTCGGCTCCTCCAAATCAAGGGATGATAGGCCAACCAAGAGAACAGATCATCAAAAAGTTGAGTATCAAAGGGCCGACAATCCAAGAATGGAAAGAGTTGATCAAAAGGTTGAGTATCTATGTTGGAACTGTAGACAACCAGGTCACTATGCCATTGATCGTCCATATCCTGTAGTCAACAAAGTACGGATGAAGAAGAAAGGAAAATCTTCGAGAAAAGAAGACAAGAAAAGAAAAAGGCAATGATGGTGCAGAGATCAAATGAAACAACCAAGTCAAGAGAGACAACTGATTCGAGAGAGCGATGAAGCCGACTACTCAAGTGACTCGAAGAAGAAGAAGCCTTGATCCGCTTGATGGCCAAAGAACAAGATCAACACGATCAAGAAGATGAGGTACAATCTAACTCAACAAACTCGGACACTAGTGATAGTGATCGACACACACACTTCATCACCCACTGATCTTTATGATTCATTAGGCAAAATGATGAAAGATTTTGAACACATTAAATCCTCACACACACTATTGAATGAGGAAAACAAAATTTTACTCAAAAAACCAAAACTCAAAGTCGACTAAGGAGCCGAGTACTCTAAGTCAAATAGTCATGAGAATGAAAGTTTAAAGGCTGAAAATGCTAAATTAATAGCGAGAGATTGCTGCTATAGAAAAGAGGAGAATGACCTCAAGAATGTTATTGCCTCACTCACTAAGGCATCTAAATCATTGGATGATCTTATTATGAGTCAAAGAGAATGTGGAGACAAGACAAGGCTTAGGATTTAATTCCTCGTGCTATGTCAAACCTCAAGAGTAATTTTGGAAAAAGGATCTTCAAGTCATGAAGAGTCCGAAAAATCCAAAACTCTAAATGTTGCACACACAATCACTACAAAGCACAATAATAAGCAAACCGGCCTTGGTTACAAAGGAAAAGGAAAACGACCCGATTGAGTGTCTTTGAAAGGACAGTGAGAAGAGAGATTCAAATGAGTCCTCGGCAAACTCCTAACCGAAAAATACTCGTAAAAAGGAAGTAGAGCTACCAAAAATCCCAAAAATCCATAAAAGAAATACATATGATGGGAATGGTAGAAAATATCCAAGCCAAGCTGATTGGAATAATGTGAACTATCGGATAGACTTATGGAATATAAGCCCAAATGGCAAAGGCCTAGAACTCGGAAAGGCCATTCCAAAAGTATAAGAGCTTTCATCAAAGACACCTATGCACCTAGGCATCACACTCAAAGTCACCACAACTACCCAAGAAAGGCAATTGCTAAAACACATATACAGCATACTGACAAAAAGAGACATTGTATGAACCTAGAATCCCCAAGCAATTTGCCAGGATTAATTATGATTATGACACGATAGATGGCAACCCCTTAGAGTCAAATCATTTGGCTATAAGTTGGTTGGATCATCTTACAATTCTAACCCCTCAGGACCCGCACAAGTATGGGTACCTAAAACTTAATTTCCTTGATTGCGAGTTCAAAGAACAAAATGAGTGCCAAGGAACCTGGTACATGGATAGTGGTCGCATTCCGGACACATGACAGAAAAACAAGAAAAATCTGTCAAAATTCAAGGAAGTCAAAGGAGCAAAAGTCATATTTGGAGGAAATGAAGCTCCCGGTGAAATAAGAGGCATTGGAACCATCAAGAGGAATGGATTAGAAATCACAAACGTTGCATATGTTGAAGGACTCAACTTCAACCTGCTAAGCATCGATCCAACTCGTGACAAGGGCTACAATGTTGGATTCAACATGGGTATATGCCAAATCAAAGATATTGAATCAAATGAAGTTGTCTTTGCAAGGATGTAGACAAAAAATATGTATGTAGTGGATTGGTCAATCGCAACTCCCAAAGACTGCCTCTACTAGCAAAAGAGCGCAATGAATCAAGTTAGGCTAATGTGGCACAAAAAGCTGAGTCACCTGAATTTCAAAACAATTAACAAGCTGGCAAAAGTCATCTTGTGGAAGGATTACAGACTCGGATACAAAAAGGAGAGTATATGTGACGCATGTCGAAGGAAAACAAATCAAGTCGTCATTCAAAGAAAAGACACGCCCATCCTCAACAAGAATATTGCATCCGCTTCATATGGATCTATTTGGCCCAAAGTGGAACCGGCCGAGATAAGTGGAAAGAAATACACCTTGGTGGTAGTAGATGACTATTCAAGATATACATGGACAATATTCATGTGTAAGAAGAAAGAAACTCTACAAAAACTACCACAAACATGAAGAGGATTCAAAACGAGAAGAGTCAAACCATTATCAAAATAAGATCGGGAGACGGAGGAACCGAGTTTGTCAATGGAATAATAACTCGAAGATATTGTATTGAGAATGGTTTTGGTCATGAACTATCACAGCAAAGAACTCCACAAAGAATGGAGTTGCGAGAAAGAAGGAATAGAACCCTCAAAGAAGCGACAAGGACCATGTTAGTCAAGACGGGGGTTACCAAAAAGATTTTGGGCTTGAAGCAATCAACACACTTGCACCCAAAACAGATGTATGATAAATAGACAATTGACAAAGACTCCTATGAGATCCGGATCGAAGAAAACCAAATGTTGCATACTTGAAATATTTGGATGTAAATGCTTCATCCACAACAATGGCAAAGACAACCTAAAGGCTTTTGATGCTAAAGTCGACGAAGGTATCTTCTTAGGATACTCAAATGAAAGCAAAGCCTACTGAGGATACTTAACAAAAGAACTATGGTTACGAAAGAATCCATTCATGTGGTATTCGATGAGCCAAATGTAAATGGAGAAGACATTGAAGAGTCACCGATAAGCTTCAATCATCCAACCATACGAGAAGAATCCCTATCTTTGAAGTCGGCCGAATTATCAATTGAGGAAGAAGATGAGATTCTTGAATCTCAAAAACAAACCGGAGAATTTGCGGCTAAGTGACTACGAGAGAGTCGACTGACCCACGGCACACAACAAGTCGACTAAATCCACTAACTTACTCCAACCTGATGTAAGATGGCCGAGAGATCATCCACGAACTTGTCATTGGAGATATAAGAGAAGGTGTCAAAACAAGATCGAAACTCAACAAGAAGCCATGTTCACTTGCTTCATCTCGCAAATAGAGCCCAAAGACGTGTCACAAGCATTGGATGACACACATTGGATTCAAGCTATGCAAGAAGAGCTGAATCGGTTTGAAAGAAATAAAGTGTGGAAATTAGTGCAAAGACCCATACATCAAAATGTGATTGGCACCAAATGGGTGTTCGAAATAAGATGAACGAGGAAGGTTCTGTGGTAAGAAACAAAGCAAGACTAGTAGCCAAAGGATATTGCCAAGAAGAAGGGATAGATTTTGATGAAACATTTGCCCCTGTAGCAAGATTGGAAGCTATAAGGATGTTTCTTGCCTATGCACTCACAAGGATTTCATTGTATATCGGATGGATGTAAAAAGTGCATTCCTAAATGGTGTATTGGAAGAAGAAGTGTATGTTGAACAACCTCCGAGGATTTGAGCGGAAGACTCTTGGAGACAAGGTATACAAACTCAAGAAGGCTCTATATGGATTGAAACAGGCACCCGGAGCGTGGTATGACACTTTGTCACAATTCCTAACCAGAAATGGATTCACAAAAGGAAAAGTAGATAGAACACTTTTCGAATTCAAGACAAAAAGAGTATCTTTGCTTGTTCAAATTTATGTGGATGACATCATTTTTGGTTCCACAAACAAAGAGCTATCTCACAAAGAAAGGCGGACATCACCTTTGTAGGTGTATGTGCAAGATTTCAATCGCTCCAAAAGAGAGTCATATGACAAAGACTAAGAGAATATTGAGATACTTGAAAGGAAGCCAAGAAGTAGGCCTATGGTATCCAAAGGAAGGTGGATTCAAGCTAATTGGCTATTGATTCGACTATCTTTGGATGCGAGTGGACAGAAGAGCACTTCGGCACATGTCAAATCTAGAAACAGACTCGATTTCTGGTTTAGCAAGAAAAAACTCAATAGCCACCTCCACAAACTGAGGCGAGAATACATAGTCGAGGGCAAAAACAAGCCCAAGTCCTATGGATGAGACAAAGAACAGAGACTATGAGGTTGAGGAAAAAGAAATTCCAATCATGTGTGATAACACAAGTGCAATTGCAATTACTCAAAATCTGTGTTGCATTCAAGAACAAAGCACATTGATGTCGAGATATCACTTCATAAGAGATCATGTTGAAAAGAAGGACATCATCCTGGAATATATCTCAACCGATAAACAACTAGCCGGCATCTTCACAAAACCATTATGTGAGTCAAGATTTGAAGAACTCAAGCATGAGTTGGGACTAATTGAGCTAAGCCGACACTCAGACGAATCAAAGAAGAGAAATGGAACAGAAAAGGGGTGAAAAAGAGCTGAAACAAAATCACCAAGAATCACCAGATCGGAAAGAAAAACTACACCGAGTCACCGATAAATGAGTCACTAAGAGAATGTGAGAAGTAGAGTTAAATCAGCTAAGGGATAAGCTGAGTCACTTATGAGCAAAATGACAAAAACGCTGTCGTCTTGACTAAGCGGGAATGTCTTAAGGAATACGTCAGCACAATGATGATGTGTACAGACATAAAGTTGCACACCAAGCTTATGATTGGATATAAATGCTGCCGCATTAAATACGAGAAATGAAATGCTAAATAGGCGTGCAAAATCTAAGCCGTTGATTTCGATCACATTTCAAAAACCACTCGCACGTCCTTTCATAAACCATATTTAAACCATTTTCATCCGTTTCTCTCTCACACTTCTAAAACTGTTCATCTCTTTCTCTCAAAAGCAAAGGCAAAAACACTCTCTAAACCCTATCTATCTTCAAATCAATTTCTGAGTTTTTCCTTGATACAATCCTGAAAATGGCACCAACTTATGACTTTACCAAGTTAGGGAAGCAAATCCACACCGGCTCTACGGTGGATTTCGACGATGGATGAAACAGGGGTCCGACGACATCCTAGTGAAGAAAATCGCCGAAAAGTTAGAAACGTCCGATGCAAAAACCGTTTACGGCGTTAGAGTACCCGATGACATATGTGGAGGAGGTCGCACAATTCTCGTGAATCTTTGCGATTCACGATGAAGGAATCAAGTCATCTGTTCACGCGAGCGGTGACTATCTCTCGCGAGATTTGGCCAAACATTGCTCACTACCGGCGAGGGCGCATCGTAGATTAACGGCCGGCGATGTAAACCTGGCGATGCTTGAAAGAAATAGCCAAGCGACTTTGCTTGATAAAATAGTGTATACAAACAAACAAGAGACTGAAGGAGGATTATCACAAGTCGTTGGACATAGTTGCCAAATGTATCGACATCAAGTTTGGCGACTTTGACCAATCATCAAAGGCAAAGCTGATTGTAATGGCTGCAATCATCGAAGAAAAGAAGATAAATCTGGGCTGAGTTTGTCTCACAGCAGACTCGCCCGAACGTGGGGAACAAATCCTTCAAAGAAGATGGCACATTTGGAGGATCCCTAGGATATGGCCTCTTGATTGGCCGGCTAATGGAGGTGAAAGGAGTCCCTCTTAGACATGGGAAGGCATTCCATGTTAACAAGAGGATGTTGAGCAAACCTCTCTCGGCGCACGAAGAGAGCTTACGCCAAGAGAGCGACACCGGTGAGAGGGGAATCACCACCCGAAGATACAAGATCTGTTGTTTCCTCCACCCAAGAAAAGAGCGCCCAAAGCGGCTACTAAGAAGATCTGCTTGCCCCTGCGAAAAAAAAACCAAACATGCTCCTGCCCTGCGGAGTCACTGCCCCGCGGCCGTGTCTCCTGCCCTGCAGCGGCCGGATCGAGAAGGACTCACAAATACCTTCTCCGATCGTCAAAAAGAGGAGAACCGAGAAGCCACAACGGCCTCGCTCCTCGAGAAAAGGACACCGGCCGGCCCCGGCCGCCCAAGACTCGAGAGGACACCGTCTCTCGAACCGAAATTCCTCTCGGTACAAACTAGGAGACGAAGAAGAATCATCAAGCGATCTGAATCGGAGAAACCAAATGAGTCGATTACTCGGCTAGAGAAGATACCGGAGACTACCGGAAGTAGAGTCTCCGGATGTAATTGATGAAACAGCCCAAGTCTGTTGAAGGCAATCGGAGAGCAACCCGAAGACACAATCAGAATTCACACACCAAGCACAAGAAGAACTCGCTAGAGCGGATAGTGATATAATGATCCTATCTCCACCTTACCCGGACATCCAAAATCGTCTGCGTGAGTGGAGGAAATGGAAGTTGAGTAAGTCAAGGAACAGTTCCAACGGCTTTGAGTTTATAGAAGAAGAAGAGGAGCCGCTAAATTTCCTTGGACTAAAAGCGTGCCCCAAAGACTTGATGAAGACAAGCTTAGACATCCTGCAGATTTACAAGGAAAAGGAGAGAAAAAAACAAGGCGAGGAAGCCGAGGCACGTGAGAAGGCAAGCATCCGCCTATCTCCCGGCACCCACGAACACACACATCCTCTCCTTGATGTCTTCTCGGACGGTGATGAGGATCCGTGAGAATGATGTTGCAACAAAGAGCCGCAAATGCAGCGGCAAGCATTGCACGAATCAAGAATCCTTCACGAGCAAAGATTGATGGAGGGACCAGGAGAGTCCTCGAACACACATGAAATTGATCCAATGGGAGTGGTTCAACAAATCGCCATCTTTATTGTTCTTCTACCACTTCCCACTCACTCGGAAGAAGCGATAAGGGACTTGGCGATGAAACCGGACAATGGGGACCCCGGTCGAGCCAACCCCTATTGAAGGTGTGTTACCACCTGCCTAACGGCTGAACAATCAATCGAAACAGCCGGGAGCTTGGAGACGAGTGACCCCATTCCAAGTCACTCGGTGGTGCGCCCGGTGAGGAAACTCCTCCACCGCGGCAAGGTCGGAGGATCTGCGGATGACTCCACAACGAATCAAGGAGGCGAAGTAGAGAAAATACAAACACAAGAAGAACAGCAAGTTGCCATCAACGAAGCTCGGACGATTGACACTGTCTCGGTGAGGTGCCAACTCTCGAAAGGCTAATGACGCTGGCGATGCGATCGAGGCACGAGGAAGGAATGTACAGGAGTTAGCACTGGGCGATGAAAGTGCAATCCATGGGGTTGAGACTCCAATGGATGCCACCGAGAAGACCCTAAGGCAGTTTGCCATCATCGAAAGGGAGGACCAAGGCCTCATTGCGGTAGAGAGACCGAAGGTGCAAGGCCCACGGGAGGTTGAGACTTCCCGGGGTAAAGAAGTCTGAAGTAGAGAACATCCCTCTGCTATAATCGACCCATCCGAGAAGGAGATAAGCGCACTTCATGATTCCCAGGATAATCCGATGTATCCTTTCGGGATCGAAAAGGCGAAGAAGAAGGCGAGTCATCCCCGTGCCAAATCCAAAAGACTCACTGCGGATGTTCCAAGCACGAGCAAGTCGATCCCAAGACTACTCGTCAAACCTTTAACTTTGATGATGAGCCACCAATGGAAATCTCATCATCGTCCGATGATGCTACCGATAAGGCCGAGGACCGATCTACGCACTGGAAAAATCACCGAGACCAACGAAGGCGTTGAGACAAATTTGAGGCTCGGCAAACCGAGACCAACGAAGTTGTTGAGACAGGAGGCTTAGCAAAACCGACTACTTCACCACAAAACCCAAATAACCAAAGATCCACGCGCGCAGCTCCTCAAGGCTGCAAATGGATCGATTCCCAAAAGAACTTCATGCGCACCGCTCATCATCGAACAGATCCCGGTTGGCGGCGATGAATCTTTTGTAGAATCTTTCCCTTTTTCACTTTGGAGATACGAGAACTCCACGAAGAGTCGAAAAACGAGCAAGCACGCTATCACAAACCAGCTCTGTTCTTCCATCGGACACCATTGTTCGGTGATTATGATTTTGACGCCGCATGGCCATCACCGCAAATGAAGAATCGGCCGAAGTTCGAAGAAGTGTTCAAGGCACTATTTGCTGAGGTTGAACGGATGGAGAGGCATCGAGCCTCTTTGGATATGCGACCGGACAACAGAGATGCCACCCTTACAGGCCGACTTGAGAGGCATAACAATCGAATCGGGAATGGTGGCAACAACAAGAAACAATGTGTGGAACAAGTGAGATACTTCAGGACATTGTTCAACAAGTCTGCTAGTGTGGAGAGGCGAAAATGCGATGCAAAAACAAAGTGAGAGAACATATTGAGCACATGCATGAAGTTCATACTGAGATAAAGCTACTGCGTGAGCAAAATACGAATGATCTACAGCGTTTGGAAGAACACATGACTAGAAAATTCAGCCTTCTCATGGCTGAGATGAAGCTGATTTCAGCAGAGTCCAACGCTACTCGATCCGAATTCCGTGCTGCTTACAACGCAGCACTTGAAGCGAGAACTTCGACTATCCGCAGAGGCTCGACTTCATGCTTGCCAGCATGTTCCCTGGGTTCCTCTATCCTTTGATGATGCCAAAAAGGGGAAGAGGAATACCTTAAAGCAAAAAAATCTGTTGAAAAGAAAGGAGCAAGCGAGAAGGAACAGTGAGAAGGAAAAATCAGGTGAGGAAATTTTCAAAACAAAAGAAAGGAAAATCTGCTGAGGGGGAAGGATCAAAAGATATGACCTTGATGATTGCACAAACCCCTCAACAGGGTCCTGTCACAGCTGACATTATAAGCAGCAAACTCCCTGTGACTCTGCCACTCCAACACTCTGCTGTATCTATGGCTGAAAAGAGAAAAACAGTTGAAGCAGGGATGAAGGAAGTGGAAGGAAGAATGGATGCCCGGGTCATGAACATCTTAAAAGAACACGGAGGCATTCCGGTGAGACAGAGACACCTATGCCATCTCGGATGTCGTGACAGAGCACGATCGAGTTGATGAATTTAAAACGCTCGAATCTGGGGGGATATTTTGCAAATATGTCCATGGCTCAAGCTTGGGACTTGTCTTGGGAAAAGGGTCTCACGTTATGTGAAGAAGGCGACAGGCGCAGACTTCCGCGATCACTCTGCTGGTCACTCCGCTGGTCACTCACCTGAAAAGAAAGACCCCGATCTGATATCGCCCGAGGTAGAGGAAGAAGCGGCGATGGATGAAGAAGCTTGAGACCTGGGCCTCCGCCCAAGAATATTGAATACGTAGATCCGGGAAAGAAAGGAGGGATCTCTTGGTGTGGCTTGACCAAGTGGCAAATTTGAAAGTGGCTAAAACTAACGCCGAGTATGCAAAAAGAATAGAAGAAAAAAACAAGAGACAAACTCGGCTATGGCGGGAGAGACAGGAAAAGAATAAGAAAAGATGAAGGCGCCAAGAAGGCATATGAAAAGAAAAAAGAAGGCAAATGACGAGAAAAAGAGAAGAAGAGAAGAAGATCTTTGAACAAGATGAAAGAAGGAGACGAAGGAGATGAGATGAAGTGTTGTTGTCCAACCCTTCGTGTATTTTATTATGTAAATACATACAATGTAAGTCTTACGTAATAAAGCTATAAATTCTTTATTTTTTGTGAAGACAATTATATGCTCGATACACCTTGTAAACATTGTGTTAAGTACAAGAATGATATGATCAATAAAAAGATTGATTCTCACGCATACATTCTATGTCAATACACTATCTGTATGTATCTTTGTTATTTGCATTTTTGTATGGTTTAAGTTTTGGCATCATCAAAAAGGGGAAATTGTTAGGAATTTTATTGTTTAGATTTTGATGAATGCCATGTAAAACTTAGAATAGAAAGTTGGCACCCCAATTCTTGTTGTAAAATGCATTGTAATAAATAGAGTGACCAAGCCGAAGGAGTTAAGTCGGCCTACGCCCTAACATGCAAGAAGACAAATCAAGACTTGAAGAAAGACTCGGTGTGAGACAGTGAGTATGGCAAAGAAGAGTAGACAGCAGAACTCTCTTGAAGAAGCGGTGAGATGCGGTGAGTGGAGCATCGATCAAGTCAACTCAAGAAAAGCCAAGTCTCAAAGTTGAAGTGAAAGAGTCATCCAATGATTGGAAGGCGACTCTAAGTCACCTGGGGAAAGCAAGGAAATGCGGTCAAGTCGAGATAATCGTAAAAGAACCGTTGCCGAGAAATCAAGAGAATTACTTAAACAAGTAATATCTCCATACCACTTTTCTCGAAGTGCTCGATCCCCGGAAGCGTGCAAATGGAATGAACCAATGGGAAGCACTACACCGTGTCGAAACTACGAAAGGTGAAAGAACAATTCATACGAGGAAATGGCAATTCCAAGAAGCGCAACAAGACAAACCAACGACGCAAGTGACTTTCAAAAATAAGCCTATCTCTTCAACGGGCAAATTTTTGAAAGTTCACTATAAAAGGCTGAGGAGTTTGTTTGAGAATAGATGACACACATGTGAGATATACAAGCATATTAGAAAAACTGAAATAGTCTCAATCCTCAAGCCTACATTACGAAGAACATCAATCCAACACTCACCGTGAAGGAAAGATAACTTCAACCGAGTTGAAGAGGAAAATCTTGAAAACAAGGGGTCTACATTCCAGGAAGGATTGTAGGAAGGTTCAAGGTTGAGCCAAGTCTTAAGCTTTTGGAGGGCTTCGTGATCAAATCCAAAGAGCTTGAGCAAGTGAGCTGTAGCAAGCGGTGCCCTGTGAAGAAGCTGAGTCGTGCGAGAAGCCACCGAGTGATCAAGGCGTCTCGGTCCGAGTCCCAAAGGATCAAGTCGGTGTGTGATCAAGACTAGTATCCGGACTGTTACCACTTTGTAAACCGATCATTACCTAGTGGATTCCTCCGGGAGTTGGAGAAGAGAGGAGTAGAAGAATTACCCCATCTTGAACCTCTATAAAAATTTCATTGTGTCATTTACATTTCAAAGACTTTAATTCTTACATTTCTAACTCGCTTATATCTGTGATAAATTTGCTATCCACTTAATAACTTATAAGTACTAAACCAAGCACTAAATTCTTGCTTAATCAAACTTAAGGGTGTTAAGTCTTCCCAATAAAACAAAATCACAATCGAGTTAATTTAGAGCCAACAGTGAGTTACTTCATCAACAGCTCAATTGAGTCTGGTTGAGAGATTAACTCTACTGAGTGACTAAATTGACTGTCCTTCAAGGACACAGCTGTGTAGTATCAACTCTGAATATTTAAAAAGGACTAAATCGAAAATTTGGTAAGGTTTATTCAACCCCCCCCCCTTCTAAACCTTACACTTACACCCCTTGGGACCTACACTTGTAGCAAGAGGATCCACCGAATCAGTCTCGGTTTGGCATCCTTCTTGTCAAATAGATATTTAATTGTCGCGTGGTCGGTGTGGACTATCGTCTTAGTTCCAATCAAGTAAGATCGAAACTTGTCTAATGCAAACACGATAGCCAGCATTTCCTTCTCAGTGGTGGTGTAGTTTTGCTGGGCACTATCTAAAGTTCTGCTCGCATAGTAGATGGCTCTGAACATCTTGTCCCGTTTTTGGCCCAAAACAGCCCCAACCGCAAAATCGCTGGAATCACACATAAGCTCGAAGGGATGACTCCAATCCGGAACTACTAGAATCGGTCTTTGTCACCAAAGCCTTCTTGAGAATCTCAAAAGCACAAAACAATCATCGAAAAATTGAAAGCGAGATCTTTTTCTAATAACTGACTTAAAGGTTTAGTGATTTTAGAAAAGTCACGAATAAACCTTCGGTAGAATCCGGCGTGCCCCAAAAAACTTCGAATGACTTTCTTGTTTGTTGGAGGTGGGAGTTTGTCGATTGCCACAACCTTCGCTCTATCAACTTCCAAACCTGCAGAAGAAACTCGGTGGCCTAAAATAATGCCATCTCCTACCATGAAATGGCACTTTTTCCAATTTAAAACAAGGTTAGTCTCCTCGCATCTCTGCAAAACTAGAGAAAGGTTATCCAGACAATGATCATATGAATCTCCAAACACAGAAAAATCATCCATAAAAACCTCCATTATTTTCTCAATGAAATCATGGAATATAGCCATCATGCATCTTTGAAAAATAGCGGGTGCGTTACAAAGTCCGAATGACATCCTGCGGAATGCAAACGTACCATAGGGGCATGTAAAAGTCGTCTTCTCTTGGTCCTCTGGGGCAATCATGATCTGATTATACCCAGAATAACCATCGAGAAAACAATAGTAATCATATCCCGCCAAACGATCAAGCATCATATCAATAAAGGGAAGGGGAAAGTGATCTTTGCGAGTAGCATCATTTAACTTCCTATAATCAATACAAATTCTCCATCCAGTAACTACTCTAGTCGCTATGAGCTCATCACTCTCGTTTCTCACTACTATCGTCCTCCCTTTCTTCGGCACCACTTGTACCAGACTTACCCAAGAGCTATCAGAATTAGCATATATAATTCCAGCATCTAACCATTTTAAAACTTCTTTTCTAACGACTTCTTGCATTATAGGGTTTAATCTTCATTCATTTTGCACCGAAGGTTTATAGACATCTTTCATCCTAATCTTATGCATCACAATTGATGGACTAATGCCTTTTAAATCAGAAATTGACCAACCTATCGCTGACTTATATTTTCGTAACACCCTAAGCAATTTATCGAGTTGAACTGAAGTTAAAAGAGATGATACGATTACCGGATTTGTGTTATTCGCTCCAAGGAATGCATATTTGAGATGCTCGGGCAAGGGCTTGAGTTCTAGGTTCGATTTGGCCTCTTCGGATGGGAGCACGGGCTGCCCGTCTTGTGAGCATGGGCCGTGCTGTCTTCAGATCCTTCAGCTTTCTCTTCGACTACAGGCACGGGCTGCCTGTCCCCTTTGGCACGGGCCGTGCCGTCTTCAGCTTTTCTTTGAATTTCTTCGACCTTAGGCACGGGCTGCCCGTGCCATTTGGCACAGGCCGTGCCGTCATCGTTTTCTTCGAGTTTTCCTTCGGCTATGAGCATGACCTGGGCGTGCTCAAGAGCACGGGCCGTGCGCCCCTGTAGAACTGATTCCCGTACGTTTTTCAGCGTGTGCGCGCCTCTTGTGCTCCTCGGTAGCTCCTGCATATTATCCAAAGCACAAACGCAATCATACAAGTCTTGGTTATCAATATCAATAGTCAAGTTCGATGTTGAACACGAATGTCTCAAACCAAACTCCAAAGTATCCCTAAACAATGTATGATCCGCATACTCATCAATGCAGGATTCAACTACGTCTATGAAATTACAATTCTCAACACCATCATGAAATTGAAGCGCCTTATATATAGTAAATAGAACATGCTCATCATTAACCCATAACGTGAGCTCTCCCTTTTGCACATCTATTAAGGCCTTCCCCGTCGCTAGGAATGGACGCCCAAGAATCAAAGAAACGTCTTTATCTTCTTCCATGTCCAGCACTAAGAAATCCACAGGGAATATGAATTTATCAACTTTGACAAGTACATCCTCGATGATTCCCTTTGGATAAGTGAGTGATCGGTCCGCGAGTTGTAAGGTGACCGTAGATGGCTTCACCTCTCCCAATCCAAGTTGCCTGAAAATAGACAAGGGCATTAAGTTAATACTCGCTCCTAAATCACGAAGTGCTTTCTTAAAGAAAACATCACCAATAGCACAAGGGATAGTGAAACTCCCCGGATCTTTCAATTTCTGTGGTAGTTTCCTTTGGATTATTGCACTGCACTCCTCTGTCAGATTGACTGTCTCGAAACTAGTCATCTTCCGCTTTTTTGACATAACATCCTTCAAGAATTTAGCGTAATTAGGCATCTGCTCCAATGCGTCTGGAAAAGGAATGTTAATATGCAGTTTCTTAAAAATATCAAGAAATTTAGCAAATTGCGCGTCTAACTTTTTCTTTTGAAAATGTTGGGGAAAAGGAATGGGGACATTAAGTTTAGAAATATCAGGGTTAGAGGAAGATTTAAGCTTCTCGGCCCTTTGTGTTCGTGTGATGTTCCTCAGCTCCTCCCTCGGCCTCAACCTCGCCATTTGCCTCAGTTTCTGCATCTCCCGACATCTCGATTGCCGTTCCAGTAGGGAGCACGGGCTGCCTGTGCGGTGGCGCACGGGTCGTGCCGTCCTGCGAGTTTTTAGAGTTTTCTGGTATTTTCGGCCCCTTGTATTCCGTTCCACTCCTCAGACGAATGGCTTTACACTACTCCTTTGGGTTTATCTCAGTGTTGCTCGGGAATTGGCCTTTCTGATGCTGCCCACCAATAATCGTAGCTATTTGACCAATTTGGGTTTCAAGATTCTTCATCTGGGACCCCAATTGGGTGACATGGTTTTCAATTTTATCCATCTTTGCCTCATCCTTGTTAAACCTGTTCCCCGTCTCATTCATAAACGAGGTGAACATATCCTCCATGGTTGGCTTAGGATCTGCAGTAATTACACCGTTAGTCACATCAAACCCTGGTGGTGGTTGCATCACGTTCTTCGTGTTCACGTAGGAGAAGTTCTCGTGGTTCCGCAAACCCGGATGGTAATGAGTGGGATTTTGATTGTTCCGGAAATTGTTGAAATTTCGGTTATTCACATAATTTGCTTCCTCTATCAGATCTAGAGGAACTTCACCATTACTGGCACCCGCATTTCCCTCTTTTGCCTTTGTCAAAGCACTTAGTTGATTTGTCAGTACGGCCATCTGGGTTGTCAACTCTTTAATTGGGTCCGAATCGGACACTTCGGCTACCCTTTTCACATTAGTTCTCTCGGAGGGCCACTGATAGCTATTCATGGCCATCTCCTCCAATAAGTTGAATGCATCTTCCGGAAACCTCGCAAGAAGCGCGACCCCTGCTGCAGCATCCACAAACGATCTAGTCTGTCCCATCAACCCATTGTAAAAGAAACAGAGCTGTTGATCCTCAGGAAATCCGTGCTGCGGGCACCTCCTCAACAAATCCCGGAATCTCTCCCAGGCCTCGTACAAAGGCTCAGAGTCAAACTGCCTAAACTGAGTGATCTCGCTTTTTAAGCTGTAGTGTTTTGCTTGGTGGGAAATATTTAAACAAGAACCTCTGAGTCAGCTCATCCCAATTGTTCACACTCCCCTGAGTTAGGGTGCCTAGCCAGTTCCTAGCCTTATCCCTTAAAGAGAAAGGGAATAGGCGAAGGCGTATAGCATCATCAGTCACCCCATTCATCATGATAGTATTGCAGATTTGTATGAAATTCGCAAGATGAGAGTTGGGATCTTCAGAAGGGAAACCCCCAAACTGATTCTGCTGCACCATCGAGATCAGTGCTGGCTTTAGCTCAAAATTATTCGCATTAATTGGGACGTTGGCAATTCCACCATAGTTACGATTGATTGGCCGAAAGAAATCGTGAATCGCCTGTTGTTGGACTGCTGGAGCCACTGGAACCTCTGGTACTGGTAACTCGACATTGACCCTGTTGGCCTGGTTGTTACCTCCGTTATTGACCCTATTGTCGTCTTCAACTCCTGCCACGGTTTGGTCCTGTTGTCTTTCTGCTCGTTTAGTAGCCGCATTATTCCGCCTAGCAAAAGCCTCAACCTCCGGTATGAACGGTGCTAATTCTCCTTGCTTCGAGCGGGTGATCATGCACTACCTGAACCAACTAAAGAAAACAAGTCAACCACAGTAAGAGTAGAATTAAACAACAAACTAAAAAGAAGAAAAAAAATGTCTAGATTAAGAATAGTTCTATTTATCGCAATATTAGTACTAAAAATTTGATTAATCCCCGGCAACGGCGCCAAAAACTTGATCGCCTATTTTCTTAGCTTCACCGCAAGTGTACGGATCAGTTTATAGAATAGGGTTTGCAAGGTCGAATCCACAGGGATTAATAAATTAATGTACTAAGTATTGGATTATAATAGTCCTATTTTTTATCTAAACGCTCGAACTGTGATGAATTGGTTTTGTTAATACTAAAGCAGAAATTAATCCTAAATTAACAAAGTAAAGAGCGATTAAAAAATCAAGTATGGATGGATGGATTCCTGGGTTATGGTTTCAATTAATATCCCACTTTTATGCTCAGGTTAAGCAAACCAAGGTTAAACATATTCTTCTCTATAGACCAATCACAAAAGTAATTTACCCCCTCTCTCGAGATGTATGTAAAAGTGTTGATTGGAATATCTATGTTAGCATCTCTACTCAACATGAGATATCCAACTCCCAAAAAGTTCAAAAGATTATAAGATCTCACAAATATTCACAGACTTCTCAATCATGCAATCTATTTGTGTCAAGTACTCAAGATCTAGTATTGAAACTCATCGGTTAGAATTATGAATCAATACATCAAACAAGTTTAGATCAAATGCCTTTTGACAAAACAAGAATTAAAGCAAAACACTTGAATAGAGAAAGAAAACATTAACTTCAATTATCCTTAATCATCACATAAAATTGTTTATTAATCTACTCCCAAACCCGGGAATCACAAGATGTTTAGCCAGACATTGAAGATAAACAATTCATAGACAAATTATTCATAATCAAAATCTAACTAATTGAAATAACGATACGATGGAATGAGTGACTCGGGGATGATGACGATCTCTCGATCTATCTTCAATCCTCGAAGGTGTGGTTGCGGTCTTGATCGATCTCTCGAAGTTTCCGGTGGAAAACTGCTCTTTTCTCTGGTTTCTAGGGTAAAAATCAGCGTGTCCTTGTTTGTGGCCGCCCCGGGTCTATTTGTACTTCGTTCGGGTCGAAACCTAGTTGAAATCGGATGAACTTCTGTTTTTCCCGCAACGAGGCACGGCCGTGCCCCTTTGGCACGCCCAGCCCGTGTTGGGTGCCGAACAACTTGTCAAATTTTCTCAGAGGAGCACGGGCGTGCCCATATGGCACGGGCTACCCGTGCTATAGGCCGAACCTTGGTCTTCATAACTGGGTTGAGCACGGGCTGGGCTAGAGGAGCACGCCCTGCCCGTGCTCACCTGGAATAACACGCACTTAGACTATTTTCTTCCATTTCTTTCCCGGTTCGTCCAACTTCTTCTTGATTCGACTCCAAACTTCGTCTCTCATGTCAAGTATTGGCGGTTGCAATGCCCGAATTGTTGCCAACATGCTACAAATATAGATAAATTCCTACAAAACGAGCAAAGCATAATCCTATTCCACAAAACAAGAATAATACCCAATTTACTCATATAACGCATGTATATCCACACATTCTAGCCAATATTAAGCCCAAAATACATGCAAAATACAAGTCAATCAACTACCACCACCTCCTCCGCCAGTCGCAGGAGATAACTTGACTGCAATAGCCCTGCAACAGATACTGGTCTTCATGAGGCAACAAGCAGAGCCTTAACAGCGAATTCCCGAGCCCGCTAGAGAGGCGAATGATCGCACTCTTGAGCGATTCTTGTGATTTGACCCACCAGTTTTCTTAGGAGAGCCTGATGACTTAAAGGCAGAAGAATGGATTGGGAAAATGGAAAATATCTTCAATACTCTCCAATACTCAGGGGAACAAAAGGTTACGCTCGCCGTGTTCCGACTAGAATCGGTTGCTAGAGATTGGTGGAGAGCAGTTGAGAGAAAATGGGAATAGGACCAAGTAGATAGGACGTGGGAAAATTTCCTGGCTAAATTCAATGAGCAATATATTCCCCAAGTCGTGAAGGAGGCACGCCAGGATGAGTTCCATAAGTTGATACAGGAGAACATGTCTGTAGCCCAGTACGAGTCTGAGTTTCATCGATTGTCCAAATACGCTCTGGGGACAATCGGTACAGAAGAGGACAAATTATATAAGTTCACACGGGATCAAGCTAGAACTTCAAAAGCGACTTCTCATCACTGTTGAAATGACCACCTACTCCCGCGGTAAAGCGACTCTCCGCATCGAGTCGGGACTAAACCGTATTGGGCCAGTTCAAAGAGAGTAGGCCATCAAACAGATCTCAAGAGGACAAGCTGTGGGACAGCCATCTAAGCGACTGCTAAGTTTCAGAAGGGACCAGTTAATGAGACGGATAAAGGAAAAGGACCAGTACAGAAAAAGCCGGGTCAAGTGTGTACACATTGCTAGAGACCGGGGCATATTGCCAATGAGTGTTGGCATAAACAAGGAAGGTGTTTACGCTGTGGTAGTGATCAGCACCAGCTGAAGGATTGCCCGAAATACGAAGACCGGACCAAACAGGTGCAACCACAGAAGCCGGGTAACGGCCAGGATAACCGGGCAAGGATGCCCGCTCGAGCATTTGCACTAGCCGGACATGGGGCTCCAGAGGTAACAGACGTGGTGGAAGGTATGCTTCTAGTATCTAGCCACTACGCTAAAGTACTATTTGACCCTGGATCAACACATTCATTTGTCGCACCACATTTTGTACACAAGCTGCATGCATGCATGGAACATATGCCTATAGGTCTAGAAGTATCAACTCTTATGGGCGCAAGCCAGATAATAGATATTATCTATAATGCATGCGAAGTTAAGATTGATGAGATAAATTTTCCTGCCGATTTGATTTTATTACCTATATCCGAATACGACATAATTTTGGGGATGAACTGGTTGTCTGCATACCACGCACAAATGGACTGCCATCGCAAGTCCATTAAGCTATGTGAACCCGATAAGCCCGAAGTAGAAATTTCGGGAAGAGCACGAGTTAAGATTGCCCCAATCATTTCGAAAGAATGAAAGCGAGGAAGCGATCACTAGAGGGGCACAAGGGTACTTGGCGTTTGTAATTAACAAACCCAAGGTTGAGACACAAATTAATCAAGTACCTATAGTATCGGAATATACAGATGTATTTCCACAAGAACTCACCACTGTCCCTCCAGATAGGGAAGTCGAGTTCACCATCGAGGTATTACCAGGGACCGCCCCGATTGCCAGAACGCCGTATAAAATGGCTCCTGTTGAATTACAAGAGTTGAAGACTCAATTACCGAAGTTAATGGATGTGGGATTTATCCGTCCAAGTACATCTCCATGGGGAGCACCGGTACTGTTCGCCAAAAAGAAGGATGGCACATTAAGACTGTGTATAGATTATCGCGGTCTTAATAGCGTGACCATCAAGAACAAATACCCCATCCCGAGGATAGACGAACTGTTTGATCAACTTCAAGGAGCGACGGTGTACTCGAAGTTTGATTTACAGCAGGGATATTATCAACTGAAGATTCGTGAAGAAGACGTTCCCAAAACGACATTTCAAACCAAATATGGACACTACGAGTTTGTAGTGATGCCTTTTGGTCTGACGAACTCTCCAGCAGCGTTTATGGATCTGATGCATCTAGTCTTCCAACCTTATTTGGATCAATTCGTAGTGATATTCATTGATGACATACTCGTATACTCTAAGTCTAGAGAAGAACATGAACGGCATCTGAAAATCATTTTGGAGACACTACTAGAGCACAAGTTGTATGCCAAATTCAGCAAGTGCGAATTTTGGCTTAGCGAAGTCGCATGCTTGGGACACATAGTATCCGGTGGGATCGCCGTAGATCTTTCAAAGTACTGAGACGGTGGTTGAATGGAAACTTGACCAGTCTCAGAACGGAGATCGAAATTTCTTGGGACTGGATATTATCGAAGATTTATCCAGGATTTCTCCAAGATAGCCGGACCACTCACTCGACTAACCCGAGGAAGCAAGTCAAGTTTGAGTGGAATGACAAGTGTGAGGCTAGTTTCCAAGAGTGAAAGAAACGACTTACTACGACTCGAGTCTTAGCCCTTCCAAAGGAACATAAAACTTTGTCGTCTACAGTGATGCATCAAAGGAAAGACTAGGAGCAGTACCCATGCAGGAAGGAAAGGTCATTGCTTACGCATCGCGGAAACTCAAGCTGTATGAAGCCAATTACCTAACACATGACTTGGAATTGGCAGCAATCGTGTTCGCATTAAAGAAATGGAGGCACTATCTCTACGGAGCAACATTCACGGTTTACACAGATTATAAGAGCCTAAAGTATCTATTCTCTCAGAAGGATCTCAATTTGATGCAACGGAGATGGATGGAGTTAATAGAAGATTATCACTTTGATATTTAATACCATCCCGGGAAGGCTAACGTAGTAGCTGACGCCTTGAGTAGAAAGGCGAGTTTAGCCAGACTAATGATTCGAGAGTGGAAATCATTAGAAGAGTTGAGCACTTGGAATCCGACAAGAACCAATACTCAAATTTTGTGTGCTAACATTTCGGTTAAACCCGACCCTCTCGAACAAGATCAAAGCGGCAAAGACAAGAGGATGTGCAACTTCAAAGACGAAAGAGAAGATACTTAAAGGAGAGGGATCGAGAATTCTAGGTACATGAAGATGGGATCATCGGTTTCGGAATCGAGTTTGTGTACCGAGTGACGAGCGATTAGGAGCGAGAATTCTAGCGAAGCACACCGTTCGAAATACACTATACACCCTGGAGGAAACAAGATGTATAAGGACTTGAAACAACATTTCTGGTGGGTGAACATGAAGAACCAAGTAGCAGAGTTCGTTGCAAGATGTTTGACTTGTCCACGAATAAAAGCAGAACACCAACGACCATTTGGTTTATTACAACCGTTGAGAATTCCCGAGTGGAAATGGGAACACATGACGATGGACTTCGTGACGGATCTACCAAGGACTAGATGAGGCGATGATGCTATATGGGTAGTCGTAGACTGACTCATGAAATCTGCACACTTCTTACCCATGAAGAAACCTAAAGCTTGCAGAAACCTGTGCAAATTTACATCCGAGAGATCATTCGACTGCATGGAGTGCCAGTCGACATAGTGTCAGACAGAGACCCGAGGTTTGTCTCCAGATTTTGGAAATGCTTACATGAGGAATTGGGTACCTCGCTAAGTTTCAGCACAACAGCACATCCCCAAACTGATGGCCAGTTTGAGCGAACAATTCAAACCTTGGAAGACATGTTGCGAGCTTGCACATTGGATTACCAAGGAAGTTGGGATGCGCACTTACCATTGGCCGAGTTCGCCTATAATAACAGCTATCAGGCCACAATTGGGATGGCACCCTACGAAGCCTTGTATGGGCGAAAGTGTAGATCCCCACTACACTGGGAGATTGATGACCAATGGACACCAAAAGAGAAACGAAAGTCACCCTCGATTCCAAAGGTCGACTTAGTTCAGGAGGCCATGGAGAAGGTCAAGTTGATCAAGGAACGGATCCGCACAGCTCAGAGCCGCCAAAAGAGTTACACGGACAAGAGGAGAAAAGACTTGGAATTTGAAGCCGGAGATGAAGTATTTCTCACACTCTTTCCACGAAAGCTATTGATCAATCCAAAGAAAGGAGATAAATTAAGTCCGAGATATATTGGACCTTACAAGATTTTGCAAAGGATCGAAAAGTTGGCCTACCGACTAGAGTTACCGGCACAGTATGCGGGAATGCACGATGTATTCCATGTATCGAGATTGAAAAAGTATCAACCAGATCCTGAGCACATCATCACTCGTGATGCTCCTCCTCTAATGGAAAATTTATCTTACACCGAGGAACCAATCGTAATCATTGACCAAATCACGTCGGTTGCGTAATAGAGAGATTCCAATGGTTAAAGTTGTATGGCGGAACCACAACCGAGACGAAGACGCAACATGGGAGATGGAAGAAGACATGAGGAATCAATACCCAGAACTATATTCTGAAGAGAATTTGGGGACCAAATTCTTTTAAGGAGGGGAGAATGTGAAGCCCTCGATTTTTATTCGAACATGTACTTATCTCACGTATCGTCTTTGTACTATTTGACAATTCTACCGCGTCGCTTTGACGGGTAAACATTAATGATAAATATAATTTTATTTAAATTCTTTTAATTATTACTTGTGATCGTAATTATTTATTAATTTTATTTCACATTTATGATCACTTGATTGATCATCATTATTATTACTTGTGTATTTATTAGTCATCTTAGAAATTTAAGAGACTATTATTTTAGAGATTTATACCTTATAGAATTGAGAACTCGACTTAGATTAAGTGATCATGAGACTTATAAGTGATCAAGGAAAATCACTAATTATTTTGGAAATTGATATTATTCATCTATTATCATCAATTTTGGGACAAAAAAATATGGAAATGCCACAAATACCCCATAAGGGACGGCCATGGTGGGTATTTTAAGTGTAGAAATATCTCCCAACTCTTATACATGTACACCTTCTGTATTCATATTGTGTATTTTTACACCATTAATTCAAACCTACATCTTAGAATAATCCCACAATTTCAACCATCCAATTGGTCAAACAAGACCAATTTAAAAATTCCCCCCTAAGCTTAGCATTTTGGCTAATTGTCCCTAGTAAAGTTGCCTATTACTAATTTATGCCTTAATTCCCCCAATTATTCACCTCACAAATCCTTTAATCAAAACAAGACAAATTTTTTATCTCCTCCCCCCCCCATTATGGACGGCCAAATGGCCTAAGTAAGAAAGAAATTTGTTCAACTTTCATTTATCACTACATTTCACCAACATTCATCTCTTCAAGCCTTGAATCCTCTCAACTCTCTCTAAAAATCCTCCTACATCTCTCTACACATTTTCTTCTTCTTCTTAACACTTAACCAAAAATACAAGAAATTCCCCTCTTAAACTTCACAAAAATTCGAACCATATACTACACAAGGTAAGAAATTTTCTCCTTCAATCTATTCTTATACCTTCTAGCTCACCTCTTTCACCTCCTAATTAAGTTTGATTTTGTGATTTTGAGGTATACCTAGAAGACCTTTGAAGATATTAAGAGACTTGTCATCTTGAAGAAAAATTGTGAAGAAATTGGACTATAAGATAAGAAATGGAATTTTTAGTACCTTTTCTTCTTCTCT
Organism: Rehmannia glutinosa; assembly: GCA_016081115.2. Taxonomy (NCBI): domain Eukaryota; kingdom Viridiplantae; phylum Streptophyta; class Magnoliopsida; order Lamiales; family Orobanchaceae; genus Rehmannia; species Rehmannia glutinosa. The sequence goes on along the minus strand of JABTTQ020002742.1, from coordinate 741,121 downwards.
TTCTATTTTCCAAATTTTGACACTCCATTTTCATTTTTGGAGTTTTAGGGGCTGACCTTGGTGGTTGACATTAAGGGTGACCAAAACCTTACACTTGGAAGCCATTAGTAGTCACATTTTACTCACTACACAAGGTAAGTGTAGTATTTCCAATTTTCTCACCATCTTCTTCTTTTCCCTAAAATTTTAATCACATTCTTCTAACTCCTATATTTTATGATATTCCTTGACTTAGGGGCTGACCTAAGTCACTCCTTCATCGAGAGAGATTTATCCCATTTTCACCAACAAACCGATATTTAAGGTGGGTGGAAAAATCCTTTCAACTTCTAGGTGTTTTAAATTGAAAATATGCATGTAGTATTTTTTTATTGAGCACTTGAGTTATATATTATGTGTTGCATGCTATTTTCTTGTATCAAGTTGGAAAAATTTTCAAGTGTTGCTCAAAAATGCGATTTATCGAAAAATAGGGCATACATGTGCACTTTATTGTTATACTTGATAAAATTTTGTATGAGAAGGATATGTATGTGTATGACTCTTGAAATCTATGTTTTGAATGATTTATAACCTGGACAAGTCGAGCATAATTGATTAAATTTCAAATTTTGGACTTAAAATGCAAAAATGGAAAGTTGGTGGACTTAATTGCAAAACAAATAAAACTTAAGGGACCCCTCTGTAATTTTCGATTTTTTGGACTGAACTCAGGTTCAAAAATTATGTTTTGATATTTTAATAAAGTTTTAAGAGTTTTTAGATAAATAAAATCAACCCTTAAAAGCCCAAGGACTAGATTGTAAAATTTGAGAAGTTTAAGGGCTATTTTGCAAATTTCGAAACTGTACCAGACCCTAATTTTAAAATTTGAAATTTTAACTCTTAAGGGACTGGAAATAACATATTTCAGGTGTATTCAAAAAATCCAAGTGTTTAGAGCTTGGAAAGTAATTTATATAAATTGAGGGACCAAAGTGTAAAAGATTAAACTTGAGAACCCAAATGAAATTTCTAGGACTTATGCAGCCCATGCACCTGGAAATACTAATTTAATTATAACTTAATTATATTTTGAACCCAAGGTTCAAATTTTATAACAATTGGACCCCTAAAAGCCTTAAAGGCAATTATTTCAAAATGGGACAAAAATAAAATTTTCAAAAGTTAAAGGACCTAAACTTATTTCTTTTTAAAACTGTTTTTGTCCCAATATCCCACTAACCATAGTGACATTTTCCAACTGGAATCACATTAAAATCCCTTCCGGTTTGTGAGTTCCAATTATTTTAAACCTAGAGCCCGAAATGGCAATTTTAACAAATTTGGGGGCAATATGAGAATTTTATAAAAACTCGACCTCAAAACTTCAAAAACCTGAATCTCTGAACAATTTGGAGAATTTAGGAACTGACCTCATAATGTTTCAAGGTCGGGATATTTATTTATTCAATTTTTAACCCCAAAAGTATTGGTTTTTACAAAACGGGGCTAAATTGTAAAATTTCTTTTATCAAGGACCTAACTCAAATTATTTTTATTTTACTAAAACAGCCCTGGACCCTCTGACTTCAATTCTTAATTAAAATATTTTATTTTCTCAAAAACTCCTTGACTTATCGGACCGCCTTGACCGATTAATACCCGATCGCGGGGCGACTTCCTTGTCTTGCGATTTGAATCTATAACGGGACTTATGTTCCACCTAATCTTTCAAGATATCGAAGATTGCTTATCCCGATAATCATCTTCATCCAAATAACTCCACCAACACCATAATTGCCACTCGCAATTTTTAAAAAAAATTTCCTGAACTGCTTCCCTGAATCAATAATACTCGACTGCCTGATTGACTACTTGAACTTGTGTTTACTTTCCTGCTTGAGTCAACTTGGTGTGTCGAGCTCACAGTCGGAATGGATACGTCGGGGATGGAACCGGCAGCTCGGCCGCTATTCCACTCTTCCCCGCCCCATCGTCCTAATCCCGCAACCGAGGACGGAGTTTGTCCAAGGGAAGCGGGTCGTAGTACTTGAGGTATAATCATGATTATGACAAATCCGAGCCTTGCTAGCTCCACTCTGATTTTGTCTTTGCCTATGGAGCGATAAGGTGACAAAGTCTTGGACCATCTTGCTCGGGAGTTACAAGGAAGAATGAAGGAATCGTTATCGATCCACACGATTCTGGAGTTAATCAAACCCGTTTGGTTGGCGCTACAAATCCGTACGCAACCGCTACTTGTATTGCATATGTTGGCGCTACAAATCCGTACGCAACCGCTACTTGTCTTGCATAGGATTGGCGTTACAAATCCGTACGCAATCCTCCTGACTGCTTGAACCATAGTGCTTGCGTGACCACGAACTATTTTCTTAAATTGTATAAGTAAATTACTTAAATATATTTATCACGATGCTGGTGGACTGTGTGTGAAATCATGCATCATCTCTGACGCGTTTTCATACAACTAAATTTCTCGCATTACTATATATATCGCCACACTTGCACATGATCACCCCATCCACTGAGATTTCTGTCTCACCCCCTCCTGTTTTCTAACCCTAGAAGAGGACTTTGCCGAAGAAGCTGAACCTGCCTTGGATTGAATTCTCGTGCTCCGCCCGTTGGACTTACTTCCTATCGTTATCTATATTGCTGGACTGTTTTCTTTTATTTTAATGCTGGTGGACTCTTTTATTTTCTTTGCAATTCTGGATTGTAATTTAAGGGCGTAGGACCCTTTGACACTTAAGCTGGTGATATGATGTGTATTTTATTTCCTAGTTCTGGACTGTAAGCTATTTGGTTGTTGGGATGTATTTGTAATCGTGCTACACTTGTAGTTTTCCGCTGCTTTAGACCTTGTTTCACTTGGGATTGTTGTATCGTTTTCTAGAATATTGGGTTTACTTCTGTTTAAGTGATTGATCACCGTCGCGTCGCGTTTGGGGCGTGACAATTGTTTAGCAGATGTAATACGTTGATATCGAACTCTGGTACGATACAATAACCAACAGAAGACCTTCAAATATCCATGAAAGTCGGCTAGAAAAACAATAAAAGATCTAATTACATCAATTTCCTGTCCTAAATAATCAACTAGAAAGAACAGAATTTGTATCACTTTTTCCACAGTAATCACTAAACCATCACCACTCTTGCGCCTAGAATACAAATTATCGCCACCGCTTGAATCTTTTTCGCTATCATCACTTGGTTTCTTTCTAGAAGACCTTATGGCATAGTAATACTCATTAGAGATATTTGTGTCAAGAACCCGGTAAAATGTAACCTCGTCTCCTGCTTCCAAACCGTGATTACGAACAAACATTGCCCATTCTCCACCAAGCGTGTAATGCACTATTTCCGCAATGATGTAGTTTGATAAAACCATATGATATCGCCTATCATTCGAATCAAATGCAAGAATGGGCTTGTTGTAGTCTAGAGGGAATTCTATAGGGAATTCGATATTATCAGGATCGTCGGCTAGAATGCTTGCTTCGATATAATCAACGTGTAGACTAGGATTTTGTGCGTTCACTTCATGTGAATGTAATGTCTTTGATATGACCATGGCCTCAGGTGAAAGATATCTGCATTCAGGGATACAGTGTTATTAGGTGGAATTGTAATGAACTTTAAAGCCAAAAAAAACAAATGGTTGCAATATTATCTGAATTTATATAAACATATAATATATATACTCTAGGTTACGTAGAATTTATGGACAATTAGATTGTTGCTGTCTTGATTATATCTTAGAATCCAACAGAAGGTCATGTATATGATATGCAATTTAATTGGCAGTCCCATTAAATATTCACGAATAAATAAAGCAGACAAATTAAATAAACCATCATTCATGGAATATAAACCCCTATCTTTTGTTTTCCTCTTTTTGGGAGACAAGTAGGTTATGTCAAAGTTAGATGGACTATAATCATTAGAATAACAAATTATGAACAATTAAAAAAAAAAAAAGAATGGCAAAGATGAACAGAAATTTTGCAAAAAGATGGAACCCACAACACATAAGAACAAAAAATCTAACATTTTTGTTCCAAAAAAGAACAGATCCCTCTGCATGCGAGAGAGAAAAGTACTTATTCAAGAAAACAAAATAAAACATTAGCAAAACCCAATAATTTTCATGTCGTACTTCAAAGAAACCTCTAGTTAATTCCTAAATGTTGCTTAATACCTAAAATATAGTCATGAATAACACAGAAAGATATTATTCAAGAAAACATGGAGTAAGCCCTCTAGCAAAACCCTAGATATTGTTCATGCACGGAGTATTCTATACTTCATTAAACCTGATAAACTATCAGAATCTTTTAAATACAAGAAAGCCCTTATGATTAATTATTTCATATATCTCACCTATACTATTATGTAATACCGAAAAATATTAATGTTCATCAAAGAGCAGACAATATCCCTTTGCCCGTCTGAGAAAGGTTCTGTTGAAGAAACCATGCACACATTCTTGAACAAAACGCTAAAATATATATATCATGCGTAAGATGAAAAAATCAAAAGTACCTAGAACCTGGCCGGGCCGGAACGATTCGTAGAAGTTGAGCAGAAATGTTGGATGGTATTATAACTTGTTGAGGCTGAGATAAGTCCTGTTGTGTATTGGATGGTGGGGCAGTACTAGTGTCTGTATCGATTTCATCATCTTCTTCAACATGTGAATGGCCTTCTTCATCATCATCTGTCAAAGCCGGGTCATCAGCAGGCTGCTCTTCTTGAAAATCATGGTCTTCTCTGCTGGGTTCCCCAATCTTGGCCTTTCCTTTATCTCGACCGCTTATTCTTCCTGCCATTTAATTTCTTGATCTTCCAGCTGAGTTTAATGATTTCTTGATGAGTAGTATATATTGTGATCTCTTAGGGAGATAGAGAGAGAGAGAGAGAAGGATAAGATGGTGTGAAAGATATTGTTTAAATTTGCTAGTGGAGGGAGTTCTGTTTTCTTGATCGGTTTCTCGTCATACATATAAAGAAACAGAAATTATTGAGCTTAAGTATTGTTTGAGAGGATTTGCGTCTCAGTTTATATCTCATCCAATGTACTTCACATATTTTGTAGTTTGATTGAGAAAATTATAAATTCCATCAGCTAACTTTGGCTATTTAGAATTTTAGTCCGTCAATCAGTCAAATATTGGTCTTAGACCAATAACTTTAAATTTTTCAGATATTTGGTCCGATTCCCACCGGAGTTCACTAATTTTGTCGGAAATTGTTGAGGTGGACAACAAATTTGGGGATTACAGCACATCATCCAGCACCCTTCTATACGGAATCTTGATTGAAGGCATCCCCAATTTTTCTTTCTGCCATATTTTTAGCGTTTGGGTTCTTGAGTGTTGTGATTAGACAGAGAGAGAATGTTGAGGTGGTGAAAGAAAGATAAGGATAACCGTTTGTGATTGATTGTGGTGTAGCACCGGGACAGTATAAATTTGCCACCAGAGGGCGTTTAAATTGCAATATTAGTCCAGTAGTTATAGCCTATAGGGAGTTGACAATAATAGACGTGCAAAAACACAAATTGTAAAAAAGTCCCCTTATTCTAAAAAAAATTCTCGATTTTAGTCATTTGGTCGCCAAAGTTGGATAAATTGAAGGAAAGATCCACGTGGCATCATTTCTGGCCAAACCCATTAAAGTAGGAACTGATTTTGCTTACTTGGCCAACTCACTAAGACACACACATATAGCACATATTTCACAGTTTTAACCTAAAACAGAGGAGAATGGAAAAAGAGCTTTTCAAAAAGCAAATGATGTTTTCAAAAAGAGTTTTAACCTAAATCTCTGTTACATTTAGAGAACCAAACAGTAAAGCTAACCACTTTGTAAAGAAGTAAAAAAATAAAACAAATGTTGTTTTTACTAAGAGAATAACATACAAAATAGAGAAAACTATAACTGAAAAATCCAACAACTCATCCTTATGAATAAATAAATATATGATTCACTATTACATACGACTCATTCAGAAGAGGCTATAAGCTAAAACATTTTAAATTGCATAAACTTTTTGCACATCACCAAAGATCCCAATTCTGAAAACTGTAATGTCATTATTGTTAGCAGATGTAAAACGAGATCGAACTACTATAACATGATAACAACCTACATAACACTTTCTGTTATCAACAAAAGTTGGGTCTGCCTGAGTACGAGACGTTGGATAAGCTTCTATTTGCTAATCAATGTCATTCCCCACCTAGTAATTATATGCAAAGGGGAGAAAAAAAAACTATAGAAGGCATCAAACAACGTAGTAGAAAAAAAAATAAATGGTCTAATTGCAGCAATATTTGTTCTAAACAAGTATAGAATTAATAGAATTTGCACCCACCTTTCCGATCGAACTTACTGCCCATGATCGTTACTTGGTCTCTTTCTTTTCCCTCCAGCTGCAGGTCGACCAATCCTTAAAACATAGTAGTGCGCGTTAGAGACAATTGTGTCCAGAACCCTGTAAAATATAATCTCGTCTCCAGCTTTCAAATCGTGATTAAGAACAAATGTTTTCCACTCCTTTCCTTCAATCTTGAATATCCTTTCTCTGGGGCAAATTGTTAAAGACATATGATATTGCCTATCGTCTGAATCAAATACCAGAATGGTCTTTGAATTGCACGAGTGAATATCATCACTATTACCGTCCGCCATCATAATATCTGCTTTACTAACATCATTAATGAATAGCCTAGGCCTTAGGTCCACTTCCATTGAAGTTAAAGTCCTTGACATGAAGTTGGGCACAGCTGAAAGGTCTCTGCATAAATCCAGTGTCACCATATATAATTAGGTAATGAACTAAAATGAAAAAATAAATAATAAAGAAAAGGAAAAGGAAAAGACTAGCTAGCAATATTAATTACTAGAAGAATATGAAGGAAAGAGAGTAATAAAGATCAAACATGATGGCACCTTAAAACAATTATATCATCTGAATTATAGTTTAGGTAATTAATCAGATAGTCTTGTTTAAGTTTTCTATACATTGTCCGGATTATATCTCAGAATCCAACAAATTAAACTGACCAAATTAAGATTAATTAATCAACTAAATGAAGGGCTTGTATTAATTGTTGAAGAGGACCCATATGAGATGCAATTTGACAGTCCCATTAAATATCATCATTGATTAAAACATAAAAAAGTTATAAGGAATAAAGATTGCATATATATATCATGTTGTGGTAGGACAAGAAATCTGTTAGACAGGCCAAATAGAGGCAACTTCATGTCATAAAATGTAAACCCTTTTTTTCTTGGTTAATCTTCTCCCTTAGATATCAGAAAATTGAGGAAAGGTGTTTAGATGCAATGTAATCAGTAATCAACCAGGAAAAAAATGAAAAAAGAAAAATATAAAATGTTCAAGAAAGATAAGAGACTATATATCTGCTTGTGTGAGAAAGAAGTTGTGATTCAAGAAAACCCTTTAGCAAAACCCTGTAATCTATACTTGAAGCAGAAACCTTTGAAAAGCTTGAAAACCTTTATCATGATTCATTCATATATTTTCGCAATCGCCTATTACCGAATCAATGTTCATGAAAGAGCAGACAATATCCCTGTGTCTATCTGAGAAATGTAAAATTCAAGAAATCAAAGATACATTCTAGAACAAAAAACCCTAAAATGTTGATGAAGAATTAATCAATATCATGCGTAATGGGGAAAAAAAAAAAAAAAGATGAAAAAATGAAAAGTACCTAGAACCAGGGCCCGGAACATTTCTCTGAATGTTGGATGGTGCATTAGGGTTCTGATCAGCAATCTGGTTTTCTTGATCCATAATTTGATGATAATCAGATATGTCTTCTTGATTTTCTCTGCTGGCTTCTCCAACCTTGTCCTTTCCCTTAATTATAATCTCCACCACTTTTTCTTGATTTCAAGATAGTTCGATTAATTTCTTGATCAGTAATTTGATTTCTTGAGTTTGATTACAGAGTGAGAGAGAGAGAGAGAGAGAGAGAATGATGGCAGCTTAAATTTGCCACTGGAGGGAGGGAAGGAGACCGGGAGAGTTGTATTTTATATTAAATCATATATATATTGCAATTCAGGGAATATTACAAAAACACCATTGAGGTTCAATCTGATTAAAAAAAAAATTCCTGTTATCTTCCATATGGGGTATTTGTAATTTGAAAGATAACAGAATTCTTTTTGTTTTTAAGCTAAACTTCAGTGGTGGTTTTTGTAATTAACCTTATATATATGTATAAATTAAGACATTCCTCTTAAGAGTTTTATCTTATCCAAGAACTCTTAAGAAAAACAGAGAGGTGTACTTCTTTGGAGTAAAGAGGGGGGTTCTTTTGAGAGTTGGAGAATCGTGTGAATGTAATCGGGGTTCGGGGCGAAACTTAGAATTTTTGTAACTCCATTTAGTGAAGATCCACAGTAGATCTGTGGATGTAAGGTCTTTTTGGTTCAACTACATAAAAATTTGTTTATTCTTTTGTTTGTTTTATTATTTCATTATAGTTTTCACATAATTTTATTTTATCACTTCATTGATTTGATCTTTTATGAATAAGGTCCTGGTTCCATATATGTTGAGAAGTGCCATATTAAGCCTGCATGTCGCCATAGGTATAATACATTGTAAAATGAGCTAGTCCAAACAAGTTGAGTGGATCTTTCATTTTTGAAATCCTTAGCTTGAAATCCATCAATCCTAATGAAGCCCCTCAGAGTTGGCTAATACGAATTTTGTTATAATCCCGATCATGTGGCTTTAGAATGCACCATCGTATGTTCCAAAAAATGATGGATTGTTAAGTTCAAAAAGAAGAGTTTTTCAATTGCTTAGGCAATATATACTCTGATCTAAATGCCTCAAGTAATTCCATTTAATTTCACAGTGCAGCACAAGTAAAGCTCATTCAAAGGGCTATGGCTAAAACACTGAGAAGACATTTAAATTTCACAGATTGCTTGTAAAGTGTGAATTGATATTTAAGTTGAGTGAAAAATTTATATTTAAAATGTTTTGTTTGATAAAAATATCATAATATATAAATTCTAATATGAGCTATGATAGTAAAAATAGTGAACAAATTTTTATAAAAATAACTTTTAAATACTTTTAATATTAAGTATTAATTAATAGTTGAAATTATATAAAATAAAAGTATATTAATTTTAGAATAGGAGTATGGGTTATACTGAGAATGAGAGTATAATGGGGTCTAATGAGAAAATAAGAGTAGAAGGGGGTAAAGTGGAATTTATCATTTTTTTACAATGAAAACGTTGAAAATATATAGGTACAAGAATCAACAGGATCCAATCAAAGCAAAAAATAATATTAGGATTCATAACGAAAACTACCATTGAAGCTTATTCTAATTACAAAAAAGTCCAACTATCTTTCAGAATTTCAAATACCTCATTTATGTTTATTTTGATTTTGCAAATTGCATCTTTTGAGGGGGTATTTGCAATTTTGAAAAATAACACGACTTCTTGGTCATTAAACTAAATCTTAGGGGTAGTTTTGTGATTTTGAATAGCAAGAAGCCAAGCAAGAACCATTGTACACACTGCTTCAGTAACGAGCTAGACCTTACTTATGGATCCATTCAACAAATTTCTCATCAACTAGTTTCAATTGAAGCCAAGATATTTGGTATCAAGAGCATAAGGCAAAACTGAGAGAATAATATAACTGAAAAATCCAAAAACTCATCCTTATGAATAAACAAATATATGATCATCACTAGCATATAAGACTCATTCAGAAGGTGCTATAGCTAAAACATTTTAAATTTGCACATCACCAAAGATCCCAATTTGAAAATTGTAATGTCATTATTGTTTAGCAGATGTAACAAGAGATCGACTTATAACATGATAACAACCTACATAACACTTTCAGTAATGACTACCAGTCAAGCAATATGGTTGAAGCGCATACTTGAAGACATGGGAGAAGTACAAGAAAAGGCTACAAATATTTTCTGCGACAGTAAGTCTGCTATAGCAATGGCAAAAAATCCCGTGTTCCACAGCAGAACTAAACACATCAAAATCAAGTATCACTTCATCCGGGAAGCAGAAGCAAATAGTGAAATTGAGCTGGAGCATTGCAAAACTGACGAACAACTAGCAGATATTTTCACAAAAACATTACCTCGAGGAAAGTTCGAGATATTACGAGATATGATTGGAGTCACAGAAATATGCAACAAGGAGGAGTATTAGAAATTGTTGCAAATTTCTAGATAAGTCCAATTCTAGAATGTATTTGTATTGTAAACTAGAAAAATCTTGAGAATGCATTGTAAAGAGAAAACTCTAGACTAAAGGTAATAAAACAAGAAAAATCTAGATTAGAGAAGAACAAATCTAGAAGCATGTAAATTACAAAATGAAACTAGAAAAATCTAGAACAAGTACTAGAAGCCTCCTTAGACTAGTATAAATAGATGTGGAGGCATTCTTGTGTAGACAAGCAAGCAAAATCAAAGACCAAGCAATAAAACTTCTACTTAAGGTTCAAACCTCTCTTTTCCTTAGTTCCTCCATTCTGCAATAAACCAAATCTATCTCTTTCACTTACACTACATACTATATTACACCTACAAAAATAAGCCTCCCATTTCCAACCTTACTATAAAATAAAAAATCTATCATATCATAAAATTATTTCCATCAGCATCATACAAGCGATTATTGTCCCTAAAACTTGGCTCTGCCTGAACCAAACGTTGGATGAAAATTATATCCTATTTGCTTATCAATGTTGTCCACCAGGCCAGCTAGTGTATGTTCAATATAGTAGCAGAAACTAACCAATGAATCAACAAAAAATAAAAGGTTTTATCGCATGCAACAATATTTTTTCCTAAGCAACTAACTAATGAATCAACATGATGATCTAATATTTCAGTTTCGGGCTAAACTATTTCACTTTCGAGTCCTTTGCCGGCCCATCATCAGTTGGTCTCTTTCTATCACCCCGCCACCGCGGATTGATTGATAGACTTTGCTCTCTGGACTCTTCTTTTTAAACCTTAAAACATAGAAAAATTCACTAGAGAAATTTAAGTCAATAACACGGTAAACTGCAACATTGTCTCCAACTGTCAAATCGTGATTACGAAGAAATGTTTCCCAACCTCCACCAAGCCTGTAATGCATTCCATCACTACCGACATGGATTGATGACACTATCTGATATAGTGCATCATTTGAATCAAATGCAAGAAGTGTCCTGCCAAAGCTTGGACACGATTCTCTGACACAGAGTAACCTAGGATCCTTTCTAAATCGTCACCATCATATTAAGTTAGCATAAGAGTTCCTGAATCCACTTCATATTGCAAATCGTCTTAACATCTCTACCACTTTTGTGTGCACAATTTAAGAATCAAAAAGGACTTTTCATTAGGTTGTAATGTAGGCTCTTTGGTAAGGGTAGGAAAAATTTGGATTAAGTGACTTGACTTGAGCAAATAGACTTTAAAGCACACAGACTTGCAACTCACCAACCCAATTTTATCATAAAACTCAATTCTTCAAGATATTTTCCTTTTTCAACTCAACTCCACCATTTTTTCTACTTTTTTCATTCTTAGGCCTTTTTTTGCCTTTTTTCTTTTTCTTTAGCCTCAAGCTCTCAATTTTTCACAATTTTCAGAAATTTTCTTTTCTTTCTTCTCCTTGTGTTCGATTTTCTCTATTTTTTTCCAGAGATTCTTCTTTTTTTTTCGAGCTTCATAACTCCTTCATTTACCTAGACACTGTTCATCCCTCTTTCTTTTGCCAACTTTCTCTCTTTTTTATAATTTTCATCGCATCTCCCCAAAACTTGTTCATCTTCTATAAGCTCAAGTAATTTTAGGGATAAAAATCATCTTTCAATTTTAAAGATCAAAATGTGGTTAACAATAAAAAGTTAAGGCTCAAAGTGGCTAACTAGATAATCATGAGTTCATAGGTAGGCTTTTTAGGCTAAGTAGGCTAAACAAAGATGGACTTAAATCATTTTCAAAAATTGCACACACATATGGCTTTAATGAAGATACCAAAAATATAAGTTCTGTAGTTCTATCAATCATGAATGACACACTTAAGAAAAAAATAAGCGGCATAAGATAAAACAGTTTAAGGCAGAAAAGCTCAAAGGCTTATTTTTCGCAACATGCTCAAATACCCAATTTTCTTAACTAATGCCAAACAAATAAAAGACATCTCCTGAACTATTCATCGCATTATTCACAAAAATATGTTATCTCATAAAATCAAATGCTCATAGTAGTAATCATACGGAAGCTTTGTACTTTTCGAAAATCTTGATTAAAATCACACAAAAAAGCAATTAAACGTACTAAAGCTAACATGCTAAACATAAAAAATAAAAAAATCGAAAATATTAAAAAATTTAATGCAGTTTTATGCTCTACATGCAATTCTAAATGCAATGCAAAATATGCAACATTACTAATTTACGCATTCTTGACAATCCCCCCAAACTTAAAATGTGTTTCGTCCCAAACATAAGAGAAAATTGTCAAAAGAAAGTTGAATGCATAAAGAGTACTTACATGAATAATTCATACAGCCCGTGTGTATTTCACACGGCCGGGCCATGTAGCCCTAGTCATGGCCTCCATTTTTTTTACCCCGGGGTTTGTCGCGACGCCTCTTGGGTTGCCTCCCACAAAGCGCTAAGTTTTACGGCTTCAGCCAAACTTCACATTTCTAACATCACTATCGTTGAACCGTGTGGTTTGAAATTCTTGAGCATCCTTGAGGATCTTATATTCTGTACCATCCATCAGACGAATGGCGTTGCACTGTTTTCTCGGATTAAGTATCGCCTGGGAATTTGACCTTTTGATGTTGGCCTCCCACTGCAGTAGCGATGTTTGGCTACTTGTGTCTCCAATAATTTCAGTCTCGCATTAAAAAAAAACGATGTTAGAAATAAAACAATAATAAAAATAATAATAAAAAATGGAAAAATCGAAAATAATAATAAACAAAATTACAAAAATTGAAAAAATAAACAAATACAAAAAATCTAAGAAAGAAAATTAAAAAAAATATTTACAAAAGAAAATCGTAAAAAAAACATTTTTACAAAAAATCGAAAAGAAAAAACAAATAATTTTTTTTAACAAAAATAAAAAATAAATAAAAAAAAATACTTACAAAAGCTCAATTAAGATTGAACTACTTATTACTATATCTATGTAGAATCTTTCAATCCCCGGCAACAACGTCATAAACTTGTTCGCCAAAAATATTTGGATCTTACTACTGCAAGTGTACAGTGTAGTATATAGGATAATGGCAAGCAAGGTCGTATTCCTCAGGGATTGACTACGAAACACTTAGGCTATAATAACATCGTATTCCAATTTTATTGAAGCAACTGAATCTCAAGTTTTAGAAAAATCGAAAATTAAAAAGAAAAAGAAATAAATTTGCGAACCCCACAAGTATTTTCAACAACTACGAAAGCAACCTTAGGCACATAATCTCATCATGCTTCTTCAATATTAAATCCAATTAATGCTGGTCAAAACCAATTCATGCAATTCTATGGGTTCCATTCCTAAGTTAATCTATTCTCCCTCCCGGACGGTGGATAAAAAGTAGATTAATAACAATTTTAGGTCTCCCGACTCGATACAACTATTATTAACTTCCAAAAGATCTATGAATTGAATGACTCACCACAAACAGTTGTAGGTCTCCCAACTCGATACACCCGTTTATGTCTAAATTTGATTTCCGTCTTTGTTAGAACTCCTCTTCCAAATTTCGCACTAACAAATATAACATGCTAATTATTGATCAGATAAAAAACAATTAAGAATAATCACCCAAATCCATAAAATAGAACGCATGAATTAATTAAGAAAATAATTAATCAAGATTTAACATGAATCCATAGTTTTGATTATGCCCTAAGACCCAAAAGATTTGCCAAACATTGATGACAAATTCATAGACAAACTTGAAATCAATATTGTGACATCATTTAAGCACAAACAAGAGATCTAAACTAAGAAAGAAAACCCCTTCTTGTCAGGATGGATCTTCCTTCCAAGTCTTCGAAGCTCTTGTGCTCTCGTAGATGCGAAAGGCCTTGTGGTGTTCTTCATAACCTATCCCTCCTCTCTCAGAAGACCTTGAATCTTGTATTCCTGTGAAATTTAGTGTGCTATATGTGGTATGGATGTTGTTCTTTTCGTGCAGCCTTTGGGTCCCTTTTATAGATGTTTGGAAAGATCACTTGTAGAGTTGGAGTGGGAAAAAGACACCAAAATTTGAAGACAGTGCATCACACGGCCCAGCCGTGTAGCCTGACACGGTCGCGTGTCTTTCACTCAGGCTAACCTCACATGCCCGTGTGGGTCCCATATGGTCCGGCCATGCGGCTTATTTTTGTCCCCTGTTTCTTCCCAACTTCACACGGACATCTTATTTTTCACACGGATATGTCACACGGCCGTGCAGTCTTGTTCGCCTTATTTTTTAGCTTCACCGCAAGTGTACGGTGCAGTTTATAGAATAGGGTTAGCAAGGTCGAATCCACAGGGACAAATAAATCAATGTACTAAGTACTGGATTATAATAGCCTTATTTTTATCTAGACGATCGAAAGTGAGTGATTTGGTTTTATAAACTAAAGCAGAAATTTATCCTAAAATAACAAAGCAAAAAATGATTGAAAGATCAAGATGATGAATGGATTCCTGGGTTATGGTTTCAGTTAATATCCCCTTTTTATTATCAGATTAATCAAACCAAAGTTAAACGTATTCTTCCCTATAGACCGATCACAAAGGTAATTTACCCTCTCTCTCGAGATGTACGTAAAAGTGTTGATTGGAATATCTATTCTAGCATCTCTACTCAACATGAGACATCCAACTCCCAAAAGTTCGAAAGATTATAAAGCCTCACGAATATTCACAGACTTCTCAATCGTGCAAGATATTCATGTCAAGTACTCATAGATCTAGTATTGAAACACATCGGTTAGAATTATGAATCAATACATCAAACAAGTTAAACCAAACGCGTTTTGATAAAAGAATTAAAACAAAGTACTTGAATAGGGTTGGGAAACATTAACTTCAATTGTAATTAATCATCAAATAAAAGTATCCATTAACCTACTCCCAAACCCGGGAATCACAAAGTGTTTAGCCAGACATAGAAAAGAAATAATCCATAGACAAATTATTAATATTCATGTCTAACTAATTGAAAATAACGATACTATGGAATGAGTGAACTCGGGGATGATGATGATCTCTCGATCTATCTTCAATCCTCGAAGGTGTGGTTGCGGTCTTGATCGATCTCTCCAAATCTCCGGTGGAAGATTGCTCTTTTCTCTGCTTTCTAGGGCAAAAATCAGCGTATCCCTGTTTGTGACCGCCCGGTCTCTGTTTGTACTTCGTTTGGGTCGAAAACCTAGTTCAAACAGGCCAAACTCTATTTTTCCCGCACAGGTGCACGGTCCGTGCGCTAGAGCATGCCTAGCCTGTGCTGGGTGCCGCACAAAACTTCAATTTGCTAAATGGCGCACGGGTCGTGCGCTAGAGCATGACCAGCCCGTGCTTGTAGTCGAACTTTGAAAACTGATCTTGAGTAGACGCACGTGTTGTGCTAGGGACGCACGCCCTGCCCGTGCGTATCTGCTAAGCTTGATATCAGCTCGTTTTCTGTCGTTTCTCGTCCGTTTTGTCTGCCTCTGTCCCGATTCAACTCCAAACTTCGTACATTATGTCAATCATTGGTGGTTCTTTATCGCAATGCCCCAAATTGTTGCCAAAAATGCTACAATTATTAATAAATTCCTACAAAACGAGCAAAGCGTAATACCTTTTCCACAAAACAGGAATAAAGCCCTATTTACTCATGTAATGCATGCATAGCAACACATTCTAGCCAAAATTAAGCCCAAAATACATGTCAATCAAACCCCCAAACTTAAACTGTTGACAGTCCTAGTCAACACTTTATAAACAAGACAACACAAATGGGGTAAAGAAGAGCAACTCAAGAACCCCACATCACAATGCATGTCGTTTATCCATAGACATCAAGCACAAACCAACCATGCTTCAAATATCTAAGACGGAGCACAAGTCTATCAAAATCATGGCAACACTTCAAATCACGCCTCTCATGGATAAAGTATATATTCTACTCACTAGGATAATAAGGGACGTGTATTCGCTCAAGTCATATAAATATTGAAGAATTACCATATGCTTGCAAATTGTCTCACATCTTCGCCACTCGATTGTATGCAATTCACAAATCAGAAAGGACTTTGGTTATAGTTGTAATGAAGGCTCTTTGGTTAAGGTAGGGAAAGCACATCGTTTTTCTCAAATAATTATTCTTATTCAAATCAACTATGTAACCCCAATCACCTTTTATTCTATCACATCTCTATTTCTCCCTTTTTTTCATACAATTTATTCTCCTACGCCTTACATCACAATTTTCAGCTTATATGTTCTTTTACAGCCAACTCACTTTTGCAGTCGTGTTTTTTTTTCCGACTTTTTGTGAGTATTCTTCATTCTCCTCTTTTTCTTCCTTTATTCCCAATCACCCAACATATACACCATTTTCTAACTTCTCGATACCCTTTCATTCAACCCTTTATTCAACCCCTTTACTCAATGCTATACGCTCAAGCTTAGGGTAACAGATATATCAAGTTAAGGCTTAAGGCTTGAAATATGGCTATCAAAAAAATCAGGCAATAGGCTCAAATTGGCTAACTAGGGAATCAAATATCATAAGGTAGGCAAAAAGGCTTGAAAGGCTTAACAGAAATGTCCTAAAATCATTTTCATAAACTGCATACAACATGTGACTTTGACGGAGATACCAAAGCAAGTTCTAGAATTGAATCAACATGAATGACACACTCAATCAACAAACAAGACTGCATAATATGAAAGCAGTAAATGCTCAAAAAGCTCACAGGCTTGTAATGAGTGGGCCAAAAATATGGGGGGAAAGACCAATGAGGTAAAACAAGAGAGAAAATTTGTGCTTATGTTTAAAATGAGAGACATTAGGCATGAGTGGTTGAATGCTAACATATCTAATAATATTTTGTCTACTTCTATTGTTTCTCATGTGCAGGGATTTGGGCAACCGGATGAATGTGCGTGTCGTTTCATGTTCGATCCGGGTGGATTGATATAATCGTTCGACCTTTGGGGTCCAACGTTTGGATTCGAGGATGAATCCCTTTCAAGAGGAGGGGAATGATGAGAATCCAAATACGAAGATCCCGCAACACCAAATGCAAGTTATCTCGAGTTCTTGAAGACTATGTAATTGAGTTCTTGAGTTCTTGTATTTGTTTATCATAGATGAGGTGCTTATTTTCGTTGTTTTGAGTCGTTTTGATGTTTTGGAGGCCAAATAAATCTTTAAGGTCGCGTCTTAAGTTTATATTTCGAGTTTAGGACGAGCAGGGGTCAAAGTTGAAGACAAAATCGAGTTTCGACTTGAGGCACAGGCAGCCCGTGCCTCCACGCACGACCTGTGCGCCTTGGTGGACGAAAACATGGCTTTCAGCTTAACGCACGGCAAATTGCGGCTCACACACACGGCCCGTAAGGTCGTCTTGGACAACACTCGGGTGGTTTAGTATTTAGGCCATAACTTTCTCTACAAAATTGGTATTGGGCTGATTCAAGTTGCTATGGAAAGCTAAGAGAATGGGATACAACATTTATGAAGACTCTAGGAACATATTCGAAAATCCCGGATGCGTAAGTTTGCCCACACGTGAATATTGACTGCGATTGAGTTTTCTTTTTGGTTTTAGACTTCTTATCCTTTATAGTTTATTTAGGGTTTGCTTTGAGTCGCCTATATAAGGCAAACACTTGTTTATTTTTCATAATAAATTTGATATTGAATATTGAATTGAGATTTTTCTCTCCAACCCTTTCGGTTTTTCCAAGAGCTTCAAGATTGTTCATCTTGTTGCGAATTCTGACTTATCAAACAAACTTCCGCATTTGTTTATTGCGTCTACGCATACCAAGGTTCTTGTTTTTCTAAGCAACGGGTTGAGGTTTCCACTATCTTTAACCAAACTAGTGAAGATCTTGGGTTAACAACATATTGTTATTGGGTCGTATGCACAATTGTTGTTGCAGTTCACATCAGTTACATTGCTTACTCTCATATTCCATCTCAACAAAGAGAAAATTTTGATAAAAAAGGAGAAAAAATAATCTTTGTTGGTTAGTGATGAATCGAAAGGATGTCGTTTACTAAACCCAAAGACAAATAAGCTTATTATTTCTCGAGATGTCATTTTTTATGAAATGTAGTCATGGAATTGGAATGAAAATGAAAAAAATGAAAAATATTGTATATTTGTCTGGAACATTGCCTACTTCAACAAGTCATCGAGATCAACCAAGCACAAGCTCGAGTTCACCAAGACTATCCGAAGAATTCTATCCAGAATCTGGAAGTCAAATTAGAAGGGTAAGAAGTTTAAGAGAAATATACGAAACTTGTGATGTTGCATTTTTTGCTTGTGAGCCTTAAAATTATGACGAAGACGCCAAAGAAGAAGTTTGGCAAATCGCAATAGATGAAGAAATTGCAAGCATTGAAAAGAACAGTATTTGGGAGCTCGTAGACCTTCCCGAAGGAAAAAAGTGTGATCGGGGTCAAATGCATCTACAAGACCAAGTACAAAGAAGATGGCTCAATTCGCAAGCACAAAGCCCGCTTAGTTGCAAAAGGGTATTCTCAGCAACCAGGAGTTGATTTCAATGAGACATTTGCACCAGTTGCTCGAATGGAGACAATACAAATTGTCCTAGCCATTGCAGAACAATTTGAGCTACCAGTCTACCAAATGGATGTTAAATCAGCATTCCTCAATGGTAACTTAGATAAAGAAGTGTACGTGGAACAACCAGAAGGCTACATTACCCATGGTGAAGAAGATAAAGTCTATCAACTCAGAAAAGCACTATATAGACTAAAACAAGCACCAAGATCCTGGAACAACAAGATTGACAAGTATTTTCAACAAAATGGTTTTCAAAAAAGTCAGAATGAGCGTCACTATACGTGAAGAAACAAGGTGCGCAAGATTTTCTAATTGTTTGTCTTTACGTAGATGACTTGATCTATACAGGGACAAATGTAACATTGATGCAAGATTTCAAAAAGGCAATGATGAACGAGTACGCGATGACTGACTTGGGTCTCATGAAATATTTTCTTGGGATTCAAGTTCAACAATCAAAAGGAGAAACTTTATTTCTCAAGAAACATATCTTGAAACATTGTTGAAGAAATTTCAGATGAAATTGCAAGCCAATTTCAACTCCACTTGGAGTCAACAAAAAACTGAAATTAAATGATGGTGCAACTAAAGCCGATCCAAAGATGTACCGCAACTTAGTCGGTTCGTTGATCTACTGGACGAATACAAGACCTGATATTGTCTATCCAGTCAACCTAATTTCAAGATTCATGCACGATCCAAGCAAGCTATATTATGCAGCAGCAAAAAGAATTCTTCGATACCTTCAAGGTACGAGAAAACCCGGCATCAAATATGTCAAAGAAAAAATAAAATAAGCTCATTGGATATACAGATAGTAACTGGGCTGGGTCACTTAATGATCGTAAAAGTACATCTATGTATATATTTTGCCTTGGCTCGAAAATAATATCTTGGTCATCAAAGAAACAAAAGACAGTGTCACTTTCATCAGCAGAAGCAGAATACATAGCCGCCACTGATGCAACTTGTGAAAAGTATGGCTTAGAAGAATTTTGTCTGATGTTCATCAAAGCCAAGACACTCCCAATATTATTTTCTATGACAACATGTCAACTATTACAATGACGAAAAATCCAATTTTTCATGCAAGATCGAAGCACAATGAACTTTGGCACCATTTCATCAGAAGTCTTGTGAATGATCAAGAAATTCAATTGGAGTTCATAAACACAAAGGAGCAATTGGCAGATGGTTTCACCAAAGCAGCGAGCCTTGAAAAAATTAAACAACTTCGGAAGAATGTCCAGATTACAAATTAAGAAGGGATTGTTAAAATGATGATTTGTAATTGTGCTGGAATCTTCCAGCAACACAAATGTTGGAGTGGGACAAATTTCAACAAACCCACTCAAAATGAATGGCTTGGAATTAATCTCAACAAACCCATTACTTAGTGCATTATTATGTGTGAATTAATTATTATGTGTTTAGTCCTATAAATAGGCATGTAATTTGTTGGGTTCATCATTCAAGAAACAATTGAATCCAAGCAAAAATCAATACAAAGCAATTTTAGTGTAAGCATTAGAGTGAGGGAAAAAATACGAGAACTTGTGTGCAAATATTTGTGAGCAAAAATTGAGAGTTTGTTGTATTCTTGAAAATTATTGTTGTAGTAATTCAGAAGTTTTCAGCCTCCATTCATTTTTACCTCTCTCACTTTTATAATTTATACCCGTATACCCAATGTTGTCCCTAAAACGATATCAAACTATACATCATACAAGTTGTTATTGTCCCTAAAACTTATCAATGCTGGATAAAATCCTATTTGCTGCTTATCAATGTCGTCCACCAGGCCAGCTAGTGTACGTATGTGCAATATGGGAGCAAGCACCATTAATTCTTACAAGCACAACAAAAATAAAAGGTCTAATCGCCTGGAACAATATCTTGTCCTAATTAACATGACTTAATATTTCACTTTCTGGCAAACTTAAGCACTATCTGATTTGCTTAAACTACCATTGAAGCTTATTCTAATTACACAAAATTCCAACTATCTTTCACAATTACAAATACCTCCTTTATGCTTGTTTCACGTATAATTTTGCAAATTGCAACTTTTGAGGGGGCATTTGTTAACTTCAAGGGGTATTTGTAATTTTGAAAGAGAACATGACATCTTGGTAATTAGACTAATATTATTGAATAGCAAGAAGTCCATGCAAGAACCATTGTAGAAACTGCTTCAGTAACCAGCTAGACCTTACTTTATGGATACATTTCAACAAATTTCTCATCAACTAGTTTCAACTGAAGCCAATAAGGCAAAACTGAGAGAATAACAACTCATCATTATGAATAAATAAATGGGTTAATTACAAAAAATACCCTTGAGGTTTTACCAAATTATAAAAAACCCAGCAAACTTTCAAAATTACAAAAATACCCGTGAGGTTTTATTTTGTCTAGCATTTACCCTTCATAAGCAAAAATATTTCAAAATCCCCCTCATATGTATAAAAATATTAAAGTTTACCCCTTAATTTTAACAACGAATCAAACCTCAGTGTTATTTTGAATGTTATTTTGAAAGTTAGCTGGATTTTTTTGTAATTAGGTCAAACCTCTAAGGGTACTTTTTGTAGTTATTCCTAAATAAATATATGATTCACTAGCATATACGGCTCCTTCAGAAGAGGCTATAAGCTAAAACATTTTAAATGGCATAAAATTTTTGCACATCACCAAAGATCTCAAATTTGAAAACTGTATTGTCATTGTTTAGCATATGTAACACGAGATAAAACTTGGCTCTAAACAACATAGTAGAAAAACAATAAAAGTTGTCTCTAAACAACATAGTAGAAAAACAACTGGTCTATTTAATTGCAGCAGTATTTTGTTGTAAGCAACTAAATGAATTAACAGAATTTGCAGCCACCTTTCGAATATTTGTGCCAAGGATCGTCACTTGGTTTCTTCCTTTTCCTTCCAGTTGCCGGTTGATGGACTTTATTACTGTCTGGAGGCTTCCTAAGAAACCTTAAAACATAGTAGTGTTCGTCGGAGACATTTGGATCTAGAATCCTGTAAAATGTAACCTCGTCTCCAGCTTTCAAACTGTGATTAAGAACAAATCTTCTCCAATCCATTCCTTCAATCGCGAATCTCTCTTCTCCGCGGCAATGTGTTAAACGCATATGATATCGCCTATCGTCTGAATCAAATACAAGCATGGTCTTTGAATATGGGACTGGATACCAGAATGAGTCAATATCACTATTATCACCGCCTTTCGCCATCATAATCTCTGCTTTAGGAATATCATAAATGAATAGCCTAGACCTTAGGTTCGCTTCCATTGAAGTTAAAGTCTTTGACAGGAAGATGGGCTCACCTGAAAGATCTCTGCATAAATCCAGTGTCAACAATAATTAGGTGCAGGATTTGTAATGAACTGTAAAGAAAGAAAAAAAAGAGATAATTACAAAAGCACCCCTAAAGTTTTGGCTGATTACAAAAAAACCAAAGATTTTTCAAAATTCCATAAAAGTCCCCTCAGTTTTGATTCTATCTTAAATTTAAGGGAGTAACTAGAATATTTTTATAAATGTTGGGGGACTTTGAAATGTTTTTTTGCTTATGTAAGCGAAAGCGTGAGACGGAATTGAACCTCAGGAGTTTTTCGCAATTTACAAAAATCTCTGGATTTTGTTTTTTGTAATAAGCCCGACCTAGGGGAGTTTTTGTAATTATCCCATAAAAAACGAAAAAAGGGAAATGACTGGCAATAGTAACTGCAGAGTATGAAGGAAACAGAGTAATTAAGATCATTGTGGCACCTTAAACAATTATATCATCTCAATTATATAGTTTAGGTCAATAATCAGAAATCCTTGAAAAGTTTAGATATTGTCCTGATTATATCTTAGAATCCGGCATATTAAGACTAATTAATCAACTAAATGAAGGGCATGTATTAATTGTTGAAGAGGACCCATATGAGATGCAATTTGGCCGTCTCATTAATTAAATATCATAAATAATTAAACCAGAAAAAAGTTATAAATAAGGAATAAAGAATATGGCATATATATCATGTTGTGGTGGGACAAGAAATCTGTTAAAACAGTCCAAATAGAGGCAATGTAAACCCTTTTTTTGATCAGTAATCAGTAATCAACCAGTAAAATAAAAGAAAAAAATAGAACAGCAAAGATGAAGAGCATTACCGATAAACCAAAAACGCAGACTATAGAAACTATAAAGATCAGGGGATAAAAACATAAAATGTTGAAGAAAGATAAGAGACTATATATCTGCTTGTGTGAGAAAGAAGTTGCGATTCAAGAAAACATGGACAAACCCTTTAGCAAAACCCTGTAATCTAAAATTGAAGCAGAAATCTTTAAAATGCTTGAAAACCCTTATCATGATTCATTCATATATTTTCGCGTATTACCGAAACATTAATGTTCATGATAGAGCAGACAATATCCATGTGCCCATCTGAGAAAGGTTCAATTCAAGAATCACGGATACATACAAGGTTTGTGAAGAAATAATCAATTTCACGCGTAATGTGGCAAAAAAAAAAAAAGTTGAAAAAATGAAACGTACCTAGAACCTGGGCCCGGAACATTTTCCTGAATTTGAACAGGATTGTTAGATGGTGCATTAGGGCTCTGATGTGGGATATCAGCAGCCTGGTTTTCTTGATAAAAGGCATCCATAATATGAGGATAATCAGACAAGTCCTCTTGGTTTTCTCTGCTGGGCTCCCCAACCTTATCTTCACCACTTTTTCTTTCCGCCATTTTCTTGATTTCCAAAGTTTGCTTAATTTCTTGAGTAATATTATTGTGATCTCTCTAGAGAGTAAAAGAGCGAGACTAGTTTGATTTCTTGAGTTTGATTACTTAAAGAGAGAGAGTGATGGCAGCAGTTTAAATTTGCCACCGGAGGGAGAGTTCTATTAAGTTAATTCCAAAAATACCCAATATTCGGCCAGAAATGACACTAAATATGCTCAACGCTCTTTTTTGGACATTTTTACACTCTTGCACTTTTTTGGGATATTTTTTTTTTGTTCAATTTTTATTTGTTTTTGGTTTGTTTTTTCTAGGTTGTTTCTGTATTGTTTCAGTGTTTCGATGCGACTTTTACCAATTTATTACTCGCATTTTTGTTCATATATAGTTTTATATATTATTTATGTTGTTTCTGAATTGCTTCTATATTGTTTTTAATATTGTTCTGATGTTTATTTATTGTTATTATATCGTAGTCGATGTTTCGATACATCATTTTACCTATTTTTAAGTTTTTTTTTTCTTTGTTGTTTTATATATTGTTTTAATGGTTGTTTCTATTAAGTATTTAATCTTCTGTTATTTATTGGTTGTTTATATGTGTTTTCGATGTTTCTAATATATTTGATCCAAAATTGAATTGTTATTTTCTATTCATGTGTTATTTCTATATTATTTCAATGTGTTTTTTATGTGTATATTATTTTATTGTCTATAAGATTTCGAGTTCAAAATTGATTATTTAATAGGGGTGTTGGACCTTAAGTGCTTTACAAGATTGACAATTGTCCCTACAAACCAACACGACTCTTTTGTAGCGCGTTTTGTCTTCACTCACGCACTCCCTGGAAATTGCTTCCCAAGGGTCACCCATCCCATGTCTACTCTAGGCCAAACACGTTTAACCTCATAGTTTCTATGTAATGGGCACTAGAAAAGAAGATAAACCTATTAGTATAGGTAGTAGTCCAGATCAAAACTTTTAAGCTCTCATTTAACTATGTAATCCAGTGCTCACGAGTTCGAACCATGGGTCGTGCCTCTCGCCTCTTTTAAAGTCCATTGCAGGCAGGATGCTGGACCAAAGCCCAACATTCCTCCACCCAACACATGCTAGCATCTCAGCTCTAGTGCTTGGCAACCTCTACTGCCCGCCAAACTTCCTCAGTTCTAATGCCAACTTCTTCAGTTCAAGCGTCGTGTCGCGCCCGGCCTCTCGATTCGGCCACCACCAAAGAACCTTCGCCCGATCACCTTTTACCTCGATTCTGTTGTAGGTCCCAAGGGGTGTGAGTGTAAGGTTTATAAGGGGGGTTGAATAAACCTTACCAAATTTTTCGATTTAGTCATTTTAAAAGTTCAGAGTTGATACTACACAGCTGTGTCCTTAGTGGACAACCAATTTAGTTAATCAAGAGAGTTAGTCACTCAACGCACTCGATTGAGCTTGTTGATAGAATAACTCGTTGTTAAGACCGAATTAGCTCAACTGTGGTTTGATTTCAGCGGAAGAAGACTTAACACCCTTAAGTTTGATTTAGTAGAGATTTAAAGCTTGATTTGGTACTTAGAAATTATCTAATGGATAGCAAATATGTCGTGAGAATTAAGGAAATATGATGCGAGGAATTAAAGTCTTTGAAATGTAAATGACACGATAAGTTTTTATAGAGGTTCAAGATGGGGTAATTCTTCTACTCCTCTCTTCTCCAACTCCCGGAGGAATCCACTAAGTATTGATCGTGTACAAAGTGGTAATAGTCCAGGATACAAGTCTTGATCACACAAACTGACTTGATCCTTTGGGACTCGATCAGAGACGCCTTGATCACTCAAATTGGCTTCTCGTGCGACTTAGCTTCTTCACAGGCAGGCTTTGCGCTTGCTACTACTGTGACCACTTGCTTAAGCTTTTTGGATTTGATCACGAAGCCCTCCAAAAGCTCAAAACTTGGTTCAACCTTGAACCTTCCTACAATCCTTCGTGGAATGTAGACCCCTTGATTCTTGATGAATTTCCTCTTCAACTCGATTGAAGTTATCTTTCCTTCACGGGTAAGTGTTGGATTGATGTTCTTCGTATTGTAGGCTTGAGGATTGAGCGTTTAATAACTTGAGAATATTTCGAGGTTACAAAATATTTCTTTCTTGCTTGTATGATTAAGGTAACCTTTGTAGTCTTCGTTTTTTTTTTTTTTTTTCTCGAGTTATTCCTCGGCCTTTTATAGTGATCTTTCAAAAATCAGCCCGTTGAAGAGATAGGCTTATTTTTGAAAGTCACTTGTGGTTGTTGGCTTGTCTTGTTGCGATCCTGGAATTGCCATTTCCTCATATGAATTGTTCTCCACTTTTCGTAGTTTCGACACGGTGTAGTGCTTCCCATTGGTTTATTCCTTTTGCACGCTTCTGGGACTGAGCACTTCGAGAAAGGTAGCATGGAGATATTACTTGTTTAAGTAATTCTCTTGATTTACGTGCAACGGATCTTTTTCGATTATCTCGACTTGACCGCATTTCCTTGCTTTCCCCAGGTGACTTAGTGAGTCACTTCCAATCATGGATGACTCTTCCGTCACTTCAACTTGAGACTTGGCTTTTCTTGAGTTGACTTGACCGATACTCCACTCACCGCATCTCACCGCTCCTTCATAGAGTTCCCTCTTCTCTTTTTTGCCATACTCAAATGTCTTGCAAAAATGAGTCTTCCTTCTAGTCTCCATTGTCTTCTTGCATGTTTGGGCATAGTGATTTAACTCGGCTTGACTTGACCAATATTTTTATTACAATGCGCTTACAACAAAAATTGGGGTGCCAACTTCCTATTCTAAGTTTTACATGGCATTCATCAAAATCTAAACAATAAATTCCCAACAACGGCCACCTGGCAACCTACCTTTGGTCTGATCCATTTACCTCCACTACGCCAGCATGTCAGTTCTACCGCTCCTCGCAACCTCCACTACAACATGTTTCCAAGGGAATTCGAAGTCATGACCTTCTCTGATACCAGTTGTTAGACCTTAAGTGCTTTACCATATTGATGATTGTCCCCACAAACCAACACGGGTCTTTTTTAGCGCGTTTTGTCCTCACTCACGCACTCCCTGGAAATTGCTTTCCAGGTGGTCATCCATCCTATGTCTGATACCAGTTTTTGGACCTTACGCGCTTTACCAGATTGATGAATGTCCCCGCAAACTAGCATGAGTCTTTTCTAGCGCGTTTTGTCCTCACTCACGCACTCCTTGGAAATTGCGTCCTAGTTAGTCACTCATCCCATGTCTACTCTGGGCCAAACACGCTTAACCTTAGAGTTTCTATGTAATGAACACCAGAAAAGAAGATGCATTTGTTGGTATAGGTAGTCCATATCAATCCTTTTAAGCCCTCATTTGACTGTGTAATCCAGTGCACACGAGTTCGAATCGCAAGTTGCGCCACACGCCTCTTTTAAAGTCCATTGCAGGCAGAATGCTGGACCAAAGCCCAACAGGGGACAAAAATAATTTTTTTACTTAAATGTTATTGGATGAAACATGTTTGAAGCGATCGAATATTGAGTATTAATAAAAATCGAAAATTAAAAAGAAAAATAAATAAATTTGCGAACCCCACAAGTATTTTCAACAACTACAGGAGCAACCTTAGGACATAATCTCAACATGTTTCTTAAATATTAAATACAAATAAAGTTTTAAAAACCAACTCATGCATTTCTATGGGTTCAATTCCTAAGATAGTTTATTCCCCCTCCCGGGTGATAAATAAACAGTAGATTAATAACAAATGTAGATCTCCCGATACGTTACAACTATTATTAACTCCCAAAAGATTTATGAATTGAATGATTCCCCACAAATAGTTGTAGATCTCCCGACATGTTACCCCCTGTTTATATCTGAATTCGATTTCCGTGTTTGTTAGAACTCATCTCCCGAATCTCGCACTGACAAATATGACATGAAAATTATTGGCCAAATAAAAAAAATTATAAATAAGCACTCGAATTCATAAAATAGAAAGAATTAATTAATTAAGAAAATAAATAATCATATTTAACATGAATCCAAAGTTTCGATAATGCCCCTAAGATCCGAAATATATGTCAAACATTGATTACAAACTCATAGACAAATTCTAAATCAACATTATGACATCGTTTAAGAACAGACAAGAGATCTTATACATAGAAAGAAAACCCCTTCTTGTCAGGATAGATTCTCCTTCCAAGCCTTCGAAGCTCTTGTGCTCCCGTATATTTGAAATCCTTGTGGTGTTCTTCGCGACCTAGCCTTCTTCTCTCAAAAGATCTTCGATTCTTGCATTCCTGTGTTATTTTGATGTGTTTTGTCTCTATGAAATGGTGTATTTTCGTGCAAGCCTTGGGTACCTTTGATAGATGTTTGGAGAGATCACTTGTAGAGTTGGAACGGGAAGAAAACTCTAAAAAATGCGTCTTCGCAGAGTCACACACGGCCTAGCCGTGTGACACCACATGGCCGTGTGGTTTGTTGGAAAGCCTTCCCCACACGGTTGTGTGATCGCGCACGGGCTGGTGGTGCAGTGTGATACCCTTTCCCACACACCCGTGTGAGATTACACGGTCCGGCCTTTTGGCCCTGGTTCCGTCCCCTGTTTTCCCCACTTCACACCGTTGTGTGGTTTCACACCAGTATTTTCACATGGCCGTGTGACACCACACGGTCTGGCCGTATGAAGTGTTCTTGTCCATTTAATTCGTTGTTTTGATCTTCTCTTCGCATTCGTCAATCTTAGTCGGGCATTCCAACTGATATTTCTTCG
Organism: Rehmannia glutinosa; assembly: GCA_016081115.2. Lineage (NCBI taxonomy): Eukaryota > Viridiplantae > Streptophyta > Magnoliopsida > Lamiales > Orobanchaceae > Rehmannia > Rehmannia glutinosa. The sequence goes on along the minus strand of JABTTQ020002742.1, from coordinate 712,687 downwards.
TTTTAAGCTCCGTTTCATATAAAAATTACAAGAATACGTAGTATCATGCTCTTTTAAGGAAACCAAGTAAAAACATACTAAATATGCGTGCAAATGCATCAAATATATATCATTTTAAGCCCCAAAATGCACGTATATTTTACACACATCAAAATCCCCCAAACTTAAAGGATTGCTCGTCCTCGAGCAATTTAAGAAAAAAATATAAAGGGTAAAAACGAACACCCAAGAATACTTTGAACATTAGATAACATTTGACTTCATATTCAAGGAAACAATGTAATTCATCATCAACAAGTCATCATTCATAAACTCGGCATAATTAATACTCTCTTGGGTACTTGACATCGCGACTCACAAGTATATAGTGTATCACTCATCTCTCAAAGTGTATGGTAAGTGTTTACGCTCAAATTTAATTCAATGAATGTAGAACTACCATAGGCTTGCAAATCGTCTAACATTTCTACCACTTTTGTGTGCACAATCTAAGAATCAAAAAGGACTTTTATTAGGTTGTAATGTAGGCTCTTTGGTAAGGATAGGACAATTTGGATTAAGTTATTTGACTTGAGAAAATAGAATTTAAGCATACAGACTTGCAATTCACCAACCCAATTTCATATAATACTCATTTTATGTTTCATTACCACCCTTATTTCTCTTTTTTTCATACTTATGCCTTTTTGCCTTCTTTTCTTTTTTCTAGCCTTTAAGCTTTCAGAATTTTTCTTTTGCTTTGCTCGATTTTTCTCTATATAATTTTTCAGAGATTTTCTTTTTTCTCGAGCTCATGTATTTGTTTTTTAATTTACTCAGATACTGCTCACCCTCTTTCTTTTGCCAACTTTATCTTTTTTCCATAAATTTTCGCCACTTCTCCCCCAAACTTGTTCATTTTCTTTAAGCTCAAGAAATATCAGGGATAAAACCTTGTTTAAATTTTAAAGATCAATGTGGCTCAGAATAAAAGTCTTGGCTCAAAATTGGCTAACTAGGGAATCATGAGTTCATAGATAGGTTTTTAGGCTAAGTAGGCTAAACAAATATGTCATTAAATTATTTTTAAAAATTGCACACACACATGGCTTCAATGAAAATACCAGAGCAAGTTCTAGAGTTCTATCAATCATGAATGGCACACTCAAGAAAAAATAAGTCTGCATAATATAAAGCAGTTTAAGGCACAAAAGCTCACAGGCTTATTTTTCGCAACATGCTCAAATACCCAATTTTCTTAATTAATGCTAAGCAAATAAATGACATTTTTCCAATTATTTATCACATTTTTCCCTCAAGTATGTTATCTCATTCCATGAAATGCTCATAGTAAAATCATAGGGGAGCTGGACATTTAAAAACTTAACTAAATCACATATAAAAGCAATTAAATGTGCTAAAGCGGTAAACGTGTTAATGTAATAAAACAAAAATAAATTGAAAAATCAATTTTTTTTTCAAAAACATTAATGCAAAGTGATCTACATGTAATCCTAAATGCAATGCAAAATGCAAGAAAGTACTAAATTACGCATTCTTGACAACCCCCCCAAACTTAAAATATGCTTCGTCCCAAACATATGAAAAATTATCAAAAGAAAGAGGGATGCGTAATAAGTACTTATATGGATAGTTCAAATCAATCAAATGGTCGAAACGTCTTGCGGCGTTTCTTGCCCATAATAGTGTTTAATTCTTTGCTCATTTAAGATGAAAGTTCGACTATTTTTTGCTAGTAATTCAATGGCTCCTCCTGGTGATAGCACCTTTTTATTACAAATGGACAAGCCCACCTTGATTTAAGCTTACCTGGGAATAGTCTCAATCTCGAGTTGTATTGTAGTACTACTTGCCCGGGTAGGAATTCTTGTCTCAGAATTTTCCTGTCATGCCCATCTCTTTGTGCGATCTTTGTAGATTTGGGCATTTTCGTATGCATCTTGACGGAATTCTTCCAGTTCACTTATTGCAATTTTCTCTTTTCACCTACTGCAGTCATGTCGAAGTTAAGCTTTTTTACTGCCCAAAATGCTCTATGTTCTAATTCCACCGGAAGGTGGCATGATTTCCCAAAAACTAATCGATATGGGACATATCTATAGGTGTTTTCTATGTCGTACGATATGCCTATAAAGCATCATCGAGCTTTAAAGCCCAATCTTTTCGATTTATGCTAACTGTTTTTTATAAGATCTGCTTAATTTTCCTATTGGATACCTCAGCTAGCCCATTTGACTGTGGGTGGTGAGCCGCGTCCACTCGATGTTTCACTCTGTATTTCTCGATCATATTATTGAACAATTTATTGCAGAAGTGCGACCCTCCATCACTAATTAGGGCCCGTGGAGTCCCAAACCTGGTGAAAATATTCTTTTGAAAAATTTTTAACACTATTCTGGCATCATTTGTTTTAGTAGGGATAACTTCTACCATTTGGATACATAATCCACTGCAAGAAGAATGTATAAGTATCCATTTGATGCTAGAAATGGTACCATGAAGTCTATACCCAAACGTCGAATAATTCCACTTCCATTATTAGAGTCAATGGCATCTCGTGTCGCCTTGAAATGTTTCCCACACGTTGACACCTATCGCACTGCAAAACAAACTTGTAGCAATCTTTGAAAATAAAAGGACAAAAGAAACCGGATTGTAATACCTTAGTTACACTGCGTGTTGGCCCGAAGTGGCACCCACATGGTAATGAATGGCATTTCTCCAGAATGCTTGCCCATTCTTCTTGAGGTACACATCTCCTAATAACTGAATCTGCACATCTTTTAAATAATAGAGGTTCGTCCCACAAAAATATCTCACATCATGAACAAATTTCTTTTTAGCATGATATGTGATATCTTGTGGTAAAATCCCGCTTACTAAATAATTTACAATATTAGCGTACCAGGGGATGGTCATTTCGGCCATCAAGATTAATTCGTTCCAAAATGTTTCTTTAATTGTTGTGCCCTTCGTGTTTTCATTAGTTGTTTGTTCAAGTCGTGAGAGATGATCGACTACCACGTTCTCACACCTTTTTCGATCCCGAATTTTGATATCAAACTCTTGTAACAAGAGTATCCATCGAATGAGCCTAGGCTTGGCGTCTTTCAAATGCAAACACCACTGCCAGTAATTCTTTTTCAGTTGTGGTGTTATTTTGTTGTGTCGGATCCAATGTTCGACTTGCATAGTAAATAACACGAAACAACTTTCCGCGTTTTGTCCCAATGTGGCTCCTATTGCATAGTCGCTTGCATCGCACATTATCTCGAAAGGTTGACTCCAATCTGGTGTGATCAAAATTGGTGATGTCACTAGAGCCTTCTTCAGTGTTTCAAATGCCTGTAGACAATCAGAGGTGAAAGCAAAAGGTACATATTTTTCAAGTAAGTGGGAAAGGGGTTTAGTTATTTTAGAAATATCTTGAATAAAATGTCTATAAAATCCCGCATGTCCCAAAAAGCTCCTTACTGCTTTCTCGTTCTTTGGAGGTGGAAGTTTCTCAATCGCCACCACCTTTGCTCGGTCAACATCTAAACCTGTGGAAGAAACACGATGACCGAGTACAATGCCATATCTTACAATAAAATGGCATTTTTCCCAATTTAATACTAAGTTCGTCTCTTCGCATCTTTGCAAAACAAGAGTTAGATTATGCAAGCAATGATCAAATGAATTACCAAAAACTGAGAAGTCATCCATGAAGACTTCCATTATGTTTACAATCATTCCATGAATTATCGCCATCATACATTTTTGAAATGTTGCAAGTGCATTACATAGCCCAAATGGTAATCTACAAAATGTGAATACACCATAAGGGCATGTAAATGCTGTCTTTTCTTGGTCTTCTCAAGCAATCACAATCTGATTATACCCCGAGTACCCATCCAAGAAACAATAGTATTCATAACTTGCAAGGCGATCTAACATTTGATCCATAAAGGGGAGGGAAAAGTGATCTTTGCGAGTTGCTGCATTTAGCTTTCAATAATCAATGAAAATACACCAACCTGTAACAACTCGAGTAGCTAAGATTTTATTATTTTCACTTTTTACTATTGTCATTCCTCCCTTTTTTGGTACGACTTGTACTGGACTTACCTAATTGTTGTCATATATAGCAAAAATTATTCCATTATCTAACCATTTAAGTACTTTTTTCTTAACGACTTCTTGCATAATAGGGTTAAGTCTCCATTGGTATTGTACAGAAGGTTTACAATCATCTTCCATTCTTATCTTATGCATGCAAATCGAAGGGTTTATACATTTTAAATCAGAAATAGACCATCCAATAGCAGTTTTATGTTCCCTTAATACATGTAGTAATTTTTCCAATTGATTTTCAGTAAGGGAAGAAGATTCTATTACCGGGTATGTTTCGTTGTCGCCTAAGAATGCACATTTAAGATGATTTGAAAGAGGTTTAAGTTCTGGAGGATCCGGGAGCTCGTCTTTCGAATTTTCAGCTGAAAATGCATGTCGTACGGTCGGGTTATGTAACACCACACAGCCGTGTGGAATTGGGATGTTGGAGACTGATCTCATGGGTCGGTTGTGTGAGATCACACGAGCGTGTAAGAAGTCATCTTCTGGTCGCATGGTCCGGTCGTGTTGTGTCACACGGCCGTGTGACTAGAGGTCTTCGAATACAGTGTATCGCACGGCCTGATCGTGTTGTATCACACGATTGTGTACGTCTGGAGGCGTGCATTGCACGGCCAGGCCGTATTGCTCCACATGGGCGTGTGGGATGTTCAGAACGCCGTTTTCTGGAATTTTCTCTTCCATTGAATCTAAGGTAAACACAAAATCAATATCCTCATTATTAGTAATATCCAACCACATACCTTGGGATTCCACTGAGTGACTTAAGCACCATTTCAATGCGTCTTTCATCATAACCTGCTCAAACTCAGCTTCCATGCATGAGGTTAGCACATCAATCATGTTGCAATGCTCGACATTTTCATGAAATTGCATAGCTTTATAAATCGAAAATAATATGTGTTCATCATTTACTCGTAATATTAATTCACCTTTTTGCACATTGATTAGTGCTCTACCTGTGGCCAAGAATGGTCTTCCCAGAATTATTGGAACCTCTTGGTCTTCTTCCATCTCCAACACAATGAAGTCTGCTCGAAAGATGAATTTGTCTACCTTCACTAACACGTCTTCAATCACCCCTTTTGGATATGTTACCGAGCGATCTGCTAATTGTAGGGTAATTATCGTAGGCTTCACTTCACCTAATCCATGTTTTCAAAATATTGATAACGGCATCATGTTAATGATTGCATTTAAGTCGCATAGTGCATTATTAAAGGTTGTTCCCCCTATTACGCATGGAATCATGAAACTCCAGGGATCCTTGCGCTTTTGAGGTAACTTCCTTTGAATAATTTCACTACACTCCTCTATCAGTTTCACCGTTTCATATTCCGAGATTTTTCTTTTCTTTGTCATGATATCTTTAAGAAATTTCGCATAGTTTGGCATTTGTTCTAGTGCATCCGCAAAAGGTATATTGATTTGAATTTTCTTAAAAATTTCAAAATTTTTAGAAATTGATCATCTAATTTCTTTTTTTGAAACCTTTGCAGGAAAGGGATAGGTACCTCAGTTCTTGCAATACTTGGAGCAGATTTTATCTTCTTTTTTTTCCACAGGAGGTGGCGCTACCTCCTCTGTCGTGTCATGTTCCTCGATTGCTTCTGTTTCTTGATCAATTGGCATCTTTGGACCATCATAACTTGTTCCACTTCTCAGACGAATGGATTGGCACTGTTCTCCCGGATCTGTCCTTATATCTTTCGGGAATTTGCCGTTTTGGTGTTGGCTATGTATTGATGTAGCAATCTGCCCTACCAGCTTTTCTAAAGATTTCAATCTATCATTCATGTTAGTATTTAATTGAGTTACCTGACCCTCGATTCTGTATATCTTGGCTTCATCCTGGTTTAGTCGAGCTCGAGTTTCTCCGATGAATGAAGCTAACATCTCTTATAGAGATTATTTTTGTTCATTTGGCAGCCCAGAATTATACTAAGCTTGTGTCTGATTATTTCAGTAGTTGTTATAGTCTTGTTGTCCTACAAAATTTGCTTCATCCACAACCATTGCTACCTCTCTTGAAGTTGCTTGCTGCATCACATCCAATTTCATACTTAGCATGGGTATTGTTCGCCTTATTTTTAGCTTCACCGCAAGTGTACGGTGTAGTTTATAGAATAGGGTAAGCAAAGTCGTATCCACGGAGACTAATAAATTTATGCGTTAAGTATTGTGATCGTAATAGTCTTATTTTTATTTAGACGATCGTAGTTGGATGATTGTTGTGGAACTAAAGACAAGAATAACCACAAAAACACAAGATGAAAATAATATGAAACTATCAAGGGAATGAAATGGATTCCCGGGTTATGGTTTCAATTAATATTCCTCTTGTTTTACGATTTAATCAAGCCAAAGTTATTATCAATACACCTATAAGACTATCACAACTGTATTTTATCCTCCCTCTCGAGATGTATATAAAGTGTAGATTGAAATATCTTTGCTAGCATCTCTACTCAACATTAGATACACAACTCCCAAAAGCACAAAAGATCAAATGTCCTCACAAATATTCACAAACCTCTCGATTATGCAAACATCTATGTCAAGTACTCAAGATCTAATATTGAAACTCATCTCTCGAATTATGAATCAATATATCAAACATGCTAAATCATTGGTCAAATGATAAAACAAGAATTAGAACAAAGTACTCAAATAGACTTCAAGACGATAACTTCAATTAAGATTAAAACAATCAACAAGAGTTCCATTAATCTACTTCCAAAACCCGGAAATCACAAGAAGTTTAGCTACTCATTACAAATAAACAACCCATAGACAAATTGTCCATATTCATGACAAGCTAAAATGAAAGATTAAAGCACAAAGAATGAGAAAACTTAGGGAAAGTCGATAATCTCTCGAGGAATCTATGATCCTTAAGCTCCGACTCCACCCAATTCTTCCCTTAATTCTTCCTTGATGAAGTTGAGTTATTTCTTGTGTTCTTGGGTCTATTGTAGACCTTTTTCCCTCTGGTTTGCGCCCCAAAAAGTGGTATTTATATCCTTTTGGAAGTCTAGGTCAATGTGCTGTCATTTTTGGACATTCCAGCACAGACGCACGGGTCGTGCGCCTCACGCACGGGTTACCCATGCTCCAAGCTGTAGGAAATCAATTTTTAGACCCACGCACGGGTTGTGCGCCTCACGCATGGGTTACCCATGCTTGAAGCCGTATGCATGCTCAAAACCTTCAGGTGCGCACGGGTCGTGCGTCCACATACGGGTTACCCGTGCGCCCCCAAACGTCCGAATTTGCTTATGGAGTCTTCATAAGAGTTGTAGTCCTATCTCTTAGCTTTCCATAGCCACTTGAATCAGCTCAATATCAAGTTTGTAGAGAGAGTTATGGCCAAAATACTAAACCTACCAGTGCTAGAAATTCCAGACGCGTTTGGACGTTCCTTGAGATAACTCCCCTCGTTGTTTGATCATCCACGCTTCTTTTGACACACGACTCATTACTATGACTCTAGACTCAATATAATTGGCTTCCAATTGGGTAATTGCTTGATTCTTGATGATTCTAGGTCGCAATGCTCGTATTTGTCACAAAATCACTCCAAATATCGTTAAATTCCTACAAAACGAGCAAAGCGTAATACAACTAATATATACCATTTCATATGAGTTATTGCATGTTTATAAACAATTATAGCCATAAATATGCCCTAAAATACATGCAAAACTCACACTGATCAAACCTCCAAACTTAAATGTTGACCGCCCCGGTCAACACTTTTAAAACAAGACAAAACATAACTGGGAGTAATAAAAGTAGCACGCACAACAACTCCAAAAAATTCGTATCATAGTTATCAAGTAACGAGTCAATCAAGCCCCAAACATTTAACATAGAGCACTCATGAAAGAAACCATTGTAAATGCTATGGATTACGCCTCACAAAGATCAAGTGTATACTCTCATATCGAATGAATATAGGACGTGTTTACGCTCAAATCAATTCAATGTTGTAGAATTACTATATGCTTGCAAATCGTCTCATATCTTCGCCACTCGAATGTATGCAATTTGTGAATCAAAAAGGACTTTTTCTTTTGATTGTAATGAAGGCTCTTTGGTTAGGGTATAAAAATATGGATAGAGTGACTCAAACTCAAGCGTATAGACCGGTGAGCATATAAATCATCTACATTAAAGCTCAATATGCTACTCAAATCATCTCTCATTTTCACCAAATCTTCTTATCTCCATCCCCTTTCTTTTGTAAACTCAACTATTCACATTACAATTCTTAACCTCCATGTTCATTCAGAGAAAACTCATTCATAAAGCCGATTTTTTTTTTCTTTTCGACTCTTATATGAATTTTCAACATTTCATCTCTCATTTTTCTTCCTCTTTTGTTCCCATTAACCAACTCTAACATTATCTTCTAAAATTTTGATTTCGCCCATTCAACCTCATTCAATCCTTTTACTCAAATGCTATACGCTCAAGTGTAGGGTAAAAGGCTTGAATTGTGGCTATCAACAATTAAGCAATAGGCTCAAGTTGGCTAACTAGGAATTTCACATCAATAGGTAAGCAAAAGGCTTGAAGGGCTAACAAAAATGGCCTTTAATCATTTTCACAATTCGCATACAAGATATGGCCTTGACAGAGATACCAGAGCAAGTTCTAGAATTCTAACAACATGAATGATACACTCAAATCACAAACAAGATTGCATAAAATAGAAGCAGTAAAGGCTAAAAAGCTCACAGGCTTGTAGATACGTATTTCAAAGCATATAACATAGTTATCAGTATCCACATGCTCAATATCATCTATTCATAGCTCAATCAACTCATACTCAACACCCAATCCAACCAATACAAATTTTCAAAATAAAACACGAGTCTCATCTCACACAAACACAATCACACAAAAACTAAAGTAGTAAACGTGCTAAAACTGTAAACGTGCTACTAATGCAAATGCAACCTAAAATGCTCTACATGCAACTATCTCGAAAACACACAAAAAAAATGCAATTGTTTTTTTATCCACACATTTCATATCAAAATAACTATCTCCCCCAAACTTGAATGGAATTATATCGCACTAAAGGAAAGATATAATTTTAGTATTGAAATGTGTGGATTTACCTGATTCACTGTGGAGGTGGTGGCGGAAAGTGGCCCCAACATTTACCCGACGTTGTGGTCGTCTTATGAGCGATCTCTGTAGCATCCTCCTGCACTTGTCCCCGATATCTCAACTCGCATAAACTCATATCTCTTCTCAGCGGATGGATACAGGGGCCATGCGTAAGCACACGGGCTACCCGTGCGTGGTGCCGTAGCAACATCTCCAATTCCTTAATCACGCACGGGTCGTGCGTTCACGCACGCCCGCCCGTGCGTGGCTGTGAAGTAAAATCAGGTAATTTTCTCTCTCTATTTTTTTTTGGTTTTTTTTAAGAAAACAAACAAAAACAAAAATCACACCACAAACCATTGGGTTGCCTCCCAACAAGCGCTATATTTAATGTCTTTAGCTCGACGCCTGTTAATTTCGATTCGTAGCACCTTTGAATGCATATATTAGCTACTTTGGGTCGTGATCGAGAACCATTTTCACATTGTTTGCATCTAGTAATGCATAATTGGGATTTCCAAGCATGTATTGGAGTCCTGGTATTGGAACACTTTGATTTGAATTACACGTATATTGTCCGTGCGCATACGCATAGTCCGTGCTCGTCTCATTCTGGAATAGTTTTCTTATTGCATCTCGGGTGTACACGCATGGTTCATGTGTTCCTTGTCCTGTTTATGCTTCTTTTTGGCACCACACACGGGTTGAAAGTCCATAGACACACAATCCGTGTTTGGTTCCAAATTTTCTTGCTTTTCCAGGATCTTGGGCTCCTCATATTCGGTACCACTCCTTTGATGAATGGTACTATATTGTTCCTTTGAGTTGGCTTCAGTGGTGCTTGAAAATTGGCTCTTTTGTTGTTGTCCACCAACAATCGTAGCTAATAGACCAATTTGATTCTCGAGATTTTTTAATTATGAACCCATAGTTTTGGCCAATTGTGTCATTTCTAACTCTATCTTGTCCATCTTAGCCTCATGTGCATTGAACTGGTTCCTTGTCTCACTTATAAATGCAGTCGTTTGATTCATGAATGAAATGAGGGCGTCTTCCAAAGATGGTTTTGCCTCTGCATTGGTAAACCCATTCGTTACGTTGAAGCTTGATGGTGGTGGAATCACATTCTCCGTGTTAGCATATGAAAAATATTCGTAATTCACCCATTCTGGATAATAGCACGTAGGAGTAGGATTATTCCAATAACTGTAAGAATTCCAGTTATTGAAGTAATTGACTTTCTCCATCCGAGCGAATGTTCGTGGACTACCTGCACCAACTCAAAGAAACAAATCAAACATTGTAGAGGTAGAATTTACAAAAGAAAAAAGAAAAAAAAATGTCTGGATTAAAAATAATACTATCTATCGCAATATTAACCCAAAAATTGTATTAGTTCCCGGCAACGGCGCTAAAAAATTGTTCGCCTTATTTTTAGCTTCACCGCAAGTGTACGGTGTAGTTTATAGAATAGGGTAAGCAAGGTCGTATCCACGGAGACCAATAAATTTATGCGCTAAGTATTGAGATTGCAATAGTCTTATTTTTATTTAGACGGTCGTAGTTGGATGATTGTTGTGGAACTAAAGACAAGAATAACCACAAAAACACAAGATGAAAATAGTAATGGAATTATCAAGGGAATGAAGTGGATTCCCGGGTTATGGTTTCAATTAATATTCCTCTTGTTTTACGATTTAATCAAAGCCAAAGTTATTATCAATACACCTATAAGACTATCACAACGGTATTTTATCCTCCCTCTCGAGATGTATATAAAGTGTAGATTGAAATATCTTTGCTAGCATCTCTACTCAACATAAGATACACAACTCCCAAAAGCACAAAAGATCAAATGTCCTCACAAATATTCATAAACCTCTATATTATGCAAACATCTATGTCAAGTACTCAAGATCTAATATTGAAACTCATCTCTCGAATTATTAATCAATATATCAAACATGCTATATCATTGGTCAAATGATAAAACAAGAATAAGAACAAAGTACTCAAATAGGCTTCAAGACAATAACTTCAATTAAGATTAAAACAATCAACAAGAGTTCAATTAATCTACTTCCAAAACCCGGAAATCACAAGAAGTTTAGCTACTCATTACAAATAAACAACCCATAGACAAATTGTTCATATTCATGACAAGCTAAAATGAAAGATTAAAGCACAAAGAATGAGAAAACTTAGGGAAAGTCGATAATCTCTCGATGAATCTAAGATACTTAAGCTCCGATTCGACACGATTCTGCCCTTGATTCTTCCTTGATGAAGTTGAGTTATTTCTTGTGTTCTTGGGTCTATTCCAGACCTTTTTCCCTCTGGTGTGCGCCCCAAAAAGTGGTATTTATACCCTTTTAGACGTCTAGGTGAATGTGCTGTCATTTTTGGATATTCCAGCACAGACGCACAGGTCGTGCGCCTCACGCACGGGTTACCCGTGCTCCAATCCGTAGGAAATCAATTTTCAGCAACCCACGCATGGGTCGTGCACCTCACACACGGGTTACAGGTGCTTGAAGCCGTATGCATGCTCAAAACCTTCAGGTGCGCACGGGTCGTGTGTTCACACACGGGTTACCCGTGCGCCATCCAAACGTCCGAATTTGCTTGTGGGGTCTTCACAAGAGTTGTAGCCCTCTTCCTTAGCTTTCCAAAGCCATTTGAATCAGCTCAATATCAATTTTGTAGAGAGAGTTATGGCCGAAATACTAAACCCTGCCAGTGCTAGAAATTCCAGACGCGTTTGGACGTTCCTTGAGATAACTCCCCTCGTTGTTTGATCATCCACGCTTCTTTTGACACACGACTCATTACTATGACTCTAGACTCAATATAATTGGCTTCCAATTGGGTGTAATAGCTTGATTCTTGATGATTCTAGGTCGCAATGCTCGTATTTGTCACAAAATCACTCCAAATATCGTTAAATTCCTACAAAACGAGAGCGTAATACCTTTTCCACAAAGAGCGAATATATACCATTTCATATGAGTTATTGCATGTTTATAAATAATTATAGCCATAAATATGCCCTAAAATACATGCAAAACTCACACTGATCAGGTATTTGTTCTGTGAGTATAGCGATCTTATTCTCATCCTGAATTTCCACGATACATCTATCATCGGATCTCTCTGATGACCATTGGTAACTGTTGTTCGCCTTTTCCTCTAGCATGTCTAGTGCCTCCTCAGGATAGTTTCCTAGTAGTACATCCCCAGATGCAACATCTATAATTGTTCTTGTGTTGCCACTCAAAGCAGTATCGAAGTACTGGACCTATTGGTAGTCGGGATATCCGTGTTGAGGGAGCATCCTTAGCAATTCTCTGAATCTATCACATGCTTCATATAGTGGCTCAGCATATAATTGCCTAAACTGGGCAATCTCAAATTTCAGTTCCAGCGTTTTACAGGGGGAAAAGTATTTGGCTAGAAACCGTTTACTTAGTGCTGCCCAAATTGTTGTTGGTAGTGTTAGAGAGCATAACCATCCCTTAGCCTTATCGCGTAAAGAGAATGCGAAAAGGAGGCATCAAATGATATCCTTAGAAATACCATTCATTTTAACAATATCTCAAATTTCTAAAAAGTGCGCCAGATGCGCGTTTGGATCCTCAACGGCTCTATCCCCAAGCTAGTTTTGTGATACCATCTAGATCAATGCTGGTTTTAGTTCAAAATTATTTGCATTGATCGGCAGATGGGCCACAACCCCATAAGTTTGACTTACCTCCGGCCGGAAGTAGTCCCTAACTGCCCTTTTCGTGGGCCTTTCCACAATTCGATCCAGGATGCCGGCCCCTGGTGGGCGCTCCTCATAGTTTCTGTTGTCTACCGTGTTTGGATTTGTCCCATCCGCCATTGCTTTGGCTCTTTTCCTTAGTTGCTTTGCTGTCTTTTCGATTTTTAAATCAATTGGTATTGGCTGGGTTAATCTGGAATGCGTTATCATGCATTATATGCACTTAACAAAAACAATGTTAGAACCGAACAAAATGAAAAAATAAAAATAATTTCGAAAATTTTCAAAAATTTTGAAAAAATTAAAAATATGCTTCAATTAAGATTGAACTATTTATTACTATATCTAAGTAGAATCTAATCGATCCTTGGCAACAGCGCCAAAAATTTGTTCTCCAAAAATATTTTGGATCATACAACTACAAGTGTACGATGTAGTTTATATAATAATGGCAAGCAAGGTCGTATTCCTCAAGAATTGATATTCGAAACTCTTAGGCTATAAAAACATCGCATTCTAATTTTATTGAAGCGACCGAATATTGAGTATTAATAAAAATAAAAAATTAAAAAGAGAAATAAATAAATTTACGAACCCCACAAGTATTTTCAATAACTACAGGAGTAACCTTAGGCACATAATCTCAACATGTTTCTTACATATTAAATGCAAATAAAGTTTTAAAAACCAATTCATGCAATTTTATGGGTTCAACTCCTAAGATAGTTTATTCCCCCTCCCGGGTGATAAATAAACAATATATTAATAACAATTGTAGATCTCCTGATACGTTACAACTATTATTAACTCCCAAAAGATTTATGAATTGAATGACTCCCCACAAATAATTGTAGGTCTCTCGACACGTTACACCCGTTTATGTCTGAATTTGATTTCCGTCTTTGGTAGAACTCATCTCCCGAATCTCGCACTACAAATATGACATGCAAATTATTGGCCAAATAAAAAGAAATTTTAAATAAGCCCTCGAATTCATAAAATAGAAACATGAATTAATTAAGAAAATAAATAATCATATTTAATATGAATCCACAGTTTCGATTATGCCTCTAAGATCCGAAAGATATGCCAAACATTGATTACGAACTCATAGGCAAATTCGAAATCAACATTATGACATCGTCTAAGCACATACAAGAGATCTTGGATATAAAAAGAAAACTCCTTCTTGTCAGGATGGATTCTCCTTCCAAGCCTTTGAAGCTCTTGTGTTCCCATAGATACGAAAGCCTTGTCGTGTTCTTCACAACCTAGCATTCTTCTCTCAGAAGATCTTTGATTCTTGCGTTCCTGTTTTATTCTGATGTGTCTTCTCTGTATGAAGTGATGTATTTGCGTGCAAACCTTAGGTCCCTTTTATAGATGCTTGGAGAGATCACTTGTAGAGTTGGAACGGGAAGAAAACTCTAAAAAATGCGTCTTGGCAGAGTCCCACACGGCATGGCCGTGTTGCACCACACGGCCGTGTGGTTTGTTGGAAAGTCTTCCCCACACTGTTGTGTGATCTCGCAGGGGATGGTGGTGCGGTGCGATACCCTTTCCCACATGCCCGTGTGAGATTACCCGGTCCGGCCGTGTGGCCCTGGTTCCGTCCCTTGTTTTCCCCACTTCACACAGTTGTGTGGTTTTATATTGGCATTTTCACACAGCCGTGTGACACCACACGGTCCGGCCGTGTGAAGTGTTTTTGTCCATTTTCTTCATCGTTTTGATCTTCTCTTTGCATTTGTCAATCTTAGCCGAGCTTTCCAACTGATATTTCTTTGTTTTAAGCTCCGTTTCCTGTAAAAATTACAAGAATATGCAGTATCATACCCTTTTAAGGAAACCAAGTAAAAACATACTAAATATACATGTAAATGCATCAAATATATATTATTTTAAGCCCCAAAATGCACGTATATTTTACACACATCAGTAGGTCTCTCATAGGACCATCTTACGGATCCTATGTCCTAATCCAGATATGATACCCTACCTTGTAAGAAAAACTAGTTAAAAAACACTGCAACTCATCGTCTTCCCGAACTCCAAGTTTCTCTCTTGTCATATCCCGTATCTCGTCTTCCTCACTACAAAAATCTCTTCCCTCCAAGCAAATTCTCCTACAAGGTCCGCAACTTTCAGCTTCTCGCCCACACAAATCTCCATTGTCGCTGCCACATAAAACTTCATCATCATCCCTCCACTACACCTATAAAACATGTACGTCATTGCCCCAACGATTTTGGATTCTATTGATATTCAACAATATTATTCAAAAAAAATAGTGGCTAGGAAGAGGATTCCTCCAATGGAGAATGAAATATACTCATTCCAGTTTCATAACTAATGTTTTTTACTGTGAAAGTGATACTTATATTACCATTAGTGATACTTTTGATATTAAATATGACACTTTTGTGATGGACATTGATATTTGAATATTTTAAAATCTTTGAAATAAAAAGTGATACTTTTTACTGTGAAAACTGATACATTTCAGCAAACAAATGATACTTTCGATATTAAATATGATACTTTTGTACTGGACAGTGACATTTTAAAATTTAAATTCTCTGAAGTAAAAAAAGTGATACTTGATCCGAAAAGAATGATATTTTTAAGTAATAAATATGATATTTGTAAGGTGAACACCTGAACATTGACACTTTAATAAATACATATTCAAAAAATAAGATTTTATATGTACTCATTCCAGATACATAACTAATGTTTTTTACTTTGAAAAATGATACTTTTGGTATTAAATATGATACTTTTGTGATGGACATTGACTCTTGAGAATTTTAAAATGTCAAAAAAATGAAGAAACAAGAAGAATCATTGAAGAAGGATATAATAGGGATTTTCTTGTTATTACTGCCTTGACGAATGCATATAATCTTACCGAGCAAAATGAATCATCTGTTGTTTCAAGTACATCTAATATGTTACGAGATCCTACTCGGTCTCTTACGAAGGGAAGAAGAAAAATGATAAAAGGATAGTGTAGACATATAAAAGTTATGGCCAATCGATAATTGGCAAATGTCAAATCTTAATACTTGGAGATCAAGACATATCTTGATATTTATCTCAAATCCTTGAAGATTTTGACTTATCTTGATAAGATATTGAAGTGATTATTATCTCTTTTATAACTATCAAATCTTATGATTAAAAAGGTAGATAAATATCAAATATTGGTTGGCCAGTTAAATCAAATCTTTACATCCCATGAATTATCTAAGAACCCTACTCCTCTATAAATAAGTAGTAATTTCTCATCTCATACGCGTCCCAAAATCGATAAAGACTATCCATACCCATCCCATTAAGGTCTGGGCGGGTGGGTACCCGTGTCTACCCGTCCCGCTGCCATCTCTAGTTGCAACGTGTGTGAAAATTTCAAACCTCGTTAGAGGAAGACTCTAACGACGAGACAACATTTGAAACTACAACAGTTGTCATCGGTGCTTCAACTATTGGAGAAAAACAAGACTATGATTTTTAAGTATAATATTTTCCGCTCTCTAAATATAAATATAGCCAAACCGAAAATTTTATGTTTTATTGGCACTTGATCCCAGATTGAGAAATACTTTCTTGTAAAATGGTTATCTTCTTTTTTCTTAATGATGATATTTTGTAGTTGAATGCATACAATTAAGTTGTTATTAATAAAAATGATGTCCTTTTTTATAAAGTAGTTCTAAGAATATATTATAACTAAATATAGTGTAATAAATTAAATATAATAAAATATTACCCATGAATAATTTTCAGGACTATATTACCTAAGAATATTTAAGGTTGTAATAAACAATTTTTAGCCCAGCCTAGTGTCCCATTGTTAGTGTCTTGATTGTCCCATATCCATTCATCAATTTGAGAGTTTGGTATGTTAAAAAGTAATTTGTAATTCCAAGATTTGAGAAGTGAAGCAGCCACACGTTTTCTTAATTTGGTGAAAATGTGTTGAGTAATTTTTTGGAAAGAAAATGTCAGCAAATGTCTCCTCAAGTTTATCAAATAGAAAAATTATTATGGTCAACAAATGATTTTGGAGTCCAGCTGCATTGGAGCAAGGTGAAGAGTCATGGAGAAAAGAAAAGACACGTTTTGTATTGAGAAATGAATAAGTCAGATTATTTCTTAGTTGCTAAGGTTGAATAGTAATTAATTAGGCATCAAACAAATTGCCTATAAAAAGGCTATGTATCCCATTGGCAGTGATGAAGAAAAGTAATCAGAAAATATTCCAGAAAGTTTAGTGAGGTTTTGAGTGTATATCCAAAGGCTTTAGTGCGTAAGCTTTGGAAAATTATTGTAATATTTGCTATCAATAAAATATTTAGCCTCCAAAATTTTCAATCTTCAATTTTTATTTTCGATACCCAACAGATTTGTGGTATCAGAGCCACCCTTGGCCTGATATCCCTACCCATATTTTAAATGGCTTCCTCTAGCAACAATGATTTACCCACCTATATTCCCAACAAGGTGTCTCTATCTTTCTAGGCAAAGATTACGAGCAGTGGAGTCTATTAATGCAAACAATATTTATATCTCATGATCTGTGGGATATTGTTGAAGAGGGATATACAACTCGTACTCCCGAGGAGGTGGCCGAATTATCAGCGGCACTAAAAAAGGAGCATAAGAAGAACAAGACCAAGGATGCAAGGGCCTTGTCCTTTATGCACCAAGGGGTGAGTCGATCCATTCTTCCGCGTATTACAGGTGTTAAAACATCAAAAGAGGCATGGCAAATTTTGAAGAATCAATTTGGTGGCTACGAGAAGGTTATCTCAATAAAATTGCAAAATCTCTGGCGTGAATTTGATAATTTGCCTATGAAGGATAACAAAAATATGCAGGAGTTTTTTTCTAGAGTTTCCAATGCAGTCAATCAAATCAGAAGCTACGGTGATACTTTACAAGAAAAAAAGATCGTCGAAAAACTGCTACGTTGTTTACCGACAAGATTCGCGCATATAGTTACTGCCATCGAAGAATCCAAATATTTATTGAAATTATCATTTGATGAACTCATGGGATCGCTCGAAGCACACGAGAAAAGGAAGAACATATTTTCAAATCAGAATTTGGAGCAAGCGTTTCAAGGAAAAGTAAATTTTTCACACCAGGAGAATAAGAAAGACGGGCATGACGAAAAGCAGCACATGCCAATTCAAAGATCAACAAGAGAAAGAGGTCGTGGAAGGTATCAGAATTTTCGAGGTCGAGGAGGAGGAAGAAGAGACAATAGTAATTCGCGATCTTCTAGTCAGAATTCGGATTTGTAGTATCGGATTTGCAGAAGGAGTGGCCACGACACCTAGAGTTGCTGGAATAAATGCAAGAAATGCAGAAATGCAAACCACTACAAAAAATATTGTTGGTATCAAAATGATGGCCAGAAGAAGGAGGCTAATTTCACCGATAAATATGGGACAGATCAGGTATTTTATTCAAGTTTGAATTCTCAACAAATTTGTGGTATCCACTTTGTAGTTTTTCTACAGCAACTGGCCAACACTCAATAAATTTTGGGTCAAGTTTGGTACATAAAACACATCTCTTATGATAGAGGTGTTTCCGCTCCTTGACTGGACTGCAATAACTCATTTTCTAGTAATCTTGTGCGATTTGCCATCACCAAGCTTTACTTCAGATGAGTATGACTCATCAAGTTCCACGAACATTTCTTTATTCCCAGACATGTGGTTGCTGCAACCACCATCAACATACCAAACATCTCAATAATTTCCTACAGAGCCAAAGTCCCTTATGAGATCGTGCATGCGGATATATGTGGACCAACACAAACATCATCTCTAAATAATAATAAATATTTCTTATTATTTGTTGACGATTACACTTGGATGATGTGGGTCTATATTTTGAAATAAAAGTCAGACGCATTTTCAAAGTTCATGGAATTAAAGTCATTGGCGGAAAATCAGAGTGATCGGAAAATTAAAATGTTGCGCACAGATCGTGGAGGTTAATTTATTGGAAAATCCTTTATGGATTACTGCAAAAAGAACGGGATTCACCGGCAGTTGACAGTTCGTTATAGCCCACAGTAAAATGGAGTCGCGGAACGAAAAAACTGTACAATTGTGGAAATGGCTCGAAGTATGATGACATGCTAAGGACTCCCAAAAAGCTTTTGGGTAGAAGCCATGAACGCAGCAGTCTAACTTCTAAATCGATCACCAATGAAGGCGGTTCCCAACAAAAATCCATACGAAGCATGGCACTGTAGAAAGCCTCAGGTGCATCATTTTCGAGTCTTTGGTTGCATCGCCTACTCGCACATTCCATCTCAACAAAGAGAGAAGTTCGATGGAAAAGGAGAAAAACTTATCTTTGTTGGTTATAGTGACGAGTCCAAGGGATATCGTCTACTAGACCCGAAGACAAACAAACTTGTTATCTCTCGAGATGTGATTTTTAGTGAAAAAGAAGCATGGAGTTGGGACGGTAATCAGCAGATGGAAACGCCAATTATATATCCACCTACAATATCAAGTCCAAGTGATCAGCCAAGCACAAGTTCCAGTCCAGGCTCCAGTTCATTACGACGCCATGACCAAGTCAGTTCAGATTCTGAAAGCCCAGTCCGAAAGGTACGAAGCTTGAGGGAAATTTACGAGTTAAGTGAAATAACAATGTTTGCAAGTGCGCCCCAAACTTATGAAGAAGCTGCAAGAGAAGAAATTTGGCAAATTACAATAGATGAGAAAACTACCAGTATTGAGAAAAACAACACGTCGAAGATTGTGGACCTTCCTGATGGAAAAAATGTGATCGGAGTCAAATGGATCTACAAGAAGAAATACAAGGAAGATGGCTCAATTCACAAATATAAAGCTCGTCTTGTTGAAAAGGGATATTCTCAACAACCTGGTGTTGACTTCACGGAGACCTTTGCACTGGTTGCCCGAATGGAGACAATTCGCATTGTCTTAGCCGTAGTTGCACAATTGGAATTACTAGTCTACCAGTTGGATGTTAAATCTGTATTTCTCAATGGCGACTTAGAAGAAGAAGTTTACGTGCAGCAACCTGATGGCTATATTGTCAAAGGCAAGGAAGAAAAAGTTTATCGACTCCAAAAAGCCTTATACGGACTGAAACAAGCGCCATGGGCCTGGAACAGTAAGATTGACAATTATTTTCGTTCCAATAGATTTGAGCGAAGTCAAAGTGAGCCATCATTATACGTAAAGAAAGGTGTGCAAGATTTTCTTATTGTTTGTCTTTACGTTGATGACCTAATTTATACTGGAACTAGTCCAACTATGGTGAAAGAATTTAAGAAGGCAATGATGGAGGAATACGAGATGACGGATTTGGGTCTCATGAAATATTTTCTTGGGATTCAAGTTCGCCAATCAAAAGGAAAAAAATTATTTCTCAAGAAAAATACCTTGAAGAGGTTTTGAAGAAATTTCATATAAATAATTGCAAGCCAATTTCAACTCCGCTTGTCGTCAATAAAAAATTTCAATTGAATGACGGAGCAGACAAAGCAGATTCAAAGACATACAGGAGTCTAGTTGGCTCCTTGATCTACTTGACAAACACGAGGCCAGATGTTGTCTACCCGATCAGCTTAATTTCAAGATTTATGCATGAACCCAGCAAGCTACACTATGCAGCGGCAAAAAGAATTCTACGTTACCTTCAACGCACGAGAAAATTTGGCATCAAATATGTCAAAGAAAAAGAAATGAGCTTGTTGGATATACTGATAGCGATTGGGCCGGATCACTAGATGATCAAAAAAGCACATCGGGATATGTATTTTGTCTTGGCTCAAAAATAATTTCTTGGGTATCAAAAAAACAAAAGACGGTATCACTTTTATCAGCAGAAGCTGAATATATTGCTGCCACAGACGCCACTTGTGAAGCAGTTTGGTTAAGGAGGATTTTATCCGATGTTCAACAAAGACAAGACAATCCCACAACAACTCTTTGTGACAACATGCCGGCGATTGCTATGACAAAGAATCCAGTTTTTCATGCAAGGGTCGAAGCATATTGAACTTCAACATCACTTCATTAGAAGTCTCGTGAATGATAAGGAAATTCAATTGGAGTTTATAAATACCAAAGAGCAGTTAGCGGATGGTTTTACTAAAGTAATCACTTCAGAAAATTTTGAGCAACTCCGAAGCAGTGTTGAATTATAAATTAAGAGGGGGTGTTAAGAATTAATTTGTAATTCCAAGATTTGAGAAGTGAAGCAGCCACACGTTTTCTTAATTTGGTGAAAATGTGTTAAGGACTTTTCTGGAAAGAAAATGTCAGCAAGTGTCTCCTCGAGTTTATCAGATAGCAAAATTATTATGGTCAACAAATGATTCTGGAGTCTAGCTGCATTGGAGCAAGTTGAAGAGTTCATGGAGAAAAGAAAAGACACACGTTTTGTATTGAGAAATGAATAAGTCAGATTATTTCTTAGTTGCTAAGGGTAAATAGTAATTAATTAGGCATCATACAAATTGCCTATAAAAAGGCTATGTATCCCATTGGCAGTGATGAAGAAAAGTAATCAAAAAATACTCCAGAAAGTTTAGTGAGGTTTTGAGTGTATCATCCAAAGGCTTTAGTGCATAAGCTTTGGAAAATTATTGTAATATTTGCAATCAATAAAATTTTTAGCCTCCAAAATTTTCAATCTTCTATTTTTATTTTTGATACCCAACATGGTAGCTTAAATTGGTATATTTAGCATGTTTTTCCCATTTTTTTAAACAAAAAAGAAAAAAAAGAAAAAACCTAGCCCGTTGGCCCACCAACAGGCCCAACCTGTTAACCCGACCCACTAGAGGCGAGATAGTGGGCCAAGCTGGGACTAAAATTTTATGCTTTTATTCAGCCCAGCCTAACCTGTCTGGGGTAGTGGAATACACCAGTCAGCCCCGCCGGTTTGACATATCTAATCTTGGAGATTTCTTAAAAACCTTACAACATAATAATACTCATTAGAGATATTTCTATCAAGAATCTTGTAAAATATAACCTCGTCTCCAACTTCAAACTGTGATTAAGAACAAATTGTTTCCACCGATCTCCACCAAGCACATAATTTATTCTTTAGGTGTCACCAATTATGTGGATTTATTAGACTACTGAGCAAGGAGGTTGGAAAGGAAAAAATGCAAAAATGGTTCTGTAACTTTAGTTACTAAGTAATTTTAGTCTTGTCCATTTTTTATTTTTGCAAATTTAGTCTGGACTATATCATAAAGTTTTTCGCGATTTTGGTCCTATTCTCTTCGGAGTTCCAAAATCCGGCAACCAACTTGCATGTAAAGGGCACATGGCATGTATTAATGATGAGCTAGACCCATTCCATTGCCAGTCAAAATACTTGGTCAAAATCTGAGCAAAATGGGTCATGTTTTAATTAGCTAGTAAAATGTAGGAAAAGGCTAAAAAAAAGAAAAGAAAGATTTATTTATATATTAAAAATATAAGTTTAAATAAATGATATAAATCTAAATAAATATTAGCATATTGGGTCTGATATGGTCGTAATTGACTATTTCAATTTTAAAGCCCATGATATAATTTGGAAGTTTTTTATATACAACTAAATTGCTGAAATCTGTTAAGTTATAGGATTAAAAACAAAATTGTTAAGTTAAATGATTGAATATCTAGAAATTTGAAAGTTAAAGGACTAAAAAACAAACGTGACAACATGGAGGCCGACTAATTTGCATATAGGTCCAAGTTACATGACATAGAATCTTATTTTTCCTTAAGTTAATCATATATTATAATTTTCATCTACGTTTTGCTTTGATTTATGAGTGCTTCGACTAATCGAAAAACATATCCATTTATTTAATTTCGCAATATATTATATGAAACAAATTCAGCAATATTTAAGCATCAAAACTACATTGCTCAAATGGATTAGCAATGCAGTCCATGACTATATATGAGGAAATCAAGGGCAATGTCATGCATGCAACACGATTTGAAGAAATTAATGGACGCTGTCGAAATTAAACTTTCCCGCGTGATTAAGATGGAAGCCGGCCAGTATCAATTCATTAATTAATAAGGAAAAGCTGACAGTTTTCGAGCGTTAGATTACAGTCCTAATTGGGAGTACTTATGGATCTATGAGGAATTAAGGAAAAGGAGTGGAAAAGGACATTGGTATGCAAGTTTCTTGAGGCCGTTTAAAACATCAATATCAATGATAAAACTAAATGGCTCAATTGTAATTTCATTTTCTGACAGCAGCACATATATACAACTAAATCATCCGAAGGCTATGGCTAAAGCAGTATTCCAAAGGCACAAAACATTCACATTACCAATAAGATCCCAATTTCAAAATTGTAAATGCCATTATATTGCGACATCTTTTGTAAAATAAAGAGCATCTTTAAATTTAAAGAGTTATATTTTTGCCATCTTCCTAGAGATTCTTTAAATTTGGCTCTTTATTTATCATTTCCCAACATTAATTAAATACATAATTTTTTTCCTCCATTTCACTTATTTCCCTCCTAATTTCTTAATTGTTTCCCTCCATATTGTTTTACATTGAGAACATAATGCTATTTTAATTCAATGAAAAATACCACATAATTTCAAAATATATTCCTGACAACCAAAAATCAAAACAAATCTCTAGGCCCTTTCAAATATGTCTTCAAGAATAATAATCAACATGCTTATTCATGATTCAGACTCTGGAGATGATTCTGACTCATTTTCTAAAATCACATAGTTCTCGACTTCTCGTAATGTTCTCTCGAATTTTAATCGCATTCTTCCATGATAAATATATGTTGAGATTTCAGAATTTATTTTGATTTGTAGAAATTATCACTAAAAGGGTCATTAAAAAGTGCAAGAAATCATTAAATGAGATATTAGAAGTAATTAACATTTAATGTAATTAATTATGGAGAGTTGTCTTGGCTCTCCAAATTTGGGAGAGTGAAAATTGGTTATCTAAATTTAAAAGTTAAACTAAAGAGTTTGTTGGAGAGTGTTTTTGGTAGATAACCTTTTAAAATAAAGAGTATTTTTGATTTGAAGAGCCCTTGGGGATATTCTAATACATTAATATCGAACTAAAACTCTATCCAACCTTATATAGGCATTATAGTAATTTTGGCCCTATAAGTATAAGGAAGTGACATATTTGGTCTTGCAACTATCATAGGTAGCAAGTTTGGTCCAATAAATTTTGATTTATTGGCAATTTTGGTCCTGTAATTAATTAATCTATAGAGTGGCATATTTGATCATGTAGGTATCATATATATAGCAATTTCGATCATGTACATTTTGTTTTTTTTTTTGCAATTTTGGTCCCATAAGTTCTAATTCCTCTGTGCATTTTTTGTCCCAAATGGGTACTTCAATATTTCAATTTTTTTGGACCAAAATTGCATAAAACCAGAATTTATAGGACCAGAATTGAGCAACTATCAAAATTTATAAGACCAAAATTGCTATATAGTATACTTGAAGGACCAAATATGTTATTCCATTATACTTACAGGACCAAAATTGTTACACCTACTATTTATCGGACTAAATGTGCCACCCTCTTATACTTTCGTACGAACCAAAATTACAATTAAGCCACCTCATATGCACAACACCTTCAATTATCCGTAAAAGTCGAAAGAGACATCGGATATACAAACTCCTATTCGCTTATCAATCTCATCATATGTCACCCGACTACTTATATTCAAATTAAGGGGCAAAGGTTATAAAAAAAAAAAAAAAATTAAGGGGCAAAGAAAAAAAGAATTAAGCTACCAAACAACATAGTAACGAAAAAATATAAAAGGTCTAAAATTGCACGAATCTCAATTGTCCTTAGAACAGAATCACAGTAATCACTAAACCATGCCACCACTCTTTGAATCTTTTTGGCTATCATCACTTGGTCTCTTTCTGTTCCCTCGGCTAGCTGGAGGTCGATAGACTTTGCGGTCTGGAGGCTTCCTATAAAACCTTAAAACATAGTAATACTCATTACATATATTTTTGTCAAGAATCTTGTAAAATGTAACCTCGTCTCCAGCTCTCAAACCGTAATTACGAACATATGTTTTCCATTCTCCACCAAGCGAGTAATGCAATTTTCCCCCACTCTTGTAGTTTGATAAAACCATAAGATATCGCCTATCTTCCGAATCAAATGCAAGAATGGTCTTATTGTAGTCCAGAGGGAATTCGTCGATATCAGGATCATCGGCTAGAATGCTTGCTTCGATATCATCCACGTATAGCCTAGGATTTTCTTGGATCACATCATATCCATGTAATGTCTTTGATATGACGATGGCCTCAGATGAAAGATCTCTGCATGCAGTCATGATACATACATTGTCAGCAATTATATAGGTGGATTAATTTGTAATGATTGAACTTTAATGAATATTAAGTAGAAATTCTTGATAAATTTCTTAATATTGTGGTGAATATATCTTAGATTCCAACATAATTGGCAGACATAAATGCTGCCTATTACCTAAACAATCTTCATGAACGAGCAGATCACAAGCCTGTGCCCAGGTGAGAAAGGTACTATTCAAGAAAACATTCATGGAGCAAAAAACCCTAGATATTGTTCATAGAGTCGTAGTCTACACTTGAATAATCTATACTGAAATATTTAATTAAATGCAAAAGAAAACCCTATATATAATTACCGAAACAATAATATTCATGAAAGAGCAGGAAACATTCCAGTGCTCGTCTAAGATTATGTTCTATTCAAGAAACAATGGTTATATTCTTGAATAAAATATTCATGAAACATATCATATGCGTAATCAGGGGAAAATATGAGAAAAGCAAAAGTACCTAGAACCTGGCGAGGCTGGAAAATTTCTCTGAATTTGAGCAGGAATGTTGGATGGTATAACTTGTTGAGGTTGAGACTCCATTTTTGTATTGAATGGTGGTGCAGTGTCTGAGTCGATTTCTTGATCTTCAACATGTGAATGGCCTTCTTCTTCACGGCGTTTCTTGAATGGTAAACTCAAGTCAGGGTCTTCTTGAAAGGCATCATCAGAAAATTCTTGGTCCTCAACCTTGGCTTTTCCTTTATCCCGACCACTTTTTCTTTCTGCCATTTTCTTGATATTCCAGCTGAGTTTGATGATTTCTTGATCACTACTACTATTCTGATGATCTCTTAGAGAGAGAGAGAAGCTGATCAGATGGTGTGAAAGATGTATAAGGAACGGTCTGTTTTTTTTTTTTTTTTTTCTTTGATTTCTGAAAACTAACTTCCTTTCTTCTGCATGCATCAATGATTGAATTCGTAACAGCATGAAATTAAACGAAAACTAAGCAGTTAGACATCAAAACTACATTGCTCAAAGGAAAACTAAATTCTTTTTCTTATGTAACTTGGACTATTTTGAGATTTAGTCATCTAATTAGTCACATTTAATTTTTAGTCCAATATAATTTAAACTTTTGGATATTTAATTATATTTTAATTGAAATTTTGTAAGTTAATTGGAAATTAATTTACTGACTATGGTCAGTCATTACGGAGTGTAGACAAAATATTTGTTATATATATATATATAGGCATTTACCGACAGAAAACATCCTTTAGTGAACGACGGATTAGTCGGAAGTGATTGGTGGCAAGTGTGCTAACACAATTGGCTAACACCATGGGATCACAAATGAAAAATCTTGAAACCCAGATTGGCCAGTTAGCTACAATTGTCGGTGGACAACATCAGAAAGGCCAATTTCTGAGTAACACTGAAGTCAATCCGAAGGAGCAGTGTAAAGCCATTCATCTGAGGAGTGGTACGGAGTACGAAGGGCCGAAAATTCTGGAAAATAATAAAAAATCACTGCCACGCACAGCCCGTGCGTTGACGCACGAGCTGCCCATGCGTGGTGCCGAACAGTTGCTTTTGACCCCTGGAAACAAAGACACTGCAGCAAATGGCGACGTTGAGGTCGAGGATGAAAACGAGGGACACAATGATGAACAAAAAGGGGCTGAGAAGCTTAAATCTTCTTCTAACTCTGATTTTTTGAAACTTACTACTCCTCTCCCTTTTCCTCAACGCTTTCAAAAGAAAAGGTTAGATGCCCAATTTACTAAATTTCTAGACATCTTTAAGAATCCGCATATTAACATACCTTTTGCAGACACATTGGAACAAATGCCTAATTATGCGAAATTTCTAAAGGATGTGATGTCTAAAAAGCGAAAGATGATAGGATTCGAGACAGTAAATCTGACAGAGGAGTGCAGTGCCATCATTCAACGAAAACTACCTCAAAAATTTAAAGATCCGGGGAGTTTCACTATCCCTTGTGCAATTGGGGGTGTTTTCTTCAATAAATCATTATGTGATCTAGGAGCAAGTATTAACTTAATGCCTTTGTCCATTTTCAGGAAGCTTGGATTAGGAGAGGTGAAGCCATCCACGGTCACTTTGCAACTTGTGGATCGATCACTCACATATCCTAAGGGAATCATAGAAGATGTGGTCGTGAAAGTCGACAAATTCATATTCCCCGTGGATTTTTTAGTCAGATGAGGTCTTCCTATCTGGAGTCTTAGTCAGATGAGGTCTTCCCATCAGGGGCTTAGCCGGATGAGGTTATTTACAAGGACCTCTGTGAGGAGGCCTCTCTCATCCGGGGTCTTAGTCGGATGACACCTTTCTATCCGGGGTCTTAGCCAGATGAGGTTTGCTGAAGAGAGCGCCCAAATGGTCATTGACAACATCCATATTTGGCAATTACTGCATGCAAGAAATCATAGCTGAAATATGAAAGTAAGTTATTCATTATTCGAAAATGATAAAGTTTTACGCCTTATGGGCGGAAATAGACTGAAAAGGAAATAAAAAAATTTAACGCCTCCTGGGCGGAAATAAACAGAAAGCAGACAAACATACTAAGGCCTCCGAAAGGCAAAGCAGAATTGGTGTATGCAGAAGCTAGGGAGATCAGTAGCTCCTCCAGTGTTATCGCGTAGTGTTCTTGAGTAGTCTCGGTGTCCCCAACGGTTTTGCTAATTTCGCGTTTCGTGGTGAGCTTCATCTACAGGTGAATTGTGGGAGAAGTGGCACGGGACAAGTTCCAAAGGTGTTGTCCGAAGTCTATGTCCTGGGGGTAAGGAATCCTCAAGGTTAGGGGTGGCAATGAGTGACACGACACGATAGCACGACATGAACACGACACGATTACAAACACGATTACAGAGGCAAAAAGTACGATAAGGCACGACACGATATGACACAACACGATAGCACGATATGAACATGAAATTGAAAATTAA
Organism: Rehmannia glutinosa; assembly: GCA_016081115.2. Taxonomy (NCBI): domain Eukaryota; kingdom Viridiplantae; phylum Streptophyta; class Magnoliopsida; order Lamiales; family Orobanchaceae; genus Rehmannia; species Rehmannia glutinosa. The sequence goes on along the minus strand of JABTTQ020002742.1, from coordinate 684,351 downwards.
TTTAAATTTTCAATTATTATTATATTAAAGATCAAATAAAATAGATAACACGAAAACACGATAGTGTGATACGAACACGACACGATAACACGATTTGCCACCCCTACTCAAGGTGATGAATCGGATTTTCTTCACAGCGTGAGAAGGGCAACCCCGACTACCTTCTCCCCGGGCATGATCATGTTCTTGATTCATATTACGGTGATCCACGTACTCTTGTAGATGGCCATTCTAAATTAGCATTTCAATTTCTATCCTCAACCGGATGCAGGTTTCGGTAGTATGGCCGCTGTTGTGGAAGCAGTAGTAAAGTCAGAGCGACATCTCGAGGGATTATATTTTATCTTCCAACCTTCGAGTGGTGGTTAATACTTCTGTCGGTAATGCATTTAGGGGGATTAATGCTTGCCCATAATTGCTTCACAGAGGTGTGTCTCGATGTCCTTGAAGGACAGAGATCCAAGGCGAGACTAGTCATCCGCCGACACTTCTCCTCTAGTGTTGGCATATCCCATGCCAGAATTTGTGAAGTCCCAATGGTACTGAATCCCTTCACGATGGTTCACCCCACCGGAAAAGAGAAATCAGGGACCAATGGTCCTAGAAGCAGCATCACTAGGATCTGTCCTCGGCCTCTTCCCCTTCTCCCCCGGAAAAGTCAGAAGAAGGACGGGAGCAGGAACAACATCAACACGATCCCCAAAATGAGAACCGGGGAGGCGTTCACCCTCTAACTGGCAAGGGAACGACCCTTGCTCACCATAACTCCGCGACGAGGCGCTCGAGCTCCCGTCTGCTTTCCCTTGGCCTTCTTCTTCTCCTTCTTTTGGAAGGCCATCAACTCACTAATACTACAACTCTCATTTCCTGAAAAATAAACAAGAAACAATGTCAGAGAACTGAGATAGTCAAATTGTTAGAAAATTTATTTGATAGATTTTGATGATACCATGTAAAACTTAAACTAGGAAGTTGGCACCCTATTTTTCTTGTAATTTGTATTGTAATAGACATGGCTGAAAAAGCTGAGTCAAGTCAGCTATGTCAAAGATTACAAGAAGCCAACTGCGGACTGTGTGAAGACTCTGCTATGTGTCAGCTGAGTAAGGCCATGAAGGAAGACAAGAACTCGACTGAAGAAAAGTCAGCTGAGGAATAGCTGTGAGAATTGTCAGTCAAGTCAACTCAAGAAGCCAAGTCTACAAGTTGAAGTGACAGTTGAGTTAATCCAATAATTGGAGCAGACTCAAGTCACCTGGGGTAAAAGCAACAGTCAAGTCAAGACAATGACTTAGATCCGTTGATTAATGCCAAGATTATTACTTCATTTAGTAATATGACAAGCTGCCAGGTCTAAAGTGTTTGGCCCTGAATTGTGCAAAAGGAATAAGCCAATGGGAAACATTGCACCTTGTGTCAGGCACCTGTAAACGTTGAAATGCCATTAATATGTGGAAAGGTCAACATCACCAAGGCTGCAAACCAAGAAAAAACAAGCCAACGAACACAATATGACATTTGAAATTAGCCTATCTCTTCAACGGGCAAAATTTCAAATGGGCACTATAAAAGGCTGAGGAAGCTATTGAGAAAAGGTTACCTTGAAATCCTGAACCACGAATGATCAAGCAATGCTCAAGCATTTAACCTGCAATATTCTCATATCAATTCAAGCAATTCCTCAAGCCTCAAACTCGAAGAAACTCGATCCAACACAAGCTTTGAAGAAGAGATAACTTCAACCTGTTGAAGAGGAAAACATTTGAAGAAGCAAAAGGGGTCTACTTTCCAAGTCAGGATTGTAGAAAGGTTCAAGGTCGAACCATTATCAAGTTTGTTGGAGGGCTTCACGATCAAATCCAAGAACTTGAGAAGTGAGCTGAAGTAGCAAGGCAGCTGCCCTGTGAAGAAGCTGAGTCGCAAGAGAAGCCAATTGTGTGATCAAGGTTGTCTCCAGACTGATAACTACTTTGTAAACTGATCTGTTACATGGTGGATTCCTCTAGGAGTTGGAGAAGAGAGGATTAGAAGAATTACCCCATCTTCAAACCTCTATAAAATATTTGTGTCATTTACTTTCAGCAAGCTTACCTTCCTGCATATTTACTTTATATATGTTGTTAGTATTATATTTGCTATCCAATTGATAAATAATCAAGTGCTAAAAATCAAGTGTTAAAAATAAACTTAAAACAAATCAAATGGTGTTAAGTCTTTCGCTGTTAAAACCAAACCAACCAAGTTAAGTATTTGGCTTAAGCAGCCGAGTTATACTATCGAGTCTGTTGAGTGGGTAACTTAGCTGAAAAACCAACTTAGCTTCCCTCAAGGACATAGTTGTTTGAGTCAACTCTGTTGAATATTTTTAAAGGACTAAAATTGAAAATTTAGTAAGGTTTATTCAACCCCCACTTCTAAACTTTACTTCACACCTCTTGGGACCTACACAAATATACAAGTAAAAGCAGAGAACGGTGCAATGAAGTAAAATAGCGTTGAGTACCTAACAAATCCCTAACATTCAGAAGACTTTTAAACTATCATTTGGATCTGTAAACTTCCACTATCTCCTTACAGAAAGCGAGAGTGCCTCGGGCAAGCTTGGTCCCCGAGTCCCATTCGTGAGGGAGATGCCAACCATTATCCCTTGCATAAAAGAAGCCCTCCTTCCACAATCCACCATGAGAGGGAAGCCCCATAAGGAACTTGCACTGGGGCGAGGGAAGAAGTGGAAGAAGGTATTGCCAGAAGACTTCTTGGCGTAGAACAAGAAGTAGAGTCCATCTACAGTCGCGGGCATATCCAACTCCCGCATGGCATATTTATATTTCCGTATACATGCATAAGCTTGAGGGACCATCTGTCCAACACATGTACCTACCGAGGTGAGGATCGCCACGAGAAAATTATCTAGAGAAAGAGTAAAACCAACAGAGAAGCTTTAAAGATATACTCTAATGAAGCCCTTGGGTGGATGAGTAAGTCTACTTCCCGATCCGAGAGCCAACATCTGGAATGCCGAAGGGAGCCCCAATCGCTCCCTCAACCTATGAAGACATTGAGACGAAAATTTCCTGACTAACTCTCCCGGGCCAACTGCTTGACACCTGGGAGGAGGCCTATGCTTATACGTAGGCCAATGGACTTCTTATGGACTACCCCCTCGGGAGCCTCACAACTAAGGCTTGAATCCGACTCAAGCTCTATTTCCTCGTCATCATTATAACATAACTCTGGAGCTATAGGGGGGATATCGAATCCACAGGCAAAGGTAGGAACAGAATAACTGAAGTAGAAATTGAATGGTCGGTGATGCCCCGAACCCCAAGCGAAAAAGAAGAAGGGCCGGAATCTGAGATCTGGCCCGAAATATGTGAAAACTCTTGAGAAGACGGAAAAACGCGGAAGGAAGAACGAACTGGGGGGCTTGGGCCGTCTCCCAGGGGCGCGCCCTCCTCGCATAGAATGGCGCGTGGGCGCGCCCTTGCCGGCTCCAGGGAGGCGCCCCCAGGCACCCTCGCTCCTCTCTTAGGCTCTCATCTCTCTCCTCACTTGATGCACTCCTCTCCTCACTACAACTCTCCATGGACACTCCTCTCAATTCTTAAGAAATTTTTATTGAGTGTTCTACCAAGCAATGAAATTCAAAGTTAAAGAGTAGATAGAGAAATATTACCTTTGGAAGAAATGCCCAATTCTCTCCTCCCAAGTGCGTGTCCTTGTGTAAGAATGGTCAAAGATTCTCCAAGACAAGACAAAATATAGAACAAGACAAGCTAGACACGATATCAGTTTAGCTCTCACACTGATCTATTCTCCCATAGAATCGGAGCTGGGGGCTTATGTTGGGGGCAAAAATAATATTTAATAATTAATATATAATTCGGTTTAAATATTGAAATAATATTAATTGCCCAATGGGCTATTTATGGTAACCCGGCCCAAAGGAGTCCGGGACCGGCCCATAGGCCAATTTCTTCTACACGCAGTTATATAAAGGTCCCTCCTATTTATTTGTAAGTACATCTCTTATAATTACTCTTACGCATTAATTCAATATTCGTTTACTGTTTTAATTTCTCTCTGGATCGTTGTGCTAACTTTTGGGCATCGGAGGGGCTTCCTGGAACAACCTCGGGGCCCGTCTAACATTTGCGTGTGTGCAGACAAGTTCCCAACTGAAGAATTTCCAACTCCCGGAGAAGAAGACTTGGAAGACTTCCCCCTGGGAAGAAGAAAACTTTGACTTTTATCAGAATCCTAGACTTTGACTTTTATCAGAATTCCTGGATTAGAGTGATCTGCCCTAAAAAGCAGCATCAAATTATTTTTTATTGATTTAGCCCCCGTAATTAATTAGTCCCTAAAAAAAACAATTTCTCGTAGTGTGCGGACCACGATTAAGTCGAAATCAAAGGGCAATCATGCATTCAAGACGATTTGAAGAAACTAATGAATGTAATCAATTTAAAAGTACTTCCCTGCGTGATTAAGAATAATTAATAAGGCGTGTGGTCAGTGGGGGCCCTCAGAGATGGGGTTCATCCTTTAGTAAGGTGTGTGTATATATCGTCGCCTATTTATCTTTTTATTAGTTGTCAACAACTAATTTTTAGCGACGAGTCCTGTCACTTTGCTAATACGTCCGTCGATTAGTCTATGACCCTATTTGTAGTAGTGACGTAGTCCATTTTGGTTCAACCATATAAGAATTTTCCATTCATTTGTTTGTTTATTTCGTAGCAAATTTCCCATGCAATATTTTATCGCTTCATTAGTTTGATCTTTAGAAGGTCCTGGGCTCCGGGTGGAATATGTATGTTGATCAGAAGGGCAATATGTAATTGTTGTTTTGGATAATTACAAAAACACCCCTAAGGTTCGGGTTAATTACAAAAAAACCTAGAGGTTTTTGAAAATTCCAAAGACCCTTGAGGTTTAATTCCGTCTTATGTTTTCCTCTTCATAAGTAAAAAACATTTCCGAAACGCCCTTGATATTCTAGAAGTATTAATTACCTCCTTAAATTTTAGACAGAATCAAACTTGATTGTGTTTTTGGGTTTTTTTTTTAATTAGCCCAAACCTCATGGGTCTTTGGTAATTATCCCTTGTTGTTTTGCCTGCATGTTGCGATGTTTGTCAAGCAGTAGTGATTATATGTTACGGTCAATATATTGTAGAATTTTTTTGTGAAGATCATTTTCATCCACAATCCTCAAAATAAACCAAGCTTAAGTGGTATCGCTCACCCTTCAGACCAATTTCGAACATGTATCTTTCTGTTTCTTTGGAATTTATCCCCGCCCTCCCTTCCAACCACTACTCCCAACTTATTAAAACAAAACAATTCTCAAAATAACTGACGACCATCAAATAGTCGAAAACGAGGGAGGTTTTGATGTAGAAAGTTCAAGGATTGATGATACAACTACGTACAGAGAAAGCTGTTATCGAGTTTTTCACTATGGAAATGTTGAAAATAAGAGGTAACAGAGTCAACATGATATATCAAAGAAAAAAATCAATATTAGGGTTAATTACAAAAACTACCCTAGCTTGAGGTTTCCGTCTAATTGCAAAAATACCCAACTATTTTTTAATTTTTAGAATTACAAATACCCCTTAGATGTTTAATTTGTTTCTATTCTACAAATTGCAACTTTCAAGGGGTATTTGTTAAGTGAATACAAACTTGAGAGGGGTATTTGTAGTTTTGAAAAATAACATGACATCATTGTAATTAGACTAAACCTCAAGGGTAGTTTTGTAATTTACCCTTAATATTATTGACTAGCAAGAAGCCAAGCAAGCCAATGTGTACACACTGCTTCAGTAACTAGACCTTTTGTTGTGGATACATTTCAACAAGATCTGTACATCAACTAATTGTTCAGGACATACTTTTTCCAGTCTCCCACAACTGAGCACGATACGACTTCCCCAGTGATGTTGCATTTTAACTCCATTTTGTAAACCCTATCCACTTGATCATATACTTCAAGCATCCAACCATATGATCCCTCTCTTTGTTCTGCAATTTCATCACACATGAGTAGCGCCCACCTCAGACTTCTCAATAGATAGCTGTGCGTTGTCTGGATTTACATCATTTGAAATTAAGGTCTTTTTAAAACAGTAGGCCTCAGGTGGCAGAGGTCTGCATATTTTGCAATGAACACTGAATTTAATAATCTTGTACATTCAATATTAGCAATTGTAAGAAACAAAATAGTTCAAGATTTGTAGTCTACAGAGAAATATAAGTGTAGACAACAAGTTTCTGATTGTCTTGATTATATATCTAAGAATCCAGCAAAACCAACCAAAGGATTTATCAACTAAAGATATACAGGGCATCATTATCACATATCAAGGTCAATTGCAAAAATATATAGTTGAGATTTTGCCTAATTACAAGAAACTTCAATTATTTTTTAAAATTCCAAATACCCCTTGAAATTTGTATCTATGTTAATGAATTGCGCCGGGGGTACTTATTACACAAACACAAACTTTAAGGGGGTGTTGTAATAGTACCTACTAATTGTTATTTCGAAAGGTAATTCGAGTTTTTGTCAATTAGGCTAAATTTCATGTGTGATGTTTATAAGGGATAATTACAAAAAAAAAAGAAATTGAGGTTTTCGCTAATTACAAAAAAATCCAGACGTTTTTTATAATTATAAAAAAACCCTTTGATGTTTGATTTTGTCTCATATTTTTATAAAAATTATGTGGGGTTTTGATATATCTTTTCTTATAGAGGGAGAAATGCAAGATTGTATCAATTCTCAAGGGTTTTTTTCAAAATTTTAAAAACATCTAGATTTTTTTGTAATTAGCCCGAACCATGGTGGTTTTATTGTAATTATCCCTTTTTATAATTTAACACTGAAAAATAAACTAACTTGAAGAGGACCTATACGAGCTAGATACATTTAGGAGGACTGCAGTATCATGCATTAGCAATTCAAAGAAAGGAACAGAAAACCCTTAATTCGTTAGTTAATCTATGATATATATATTATACTAGGATCTTAATTTGTGCTGTTTATAAACTTATTTCTCCAGGTTTTACCCATCAGATATGTGAAAATTAAATACAGCAGGTTGATATCTCAGGTGAAGATTAACTATATAACCAAATTATTTAGAAATTGCAATTATGAACACTAAATTAATAACCTTTAAAGCAAAAACCAAGTATGAATACCCTAATTGAACAAATGTGAAAACCGGAAAAACAAAAGGTACTTAGAAAGAATAAAATCTTGTACAAGTCATCTTCAAGACTAGCAATAGTAATACAAGAAACAAAAGGTCATCTGCAGAACAAAATGATCTGAATTATACTAGTTCAAGATTTGTACTCTACACAGAAATAAAAGTATCTCATTGATTATATCTCAGAATCCAGCAAAAACAGCCAAAGAATTTATCAACTACCAAAAACCTTTACTATATTTTAAAATTACAAATGCCCCTCCACATTTGTGCTATATAACCAAAAAAAAAAACTGAAAAGGGAGAAGAAAAACAGAGAAACTAATTCCAACTTAAGTTTAATGATCAAACCAACAGGAGAGTTGGAGGGTGGCGCAAAAGAACAGATAAGATAAGCATATTGTAGATCGATATAATGCATTTTCCTGATGCTGGCATTTTTACCACCAATGAAAAAAGTGTAAATTCTTGAACCCTGATTATCAATAGTGTAGAAATCTTTAAACTTTCTGAAAACCAATGTGATCATTTATAACTAGTTAGGGGGGAAAGAACAAAAAGAAAGAAAATAATGGAATGAGAGATTAATGAACATTAATTACCTGGAACCCGGCCCATCCGGCCTATGAGTACTTTCAGCATCTTCTTCTATATCAGAGTCATGGTTTTCGTTAGATTCTTCAATCATTGCCTTACACTTATCTAGCGCGTTACTTCTTTCTGCCATTTTCTTGATTTTAGTTTGTAACTTGAAACCTGAGAGAGAGAAAGAGAGAGATTGAGAAGAAAGTGACATATATACACACACACACAACACCAGTTCAAATATATTACAGTGGCGGGACCTAATTTCACTTCTGTTTGACGGTTGACGGTTGACGGATTAAAAATATTAACTAAACTAGCTTGCTTTCTTTTTAGTTTAACCAAAATACATTTACCAAATACTAAAAATTAACTAAGGGATAATTTAATTAAAAAATAAACCAAGATTTTAGAGGTTTGATTTTATCCTATATTTTTACTCTAACTATTAGTTGAAATAATATAGTTTGTTGATGTCATCAAATATTTTATCTCGACATTCATTAATTTTTTTAAATAATACTAATAGCTCAGACTTTTCGTCTTACATTTGATAGTTACATCCCTCAATATTTCTAAGATTACAAATAGCAAGACGAAGAATTGGGGTTATTATGTCAGTAAATTTCATAAAATCAACTAATGATTGGGGCAAAAATAAGGAATCAAATCTCAAGTGGCATTTCTACAATTTTGAAACTTTTTTTTTTTTGAGAGAACTATAATTTTGAAACTTATCTGAGCTTTTTTTGTAACTACCCCAAACCACTTGAGTTTTTTATTTTGTGATTATCCCTTAACTTTAATATTATGTCCATCAGTCCATGCAATATTTTGGCTTTATTACATTTGTTACGTTTATGGGTGACAATCTGAAGTACGACACGATAGCACGATACGAATACGATTGAATTTGGGCGTTAGTGGGCAAGCTCGATAAGAACGATAAGAAATCGGGTCCATATCACGCCAACCCGATAAGCCCGTTAAACCCGATCGATAAGACCCGATAACTTAAATAATATCGTTTTTTTGCACATTTTTTCTCTAACTTCCTAAGGGGCCTTATATGTGATAAATATTTGAAGACAAAATAACATTGTACTATATTAGTTAATGATTAAACGAGACAAATGTTCAAAATTGTTCAAATGAGCAAAAAATTAATAATAATTAATTAATTAATTAATATGGATAAACTTGCTTATTGGGCTTAACAGGTCATTCCTGGGGTACGAGTTTTCGTGTCCGGTCTATCGGTTCCAGCTCATTAAGCTTACTGGGTTGTATTCGAGCTATTGTTTATCAGGCCGTGCTTCTTATCGGGCCGGTCCGATAACGGCATGGCCTAAAATCGCCACCCCTAGTTACTTTCTTTTCCTTTTGTTGGAATTAATTACTTTCTTTAATGTTAATATAAATAGCATGTTTCAAAATTAACATAGACGTGCAAACGACTGAACGAGTGTGCACTTGTTGAGCATCGAGCACTATTTCTGTCATGTCACTTTATAATACACCATCGTATGTTTTATCTTTTACCCCAAAAAATGTTTGGATTGATAAGTCCAAAGAAGAGAGTTCTAATTGCTTAGACATGATTGGTACGTGGGAATAGGATGGAAATGGGATTGACATTTCTTAGTTCATTCTCCATGATTGGACCGATTGGTATAGTTTAGTAATGTGAATATTTGTTCCAATGGGAATTCCTATTACGAAAAGTGAGGAATTGTCATTTCTCCCTCCCCTCATGTGTTTAATTATTCTCAATCGTCAAAATGATTCAAATTTTATTTTTGATGAAATTATCCATCTAAAAATACCAAAAAATGTTGGATATCATCTCGATCTTCATAAAGTAATGTTATAAATAAAAAAAATATAATCGTTTATAATTTATTTTTCAAATTAAATTAAATTTATTTTTAATATTTTAATAAGTCGTAGTCCATTTCTATCAAAATTTAAATCGATATAACTCTTTTGTTGATTTTTTTTCATAAAAATATATATTGTATAGAATGTTGTATATATCGTATATATATATAGGGAAGGGATCCTGTGAGACCACCCTTCTAAGTAAGACCATAGGACCAGATCTACACCATCAAAAAAATAAATCAATGGTCAAGATATGAACAAATATATACAGCAATTCATATGAAAGTATACATTAGAAGGGGTAAAATAGGAATCCAAGAAACTAAATATGGTAACCGCCTCCTACAAATTAGGGACGTGATTTGTTATTGATCACGTCCCCATAATCAGGCGAGTCACATTATCTTTCTCTCCCTTCTTCACAACAACAATCTCTGCATCGCAAAAATAACATGTACTGCTCAATTCGAACCTGCAAACTATTCAAATTTGGCCACAGAATCATGCAACAATTAATGAAAAGTATACAATTCCACTAAACTAACTATACATTAAAACATTACTAAGTATACATAAACAATTAACTAAATATACAATTACACTAAACTACCTGTACATTAAAACATTACTAAGTATACAGAAACATTTAACTAAGTATACAATTACATTGTACTAACTATATTTTAATATACAGAAACATTTAACTAAATATACAATTACACTGAACTAAATACACAATTCCATTGAATTACTTATATAACTAAGTATACAGTTCCATTGAACTAAGTATACAAATCCACATAACTAAGTATACAAATTCACTAAACTACTTACTAAACTACTTATATAACTAAGTTTACGATTCCACTGAACCAAGTATACAAATCCACTGAACTAAATATACAATACAACATGACTAAGTATACAAGTCCACTGAACTAAGTATACAATTCCACTGAACTAAATATATGATAAAACAAAACCAGGTACAAAAGTACAATTCCTAGAAAAGAGTTGATGCGTTTTTCTCCCTAAAAATCGTCCAATTGTAAAGGTAAGATTGTATTTAAAAATAGCAATTAAAGATATTAACCCGCTTATTTAATAAATTGATGATATAGAAAGTACAAATATACCCTTATTAGGCTAAAATAACTAGAATGATCTACACCATTTAAAATTTTAAATCAAGAGTCCATAAATGTTCCTATGGACTGTAAGTCCAAGCGGCTACGATAATCTAGAGAGGGGGGGTGAATAGATTATCTCCATCTTTTCGATTTTACCCTCCTTTTCAAACCGAATACTCAAAGACAATAATAAAGGTGCGGAATGTAAACAACACACGTCGATTTATAGAGGTTCAACCCACCTAGGGCCTAATCATCTACCACCCCAGTATATCCGGGATGGATTTCAAAAAGAAAAAAGATTTTATTAATTACCAAAATTAATACAACACCAACTTACAACGACACATTGAAGAGCACCACACTCTTCTTCAACACCACCTTTGAGATTACCACAATCTCTCTTGAAGATTACAACAATCTCCAACGACACCTTGTGAAGATTTCCACAATCTTCAACCTTGATGAATACCAAATTCTTCAACACCTCAACAAGAAGATTACCACAATCTTTTTACACCTAACACCTAGATCACCCAAGTGTGTTCTTACCACAAGAACACTCACAAGGATATCTTGTGTTGAATAATAACCCAAAAATCAAGATTACAACTCAATAATGAATATTACAATTTGAGTGCAAAGTGTAATCAAGAATAGCCTAGACCTCAAAGATGTGAAAGTGATAAGTTAGACAAATTTACAACAAGAATTATAACAATGAAGAACAAATATTTGCTTGAAGTGTATCTTGTTGTGTTGTATCTCAATTATTGTGTTTGTTGCTCCAAAACTTCCTCTATTTATAGGAGATGATTGATCAAGCATAGGCTCCTCTTGGGGATTGAAAATCTACAGAAAAATACAATTAAAATCAAGAATATAGCTGTTAGAAATCAATCCCACATTTTAAGGAAATTTTTCTGCTGTCAAACGGTCACATTTTTGCTGTCAAAAGATAGGGCGACCGGTCGCACAGAAATAGACGTTTGAAAATAGCACAACAAAAGAACACAGGGCGACTGGTCGACGTCTACCTCGACCGGTCGACGTCGACTCCAATCGGTCGCACCTCCTTAAAAAATAAGGTTCAGAAGTTTGTTTCAAAACCAAGACTTACAGTACCCGTCGACCCCTGGGCGACCGGTCGACCGGACCGGTCGACACCCAGGGCGACCGGTCGACCTTCTTGATTTTTTCTTCCATCTCATTTTCTGTTTCGAAATTCTTCTTCAGGTACGGGTTGCCCTATAGGGCGGTTGGTCGACCTCGAGACAGAAATGTTGTCCAATTATTATCGAAAATAAAACTCAAGAAATACTCCGAAAATATAGTAAAAACATTTTAAACCAATCGGGAGTATTTAGACAACATTTAGGAACCTTGTTTTGAAGTGAAAACTTATAAACATAAAATCATAGAAGTGTTGTCCAATTTTATCTAAAGTAAAACTTGAAGAAATACTCTGGAAAATATTAAAGCCATTTTAATTCATTTAGGAGTATTTGGACAACAAGTAAAAACATTGTTTTGGTGTAAAAATAAAATCATTAAAATTAAGATAAAAACATGTATCAAACAATCTCCCCCTTTTTGATGATTACAAACCAAAACAATTTTTAAAGAAATTTTGGACGGACAATTTTTAAAAACGATTTTCCGATAAAAACACCTAACCGTTTGGAAGCAACCAAAATTTCCAAAATACATAAGCAACCAATAGGGAGTAAGAATATTCAATAATAGGCATAATAAGCACAAGCTCCCCCTATCAACAAGCACATCAAGAATAATGTAAAAGCAATTAACCATAAGCCAAAAGCTTAGCTTTTACATTTTGTTCAAGAGCTTATAAGCTCCCCCTGTCTCAAAAACATCATTAGACAATTATATAAGTCCATCAAGCAACAATTGGAGTAAATATAATTCACAACTTATGGCTTTTGAGAGCCATAGCTTATAGCTTTTAAAACAAGCTTTTATTAGCTTCTTTGAGCTAATGAGTCATTTTCCTGTTTCTCCCCCTTTGGAATCATCAAAAAGAAGGTTAGGATGATAAAAACGTCATACACATATTTCAAAGTGCGCTTAAAGAGACGGTTTATCAACCATTGAGCAATATAAACTTAAAAAACCAAGGAAAATGGGAGAAGTGTGACATGAAGAGTTTATATGCTCATTTTATTTGCCAAAACATGATCTCAATAAGTATTGAAGACTTTTGGAAGCAAGAGACTCATGTATAAGTTGAAAATTTTATTGTGACATTTCATCGAACACTTTGTGGGCATGAAAATTAAAAGAGGTTGTATATAGCCTTTGTAAATGATTCAAGCCAAAAAAATTTTTATATCATCATCCAACTACATCAAACATCATACAAAACATCATAATAGCAAAGCTCAACAAGATCATATGCAAAATATATCAAGAAATATGCAACATTTGTCCATCAAATAAGAGGCTCAACAAAGTAGATTCTCAAGGGTTCAACCCAATTGAGATAAATTTAGCCTAAGAGATCAAAGCATTACAAATGCCAAAAATAGAAGATCCATCAAGTAATACAAGTGTTAGGAATTTTATTGTTTAGATTTTGATGAATGCCATGTAAAACTTAGAATAGAAAGTTGGCACCTAATTCTTGTTGTAAAATGCATTGTAATAAATAGAGTGCCAAGCCGAGTTAAGTCGCCTACGCCCTAACATGCAAGAAGACAAAATCAAGATCGGAAAGAAAACTCTGTGCGAGACAAGTGAGTATATGACAAAGAAGAGTAGACGGGAACTCTATCAAGAAGCGGTGAGATGCGGTGAGTGGAGCATCATCAAGTCAACTCAAGAAAAGCCAAGTCTCAAGTTGAAGTGATGTAAGAGTCATCCAATGATTGGAAGCCGACTCTAAGTCACCTGGGAAAGCAAGGAAATGCAAATAAGTCGAGATAATCGTAAAAGAACCGTTGCGTAAATCAAGAGATTTACTTAAACAAGTAATATCTCCATACCACCTTTCTTGGAGTGCTCGGTCCCTTAAGCGTGCAAAAGGAATGAACCAATGGGAAGCACTACACCGTGTCGAACTCGAAAGGTGAAAGAACAATTCATACGAGGAAACGGCGATTCCAAGAACTCGCAAGCCAAACGACGCAAAGTGACTTTCAAAAATAAGCCTATCTCTTCAACGGGCAAATTTTTGAAAGTTCACTATAAAAGGCCGAGGAGTTTGTTTGAGAAAAATAAGGGGATGACACATACGTGAGATATACAAGTACATTAGAAAAATCGAAACATTCTCAATCCTCAAGCCTACATTACGAAGTACATCAATCCAACACTCATCTCGTGAAGGAAAGAGAACTTCAATCGCTTGAAGAGGAAACTTTTGAAAACAAGGGGTCTACATTCCGGGAAGGATTGTAGAAAGGTTCAAGGTTGAACTAAGTCTTAAGCTTTTGGAGGGCTTCGTGATCAAATCCAAAGAGCTTGAGCAAGTAAGTCGTAGTAACAAAGGCAAACGCCTGTGAAGAAGCCGAGTCGTCGAGAAGCCACCGAGTGATCAAGGCGTCTCAGCATCGAGTCCCTAAGGATCAAGTCGGTTTGTTGTGATCAAGACTTGTGTCCGGACTGCTACCACTTTGTAAACCGATCATTACTTAGTGGATTCCTCCGGGAGTTGGAGAAGAAAGGAGTAGAAGAATTACCCCATCTTCGAACCTCTATAAAAACTTTCTTGTGTCATTTACATTTCAAAGATTTAAATTTACGCACTTTTAATCGCTTATATCTCCGATAAATTTGCTATCCATTTGATAATTTATAAGTACTAAATCAAGCTCTAAAATCTTGCTTAATCAAACTTAAGGGTGTTAAGTCTTCCATTAAAAATAAAACCACAAGTTAAATTATAGCCAACAAATGAGTTACTCCATCAATGGCTCACCGAGTCATTGAGAGATTAACTCTCTTGAGCGACTAATTCGATCGTCCATCAAGGACACACGGTGTGTAGAATCAACTCTGTAGATTTAAAAGGACTAAATCGAAAATTTGGTAAGGTTTATTCAACCCCCTTCTAAACCTTACACTACACCCCTTGGGACCTACAAGTGGTATCGGAGCGGTTGGTTCACTCAACCCTCCGCACTCGGTTCTTGAACTAGATCTCCAAACTTTTCAAAGTCTGCTTTAGTACTTAAACTTTCAAAACTCTTCTTTATCATCAAAAGTTATTATCATGGAAGCAAATTTGACACACATCCCTATGTTCACTATTGAAGAATTTGATGATTGGAAAATTCGTATGCGAGCTCATCTATCGGATTAAATGATGAGATGTGGATAGTGATAGAAGATGGGCCTCTGCAAATATTAAAGGTGAACACAAACTGCACGAAGAGTTGCGGTGAAGGAGAAGAAGATGTTTGCCCGGACTCATGGTTGAAAAACCAAGAACCGAGTGGACAAATGATGACAGAAAAGATACAACCTGGACAATGTAGCCAAGGACATCCTTTACAAAACTTTGGACAAAGCCATGTTCAATAAAGTCAAATCATGCAAAACGGCTAAAGAAATCGGGACAAGCCGACATTAATTTGTGAAGGCTCGTGAGCAAATCAAAGAAAACAAATTATCGGTGGCGGTACAAAAATTTGAAAACTTCAAAATGATCTCGGGAGAGAACCTGGATCAACTAGACGCTCGGTTTACGAAAATCACAAATGAGTCAGTTTACACTTGGAAAGGAATATACACAGAAGAAAATGTGTGAAGATCCTAAAAAGTCTTCCACTGAATGGGAAATGAAGGTCATGGCACCGAGACACTCCATGGACCTATCAAAGACATCCAACCATGAGTTATTCTCGGACCTCAAAGCCTACGAGTTTGAGTGAGAAGAAAAGACCAGGAAGAGACAAAATGTACCCCAAAACAAATTTTGCTCTAATTGTTAAAGATGGGAAGAGAGCTGAGGTCAAAGAGGTCATTGACCCGAAGAAATAGCCCCGATGGTTAAAAGATTTAACAAGTTCTTTAACAAGAACTACAAGAGAGAAAGGGTGAATCTTCCGTAAGACACTCAGCTCCCTCCAAATCAAGGGAAGATAGGCCAACCAAGAAAACAGATCATCAAAAAGTTGAGTATCAAAGGGCCGACAACTCAAGAATGGAAAGAGTCGATCAAAAGGTCAATATCTATCTTTGAATGTAGACAACCAGTCACTATGCCATTGATCGCTCATATCCTGTAGTCAACAAGTACAGAATGAAGAAGAAAGAAGAAGGTCTTGAGAGAAAGAAGACAAGAAAAGAAAAAGGCAATGATGGGCTGCAGAGATCGGCCGAGACAGACCAAGTCAAGAGAGACAAATGATTCAGAGAGCAAAGAAGCCGACTATTCAAGTGACTCGAAGAAGAAGCCCTGATCTGCTTGATGGCCAAAGAACAAGATCAAGAAGATGAGGTACAATCTAACTCAACAAACTCAGACACTAGTGACAGTGACTGTGACACACACACTTCATCACCTACTGATCTTTATGATTCATTAAGCAAAATGATGAAAGATTTTGAACACATTAAATCCTCACACACACTATTGAATGAGGAAAACAGCCTACTCAAAAGTCAAAACTCAAAGCTGACTAAGGAGTTGAGAACTCTAAGTCAAATAGCAGTTGAAAATGAAAGTTTAAAGGCTGAAAATGCTAAATTAGTAGCAGAAATTGCTGCTATAGAAAAGAGGGAGAATGACCTCAAGAATGTTATTGCCTCATTCACTAAGGCATCTAAATCATTGGATGATCTTATTATGAGTCAAAGAGAATGTGGAGACAAGACAGGCTTAGGATTTAATTCCTCTGTGCCATGTCAAACCTCAAGAGTAATTTTGGAAAAAGGATCTTCAAGTCATGAAGAGTCCTGAAAATCCAAAACTCTAAATGTTGCACACACATTCACTCCAAAGCACAATACTAAGCAAACCGGCCTTGGTTACAAAGGAAAAGGAAAATGCACTGGTGAGTGTCTTTGAAAGGACAAATGAGAAAAAGAGGTTCACCCGAGTCCTCAAAGAAACTCCAAACAAAAATACTCTGTAAAGAAGAAGCGAGCTACCAAAAATCCCCAGAAAACCCATAAAAGAAATACATATGATGGGGATGGTAGAAAATATCCAAGCCAAGTGATTGGAATAATGTGAACTATCGGCCACAGACTTATGGAATATAAGCCCAAATGGCAAAGGCCAGACTCAAAGAAAGGCCATTCCAAAAGCATAAGAGCTTTTATCAAAGACACATATGCACCTAGGCACTACACTCAAAGACACCACAATTACCCAAGGAAGGCAATTATGCAGCATACGGACAAAAGAGACAAACAGTATGAACCTAGAATCCCCAAGCAATTTGCCAGGATTAATTATGATTATGGCACGATAGATGGCAACCCCTTAGAGTCAAATCAGTTGGCTATAGGTTGGTTGGATCATCTTACAATTCTAACCCCTCAGACCCGCACAAGCATGGGTACCTAAAACTTAATTTCCTTGATTGCGAGTTCAAGGAACAAAAGTGCCAAGGAACCTGGTACATGGATAGTGGTCAAGTTCCCGGACATATGACAGAAATAAGAGAAATCACAAAATTCAAGGAAGTCAAAGGAGCAAAAGTCATATTTGGGGGAAATGAAGCTCCTGGTGAAATAAGAGGCATTGGATCCATCAAGAGGAATGGATTAGAAATCACGATGTTGCATATGTTGAAGGACTCAACTTCAACTTATCGAGTATCGATCGGCTACTGTGACAAGGGCTACAATGTTGGATTCAACATGGGTATATGCCAAATCAAAGAAATTGAATCAAATGAAGTGGTCTTTGCAAGGATGTAGACAGAAAAATATGTATGTAGTGGATTGGTCAACCGCAACACCCAACACATGTCTACTAGCAAAGAGTACAAATTAATCAAGTTGGTTGGGCACAAAAAGCCGAGTCACCTGAATTTCAAAACAATTAACAAGTCGGCAAGAAGTCATCTTGTAGAAGGACTTCCGACTCGTATACAAGAAGGAGAGTATATGTGATGCATGTCGGGGAAAGCAAATCAAGTCGTCATTCAAAGAAAAGACATGCCCATCCTCAACAAGAATATTGCATCTACTTCATATGGATCTATTTGGCCCAAAGGAACCAAACATAAGCGGAAAGAAATACACCTTAGTAGTAGTAGATGACTACTCAAGATATACATGGACAATATTCATGTGCAAGAAGAAAGAAACTCTACAAAAACTACCACAAAATGATGAAGAGGATTCAAAATGAGAAGAGTCAAACCATTATCAAAATAAGATCGGATAGAGGAACCGAGTTTGTCAATGGAATAATAACTCGATATTGTATTGAGAATGGTATTGGTCATGAACTATCGGCGACAAGGACTCCACAAAGAAATGGAGTTGCGAGAAAGAAGAAAAGAACCCTCAAAGAAGCGGCAAGGACCATGTTAGTCAAGTCAAGGGTTACCAAAAAGATTTTGGGTGAAGCAATCAACACACGACTTGCTACACCCAAAACATGATGTATGATAAATACACAAATGACAAAGACTCCCTATGAGATCTGGATCGAAGAAAACCAAATGTTGCATATTTGAGAATATTTGGATGTAAATGCTTCATCCACAACAATGGCAAAGACAATCTAAAGGCTTTTGATGCTAAAGTCGATGAAGGTATCTTCTTAGGATACTCAATGAAAGCAAAGCCTGACAGTGATACTCAACAAAAGAACTATGGTTACAGAGGAATCCATTCATGTAGTATTCGATGAGCCAAATGTAAATGGAGAAGACATTGAAGAGTCACCGATAAGTTTGAATCATCCAACCATACAAAAGAGTCCTTATCTTTGAAGGCTGAAGCCGGAATCATCAATTCGAAGAAGATGAGATAGCCGAATCTCAAAAATAGCTAGAAAATTTGCAAAAATAAGTGATAACGAGAGAGTCGACCACACCAACACAAATTTGCAAGTCGATCAATCCACTAACTTACTCCAACTCGATGTAAGATGGCTGAGAGACCATCCACCAAAACTTGTCATTGGAGATATAAGAGAAGGTGTCAAAACAAGATCCAGAACTCAACAAGAAGCTATGTTCACATGCTTCATCTCGCAAATAGAGCCAAAAGATGTGTCACAAGCATTGGATGACATACATTGGATTCAAGCTATGCAAGAAGAGCTGAATCAGTTTGAAAGAAATAAAGTATGGGAATTAGTGCAAAGACCCATGCATCAAAATGTTATTGGCACCAAATGGGTATTCAGAAATAAAATGAACGAGGAGGGCTCTGTGGTAAGAAACAAAGCAAGACTAGTAGCCAAAGGATACTGCCAAGAAGAAGGGATAGATTTTGATGAAACATTTGCCCCTGTAGCAAGATTGGAAGCTATAAGGATGTTTCTTGCCTATGCAGCTCACAAGAATTTTATTGTATATCAGATGGATGTAAAAAGTGCATTCCTAAATGGTTTATTGGAAGAAGAAGTGTATGTTGAACAACCTCCAGGATTTGAGCAGAAGACTCTTGGAGACAAGGTATACAAACTCAAGAAAGCCCTGTATGGATTGAAACAGGCACCCAGAGCATGGTATGATACCCTGTCACAATTCCTAATTGAAAATGGATTCACAAAAGGAAAAGTAGATAGAACACTTTTCGAATTCAAGACAAGAAGAGTATACTTTGCTTGTTCAAATATATGTGGATGACATTATTTTTGGATCCACTAACAAAGAGTCATGTGTGAAAAATTTTCAAACCTCATGCAAAGTAAATTTGAAATGAGCATGATGGGAGAGCCGACATTCTTCCTTGGACTCCAAGTGAAACAAACAAGGATGGAACCTTCATAAGTCAAACAAAATACACCGAGATTTAATGAAAAAGTTTGGTATGGAGGAGAAGTCTTCTCAGAAAAATACCAATGAACACATCGACAAAATGGACATGGATGCGGATGGCAAGCTTGTAGATCAAACAAGATCTGAGAGCACTTATTGGATCATTGCTCTATCTCACAAATAGCAGCGCCGACATCACCTTTCTTTGTAGGTGTATGTGCAAGATTTCGATCTGCTCCAAAAGAGAGCCACATGACAAAGAAGAGAATATTGAGATACTTGAAAGGAAGCCAAGAAGTAGGCCTATGGTATCCAAAGGAAGGAAGGTGGATTCAAGCTAATTGGCTATTCGATTCGACTATCTTTGGATGCAGAGTGGACAGAAGAGCACTTCAGGCACATGTCAAATGCTAGAAACAGACTAATTTCCTGGTTTAGCAAAAAGCAAAACTCAATAGCCACCTCTACAAACGGCAATACATAGGCTGCGGGCAAAATTTTGTGCCCAAGTCCTATGGATGAGACAAAGAACAGAGACTATGA
Source organism: Rehmannia glutinosa (assembly GCA_016081115.2). Lineage (NCBI taxonomy): Eukaryota > Viridiplantae > Streptophyta > Magnoliopsida > Lamiales > Orobanchaceae > Rehmannia > Rehmannia glutinosa. Next base: position 664,068 of record JABTTQ020002742.1, on the reverse strand, counting down.
AGTTGAAGAAAAAGAAATTCCAATCATGTGTGATAACACAAGTGCTATTGCAATCACTCAAAATCCTGTGTTGCACTCAAGAACAAAACACATTGATGTCGATATATCACTTCATAAGAGATCATGTTGAAAAGAAGGACATTATCTTGGAATATATCTCAACCGATAAACAACTAGCCGACATCTTCACAAAACCATTATGTGAGTCAAGATTTGAAGAACTCAAACATGAGTTGGGGTTAATTGAAATGAGTGACACTCGCATTTAATTAAAGAAGAGAAATGGAACAGAAAAGGGGAAAAGGAGCTGAAATGTAAATCGATGTCAAGAATCACCAGATCGGAAAGACAACTACACCGAAGTCACCGTGATAGCCGAGTCGCTAAGAGAATCGTGAGAAGTAGAGTTAAATCGCCTAAGAGATAAGCTGAATAACTTATGAGCAAAGTGACAAAAACGAAGTCGTTTTGACTAAGCGGGAATGTTTTAAGGAATATGTCAAAGATAATGATGATGTGTACGACAAAAAAGCCGCACACCAAGCTTATGATTGGATATAAATGTCTGCCGCATTAAATACGAGACATGAAATGCTCAATAAGCGTCACGCGAAATCCAAGCCGTTGATTTCGATCACATTTCAAAACCACCCGCACGCCCTTTCATAAACCATATTTAAACCATTTTCGCCTCAGTTTCTCTCACACTTCTAAAAACTGTTCATCTCTTTCTCTCAAAAGCAAAGGCAGAATACTCTCGAAACCCTATCAACCTTCAAATCAATTTCTGAGTTTTTCCTTGATACAATCCTGAGAAATGGCACCAACTTATGACTTTACCAAGTTAGGAAAACAAATCCACACCGGTTCGACGGTGGATTTTGACGGAATGGTGAAGCAGGGGTCCGACGACACCCTGGTGAAGAAAATTGCTGAGAAGTTGGAAACGTCCGGACTAAAACCGTTTCTAACATTAGAATATCCGATGACCTATGTGGAGGAGGTCGCACAATTCTACGTGAATGCCGAGTTTCACGATGAAGGAATCAAGTCATCTGTTCACGGAAAGCAAATGACTATCTCTCGCCAAGGATTTGGCTGAATATTGCTTACTACCACAGGAAGGAGCATCCGAGATTAAAGAAGCTGATGTAAACTTGGGTCGACGATGGAAAGAAATAGCCAAGTCCGACTTTGCCGATAAAATAATATACACAACAAACAAGAGATGGCACAAGGAGGATTATCACAAGTTGTTGGACGTAGTTGCCAAATGTATCGACATCAAATTTGGCACTTTGACCAACTCACAAAGGCAAAGCTGATTGTAATGGCCGCGATCATCGAAGAAAAGAAGATAAACTGGGGCTGAGTTCGCTCACAAAGCAGACTCCGCGAGAACGTGGGAACAAGTCCTTCAAAGAAGATGGTTCATTTGGGGATCCCTAGGATATGGCCTGGTGATTGGCCGGCTATTGGAGGTGAAAGGAGTCCCTCTTAGACATGGGAAGGCATTCCATGTTAACAAGAGGATGTTCGAGCAAACCTCTCTGGCGCCTGACAAGAGAGCTTACGCCAAGAGAGCGACACCGGTGAGGGGGAATCACCGACCCAAGATACAAAATTGTTTCCTCTCCAGCCAAAAGAAAAAGCGCCCCTGCAGCGCCAAGAAGATCACGCCCTCTGCAAAGAAAGAAAACCAAACATGCTCCTCCCCCGCAGCAGAGTCACCCGCCCCAAAGAAAGTGTCTCCTGCCCTGCAGCAGTTAGCGGTCGAGAAGGACTCATAAATACCTTCTCCGATCGTCAAGAAGAGGAGAACCGAGAAGCCACGACGGCCCGCTCCTCGAAAAAAGACACTCAAAGACCGCCCCACCGCCCCACTCGAGGGACAACATCTCGAACTGAAAATTCCCCGGTACAAACCAGGAGACGAAGAAGAATAGTCAAGCGCCCGAATCGGAGAAACCAAATGAGTCGGGTTATCACCAAAGACAAATACGGAGACTACTGGAGAAGTAAAGTCTCAGGATGTAGTTGATGAAATAGCCAAGTCCATCAAGGCGATCAGCAGAGGCAACTGAAGACACAACAGAACTCACACAAATTGAAGCACAAGAAGAACTGCCAGAGCGAGATAGTGATGTAATGATTCTATCTCCACCTTACCCGGACATCCAAAATCGTCTGCGTGAGTGGAGGAAATGGAAGTTGAGCAAGTCAAGGAACAGTTCCAACGGCCCGAGTTCATAGAAGAAGAAGAATCGCTAAATTTCCTTGATTAACTACATGCTCCCGGCTACGGATGAAGACAATCGCACGGACATCCTGCAGATCTACAAGGACAGGAGGAGAGAGAAAAGCAAGTCAAGAAGCCAAGCACGTGAGAAGGCAAGACATCGCCTCTATCTCCGCACCCACGTAACACACACATCCTCTCCTTGATGTCTTCTCCGACGGTGACGAGGAACTGCAGAATGCTTTGCTGCCGCTACGTAAGAGTTGCAAATGCATCAAGCATTGCACGAGTCAAGAATCCTTCACGAGCAAAGACTAATGGAGGGACCAGGAGAGTCATCCGAACATAGTTGGAAATCGATCCAATGGGAGTGGTTCAAAAATAGCCACGATGTTGCGCTACCACTTCCCCAGCTCACTCGAGAAGAAGGCAATAAGGAGGTGGCGATGAAAACTGGGCTAGTGGGGACCCCATCGAGCCAACCCCTATTGAAGGTGTGCTACCACCGCCCCAACGGCCGAACAATCAATCGAAACACCAGGAGTTTGGAGACGAGTGACCCCATTCCAAGTCACTCACCGTGGTGCGCCACCGAGGGGAAACTCCCTCCACCGGCAAGGTCGGAGGATGCTGCGCAGATGACTCCACAACGAATCAAGGAGGCGAAGAAGAGAAATTACAATCACAAGAAGAACAACAAGTTGCCATCAACGAAGCTCGAGGCGATTAAACTGAGACCCCCAACCGAGGTGCCAAATCGCTCTCGAAGGCTAATGACGCTAGCGATGCGGTCGAGGCACGAGGAAGAAGGAATGCCACAGGAGTTAACACTGGCGGCGATGAAAGTGCAATCCATGGGGTTGAGACTCCAATGGATGCCATCAGAAGACCCTAAGACAGTGACATCCGTCGAAAGGGAGGACTAGCCTCGCAGCAGAGAGACCGCCGGAGGTAATGAAGGCCACGGGAGGTTGAGACTTCCCGGGGGTAAAGAAGTCAAGTAGAGAACATCCCTCCCGCTATCATCGACCCATCCGAGAAGGAGATCGCACTTCATGATTCCCAGGACAACCCCGATGTCACTTTTCCGGGATCGGAAGGCGAAGAAGAAGAAGCCGAGTCATCCCCCATGACAAATCCAAGAGACTCGATTCGCGGGTGTTCCAAGCACGAGTAAGTCGATCCCAAGACTACTCGTCAAACTTTTAACTTTGATGATGAGCCACCATCGAAATCTCATCATCGTCCGATGACGCTCGATAAGGCCGAGGACCGCCATCAAATGGAAAAATCACCGAGACCAACGGTCATTAAGACAACAGGCTCAAAGCCGGGTCCACCTCACAACAAGACCAGCTCAACAAGAGACCACATCGCAGAGGCTCCTCAAGCCGCAGCAGATCGATTCCCAAACGAACCGCCCGCGCACCACTCATCATCGAATGATCCCGGTTGGCGGTGATGAATCCTTTGTAGAGTCTTTTCCTTTTTCACCGAAATACCGGAGCTCCACAAAGAATCGAAAAACGAACAAGCACGCTATCACAAACCACCTCCTGTTTTTCACTCGGCACCATTGTTCCAAATTTGATTTTGATTTTGACGTGTATGGCCATCACCGCAATGAAGAATCAAATTAAGTCCGAAAGTGTTCAAAGCACTCTTTCCGAGGTTGAACGGATGGAGAGGCATCGAGCCTCTTTGGACATGCGGCCGACAACAGAGATGCCAACCTTTACAAATGTGACTTGAGAGGCATCACAAAGATAAGGAATGGTGGCAACAAAGAAGAATCAATGAGTGTGGAACAGGTGAGATACTTAACTTTGTTCAACAAGTCGGTGTGGAGAGTCGAAAATGCCGATGCAAAAACGAAGCCGAGAGAACACATTGAGCATATGCATGAAGCTCACACCGCGAAATCAAGCCGCGCGTGAGCAAAATACAAATGATATACGACGTTTGGAAGAACACATGACTAGAAAATTCAGCCTTCTCATGGCCGAGATGAAGCGATTTCACAGAGTCCAACGCTACTCGATCCGAATTCCGTCTTTGCTTACAACGCAGCACTTGAAGCAAAACTCGACTATCCGCAGCTCGATTTCATGCTTGCCAAAGATGTTCCCTGGGTTCCTCTATCCTTTGATGATGCCAAAAAGGGGAAGAGGAATACCTTAAAGCAAAGAAAATCTGAAGTTTGAAAAGAAAGGAGCAAATTGAGAAGGGAACAACCGAGAAGAGAAAATCAAATGAGGAAGTCTTGAAACGAAGAAAGGAAAGCTTGTTGAGGGGAAGGATCGTGATGTGACATTGATGATTACACAAACCCCCAACAAGGTCCTCACACACCGACATTATAAGCAACAAACTCCCCGTGATTTCTGCCACTTCAACACTCTGCTTTGTATCTATGGCCGAGAAGAGAAAAGCAATTGAAGCAGGGGATGAAGGAAGTGGAAGGAAGAATGGATGCCAGGGTGATGAACATCTTGAAAGAACATGGAGGTATTCCAATGGTTACAGAGACACGTATGTCATTTCGTATGTCGGGACAGAGCCACGATCAGTTGACGAATTCAAAACGCTCGAATCAAGGATATTTTGCAAATATGTCCATGGCTCAAGCTTGGGACTTGTATCTTGGGAAAAGGGTCTCACGTTATGTGAAGAAGGCGCGAGCCGACAGCAAAGACTCCTCCTAGCTCACTCGCTCGGGTCACTCACCGGGAAGAAGACCCCAAGACAAGATACGCCCGAGGTAGAGGAAGAAGCGATGAGTGGAGGAAGAAGCTTGGACTCCAGGCCTCCGCCCAAGAATATTGAATACGAGATCTAGGGAAGAAAGGAGGGATCTCTTGGTCAATGGGCTTGACCAAGTGGCAAATTTGAAAGTGGCTAAAACTAATGCCGAGTATGCAAAAAGAATAGAAGAAGAAAACAAGAGACAAACTCAAAGAATGGCGGGAGAGACAGAAAGAATAAGAAGAGATGAAGTCGCTAGAAAGCATATGAGAAGAAAAAGAAGCGCACTGAAGACGAGAAAAAGAGAAGAAGAGAAGAAGATGTTGATCAAGATGAAAGAAGGAGACAAGGAGAGATGAAGTGTTGCTTTGTCCAACCCTTCGTGTATTTTATTATGTAAATACATACAATGTAAGTCTTCCGTAATAAAGCTATAAACTATTTATCTTTTTTTGTGTGAAGACAATTATATACTCGATACACCTTGTAAACAAATATTTAAGTACAAGAATGATATGATCAATAAAAAGATTGATTCTCGCGCATACATTCTATGTCAATACACTATCAAGTATGTATCTTTGTTATTTGCATCTTTGTATGGTTTAAGTTTTGGCATCATCAAAAAGGGGGAAATTGTTAGGAATTTTATTGTTTAGATTTTGATGAATGCCATGTAAAACTTAGAATAGAAAGTTGGCACCCCAATTCTTGTTGTAAAATGCATTGTAATAAATAGAGTGGCCAAGCCGAGTTAAGTCGGCCTACGCCCTAACATGCAAGAAGACAACTCAAGATCGAAAGAAAACTCTGCTGAGAGACAAATGAGTATGACAAAGAAGAGTAGACGGAACTCTATCAAGAAGCGGTGAGATGCAACAGTGGAGCATCAGTCAAGTCAACTCAAGAAAAGCCAAGTCTCAAGTTGAAGTGACGGAAGAGTCATCCAATGATTGGAAGTGACTCTAAGTCACCTGGGAAAGCAAGGAAATGCAAATAAGTCAAGTCGAGATAATCAGAAAAGAACCGTTGCCGTAAATCAAGAGATTTACTTAAACAAGTAATATCTCCATACCACCTTTCTTGGAGTGCTCGTCCCGAAGCGTGCAAAAGGAATGAACCAATGGGAAGCACTACACCGTGTCGAACTCGAAAAGGTGAAAGAACAATTCATACGAGGAAACGGCGATTCCAAGAATCGCAAGCCAACGACGCAAAGTGACTTTCAAAAATAAGCCTATCTCTTCAACGGGCAAATTTTTGAAAGTTCACTATAAAAGGCTGAGGAGTTTGTTTGAGAAAAATAAGGGGATGACACATACGTGAGATATACAAGTACATTAGAAAAACTGAAACATTCTCAATCCTCAAGCCTACATTACGAAGTACATCAATCCAACACTCATCTGTGAAGGAAAGAGAACTTCAATCAGTTGAAGAGGAAACTTTTGAAAACAAGGGGTCTACATTCCAGGAAGGATTGTAGAAAGGTTCAAGGTTGAACTAAGTCTTAAGCTTTTGGAGGCTTCGTGATCAAATCCAAAGAGCTTGAGCAAGTGAGTTGTAGTAACAAGGCAACCGCCTGTGAAGAAGGCCGAGTCGCACGACAAGCCACCGGTGAGTGATCAAGGCGTCTCCGGATCGAGTCCCTAAGGATCAAGTCGGCTATTGTGATCAAGACTTGTATCCGGACTGTTACCACTTTGTAAACCGATCATTACTTAGTGGATTCCTCCAAGAGTTGGAGAAGAGAGGAGTAGAAGAATTACCCCATCTTGAACCTCTATAAAAACTTTACTTGTGTCATTTACATTTCAAAGATTTAAATTCCCGCACTTTTAATCGCTTATATCTCACGATAAATTTGCTATCCATTTGATAATTTATAAGTACTAAATCAAGCTCTAAAATCTTGCTTAATCAAACTTAAGGGTGTTAAGTCTTCCAATAAAATAAAACCACAAATTGAGTTAAATTATAGCCAACAAATGAGTTACTCCATCAATACCACTCGAAATCTTTGTTGAGAGATTAACTCTACCGAGCGACTAATTCGATCGTCCATCAAGGACACACCTGTTGTGTAGAATCAACTCAGAGATTTAAAAGGACTAAATCGAAAATTTGGTAAGGTTTATTCAACCCCCTTCTAAACCTTACACTACACCCCTTGGGACCTACAACAAGTCATGCCTCAAATAATACATATAAGACATTACAAATGTCCCAAATTATCCATCTAAGCATAATGATCAAGGCATCTAAGCAAAAATTAAAAGAAGCACTTTTACCATCAAGTATTTCATACCAATTATCAAACAATGCTAAATTAGAGTATTTTTACCATCAAATACTCCATTAATATCATGATCACCCACAAGTCATTATCAACTTGCAATTTTAACCCTTTCAAGAAAACAAGCAAATCTCATTAGTACGAAAGAGTTTTACAAAAAGTTCATAGAAATACAAAGCAACATGAAAGAAGATGCTAGAAAGTAAAGGGGTGGGGACATCATTCCTCGTCCGAGGAGAAGCAAGATCCGGGAATGAAGTCTTTGATGAATTTCTTCAACTTGCCGATAGACTTTTGCATTTTGGAGGTCTTTTGCTCCAAAGCCTCATATCTCGCCTCATGAAAAGCCCTTAACTCATCAAATTCGGCTTGGGTATACCTCCTAGGCGGTTGAGCACCTGTATTACCCTCCCGGATTGCTCTGTCGCCTCCCTCCGCCAATCTCGCGGCCTCGGCATCATCAAAGAAGTCGTTTGGATCAGGGGATTCTTGACCTCTTCCTCTAGCCATTTTAGTTGGTCGAATGTCCATATTCTTGCGCATAGTGACCATTTGGGAGATGTTATCAATGTCAAAGTCATTTTGAAATACCTCCGAGTTACACTCCGACGAAGGTAGTCCCGATTGTATAAGAAGTTTACAAATCCAATTTCCCATAACCAACTTCTTATTACCTTGAGTGATGGACTCGATTAGACATTGAATAAGTATGGCGCCAAAGTTAAGCGGTTCCCTCCTAGCAATCTTATAAGTCAAAAAATAATCCATGTTGCTAGGCATCTTACCCGTCTTTCCACAAATACAATAGGCGACAATAACAGATAAAATTCGATGCTCAAGTGCCATCGCCATGAATAAATTTCTTAACCATATTTCCCTGTACAAAAAAATATGAGCACATAGATAAAGTACATAAAAGACTTTAAAAGTCAATGAAGTAAAGCTCAAACTTTTCCCAAAATTTAAGAGCTAAATATGTAGAAAAATGCCCAAACAATGTTGTTAGGGCAATTTTTTTATCACCAGAAATAATTTCTTAAATTATAAAGATTGGAATTTGATTAGTTTTGCCTTTCTAGACTTATGGTATAATTAGGACTTATTTAGATTAGGAAAGAAATCATATTTATATGGTATTGATATATTAGGACTCTTGGATAGTTATCTTGTTTCCTTAGTGATTTACTTGTCATATATTTGTATATATCTTCTTTCATTGTGTATTAGGTCTCCTGAAGGGTTTGGACGGCTATATAAAGGGAAGAGGACGTGCATAATCAGCACACAAGAAATACCACAGATTTACAAGAGTCTTGAGAGAATTACGAGTCATTCAAGCACAAGTAGTCTCACTGCCCTAGATGCAATCTCGAATGTGACTACATCAGAGATTACATTCAGTCCTGCAAATTGTGTTTGTTAGCTTTTCATCCATTGTTTTTTTTTTTATTGTGATTAACGGAGTCCACACATGTCTATTGTTGGATGGATTGAATTACGTAGATCAGATATACTCTAGATAGGAGTTTTCGTTGAGTTTCTACTAGTTGGTTTTATTATTTTTCTATACGGAATCAAATGATTTTTACTAGTAGAAAGTTTCGCCATATTGGCACGTCTACAAGTTTGTTGGCTTGTAGACAATTTTTAATTCATGTGTCTTGTTACTGTTTTCAAAATTCTGCTGCATGTGGTTGTGAATGTGACCACATCTGCAATCACATCCTTTACCTGCAAAACCTTTTCTATTTATCCGTGCTATAATTTCTTCAATTGGTATCAGAGCCTACACTTGACGACACTAAGTGTTGATCCTGAGTGTTTGTTAGCATGGATACTCAAAATAACCCCACTTTTTGTCCACCATTCTTGATGGCTCCAATTATTCTATTTGGAAGGTAAAAGTTCGGGCCTACATCAAATCAATTGATGAAAGGGCCTGGCGTACAATCCTTACTGGGTGGTTAACTCCGAAACTCATTGATATTGAAATCTACAAGGACAAAGGAGAAATTGATTGGACTAATGATGAATTAATTTTGTCCAATTATAATTCGAAGGCATTGATGGCAATCTTTGGTACTGTGGATCAAAATATGTTCAAAATCATAGCAAATTTTACTGTTGCCAAAAGACGCATGGGATACTCTGCAAAGTCATTGTGAAGGATCTGCTAGTGTGCAAAAAACCAAACTTAGGTTGCTTAGCAATAAGTTTGAAAACCTTAGAATGCGTGAGGATGAGAATATCGCCACTTACAATGCCAAACTGTGTGATATTGCCAATGAAGCTCAAGCCCTAGGTGAACCTATCTCCAATGAAAATCTTGTGAGCAAAATGATGAGGTCTCTTCCTATTAGGTACAATATCAAAATTTCATCCATAGAAGAAGCCCACAATCTGTCCTCTTTAAGTCTCGAAAAACTTACTGGCATTCTTCAAACCTATGAGATGAATATGGCTCAACAGATGGAGAGTATAGGTCAAAAAGTTGCTTTTCAAATTGAGTCTCTTTTTCAACTTGAGTCCAAAGTTACCAATGATTTTTTGTGAAAAGCTGGGATTTCGGATTGTGATTCATTGAATCAGTTAGTACAGGTGTGACTCAAATTGTGACGACATTTGAACCCATATCCATTGTTGCATCACATTTTCACCTCTTGCGTGCGTTTTCCATTTTGTTGTTGCATTAGGCATATTAGGTTTTGCATGTCCTGGTGATTTTAGATTCCTTGCTGAGATTTGGTTTCCATATATAATCTGAGAATGATATTTTTCTCTTCCCAAAATCTTCAAAATCTTGATGGATATATTTTGTGGGTTGAACCGATTTGGAGGATCAGGGTATATCGTTTTTTTGATCTTATCATAAGTTGACATAATTTGGACACTTTGTAAACTAGAGTTTGAGATTAATTGGACTTCTGATTCCTTTCCTTAATATTCGATTTTAACCATGAGGAATTATTTCCTAAATAAAACTCTTCCTTTTATACTTCGATTTATGTGCCTGCCTATGACTCTTTTTAATCTCTATTTAGTTGCAGGTACTCGATTACACTTCTCCTACTATCTCTCACATCTTTCGAAGTATTTGTGTGGTTGAGATTTTTTTTCAGGTTCAAAACTCATCTTCCTCTCCATGGCCAGATTTGTTTCATCCATCAAAAACCTCTTTGGAAGCCCCAGCAAGTCATCTTCCTCCTCGCACAATTCCGACAGCCCGAAGTCTGACAAATCCATGGAATAAAGTACTGTTTTGAATGTTGTCAGAGATGGAACCCCATCTGACACTGCATATCCATCTTCCCAGAATCCGTCATCCTCTCCGCCTAAAGAAGGTTCGGTGCCCTCTGTGATCGCTAATACCCCTACAGAGGTTCCTGCAGACACCACTACACCTCCTTCTCCGAAAATCTCTGCACCAGAGTCCATCCAAGAAGCCCCTGCTTCGGGTTTGTAAATGTCCCTGCATCTGGGACTGCATCTCCCACTGATCACACCCAGGAACCAGGTACAGAATCCTATCTCCCTAAATACCCATCTTCTTCGAGTTCCACTCCTACAGCTATCATCCCAGTTGCATTTCAAGAAGAGGCCCTTGCCTCTGTTCTTCCCGAGGAAAAGGATAATGAAATTGACATCGACAACCCTCCGGATTTTGAGGTAATTCGCACTATTCATGGGCCTTTGGGAAACCCCAATGTGCGACATTTGAAAAGGCTTCGTGGATACTCTCTAGAGTATTTTGAAGATTCTGGTTCTATGAAGCAAAAGACTGGTTTAGGGGCCACTTCGAAGCAAGGGGGAGAAGATTTGTCTATTCCACACGTCACTTTCAGCGATTCAGATGATAATGTGAACCACTTTGTTGTTCGACCCAGAAAACATGTGCAGCCTGAGCCCAAAGATAGTCATGATGATGTTCCTTTGGCACAAATGGTTCGAGAAATCCAAGAAAGGCAAGGGTGTGGCCAAGGATGTGACCACATCTAAGCCTGCACCTACTGTAGCTGAGTCGAGTTCTGAGTTCGATGACTCTAGTGATGAGGATTTTGATGCCTCCAAGGAACTAGACACAGAGATTGATTATGAGATTATGGTTGATGAAGTTGGTGATGAGTTGATGGCTGAAGAACGGAAGGCGGCTGCTGCTGCAGATGCAGATGAGGATGTGATGTCATCCGACGACACATCTGACTCTAAGTTCGATGTTGGGAGAGCACATTCTGAGCTATTTTACACAGCTGTTGCAGCTTCCAGGTTTCTTGCTTTACTTCCCGTTCTTTTATTGATGAAAAATGCAGAGATTATGAGCACTTTGCCAAGTATAATCTGAATCGATTTTTTGAGGAACGAAATTTGTTGACCACGATTGATACTGCTCTCCCTTATATTGACACCGTGGTCAGTGAATTTTATGCCAACATGTCTACCAGAATTGATGTTCGACGTTCACCTAAGTTTGATAAGGTTTTTGTTCGCAATAGGATATATGAATTCAGTCCCTCAGTCATCAATCGATTCTTTGATATGCCCGATTTTGAAGAGAGTGAGGTGCCCTCTGATTACAATGAAATGGCTAGATTTCTAACTGGTGGCCGTGAAAAAGATTGGCCTACCCATCCCAAGAAGCTTATATCCTCCCGGCTTACATCCTTTTATGGGTTTTTGCACAAGATCTGTTGTGCGATTTGGTCTCCTTCCAAAAATAATTCCAATGTCACAAGGACACATGCCAAAGTTTTGTATCAAATTGGGAAAGGGCTGCCCTTTAATTTTGGCAAATTGGCTTTCAAGGAGGTAACATTCTTTGCTACAAGTGAGTCCAAATCCTGTTCCCTGCCGTTCCCCAGTCTCATCTATAAAATCCTGGTTTCTTAAGGATTTGAACCACGGGAGGGTGATCACTTCACTAACCAGCCTGGGGTCTTTCATGTTTCTCGACCCCTATTCAGTTCTCAAAATTGAATTGTTGATGTGCCCCTTGTCTATCCAGGAGATGCTCCACCTGCTCCCGAAACTCCTATCTCTGCTGCTTCTCCAAATGTTGATGCCCCTATTCCTGTGTCTGGTCCAGATGTGGTCTCGAATGTGGTTCCGGATGTTGGCAACATTCCGGCTCCCATTTTCTCTAACATCCACTCTCCTCGCTCATTGCCTTTTTACAGTACAAACCGGGGTTTCTTTGAGCAACAAATTTCTCACTTCACTGCTCTCCACTCTCAATTGCAACATATACTTGGCAATGTTTCTGGCCAAAAAGGGGGAGAGAACGTAGCTGGACCAAGCACTACTCAAGGGGGAGTTATGGCGACTGAGACGCCCAAGATCGATGCTCAATTCACGAAAATGTGCGCACCCAAGATGTTGATGTCACCACCATTAGCGGATAGGGTGAAGGCGATGAAAGTCTTCAGTTTGATTTTGAAGGACAGATGTATGCGAATGTGTCCACTGATGAACTTTATAATGTTTAATATGGGATGTACTAAACACTATTCTCCTGCTAGGTTTATTTGTTTTTGGTAGTTGATAACTTGATAAAACTCTCTTATGATATTTTTGTTGCAGTCATGAATATTGTAAGTCCAAGCGGCTACGATAATTTAGAGGGGGGGTGAATAGATTATCTCCATCTTTTCGATTATGCCCATTTTTTCGAACAAAACAAGCCAAGACAATAATAAAGCTGCGGAATGTAAACAACACGCGTCGATTTATAGAGTTGCACCCCACCTAGGGACTACGTGCTCTACCACCCCAGTATATCTGGGATGGGTTTCGAAAAAGAAAAAGAATTTTATTAATAACCAAAATTAATACAAATTCAACTTACAACACCTTGAAGAGCACCACACTCTTCTTCAACACCACCTTTGGAGATTACCACAATCCCCCTTTGAAGATTACCACAATCTTCCTTCAACGGCACCTTTGAAGATCACCACAATCTTCAATCTTGAAGAATACCAAATTCTTCAACACCTCAACAAGAAGATTACCACAATCTTCTTACACCTAACACCTAGATCACCCAAGTGTGTTCTTACCACAAGAACACTCACAAGGATATCTTGTGTTGAATGATAACCCAAAAATTCAAGATTACAACTCGATAATGAATAATACAATTGAGTGCAAGTGTAATCAAGAATGGCCTAGACCTCAAGAATGTGAAAATGATAAGTAGGCAAATTACAACAAGAATAATGACAATATAAGACCAAGTGTTTGCTTGAGTATTTCTTGTTGTGTTGCATTGTTCTCTCTTTTTTTGTTGTGCTTCAAATCTTCCTCTATTTATAGGAGATGATTGATACTTGATAGGCTCCTCTTGGAATCTGATATCTACAAAAACATTGCAATTAAAATCAAGATTATAGCTGTTAGAAATCAATCCCACAAATTAGGGAAAAGTTGTCTGCTGCACAACGGTTAGAATTTTAGTGTCAAACTTGAGGAGGCGACCGATCAACGAAATAAGATTTGAAAAGAACACAGCAAAAATCACACGGGGAGACCGATCCAGGGGGTGGTCGACCGGTCGCCCCCTAGGTTGACCGGTCCCCCTGACCATTTTTGAGGATTCAACGAGTTCTGTTTCAAGAAACTCGTTTCCAGGTACCGGTCGCCTCTTTGGTCGACCGGTCGACCTTCGAAATGAAATGTTGTCCCATTTTTGTCGAAAATAAACCACAAGAAATACTCCAAAAAATTAGTAAAAACATTTTAAATCGATCGGGAGTATTTTGGACAACATTAGAAATATAGTTTTGATGAAATAACACTTTAACACAAAATCATCAAAAGTGTTGTCCGATATAATCTTGGAGAAATACTCCTGAAAATATTTAGAACCATTTTAAATCATTTAAGAGTATTTGGACAACCTTTAAAAACATTGTTTTGGTATAAAAACAAAATCATCAAAATCATGATAAAACATTTATCAAACAATCTCCCCCTTTTTGATGATTACAAACCAAAACAATTTTAACGAGGTCGATTTTGAGAACAAAATAATTTTACCGGTTAAAAAGAACTATCCGTTGTGAGCGACAACATTCCACGCAACATAAACACAAGGATGGGAGTATAGATTTTCAAAAAACATTTTAGCAAAAGCTCCCCCTATCAAAATGCACAACAAGAGTAATATATAGCATAATACACCAAAAGCTAAAAGCTCAGCTTTTACAACTTGAGCTTAAGTATCAAGAGCTTATAAGCTCCCCCTGTTAACAAACCATCATTTACATAAATATGAGTCCATAATACATCAAATAGACAGAGTATAATCCACAACTTATGGCTTTTAATAGCCACAACTTATAGCTTCTTTCTCGAGCTTATTTTAGCTTCTTTGAGCTAATAAGCTTATAACCTATTTCTCCCCCTTTGGAATCATAAAAAATAACGTTAGCACGATAAAAACATCATATAATCATATCAAGGTGCACAACTAAACCGATGTATTGAGCTATTTGAACATTAAAGCTTATAGACCAAATAGGAGGAAAAAGTCGATCATACGACTTGTAGAAGCTTATGAAAACTCATTTGATTTGCAAAAAACATGATCTCTATAGATATATAAGACATTTGAAAACGAGAGAATCATGTATGTGATGAATTTTTCGTTGAAACATTTTATCGAACACTTGGCGGGCGTCAAAGATTGAAAAAGATATATATAGCCCTTGTAAATGTAATCAAACCAAGTTTTTCATCACCAAAAGCAATTTTATAAATATCATCCATCAACAATCATCATGCTCAACACAAATATATAAGAATTGCATCAAGAGATACACATATAAGCCAAGTTCTCAAGGGTTCAACCCAATTGAGATAAGGGAGTAGAATTCTTACCATTTAATCGGTGAATACGAGCAATGATGATGATAATCGAGCTAGGTAATCCCCAAAATATGAAATTTATGCAACAAAACTCGTTTGAGGTGAAATGTGTGTGAAAATGTCAAAGGGGACGAAAATAGAGATAAAAGGGCCAAAATACCAAAGTCTGGAAACAGAATGCAATATATCTGAAAAATCCTTAAGGGCGATCGGTCCAGGGCTTGGGCAACCATCGAGCGCGGTGGGCGGCCGGCCCCGCCTGGCACCACTTCGTTTCAATTGCTTCGAAAATCCGAAATTTGATTCAAAAATCCAATTTTTCGCCCCTAAGTTTTAAAACGTGTAAAATGCAAACGTAGACCTCATTCAATATACATTATGTTATAATCAAGCTCGAAATGATATAAAATACTCGGCGGTAGACGATTAAAAAAATCCGTGAGTTATCCCTGAGACGGAATTAAACGCATCTCAAGTTTTTGTTAAACATGCAATCCCTTAGATAAAGATATCGAATCTCAATATGTTTAGTTTGATTGTAACGAACCATATTTTGAAAAAATTGTAATCACCGAACTTGTTATCCCGAAAAATATGAACATTTTAAAATTTTGGATATACAAGCCATAAGAAGAAGTGCCTTTTAAATATTTGAACATTTCTTTTAACGGCACTTTAATGAGATTCGTTGGGATTATTTTTGAGCTCGAGCATAGACATAAGGCATATGGAATGTCGAGTCTATGGGAGTAATGAACGAAGATAAACATACTTCGATTTTGTTTGTCGACCGATATGCCTTCCTCAACCTTTGTCAATCTTTACATGGTAGTCATAGAGGTTGAGTTGGTTCTTTTTTCTTCAATGCCTCACTTCTTCTTTTGTATACTTTGAGTGTAGAATATAACCACCTTCTTGGCATTGTTGAACTTGAATTCCAATGAAGAAATTGACCTCCTCCATCATGGTCATCTTGAATTTACCTTGTAACAACTTAGAAAATATCTTGTACAAAACTTCATTAGTAGCACCATAAATGATATCATAAATTTGTACAAATAAGCATTCTTGCCCTTTTTCAAGAAACAAAGAGAGTAGATTAACTTTACCTCTTGTAAAATTATTTTGCAAAAATAGCTAAGTCTATCAAACCATATATGGGGTGCTTATTTTAAACATAATAAGGCCTTTTATACAAATCATTTTGGCCTAAGAATTTTCAAAACCCCGATTGTTTTTCATAGACTTCTATTTGAATGAAACCATTTTAGAGAATTGGATTTAACATCCATTTGGTAAAGCTTAAAATTTTCTTAAAAACAAGAATGGGCAAGTGAAATGCGAATAGCTTCTAAATTTGCTACGGGTACAAATGAATCATCAAAATCGATACCTTCTTCGTGACAATACCTTTGAGCTACTAACCTTGCCTTGTTCATCAAACTTGTTCCAAAATACCAAAAATTTCTGAAAAATCTCAACAAAGAATCTTGTACAGGAGCATAGTGATATCGAATGATAGAGACACTATAGCAAGTAACACATACTATGCTTAAAGAAAATCATCAAGAATATAATACAACATGTAAGTTCAAATAAGCTTGTAGAAAGCTATATAAGGTCTCTTTTGAAATATGAAAATACGAGAGCACATAATTGAGACCTCATTTACAAGAATCATATGAACAAGAGCTTTGACATAAGCATCCAAGAATAATGGCATTTATAAGTGCAATAAAATGCATAACTTAGTAGATCAATTGTTTTATCAAAACAAAATATAATCATTTACAAATCTTGGATAAAACAAGCTATGTCAAATAATGCCTTTTCAAAAAATCAAAACATCCTCTGAATGGCACTTGTATGAGATAAGCATATACGCATATGGCACAACATGTTTGATAAATGGTTTTATCATGATTTTGATGATTTTGTTTTTACACCAAAACAATATTTTTTTTAAAGGTTGTCCAAATACTCCTAAATGATTTAAAATAGGTTTTTAATATTTTCCGGAGTATTTCTTCAAGTTTATTTTCGACAAAATTGGACAATGCTTTTTATATGATTTTCTGTCAAATGTATTTACATCAAAACAATGTCCCTGTATATTGTCCTAATACTCCCGATTGGTCTAAAATGTTTTTACTATTTTTCGGAGTATTTCTTGAAGTTTATTTTCGATTTAAAATTGGACAACTCTTATGTTTCAGTCGACCGCCGCCCTATAGGGCAACCCATACCCGTGTTGAGTTGTGGAACGTAAAAGGGACGGAGGGAAAACCAGGGGCGACCGGTCGACCGGAGGTCGACCGGTCGCGACCGTGCCTCGAAGACAAATTCAAGAAGTCGTGTTCTCTGTTTTGCATTTTGCCTACCCCCAACCAGTCCAACATGAGGGCGACCGGTCCCCCTGTGTAAATTTCGCAGAAATTACATTTCAAACTTATCTTTACGCGACCGGTCAAACCCCTCTTTTGACAGCAAACTATTCGTTGAGTTTGCAGACAACTTTTCCTTAATTTGAGGGGTTGATTTCTAACAGCTCTTTTCTTCAATTGTCTTGGTATTTTTACGAATTCATGTCCCCAAGAGGAGCCTATCTTGTACAAGACATCTTCTATAAATAGAGGAAGAATTGAAGCAACACAACAAGAGAGAAAACTACAACACAACAAGATACACTCAAGAATACACTTGTTCTTACATTGTCTTATTTCTTGTTGTAATTTGCCTAGCTATTCACTTTCACATTCTTGAGGCTAGGATTTTCTTGATTACACTTGCACTCTATTGTATTATCAATTATCGAGTTGTAATCTTGAATTTGGGTAATCATTCAACACAAGATATCCTTGTGAGTGTTCTTGTGGTAAGAACATACTTGGGTGATCTAGGTGTTAGGTGTAAGAAGATTGTGGTAATCTTCTTGTTGAGGTGTTGAAAAATTTGGTATTCTTCAAGGTTAAAGATTGTGGTAATCATCACAAGGTGCCATTGGAGATTTGGTAATCTTCAAGAGAGATTGTGGTAATCTCAAAGATGGTGTTGAAGAAGAGTGTGGTGCTCTTCAAGGTGTTGTTGTAAGTTGGTGTTGTATTAATTTTTGGTAAATTAATAAAATCTTTTTTCTTTTTGAAATCCATCCCGGATATACTGGGGTGGTAGAGGATTAGGCCTTAGGTGGGTTGAACCTCTTTAAATCGACGTTTGTTGTTTACATTCCGCACCTTTATTATTATCTTTGAGCATTCGGTTTGAAAAAGAAGGTAAAATCGAAAAGATGGAGATAATCTATTCACCCCCCTCTAGATTATCGTAGCCGCTTGGACTCACAAGTGGTATCAGAGCTAAACTCTTTGGCAAGCTCGTTTCACATCGCGAGTAAAGAGGAACGATCATCGGCTACGAATGAAGTCTACCTTTTCGGCACCTCCACCACCAAGCCACCACTATTTGATTCTAAAAATTTTACATTTTGGAAAGAAATAATGGAATGCTATTTAAAAGGTTGCGGGTTTGATATTTGGAACATCGTCATCAATGGAGAATCCATTCCGATGAAAGACACACCATACAAAGCTTTCAAGGAGCTCAATGATGAAGAAAAGAAAATCATCTCCCTAAATGGTAAAGCTTTCAATATTTTATATTGTTCACTTACTAATTTGGAATATGAACATATTGTAGGAATTCGATCGGCACATGAAGTATGGGAAAAGTTAGAAGCCATCTATGGAATATTTGCAAATGAAAGGAGTCAAACAAAAGCATCTACTTCTCAAAGGGATACAAGTTCAAATCTAAGGAACAAGCCTTTTACAACTTCCAACTATGAAGTAGTCGAACAATGTTTTATGGGCATCGAAGAAGAAAACAAGGTATGTCTTAAACCCTCTACTTCATATGACATTGTCATTCAAAATGATTATAGTGATTTGCAAAATGATTTTGATGATCTTCAAAATGAATTCCAAAACTTACTAGTTAAGTACAAAAATTTGAAAAAGGAATTCATTATAGTGATTTGCAAAATGATTTTGATGATCTTCAAAATGAATTCCAAAACTTACTAGTTAAGTACAAAAATTTGAAAAAGGAATTCAATGTTTTGA
The DNA here is from genome assembly GCA_016081115.2 of Rehmannia glutinosa. NCBI lineage: Eukaryota > Viridiplantae > Streptophyta > Magnoliopsida > Lamiales > Orobanchaceae > Rehmannia > Rehmannia glutinosa. The sequence continues at coordinate 644,807 of JABTTQ020002742.1, read as the reverse complement.
AAAATGAAAAGGATAGTTTATTTACTTCCTATGAATCACTATCATGTGCTCACACCACCACACTTGACAAGGTTAGAAACCTTGAAAAACAAAATAGTACTCTTGTTGAGGATATTAATTGCATGAAAAATGATTTATCAAAATCCAACTTGAGTACCAATAAATTGCCCAATGTTGTGAATGTTAATGGTTGTGATAATTTGAATATTCAACTTGATCATAAGCCTAATATTGTCAAGCATATGAAAAAGAATCGAGTTCCTATGCATGTTAGTAATATTACTTGCTTTTATTGCGGTAAAAAGGGTCATATGGTAAATACTTGTTGGGTTAGAAATAGCTCAAATTATCTTTGGAGACCTAAAAGTCTCAAGACTAATCCCAAAGGACCCAAGCACTTGAGGGTACCACAAAACAATGTTATATTAGGTACCCGGATAAATAATAATCGAAGAAAATTCATACCGCCGAGAAAACATCAAATGACCATTTCATTTGATCAAAGGAGAAAACATTTTCAACAAAGTCATTTTCCAAGAAGAGGAAATAATCAAAAATGGGATAAACAAAATCCTTGGAAGTGGCAAAGACATCATCAACAAGATGATTTTCCAAGAGAAAAGACACTTTCAAAAATGGGAAAGCCACAATGCTTGGAAATGGAGCAATTGGAGAAACCATCATCAACAAGAAGTTTTTCAAAAGGGAAGATACCATCAACAATGGGAACGGCACAACCCATGGAAATGGCGTAATTGGTAACCCGTATCTTCCTATTTAAATATGCATTTTATCTTGTTATTATGCATGCTTTTATTTGTGTCTTAATTGCAAAACGAGTTTTCAAGTATTTATTTTTTAATTAAGGTCTTCAATATATATTTGTGCTTTTAAAATATTTTTGAAAAAGAAGACCTTATATGATGTTTTTAAAACTCTTGTGCATTTTTGTAGACTAAGTGTGTTATCATCTCTTAAGGATTTACATATTTTCACAAATGGCCATTTACGTCATTATTTGTCAATTAATGCATAAATTATCGAGGTACGTTTACTTGTGTTATTCTTACTCTTATAGACTCGATATATGTATTGTCATGTGCCTATGTGCTTGTCTTTCATAATATTTCATACAAGTGCCATTAAGAGGATTTTTAGATTTTTTTTGAAAGGCACTATTCGATATTTGATTGAACATATTTGCTTTGTCAACTCTTGTTCAAATACTTCTTTTAAATGAGGTCTCAACTATATGCTATCGGATTTTCAAATTTCAAAAGAGACCTTTTGTATCTTTCTTAAGCTTATTTGAACTTGCATGATTTATTAGATTCTTGATGATCTTCTAAATGCATAGTATGTGTTTCTTGCTTATATAGTGTCTTTTTCCACTATGCTCTTATGCAAGATATTTTGTGATTGATGATTGAGGCATGTATTTACACTTGGGATATTTTTTCTTGCTTATATAAGCCATGCCGGTAATGAGTTTGTTAAGTTGTGTAGATGAGAAATGAAGTACTCCAAATATTAGTTACCTCACAATATTTGGATATAAATGTTCTATTATGAACATCTTAGATCAATTGGATGCCCTATGATGATAGTGATGAAGAAGATAAAAAGGGTATTCCGGAACAAACTCGATGACCAAGGCAACAAGTTTGATGAACAAGACAAGGTTAGTAGCTCAATGATATTGTCAAGAAGAAGGTAATGATTTTGATGTAATATTTTCACTCATAGCACATTTAGAAGTTATTTGCACTTTACTTGTCCATTCTTGTTTTGAGAAAATTTCAAGCTTTACCAAATGGATGTTAAATCCAATTTTCTAAATGGTTTTATTCAAATAGAAGTCTATCGGAGTTTTAAAATTTTTTTAGGCCAAATGACTTTTATAAAAAGGCCTTGTACAAGTACCCAATATATGGTTTGACAGACTTAGCCATTTTTTGCTAAAATAATTTTACAAGAGGTAAAGTTGATACTACTATCTTTGTCTTTTGAAAAAGGGCAAAATTGTTTACTTGTACATTTTTATGAGAATATTTCTGGTGCTACTAATGAATATTTGTGCAAGATATTTTTCTAAGTTGATACTAGGTGAACTTGAGATGAGCATGATGGGGGAGCTCAATTTCTTGCTTGGACTACAAATTATTCAATGCCAAGAAGATGGTTATATTTCAAAAGAACTCTTGAAGGAGTTAAGCATTGAAGAAAGAAGAACCATCTCAACCTCTATGGCTAAAGATTGACAAAGGTTGAGAGGGGCATTGACAAACAAATTCGAGGTATGTTTATTCGTCTATTACTCCTTAGACTCGACATTCTATATGCCTTATGTCTATATGCTCGACTTAAAACAATCCCAACGAATCTCTTTAAAGTGCCGTTAAAAGAAATTTTCAAATATTTGTAAGGCACTTCTTCTTATGACTTGTTCATCCAAAGTTTTAAAACGTTATTATTTTTCAGGATAGCAAGTCCGGTGATAATAATTTTTCAAAATATGGTTCGTCATAATCGAACTAAACATATTAAGATTCGATATTTTTTTAAGGGGATTGCATGTTTTAACAAAAACTTGAAGATGTGTTTAATTCTGTCTCAAGGATAACTCGCGGATCTTTTTATCGCTCACCGCTGAGTATTTTACCTCATTTCGAGCTTGATTATGACATAATGTATATTGAATGAGGTCTACGTTTGCATTTTGCACGTTTTAAAACTTAGGGGCGAAAAATCGGATTTTTGGATCAAACTTGGATTTTTAGACAACTCAAACAAATGGGGTGGCAAGGGCAAGGCCGACCGACGCTCTTGCCCATGACCTATCGCCTAAGGGATTTTTGGTTTAAAATGGTTCTGTTTTCCAGACTTAGTATTTTTGCTTTTTGATTCATTTTTCGTCCCTTTTGCAAATTTCACACACAATTTACTTCAAATGAGTTTTGTTGCATGAATTACATAGTTTGGGGATTGTCTAGCTCGATTATCATCATCATTGCTCGTCTTTACCGATCAAATGGTAAGAATTCTACTTCCTTAATCTCAGTTGGGTTGAACCCTTAACTTGGCCTATATGTACTATCTTGATGAAATTAGTATGCGTTTGTGATGAGCTTATTGATTGTTGATGAATGATATTTATTAAATTGCATTTGGTGATGAAAAACTTGGCTTGATTTCATTTACAAAGGCTATATATATCTTTTTTAATTTTTGACGCCCGCCAAGTGTTCGATAAAACATTTCAATGAAAAATTCATCATCTACATGATTCTCTCGATTTCAAAAGTCTTATATATTTATAGAGATCATGTTTTGCTTATCAAATGATACTTTATAAGCTTCTACAAGTCGTATAATTCGACTCTTCCCTCCTATTTGGTTTAAAAGTTTCAATGTTCAAAATAGCTCGATACATCGGTTTAGTTGCACACTTTGATATGAATATATGATGTATTTATCATGCTAACATTCTTTTTGACGATTCCAAAGGGGGAAAAACAGGTTATAAGCTCTTTAGCTCAAAGAAGCTAAGATAAACTTAACGAAAAGAAGCTATAAGTTATGGCTTCATATAGCCATAAGTTGTCGATCATATTTAGTCCACTTGGTGCATTATGGTTATGTATGAATCATGGTCCATTGGTTGTAGTATGGACTTATATACGGTTCTAATGATGTCTCTTTGACAGGTGGAGCTTTTAAGTTTTTGATACTTAAGCTCAATATCGAAAAGCTAAGATTTTAGCTAAGTTTTTGTGCTATATGTATTTTGAATATCTCTACTCTCATCCTTGTGTTTATATTGTGCGGAATGTTGTCACTCTCAACGGATATTTAGTTTTGACCGGAAAACTTGTTTTGTTTTCGAAATCGCCTCTCAAAATTGTTTTGTTTTCAAAATCGGCCTTGTTAAATTGTTTTGGTTTGTAATCATCAAAAATGGGGAGATTGTTTGATAAATGGTTTTATCATGATTTTGATGATTTTGTTTTTACACCAAAACAATGTTTTTTTAAAGGTTGTCCAAATACTCCTAAATGATTTAAAATAGTTTTTAATATTTTCCGGAGTATTTCTTCAAGTTTATTTTCGACAAAATTGGACAACGCTTTTTATATGATTTTGTGTCAAATGTTTTTACACCAAAACAATGTCCTTGTATGTTGTCCTAATACTCCCGATTGGTGTAAAATGTTTTTACTATTTTTCGGAGTATTTCTTGAAGTTTATTTTCGATTTAAAATTAGACAACACTTATGTTTCAGCTCGACCCGCCCTATAGGAAACCCATACATGTGTTGAGTTTTGGAACAGAAAAAAGGGACGGAGGGAAAACCAAGGGGGGCGACCGGTCGACCCGGAGGTCGACCGGTGAGGGCGACTGGTCGACCCTATGGGCGACCGGTGCCTGAAGACAGCCTCAAGAAGCTGTGTTCTCTGTTTTGCATTTTGCCTACCCCCAACCGGTCCAACATGAGGGCGACCGGTCCTCCCTGTGTAAATTTCGCAGAAATTACATTTCAAACTTATCTCTACGCGACCGGTCGAACCCCCTTTGACAAAGAAACTATCCGTTGAGTTTGCGACAACTTTTCCTTAATTTGAGGGGTTGATTTCTAAACTCTTTTCTTCAATTGTCTTGGTATTTTTTTACAGAATTCATGTCCCCAAGAGGAGCCTATCTTGTACAAGACATCTTCTATAAATAGAGGAAGAATTGAAGCAACACAACAAGAGAGAAAACTACAACACAACAAGATACACTCAAGAATACACTTGTTCTTACATTGTCTTATTTCTTGTTGTAATTTGCCTAGATATTCACTTTCACATTCTTGAGGTCTAGGCTTTTCTTGATTACACTTGCACTCTATTGTATTATCAATTATCGAGTTGTAATCTTGAATTTGGGTAATCATTCAACACAAGATATCCTTGTTAGTGTTCTTGTGGTAAGAACATACTTGGGTGATCTAGGTGTTAGGTGTAAGAAGATTGTGGTAATCTTCTTGTTGAGGTGTTGGAGAATTTGGTATTCTTCAAGGTTGAAGATTGTGGTAATCTTCACAAGGTGCCGTTGGAGATTGTGGTAATCTTCAAGTGAGATTGTGGTAATCTCAAAGGTGGTGTTGAAGAAGATTGTGGTGCTCTTCAAGGTATTGTTGTAAGTTGGTGTTGTATTAATTTTTGGTAAATTAATAAAATCTTTTTTCTTTTTGAAATCCATCCCGGATATACTGGGGTGGTAGAGGATTAGGTCCTAGGTGGGTTGAACCTCTTTAAATCGACGTGTGTTGTTTACATTCCGCACCTTTATTATTATCTTTGAGAATTCGGTTTGAAAAAGAGGGTAAAATCGAAAAAATGGAGATAATCTATTCACCCCCTCTAGATTATCGTAGCCGCTTGGACTTACACAACATGTATCGAGTCTATGAGATGAATAACAATAATGAGCGTACCTCGATAGTTCATGTTTCTCTTGATATATTACGAGTCTATAACCATTGAATAAGATATGTAAATCCTACACAATTCTTAAACAAGTCTTGCACAAAATAAAAATGATATAAGTGTAGGCTAAAACAATAAAAGATATCAAAACTAAGCTCATGCCATAAAAATCCATAAGAGATGATAAAACAATTAAATCTAAGCAAATACACAAGAGTTTAATATAAGCATCATACAAGGACTTCTTTTCAAGGAGTTTTTAAAAACACAAATATATATTGAAGACCTTAATTTTAAAATTAAATATTTTGAAAACTCATTTTGAAAATATAGGCACAAATAAAGACATGCATAATAACTAAATAAAATGCATATTTAAATAGGGAGATACGGTTTACCAATTTCGCCATTTCCATGGGTTGTGCCTTTCCCATTTTTGATGATATCTTCCCTTTTGAAAATCATCTTGTTGATGATGTCTTCTCCAATTTTGCCCATTTCTAGAGTTTTGTCCTTCCCATTTTTGATAGTGTCTTTCTCTTTGAAAATCACCTTGTTGATGATGACTTTGCCATTTCCAAGTATTATGTCCTTCCCATTTTTTATTACATCCTCTTCTTGGAAATTTATTGTGGTGATGTCTTCTTCTTTGATCAAATGAAACGGTCATTTGATATCTCCTTGGCGTCATGAATTTTCCTGGATCATAATTTCACCGGGTACCTAATATGACATTTCTTTGTGGTACCCTCAAATGTTTGGGTCCTTTGGGATTAGCTTTGAGACTTCTAGGTCTTCAATAATAATTAGAGCTATTTCTAGCCCGACAAGTATTAGCCGTATGACCATTTTTACCACAATAAAAACAAGAAATAATTCTAGGAGCATAATGACTATTATGCATAGAGACCTGATTCTTTTTCATATGATTGACGACAATAGGCTTATGATCAAGTTCTAGTTTCGAATTATCACAATTATGAATATCAACACTTTTGGTCATTTTATTGGTACTCAAGTTGGATTTAGATAAATTCTTTTTTATGCAATTAATATCCTCAACAAGAGTACTATTTTCTTTCTCAAGGTTTCTAACCTTGTCAAGAGTGGTGGTGTGAGCACATGATAGTGATTCATAGGAAGTAAATAAACTATCCTTATCATTTTCAAAACATTGAATTCCTTTTTCAAATTTTTGTACTTAACAAGTAAACTTTGGAATTCATTTTGAAGCTCATCAAAATCATTTTGCAAATCACTATAATCATTATGCAATTCATTGTCATAAGAATTAGAGGGTTTAGAACTTACCTCGTTTTCTTCGAAGCCCATAAGACAATGTTCAACTTCTTCATAGTTGGAAGTTGTAAGAGGCTTGTTCCTTGAATTTGATTTTGTATCCACTTGAGAAGTAGATGCTTAAGAGTTGCTCCTTTCATTTGCATATACTTCATAGATGGCTTCTAATTTTTGCCATACTTCATGAGTCGATCGAATTCCTACGATAAGATCAAACTCCAAGTTGGTAAGTGAACAATATAAAATATTGAGAGCTTTACCATTTAAGGAGATGACTTTCTTCTCTTCATCATTGAGCTCTTTGAAGCCTTTGGAGGTGTGTAGTGTATCCATCATAGGAATGTATTCTCCATTGACGACCGTGTTCCAAATATCGAACCCGCAACCTTGTAGATAGCATTCCATTCTTTCTTTCCAAAATGTAAAATTTTTGGAATCAAATAGTGGTGGCTTGGTGGTGGAGGCGCCGGTAAGGTAGACTTCATTCGTAGACGGTGATCGTTCCTCTTTACTCGCGATGTGGAACGAGCTTGCCAAAGAGTTTGGCTTTGATACCACTTGTAAGTCCAAGCAGCTACGATAATCTAGAGGGGGGTGAATAGATTATCTCCATCTTTTCGATTATGCCCTATTTTTCGAACAAAACAAGCCATGACAATAATAAAGGTGCGGAATGTAAATAACACGCGTCGATTTATAGAGCTTCACCCCACCTAGGGACTACGTGCTCTACCACCGCAATATATCTGGGATGGGTTTCGAAAAAGAAAAAGAATTTTATTAATAACCCAAATTAATACAAATTCAACTTACAACACCTTGAAGAGCACCACACTCTTCTTCAACACCACATTTGGAGATTACCACAATTTCCCTTTGAAGATTACCATAATCTTCCTTCAACGGCACCTTTGAAGATCATTACAATCTTCAATCTTGAAGAATACCAAATTCTTCAACACCTCAACAAGAAGATTACCACAATCTTCTTACACCTAACACCTAGATCACCCAAGTGTGTTCTTACCACAAGAACACTCACAAGGATATCTTGTGTTGAATGATAACCCAAAAATTCAAGATTACAACTCGATAATGAATAATACAATTGAGTGCAAGTGTAATCAAGAATAGCCTAGACCTCAAGAATGTGAAAGTGATAAGCTAGGCAAATTACAACAAGAATAATGACAATATAAGACCAAGTGTTTGCTTGAGTATTTCTTGTTGTGTTGTATTGTTCTCTCTTTTTTTGTTGTGCTTCAAATCTTCCTCTATTTATAGGAGATGATTGATACTTGAGAGGCTCCTCTTGGAATCTGATATCTACAAAAAAATTGCAATTAAAATCAAGATTATAGCTGTTAGAAATCAATCCCACAAATTAGGGAAAAGTCATGTCACGCTGACAACGGTTAGAATTTTCTTTGTCAAACTTGAGAAGGCGGCCGTCGCTGAAATAAGATTTGAAAAGAACACAAAAATCACACGGGAGACCGGTCCGGGGGTGGTCGATCGGTCGCCAGTGCGACCGGTCGCCCCCTAGGTTGACCGGTCCCCACGACCATTTTTGAGGATTCAAGTTACTCGTTTCAAGAAACTCGTTCCCGTGTACGGTGCCTCTTTGGTCGACCGGCCGACGAAATGAAATGTTGTCCCATTTTTGTCGAAAATAAACCTCAAGAAATACTCCAAAAAATTAGTAAAAATATTTTAAATCGATCGGGAGTATTTTGGACAACATATGAAATATAGTTTTGATGAAATAACACTTTAACACAAAATCATCAAAAGTGTTGTCCGATATAATCTTGAAGAAATACTCCGGAAAATATTTAGAACCATTTTAAATCATTTAAGAGTATTTGGACAACCTTTAAAAACATTGTTTTGGTATAAAAACAAAATCATCAAAATCATGATAAAACATTTATCAAACAAATATGACCTAAAATGTGATTACATCTGCTTCGGTATTTTTACTCAGCATGATATTTAGGGGGAGTTGTTATATTTAGGGGGAGTTAGGTTGTTTTGTGCTTGATAAGTGTTTTGTCCAGAAAGGCAAAAAGGGGGAGATTGTTAGGGCGATTTTTTTATCACCAAAAATAATTTCCCAAATTATAAAGATTGGATTTTGATTTGTTTTACCTTTCTAGACTTATGGTATGATTAGGACTTATTTAGATTAGTAAAGAAATTATATTGATATGGTATTGATATATTAGAACTCTTAGATAGTTATCTTGTTTCCTAACATAAGTGATTTACTTGTCATATATTTGTATATATCTTCTTTCCTTGTGTATTAGGTCACTTGAAGGGTTTGGACGGCTATATAAAGGAAAGATGACGTACATAATCAGCACACAAGAAATACCACAGAGTTACAAGAGTCTTGAGAGAATTAAGAGTCATTCAAGCACAAGGAGTCTCACTGCCTTGGATGCAATCTCGAATGCAACTACATCTGAGATTACCTTCAGTCTTGCAGATTATGCTTGTTAGTTTTTCATCCATTGTTTTTTTTTTTTTTGTATTGTTATTAATGGAGTCCACACATGTCTATTATTGGATGAGTTGAATTAAATAGATCAGATATACTCTAGATAGGAGTTTTTCGTTGAGTTTCTACTAGTTGATTTTAGTATTTTTGTATACGGAATCAAACGATTTTTACTAGTGGAAAGTTTCGCCATATTGGCATGTCTACAAGCTTGTTGGCTTGTAGACAATTTTTAATTCGTGTGTCTTGTTACTGTTTTCAAAATTCTGCTGCATGTGATTGTGAATGTGACCACATCTGCAATCACATCCTTATTCTGCGAAACTTTTTCTATTTATTCGTACTTATAATTCTAGAAGATAATAGTATTCTTTTATAATTAGGTTAAATGTTAGCAGTACTTTTTGTAATTATCCCTGATGGAATTTGATCTTTCAATTGCTATGACAATAGGTGGCTTAGCCACCTTAGGACTAGTGTGATCGAAGGATCGCAGTGGATCTCGAAGTGGCCCTGTTAAATTTAGACTGGACTGTACTGAAAATTTAGTTTAAGGTCTAGTCCATATTAAAAAAATGAATTATATAAAAATTTAAAGTGCCAATAAATCTACAGCAACTGTCACTGGCAGAAATCATGCCTACGGCCATGATGGCAATTAATGACATATCAGTAACTTGCAGATTCTTGATCAGATATGAGGCTGTGTTTTAGTTGATTGAAGTATTTAGAGAACCTGTTGAATTCATGTTCTGTTTTCAAAGCTTGAAGCTCTTACTGTTTGACTGGGGATTAGCAGCATATCATCCTCATCAAAATTATACATCACGCCATCATCTTAAACAATAGGGATAATTACAAAAACTACCCTTGAGATTTTAGCCTAATTATCAAAAACTCAAGTTATTTTTATTTTAAAATTACAAATGCCCCTTCTTGAGGATACAATTTGTAAAATAAAAACAAATGACAATGTAATATTTGTAACTTTGAAAGATAAATTGGTATTTTATTGTAATTAAGGTAAACCTCAGGGGCGGTTTTGTGATGAACCCAAAACAATATTCAAGTACATCACAGCACAGTTCAAGACACTAGGGTCTAGGACGGTAAATTCTATTCCACCTAAGTGGGTTGGGTGTATGGCCCTTGGATCAAACACACACCCAAGTGGGTGTGTGTGATGATCCAAGGGTCATGACCCCATATGGATGACCACCCACTTGGATGGCATGGAATAAACCGGATAGGACATTATACCTGGTAGCTTTTGACAACTATGTTGCGAACAAAAATGACAACTTTTATGTAAATAAAAAGAACTTTCATTTGAATATGAAGAACAAGCTTGATAAGCTATGCGTTTTGATGGGCTGTGAGGCCCTTATGTTACAGGCACAGGATAAAGAATACTATGATAAAACAAATTCTCAACTAACTTCACCATTGCAGCTTCATCGGTCTCCGAGACCCAAAAATCCCGAGCACGACTCAAGAATCGTTCTTTGATGGTTCACGAGAAGTGTGCAGTTTAATAAAAACAAAAGATGTAATAATCCTGTTTCAATCAAAAATTCAACCTTGACTCGGAAAAGCGTTTGGAATAAACTGCAAAAATTTTGCCCTTGCTGAGGGGTCCGTCGAAAATCGACCCAAGACAGCAATTGTAGCGGTGCTGCTACCAAATTTCTCAATCCCCCGAGAAATCATACAAGTGTGACTAGCTTCAACAACTACCATTACATCTTCGCCTAAAAATGACGAAACCGTCTCAGCTATCTGCCTTGTGAGCCTTTCTTGTACTTGGAGTTTGAAACCATAAAAATGCACTATCGATTGTAGTAGGGATTTTCTGACAGGGTTGAAACCGTTCGAACTGTAAAAACCTATATGCACTACACCGTGAAAGGGAAGCAAATGGTGTTCGCATTGCGACCAGAATGATAAATTCAGCTCAGAACAGAGATGTTCGTCGTTAGAGTTTAAAGAAACGTATCCGTTTAGCTTCAAATCCAACTTAGAATTTTTAAAATTCATTAACCACTTGACAAAACGAGCTGGCGTACCTATAAGTTCTTTCCTTAACGGGTCCTCACCCAGAGAACAAAGTATTGAATTTACCGAACTAACCATTGCCGAATCCGACGGTCCAATTTTGCAACACGTATGAGATGGACACCAAGATTCTTCATCCAAAACTCTTGAGTGGACATCCTCGACATTTATACCTCGGAATCTCAGAAGACTGAGGAAATCGGACCATATATCCGTCATCTCGTTGTCGAAAACCCCCGAGCCCGACTTAACCAACGTTTTGACCCAACCCTTGTGGGTCGGGTCAAAGAGGGCCGACTCGAAATTGGGGAAATGAATGTGAGAACACTGGAGGATAACAGCAACTCCAGTTGGTCTGAAACCATGCTGCAAAGCTGCGCAGATCTCATCGGCCAATCGTTGTGGATATTGGAGACGTTTAGCGAAAACTTCAGCAACTCGAGAGAGCTTGCTTAGGCCCACGACTCTCTGACCAGATGGGACGTAACCTACATGACACTTGACTTGGAATGGAAGCAAGCAAGACTCACAATACGAGAAGAGATCAAGATCTCGGACTATTACGAGCCCACCCGTTCCGCCAGCATGGCCAGCTCGGCTTTCCAACCCAGCTTCAGGGAATAAAGCACCACTGACAATGTCCTTCACTTTTAGCTTATAACCTGGATATACATCAAAAGGTGAAAATCATATTATAAGCGTGAAGCTTTTGATACAAATATAGGTAATTACAAATACGACCCTTCAGATTTAGCCTAATTATAATTAAAAAAACAATTATCAAAATTACAAAGAACCCTTGACTTTTGTTTCTATTTTACAAGTTGCACGCCATTGAGGGGGTAATTTGTATAACAAATAGAAACCTTAAAAAGGTATTTGTAATACATCGGGAGGGGGGGGTTGTAATTTTAAAAGATAACTGTTTTTTTGGGTAACTAAGCTAAACCTCAGGGTTAATATTTGTAATTATCCCAACAACATAACATTCTTCTATTTGTAACTCCATAAATCATCAGAGAAGAGTATTAAAACTATATATAAAATGTGCTGGAGCCAGATGACAAACTAATAACATGTAGATTCTGTTAGAATGATAAGCTTGTCTATGGAACCGGGGGAGGGAGGAGGGTCATATAGGCAACCAATCTTTTATATAGTGATCTTTCCGCTATTAACAGGAATTTAAACTAAGTATATCCAATCTCCTTGCAGCCAAACCTCAAAATATATGGATAAGAAACAAGCTAAGTTCACAAGACCGGTGATTAATTTGCCGGTTCACCCAATCACCCGTCATTTTTTCCAAAGAGCTTTCTGAAGTTTGTCCACCAAACTCCAATAAATCGTATAAACCTCCAGCACTAGAAAAAGGAAGTGTAAATCTTTGTGCAATTATATGCTACCGTTACGATAGTCTTAACTATACTTTTAACTGTCTCCAAAGTCGCGAACGAAACTTAACCAATTAAATACATTTTAAGTAAAACAAGGAAAAAAAAAATCAGATCTATTTACCGCCATAACATTGAACAATATATTCGACTTCTTAACTAAAGTCATGATCCATCAGTAGTAATTAAAGGATTTAAGATCCAAAACACCACAGATCTCATCATATAAATCCTCCTTTTCATAAAAGTTAATAAAATCCAACAGATCCAACTGTATTGGGAAATTACAGTACTACAATGAATTAACTCATGCAAAATTAATAACAGAGATTTACAAAAGGGCAATTGAGATTTCACACCTCGAGTCCCTTCTCTAAGGGATTTGGCCACACGAAGAGGGGTCTTTTTCAGACCTTCACGGTCGAAATCTTCACCCAAACCCTGCAATAGAACTCTCACAGCCTCTTCAATTGCTAGTGTCTCAGGCTCTTCCTCAAAACCTAGCTCAACACAGCCCCCAATATTCACTCCATTTCCCAGTTCCACATCATAATGTCCCTCATCTAAAGCGCCCATTGACAAACAAAACAAATCTCAGTTAAGATAACAAAACCCACCAATGATTCAGCCTAAAGATTCGAATTTTTTGGCTCCCAATATCGAAAAATGACAAAATATTCAAATTTAAGGAACCCCAGATGGAAAATATAACCCCCAATATAAATAATTGCTGCAAATCAAACAATAAAACCCGCTCAAGATTCAGCCTAATGATTTCCAAGGCACGCCAGATGAAAATAATAACCTAAAACACAAACAAGTCCCACAAATCAAACAAATAAAAACAGATTTTTGAAAAATTGCTACAGCATAAAAAAATTACACTGCAGCCAGAACAAGAATTGGGTAGAGAGATGAAGGGCTGTTATTAAGAGATGAGGAAGAGGGTGAGGGGTGTGTGTCTCTGCAAATCTTTTCAAGTATATAAAACGTAGGGTTGCCATTGAATTTTGGAATGTGTGGAAGGAATTTCAATTTTTATTTTTATTTTTTTGTTTTTCTCATTTTTTACCAAGAATTGCTTAGATTTGGCTCATCAGAAAATGGGACCCAAAACGAAAGGGTGATTTGTACCATGGCCGTAAGATATGGGTCGGCTATCGTTTTCAAATATGTATTTTCTGTTTTGTACTTGGAAAAATATGGCCCAATAGATCATGGTGGCGGTCAAGCTCTCAACAAGACTTTGGCGGTTGGTGGCTCGTGATACTTGGTAAGAAATAAAAATGATTTTCAGTTATGATTACAAATTTTTAGCATTTTTCAATTTCCAACATCAAATTTGGTATAATATATCAACTTTAGTTTTTTGATGTAAAATTATGTCCAAACTCACTAGTCACTACTGTACATCAAATTTCTTATCACATGAATATTGTTTACTTATTTTTATTTTCTAATTATCACCATCACTTTTTTAATCATATAGTTTTAAATCTTATTACTAATAATTTCTTTAAACAAAAGGTGTACAATTAATATTAATTTAATTAATTATCTCACAAAAATAAGCATTATAATTAATATCACAGTAAAGAAAATAATACATTACACACCACGTACAGTAAAAAGACTTTCCCAATAACGAATATAAAAACTAAAATAGAAAGACCAATACGTTCTTGTCTATAATTTGTATAGCATTTTTTTTTTAAGTTTTAGTTTTAAATGTTAATATTTTATTTTAGTTTTGATTTGGTGCAACTAATGTTAGTTTTCTGCATCATATTATTATTTGTTATTTAGTAATTATTATAATTTATTATAAATATTAAATCATATAATTCATTATTTAATTTCAAAAATATAATTAAAATATAAAAATTAATACATGAAACTAAATCATAAATTAACTAAAGTACAATATGATATATAGATGGAATTAAAACTTAAAGTAGAAGAAATCGGAGGCAAAATGTGAATATTTGTATTACACTAAATTAGGTATAATACTGTTTATTACACCAAACTCCACCTAACTTTTGACGTTGACTTAGGAGTGAATTTTTCACATGTTGGATTTGATATTTGGATTACAATTGCACAAAATTAGCAAATTCATAGCAAAAGTGAAGACCTTCCATATAGCAGCCATGGCCCATCACTGTGCGGAGCTGACAACAAAAGCCCACTCGGATGGGCTTCTCCCCAACTTTTTTCTAGGGAAAATGACATGAATATCCTATTTTCCATACCCAATCCCTGCACAATTCCTATTTTCTGCTGATTTTGGACAAAAATACTATTTTCCGCTGAATTTTGACAAAACTACCCATTTTTCGCTATTTTTTGACAAAAATACCCATTTTCCGCTGATTTTTTTCGTTGGTTTCTTTGTTGTTTCAAACATGTTTGTTGTTTCTTTGTTGTTTCATACCGGTTTCATTTATATTTCTTATATGTTTTACTTAGCCAACTTTTCATTGAATTCCACAGTTGCATGGAGAAAATCTCAGTTGTGGTATGCCACAATGGACAATGGGAAGAAAATAGAGAGTATACCAACTTTCAAATAACAAGAATACTGATTCCAATGGATTGCACATTCAGCACCCTAAAAGAAATCTTGGAACAACAAATTCAATTCAGAAAAAATTGAGCTTACTTGTCCATCATCGGCTACGAGAAATGGACACGACTCCACTGCTAGACCAAAAAATACTTTGTATTGACTTCCAACATCGTAGAATTTTTGAATGCATCAACTGTAGCGGGGAAAGACCTACTAGTAACAACTTTACTAGAGTACGTGAGATCTTTAGTTCAAGATTAGGCATGCAGCCATCGAAATAAAGCAAGATCAACATTAACAAGGATGACAAAAACAAAAAAAAAAGCTGAAGAGTATATGGGGAAAAACTACGCTATTTCTCTAAATTTAAAAGTAATTTACTACAAAATTTTATCACATGATCCCCTGTTTCACAATTGTTTCTTACATGTTTCATTTATGTTGCTTACATGTTTCAACTGATTACACCATCATTAAGATTTACGTAACAACAATTCTCTAAAATCATTAGGAAGTCGGTTTAGTGATTTTAGAAAAGTCATGAATGAACCTTCTATAGAATCCGGCGTGCCCTAAGAAACTTCTGATTGCCTTTTCATTTGTCGGAGGTGGGATTTCTCAATTACCACAATCTTTGCTCTGTCTACTTCTAAACCTGCAAAAGAAACTCGATGGCCGAGTACAATGCCATCTCGTACCATAAAATGGCACTTCTCCCAATTCAGAACAAGATTAGTTTCTTCGCATCTCTGTAACACTAAATAAAGATTGTGAAGGCAATGATCAAAAGAATCTCCAAAGACAGACAAATCATCCATAAACACCTCAATAATTTTCTCAATAAGATCATGAAAAATAGGCATCATGCAGCGCTGGAAAGTCGCGGCCGCATTACATAATCCGAATGGCATTATGCGGAATGCAAACGTACCACAGGGACATGTAAATATCATTTTCTCTTGATCTTCCGGTGCAATCATGATCTGATTGTACTCGGAATAACCATCCAGAAAATAATAATAACCAAATCCTGCCAAACGATCTAACATCATATCAATAAAGGGGAGGGGAAAATAATTTTTACAAGTAGCATCATTCAACTTCCTATAATCAATACACATATGCTACCATGTAACTATCCTAGTAGCAATTACCTCATCATTTTCATTTTTTACTACTATCATCCCTCCATTCTTTGGTACCACTTGTATCGGGCTCACCCAAGAACTATCGGATAACATACACAATCTGGGGTGGCAATTTGAGGCCACGACGATTGGCCACATGAATGAACACGACCGCGAAATTATAGGGTTTGGGTTGGGGCTTATCGGATTCGGGCCATTATCGGGTTGGCACAATAAGGCACGATAAAAATCGGGCTGATATCGGGCTGGCATGATAAACACGATAAGGCACGATAATTTTTTTAATTATTAGTAAATAATTATTTATATGGGTAATTTAATAATAATTGATTATTTTTACTTGACTATTTTTATTAATAATTTATTAGAATATATGTTTTAAGTATTAAATATAAAGGATATAAACAAATCATAAGTTTTATTTGTTAACGAGCTTAACGGGCCAATCGGGCCTAATGGGCTTACCTAAATAAATTTGACAACTTTCCTTATCGTGCTTATCGTGTCGTGCCGTGTTTATCGTGTTTTTAACGTGTCGTGTTCGGGTTTAAATTTCAGGCCCGTTAAGCTTATCGTGTCGTGTTCGTGTTTGGGCTTATCGTGCTGTGTCGTTATCGTGCCAGCCCGATAACAGCCCGACACGAACGATCTGCCACCCCTAACACAATCTCGACATCTAACCACTTTAAAACCTCTTTCCTGACAACTTCTTGCATAATAGGATTTAATCGTCTTTGATTCTGCAGTGAGGGTTTATACACATCTTCCATACAAATTTTATGCATGACAGTCGATGGAATTATGCCTTTCAAATCAGATATAGACCAACCTAGTGCAGACTTATATTTTCTCAACACCCTAAGCAGTTTATCAAGTTGAACCGAAGTTAAAAGGGAAGATATGATTACCGGATTCGTGTTTTTTGCACCAAGGATTGCCTATTTGAGGTGCTCAGGTAACGGTTTGAGTTTTGGGGTCAAAATCAATTGTTGGGTTTCACGCACGGGCTGCTCGTGCGTGACGCGCCTGAGCCGTGCATTGTTCGAATGGCTTCTTTTAATTCTTTCTTCATGTTTTTGCCTCTCGCGCTTTTCGGGAGGTAGAATCTCAATGTCGTTGTCATTGTCATCACCATTTTGCAGCTTCAACTTAGCATGATTGTGAAGCAGATGACTGAGCCTTACTTGTTCATTCTCTATCTCGAACGCTTCGACGTCCATAGCCTCCCCAACAATAAAGTGCTTGGAATAACAAGCAACAAAAATTCTCATATTCACTACAAAATAAATAAAAAAAGATACACAGTCAGATAGATAACACAACAAATCAAAAACAATAAAAAAGAATAAAATAAATGGAAAATACATAAAAGAACAAAAGAAACATAAAAGAAACAACTTCGAAACAACATCAAAACAAACGGACACTAACAACAATTCTAAAGATGTCACTATCATTTAGCTATTTGCGTCTTTTTTCATTTCACCAAACTTGGAAAATCAGTAAAATCATTAGGAAGTGGTACCGACAAGAAACTTCACTAAGTATGACATTTGACAACAACAAAGGGAACACTAGCAACATATTGAACAAAAATCTTAGCCTATTAGCACAAGAAAGCAGCCAAATCAGACATTAACAACAATTCTAAAGATGCCACTATCATAAACCCACTTCATACATACAAATAACCAAACAAATGATAAACTTCAATAAACTTAAAAACCAAATCATTATTTTTATAAACCTAGTGGCCAAGTGAGTCGTGGATTGCAGTACGACAGATTTCACTAGCTTTCTTCCCAGGGCAAACAACATCAACAGACAGACCATATGCCAGCAATGCTTGAAATGGAACCATCACCTAAACAAGGGAATCACAATCACTTTACCGCACATTTTTCAATCAATCAATTCATACAAAGATCCGTGAAAAATAGTTGAAAGAATGAAAAAAAACCAATAAACCCAATTGTCACCTCGTAATCCTCGATATAGTCTCCGCACAACAATAGAACCCTTTTCTGGCCGGCCATTTTTCTGTTCCGTCTCTTTTTCTTGCACTATTATTTCTTCTACGTGTATTGTGTGTGTGTGTGTGTGGAGGAAGTTTGAGGATGATCCTCTGCTCAGCTTACATACACTGAAACAGTTCGAGAATGATTCTCTAAAATCATTAGGAAGTGGAGGAATCGGTAAAGAATAGTGTTGCGGTCCAAGGAGGAATCTTCATCGGAAAGGGAGGTGATGAAACCAAATGTAGGGTATTTTTGTCATGTGATGGGAGCGGGTGGGGTATTTTTGTGATGGGTGGGTATTTTTGTCTTTTCCTAAAAATTAGGGTATTTTGTGTAATTTCCTCTTTTTTATTAGTAAGTTGGGAGTAGTGGGTGGAGGGGAGGGGATAAATTTCAAAGAAATTGAAAGATACAAGATTCGAACCCTGGTCAACACCCTTTTAAAGAGTGAGTGATACCACTTGAGCTACAAGCTCGTGGTGGCTTCTCTCCAACTTGTGCTGGGTTCATTATCAACTGAATATGGAGTTAATAGTACCTAATATTTCGATCAAATATTTTTATGGGAAAAGAATAGGAATACCCAATCCCTTCTAAATCCATTGCTCACTTAACCATTTCCAACTACACTCCCGCTAAAAATTTGGACCAATATACGTTGTGCAGTGTATAAGAGCATATTGTTGCTCCAAAAATCACGGTGCAAACAGATCCACAATCAAAATTCAAATCTCCATCACAACACATAACAAAAACCAGAAGCAAAACACAGATCGCAGGAAAGAAAAAGGCGGGAAGAGACCTGTTCGAGTTAACAAATCAAACTGCAAATCAAGAGGAAGAAGAAGAACAAACCAGGTAACAACAACACGATCTGTTTATTTTATTCTGAAAAAACATTGTTTCGATTAGTTTCATGATTTTCCACATAGAAAATGAGAATTCAATATGTATCGGATGAATTTGACATTGAACCAGGAGTTTTGCATGAGAATTTGAACAACCTGGCAGTTTTGAGCTTATAAAATGCTTATCTTGTTCGAATTATAATCCAAACTTCTACAAAAATTGCTTCTCATGAATATCTACAAAACAAATGTGTGAATCTCAAAAATCTGAATGCAATACATTAGGTAATTATTTCACATATGTTTCTTTGTTGTTTCATAATTGTTTCTATTGGCAATGCTTCACCTAATACATCACATTGCTTCTTCCTGTACATGAAACATTATTTCATATTTGTTTCATTTATGTTTCTTATATGTTTCACATAGGCAAATTTCATTGAATTCCACAATTGCATGGAAAAAATCCCAGCGGTGGTATATCACAATGGACAATGGGAAGAAAATTGAGATTATATCAACTTTGAGATAACAGGAATACTGATTCCAATGGAATGCACTTTCAGCACCCTAAAGGAAATCTTGGAATAACAAATTCAATGCAGAAAAGATATAGAAACAATGCATATTAAATACAAATTGATAGAAGTTTTGCCACCATTTATGTTCGAAAATGATTACAATCTAAAGTTCTACCTGAAAGTGAAAAGAAAAGAAACAAACTGGATGAAGTTTCCTCTGTGCATAGATATAATTTTGAAATCAGAAGGCCAATACCTTTCCAAATCAAAAGACCCAAGCCTACAAGTAACAACACAACAAAATGCAATGGAAGGAACGAGCATCATATCAGTAGAGAGCTCCCTGATGGAAAACATGGGCCAAAATATGATTGACTACATCGACTATGCAAACCTAATTAGCAATAATGTAGTCGGGGAAACAATGGAAATCCAAGAATCTAGAAATGGTGAGAAATAATTCCAAAAGGGAGATGTCTACAACACCAAGGACGAATTGATAAAACATATCCGTTGTTATGCTTTGAAAAATCACTTCCAATATAAGGTCAAGAAGTCGTGCAAAAGCAATACTACATAACGTGCCTGGATGAAAATTGCAATTGGCATTTGAAAGCCTCGTCAACATCAGGGACGTCAAAGTTCATAGTAAGAAAATACGATACAAACCACACTTGTCCGCTGGATTAAGAGAATGGACGACAATAGACACACCTAATGTGTGTAAAATATACGTGCATTTTGGGGCTTAAAATGATACATATTTGATGCATTTGCACGCATATTTAGTATATTTTTAGTTGGTTTCCTTAGAAGGGCATGATATTGCGTATTCTTGTAACTTTTCACAGGAAACGAAGCTTAAAATGAAGAAATATCAGTTAGAATGCCCAGATAGGACTGACGAATACGAAGGGAAGATCAAAATGACGAAGAAAATGGACAAAAACAATTCACATGGCCGGATCGTGTGGTGTCACACGACTGTGTGAAAATGCCGATGTGTAAGTGACAGAACCGTGTGAAGAAGCGGCAGAAATAGGGGATGGAACCTTGTCACACGGCCAGACCATGTAGGCCAACACAGGCGTGTGGGAAAGGGCTGCGCAAGACACCATATGGCCGTGTGGTGTCACATGGCCAGCCCATGTGGGACTCTGCCGACGCGTTATTTTTGAGTTCTTTTCCCGTTCAAACTCTACAAGTGATCTCTCCAAGCATCTATAAAAGAAATCCAAGGCATGCACTAAAAATCATTGATTCATACAACATATAACACATCAAATTATGCAGGAACACAAGATTCAAAGTCTTCTGAGACAGGAGGGCTAGGTCGCGAAGAACACCACAAGGCCTTTCGCATCTAGCACAAGAGCTTCGAAGGCTTAGGAATGGAATCAATCCTGACAAGAAGGGGTTTTCTTTCTACGTCTAAATCTCTTTTCTATGCTTAAACGATGTCATAATGTTGATTTCTAATTTTTCTATGAATTTGTTACCAATGTTTGGCTAATCTTTCGGATCATAGTGGCATAATCAAAACTGTGGATTCATGTTAAATCTTGATTAATTGTTTTCTTAATTGATTCATATTTTCTATTTTATGAATTCGAGTGCTTATTCTTAATTGCTTGTTATTTGACCGGGAATAATTTGCATGTCATATTTGTTAGTGCGAGATTCGGGAGAGGAGTTCTAACAAAGACCGAAATTGATTCAGACATAAACAGGTGTAACGAGTCGGGAGACCTACAACTGTTTGTGGGGAGTCATTCAATTCATAATTCTTTTAGGATTTAATAATAGTTGTAACGTATCGGGAGATCTACAATTGTTATTAATCTAATATTTATTTATCACTTGGGAGGGGAATAGACTATCTTAGGAATTGAACCCATAGAATTGCATGAATTGGTTTTGAAACTTTAATTGGATTTAATATTGAAGAAGCATGTTAGGATTATGTGCCTAAGGTTGCTCCTGTAGTTGTTGAAAATACTTGTGGGATTCGCAAGTTTATTTAATTTTATGTTATTTTTGATTTTTAATAAAACTTGATATTCGATCGCTTGAATAAAATTAGAATGCGATGTTATTATAGCCTAAGTGTTTCACATATCAATCCCTGAGGAATACGACCTTGCTTTCCATTATTCTATAAACTATACTGTACACTTGCAGTTGTATGATCCAAAAATTTTTGTTGAACAAGTTTTTTGCGCCGTTGCCGGGGATTGATGGATTCTACTTAGATATAGTAATAAATAGTTCAATCTTAATTGAAGCATTTTTTTTTGTAAATATTGTTTTTTCTTTTTTTGATTTTTGATTTATTTTTTCTCTTCTTCGTTTCTAACATCGTTTTTGTTGAATGCCAGACTGAAATCTTTGGAGATACAAGTAGCCTAAATTGCAACTGCATTGGGAGGCCAACATCAAAAAGGCAAATTCCCAAGCGATACTGGACTTAATCCGAGAAAATAGTGCAACGCCATTCGTCTAATGAATGGTATAGAATATAAGGGCTCAAGGGTTTCAACCGACACGGTTCAATGACAGTGATGTTAGAAATCTGAAGTCTAGCTGAAGACGTAAAAGTTAGCGCTTTGTGGGAGGCAACCCAAGAGACGTCGCGAAAAACTCCGGGGTAAAAAAAACAAAACAAAAACAAAACAAAAAAAAGAAAAAAAAAAAAAGAAAAAAATGAAAAAAATGAAAAAAAAGACAAACGCACACGGGCGTGTGGATGCACATGACCCGACCGGCAATCTGCTTCTCCAATTTCAAATTTGACGGACGAGCTTCCCAGCTTCACTAGAATGATCCTCATTCTTTTGATAATTTCCTCATATGTTCGGGACGAAACATATTTTAAGTTTGGGGGGTTGTCAAATAAGCGTAATTTAGTATTTTCTTGCATTTTGCATTGCATTTAGATTTGCATGTAGAGCATAAAAATTTGCACAAAACAATTCGATTTTTTTAGATTTTTATGTTTTTTTTATTATTAGCACGTTTAATTGCTTTTGTGTGTGAATTTTAATCAAGATTTTCGAAAATGCCCAGCTTTCGTTTGATTTTACTATGAGCATTTTATGGAATGAGATAACATACCTCTGGGAATAACGTGATGAATTGTTGGGAGGATGTCATTTATTTGCTTAGAATTAGTTGAGAAAATTGGGTATTTGAGCATGTTGCGAAAAATAAGCATGTGAGCTTTTGTGCCTTAAACTGCTTTATCTTATGCAACTTATTTGTTTTTCTTGAGTGTGTCATTCATGATTGATAGAACTATAGAACTTGCTCTGGTATCTTCATTGAAGCCATGCGAGTGTGCAATTTTTGAAAATGATTTAAGGACATCTTTGTTTAGCCTACTTAGCCAAAAAATCCTACCTGTGAACTCATGATTCCCTAGTTAGCCAATTTTGAGCCAAAACTTTTATTCTGAGCCATATTGATCTTTAAAATTGCAAAATGATTTTATCCCTGAAATTTCTTGAGCTTATAGAAAATAAATAAGTTTGGGGGAGATGTGGTGAGAATTTATGAAAAAAGAGAGGAAGTTGGCAAAAGAATGAGGGATGAGCAGTATCTGGGTAAATGATAAAAAATTACATGAAGCTCGAAAAAGAAAGAAATATCTCTGAAAAAAGAAGAGAAAATCGAGCAAAGTATAAGAAAACAATTTGTGAAACATTGTGAAAAATAAGAGCTTGAGGCTAAAAAAAAAAGAGAAAAGGCAAAAAGGCCTAAGAATGAAAAAGAAGAAACAAGAGTGGAGTTGAGTTGAAAAAGAAACATATCTTGAAAAAATGAGTATTATGCTGAATTTGGATTGGTGAATTGAAAGTCTGTGCGCTTAAATTCTATTTTCTCAAGCCAAGTCACATTAATCCAAATTTTTCATACCCTTACCAAAGAGCCTACATTACAACCTAATGAAAAGTTCTTTTTGATTCTTAGATTGTGACCACAAAAATATTAGACGATTTGCAAGCCTATGGTAGTTCTACTTTCATTGAATTGAATTTGAGCATAAACACTATCCATACACTTTTGAGAGTCGAGTAATACACTATCTACTTGTGAGTTGCGATGTCAAGTACCCAAGAGAGTATTGACCATGCCGAGTTTATGAATGATGACTTCTTGATTATAAATTACATGGTTTTCTTGAGTATGGAGTCGAATGAGATTTAATGTTCATAGTGTTCTTGTGTGTTCTTTTTACCCCTTGATATTATTTTTCTTAATTTGCTCGAGGACGAGCAATGCTTTAAGTTTGGGAGATTTTGATATGTGTAAAATATACGTGCATTTTGGGGCTTAAAATGATATATATCTGATGCATTCGCACGCATATTTAGTATGTTTTTACTTGGTTTCCTTAGAAGGGCATGATACTGCGTATTCTTGTAATTGTTTATAGGAAACGGAGCTTAAAATGAAGAAATTTCATTTGGAATGCCCGGATAGGACTAACGAATGCGGAGAGAAGATCAAAATGACGAAGAAAATGGACAAAAACACTCACACGGCCGGACCATGTGGTGTCACACAACCATGTGAAAATGCCAGTGTGAAAGTGACACAACCGTGTGAAGAAGGGAAAGAAACGGGGGAAAAACTTTGCCGCACAGCCAGACCGTGTAGGCCCACATGGGCATGTGGGAAAGGGTTGTGCAAGACACCACACGGCCGTGTGGTGTCACACGGCCAGGCCATGTGGGACTCTGCCGACACATTTTTTTGAGTTCTTTTCCCGTTCAAACTCTACAAGTGATCTCTCCAAACATCTATAAAAGGGACCCAAGGCTTGCACGAAAAATCATTGATTCATACAACGCATACAACACATCAAATTACATAGGAACACAAGTTCGAAGTCTTCTGAGAGAGTAGGGCTAGGTCGCGAAGAACAC
This sequence comes from Rehmannia glutinosa, assembly GCA_016081115.2. Lineage (NCBI taxonomy): Eukaryota > Viridiplantae > Streptophyta > Magnoliopsida > Lamiales > Orobanchaceae > Rehmannia > Rehmannia glutinosa. Next base: position 620,046 of record JABTTQ020002742.1, on the reverse strand, counting down.
CACAATGCCTTTCGCATCAATGGGAGCACAAGAGCTACGAAGGCTTTAGGAGGGGAATCCATCCTGACAAGAAGGGGTTTTCTTTCTATGTCTAGATCTCTTGTCTGTGCTTAAACGATGTCATAATATTAATTTCGAATTTGTCTATGAATTTGTTACCCATGTTTGGCTAATCTTTCGGATCTTAGTGGCATAATCAAAACTGTGGATTCATGTTAAATCTTGATTAATTGTTTTCTTAAGTGATTCAGGTTTTCTATTTTATGAATCCGAGTGCTTATTCTTAATTGATTATTATTTGGCTGGGAATAATTTGCATGTCATATTTGTTAGTGCGAGATTCTGGAGAGGAGTTCTAACAAAGACCGAAATTGATTCAGACATAAACAAGTGTAACGAGTCGGGAGACCTACAACTGTTTGTGGGGAGTCATTCAATTCATAATTCTTTTGGGATTTAATAATAGTTGTAACGTATCGGGAGATCTACAATTGTTATTAATCTAATATTTATTTATCACCCGGGAGGGGAATAGACTATCTTAGGAATTGAACCCATAGAATTGCAGGAATTGATTTTGAAACTTTAATTGGATTTAATATTGAAGAAGCATGTTGAGATTATGTTCCTAAGGTTGCTCCTGTAGTTGTTGAAAATACTTGTGGGATTCGCAAGTTTATTTAATTTTATGTTATTTTTGATTTTTAGTAAAACTTGATATTCGATCGCTTGAATAAAATTGGAATGCGATGTTATTATAGCTTTAAGTGTTTCACATATCAATCCCTGAGGAATACGACATTGCTTTCCATTATTCTATAAACTATAATGTACACTTGCAGTTGTATGATCCAAATATTTTTGTTGAACAAGTTTTTTGTGCCGTTGCCGGGGATTGATGGATTCTACTTAGATATAGTAATAAATAGTTCAATCTTAATTGAAGCATTTTTTTTGTAAATATTGTTTTTTCTTTTTTTGATTTTTGATTTTATTTTTTCTCTTCTTCATTTCTAACATCGTTTTTGTTGAATTCGAGACTGAAATCTTTGGAGATACAAGTAGCCCAAATCGTAACTGCAATGGGAGGCCAACATCAAAAAGGAAAATTTCCAAGTGATACTAAACTTAATCCAAGAAAATAGTACAACGCCATTCGTCTGATGGATGGTACAAAATATAAGGGCTTAAGGATTTCAACCGACACGGTTCAACGACAGTGATGTTAGAAATCTGAAGTCTAGCTGAAGACGTAAAAGTTAGCGCTTTGTGGGAGGCAACCCAAGAGACGTCGCGACAAACTACGGGGCAAAAAAAATGAAAAACAATAAAAAAAAATGAAAACAAAAAGACAAACGCACACGTGCATGTGGATGCACACGACCCAACCGTGCGATCTGCTTCTCCAATTTTAAATTTGACGGACGAGTTTCCCAGCTTCACCGGAATGATCTGGGTAAGTACTCTTTAAGCATTCCTCTTTCTTTTGATAAATTTTCCATATGTTCGGGACGCAAGATATTTTAAGTTTGGGGGTTGTCAAGAATGCATAATTTAGTATTTTCTTGCATTTTGCATTGCATTTAGATTTGCATGTAGAGCATAAAAATTTGCAAGACTGAATATCGAAGAAGAGACCCGATTGTGTGTCACTATGTTAAGTGAAGTGAAGACTCAATCAAGTGACAGAAAAGCTATCTCAGTCAGCTGACTAACAGCTAAATCAATCCAAAATAATTGAAATCAAATGTCAAAAGGGTATGCAGCAGACATGACTTGAAGAAAGCTGAAAGAGATCCATTGTCAAGACAAGTTAAGGTTTTGCTGTATATAGCCATGTGTCAGGCTGCCAACAATAAAGTTGTTTTGCTGAAAGAGTGCAAAAAGCAAGGAACCAATGGGATATACCTGAAAACCTGCAGAGATTAAGGAAAGGCTGCAGAACATTTAGTTTATGGTACGATCCACATCAATGCTGCAAGATAAGACAAGCCAACAACCTACGAGTGTGATTTGAAATTTGTGTCTATCTGTCCAATGGACATAATTTCAAATGTGCACTATAAAAGGCCGAGGAAGCAAGTGAGAGAAGGTTACCGAGTTCATTACAAGCATACAAGCATTCAAGCAATAACCTGCAAATTCTCTCAAGCTTATCAAAGAAATCCTCAAACCTAATTTCGGAGGAATTCAATCCAACACACTCAGTGAAGGAAAGATTTCTTCATCAGTTGAAGAGGAAAAATTATTTTCAAGAACAAAGGGGTGTACTCTCTAAGGTTGAAGGAGAAGTAGTAAGGATCCAGTTTGAACCAAAAACTTTAGACTCGTTGGAGGGTTGTGGGAACAAATCCAAGAGTTTGAAGGAGCTGAAGTAGCAAGACAACTATTTTGTGCAGAAGCTGAGTCCCAGGAGCAACAGACTGTGTGATCAAAGCTGACTCGGACTGTTGACTATTTTGTAACAAAGATCAAGTTACTTAGGGATTCCTCCAGGAGTTGGAGAAGAGTGGATTAGAGGAATTATCCCATCCTCGAACTACTATAAATTGCTTGTGTCTATTTACCTTACAACACATTTAATTCTCGCATTTATTTCATATCTGTTGCTAAGTTAAAATTGCTAAACTCTGCTGATAATAACTATTGCTAAGACAAGTGTTGTAAAACATGTTTAAAAATCATAATGGTGAAAAGTCTTGCGCTGACAAAACCAAATCAACTATAATTCTAAGTGTTAGCTGAAAGCAACTAAATTATACTATCAACAACTTAGTCGAGCCTGTTGAGCGAGTAACTTTGTTGTGTAAGCCAACCAAGTTGTCCCTCAAGGACTTAGATGATTTGAGTAAAACTCTGAAAATATTTTTAAAAGGACTAAATCGAAAAGTTGGTAAGGTTTATTCAACTCCCCCCTTCTAAACCTTACACGTCACCCCTTAGGACCTACAGTTTTGTTTCATTTATGTTTCATAATTATTTCTTTATTGTTTTTGACTCTATTTTTTTGTTTCTTCTTATTTTAGTTGAGGTTGAAGAATTTGTGGCCGTGTGAGGAGGCTGATGAATCAAAGTATACCTTCAACCCAGTTGATGGTGATTTTGTCATTGGAAACTCCAAGCGCAAGGAGACTGATGTTTATCTTGGGTCAAAGAATACTATTGATGATATTGCTAGGAATCTGTTGTTTTCCAAGGATTTTGAGGTTTTTAAGAGTTCCACGACAAAGTTCTTGAAAATATAATTTGCAATTATTTTCTCTAAGTTGGTGGACATTAAGAGAAAACTGGAGGTTCTTATACCATTTTTGTTTTAAGTATAAATATTTTTTGTTATCTTTCTAATTTTTTCTTTTTGTTTCTTTTGTGTTTCAGGATTGTTTCTTGGTTGTTTCTTTTCATCACATGATTGTTGTTTTTCATGTAGGTTGGTGCTGGTGTCGATGAAGCCGAGAAGGATGATGAGACTGAGTCTAACAGTGAAATTGAATCTAATGGAATGTCATTAGGTTCAGGTTTCGAAAAAAATTCAGATGAAAAAAAAAATGGAGAGGTAGATGTTGATGGTAGTGATGGGGACATTCGTGGTGGGAATGCGGATGTTCTTGTTGGCGAAGCTGGGAGTGTTTTGCCTACGGATTTGGGAGATGTTGATGTTCCTACTAAGGATACTGCTGGTGTAGTTTTGGAGAAAAAAATGATGGTTTTGTTGAGGTTGATACCTCTGCTGGTGAAGTTAGTGTGAGTGTTGCTGAGGGAGTTGCAGCTATTATCTTGATGAGCTTTGGTCAGAGTATTGAGAAAGTTTCTGATCAATCAAGCAAGGATGCGGGTGACGAGAACCAATTTCTTAGTTCTCAAGAACATGATAATCTCACCCTCTCAAATTGATTTTATTTTGAACAGTGCAAGTCAAGGTGCGTTGGGGAAGGTGTGTTTAAATTATCGTCTCTGTTATTTTGTTTTTTTAAATTCTTTTTATTTTTTTAATTTATGTCTTGTTGTTTTGTTTTGTTCTTTTTTGTCCGGGTTGCTTTGAAAAGTCCCATTGCTGATTCTTCCAATCAATCCCCTGCTTGTAAGAGGGTTTCAAAACCTTCCATTGTTGTGAGAACTCCTTTCACCACTCATTTTGAGTCTTCTAGTGATGTTATTGCCGAAGGTGCTGAAGCTGTGATGTGATAAACACGGAATTGGAAGAAGGTGATGACAAAGATGCAAATGTGGATGCTGGTGCAAACTTCCGAAAGCCTTGGTAAAGGGAAGGTGTCCGCTTTATGAGAATATGGGTCAAGGTCCAGGGATAAGGGTTCTTTCGGATGGTTTGAACGGTTGGCTTGCTAAAGGGTTTGATTCTCAAAGGTATACAACTTTTATTTTCATATTTGTAACTAATAACTATCTGAAATAATTTTGAAATATATATGAATAAAATTACATAAATATTTTTATATTTGTGATTCATTTGTTATTTTTGTGTTTTTATTTGATATTCTCTTTCAGTCCTAAACGTTACTCTGAGGAAGATGTCAAAATAGATCCATCTTTGAAAATTGGTGTTTGCGAAGTGAAGTTTAAGTCATGGTTTCACAGCCTATACTATGTTGACAAGTACTTGACTTTATCTGTAAGTTATTATTGTCTTTCATGTTGTTTTTTGAATCGTTTCTTCTGTTTTTTGATTTTGTTTTCTCTTCATTTTGCAGCATATTGATGTCTTTTTTTACTAAGGAAGAAGTTCTTATATGGGCATAGTGATGTTATGTTCACGACCACTGATTTGAGATTTGACCGATGCATTCAAAGTATTTACAAGAAGTTTTATCAAGTGAACAAAATAAAGAAGAAGCATTTTGATCCGTCCATGATTAGTGTTAATACTACAGTGGTGGACTGTATCATGGAATATGATATAGGGTGTGGACGGCCATGGTCTGAGGTGGATCATGTTTTGTTTCCTATCCATTGCATTGACATGGAAGATTGGGTTCTGGGACGATTAAGCTTGAAGGAGAGAACTATCTATCTCTACAATTCCTTGAAGATTGATGATTCTGTTCGAGTTGATGTTGAAGCTATTAAAAGCTTATAGCTCGCTCCTTCCTCATTTCATGTCCATTGTAGCCTTTTATGGTGTCCATCCCAATATTTTGCTTGGCGAGGGTGCTTATTCTGGTGATCCGAATTCTGCTATGAAAGTAGTTGTTGTGAAAGACATTACATTGCAAACCAAAAAATAAGTTTTTGCTATGTATTTCCTTTTTGTTTGTTCCTTTTTGTTGTTTTTGATTTGTTGTGTTATCTATCTGACTGTCCATTTTTTTATTTCTTTTGTTGTGACTGTGGGGTTTTTGTTGCTTGCTATGCGGAGTACTTTGTTGATGGGAAGGATGTGGACGTTGATGCATTTGATGTAGAGAATGAACGATCAAGGTTTAGTCATCTGCTTTACAATCACACTAAGTTGAAGCAGCAGAATGGTGATGATGACGACACCGACATTGAGATTCTACCTCCACTTCATAAGGATTATATGAAATTGTTGTTACGTAAATCTTGATGATTGTGTAATCAGTTGAACAATATGTCTAAGTTTGGTACTTTTAGTAGCATGGAACTATTTTGTATTTGAATAGCTTTCCTTCTAGGGTCTGGATTGTTATTGGCTATTTTGATTTACTATTACATTTGTGGGTAGTAGGATTTGGAACAATTTGAAACTGAGTTATGTGATTTTGTTCAGTTAATGTTTGTTGTTTCTTGCTTTGGTATTCAAAATATTGTGCGTTTTGTTTTATGTTTCTTATTGTTCCTATTGCTAAATGGTTTCTTTGTGGAATAGAAACATATCTGAAACATTTTTGAAACAAACATTTGTTTTGTCATCTTATTGTAAGAAATATATTGGAAACAACATAGAAACAACTTGTTTTTAATTTTCTATATGTTGAAGCTATATCAATTACACGTATATTCATAATAGTAATATTCTACTTTGTTTTTAGTTGATTCCTGCATCTTTTTCTATTATGATCAAGATTCCCACATCTTCCACATTTGGTTTTGGCATTTTTCTCCCAAGCTGCCTTGTGTCTTCTTTTCATTGGCCTTCTAGATTTTGCGTTGCCTTCCCGCGGGAGAGTCTTCATTGTTTTGATTTCATCTAGCAGGATTCAAGAATCTTCATGTGGGATTGGATACACTGTTTCCAAATAAGCTGCTTCCATTGTTTCCTTCGTGTAGTATGCCGAGCGGTATTGGTACGAATCTTCATTCAATTCTTTTATTACCGCTAAAGCATATGGGCAAGGAATTTCATCCATTTGAAACTTGTTGCATGTGCAAGTCCTTTTTTCAAGGCCCACAACAAATGTTTTCTCAGCTTCTGTGACTTTGAAGATAAAATCATTTGATCTCTTAACCTAAAACATAAACGAAACATATAAGAAATATTTATGAAATAAGGGATCATGTGCTTAAAGTTTGTAGTACATTACTCTTAAATTTAGGGAAATGGTGCAGTTTTTCCCCGTATACTCTTCAGTTTTTTTTGTCATCCTTGTAAATATTGATCTTGCTTCATTTCGATGTTTGCATGCCCAATCTTAAACTAAAGATCTCACATATTCTAGCAAAGTTATTACTGGTAGGTCTCTTCCCACTACAGTTGCTGCATTCGGTGATTATGCGATGTTGGAAGTCATAACAAAGTATCTTTTAGTTTGAAAGTGGAGTCGTGTCCCTTTCTCATAGTCGATGATGGACAAATAAGGTTTAATTTTGTTGTTTATGCTGTCAAGTGCAAACATTTATTTTTCGAATTCTTCATTCGTGTATGCTTTTGTTGCTGCTATGAATGGATCTCTTATTTCATTGTTTTTCTTTTGAAGTTTGCCTTCAAATTTTTTAGGAGATGATACGTGCACAGTAGTTGAGATACCTCAGGATATACGTAATCATTAAAATAATATATTTCAAAGAAATTTGTAATGGAGAATGTTTGTGAAAATATATGTGAAACAGGAAAGAAACATATATGAAACAATAGTGGAACATCATCTAGGGAAATATTTACATTTTGTACCTCATTTATTGTTGTTTCGATACTCACGTGTCTGTCTGAGACTATGCACATCCCTTCTCTAAGATCAAGTGCAAGTGTACAATGTAGTTTATAGAATAATGGGAAGCAAGGCCGTATTCCTCAGGGATTGATATGTAAAACACTTAGGCTATGATAACATCGCATTCCATATTTATTGAAGTGACCGAATATCAAGTTTTATTAAAAATCAAAAATAACAGAAAAATTAATAAATTTGTGAACCCCACAAGTATTTTCAACAACTACAGGAGCAACCTTAGGCACATAATCTCAACATGCTTCTTCAATATTAAATCCAATTAAAGTTTCAAAACCAATTCATGCAATTCTATGGGTTCAATTCCTAAGATAGTCTATTCCCCCTCCTGGGTGATAAATTAATAGTAGATTAATAGCAATTATAGATCTCCCGATACGTTACAACTATTATTAACTCCCAAAAGAATTATGAATTGAATGACTCCCCACAAATAGTTGTAGGTCTCCCGACTCGTTACACCTGTTTATGTCTGAATTTGATTTCCATCTTTGTTAGAATTCCTCTCCCAATTCTCGCACTAACAAATATGGCATGCAAATTATTCCCGGCCAAATAATAAGCAATTAAGAATAAGCACTCGAATTCAAAAAATAGAAAATATGAATCAATTAAGAAAACAATTAATCAAGATTTAACATGAATCCACATTTTTGATTATACCCCTAAGATCCCAAAGATTAGCCAAACATTGATAACAAATTCATAGACAAATTCGAAATCAACATTATGCCATCGTTAAAGCACAGACAAGAGATATAGACATAGAAAGAAAATCCCTTCTTATCAGGATGGATTCCCCTCCTAAGCCTTCGAAGCTCTTATGCTCCCGTAGATACAAAAGGCCTTGTGGTGTTCTTCGCGACCTAGCCCTCCTCTCTCAGAAGACTTCAACTTGTGTTCCTACGTAATTTGATGTGTTGTATGCTGTATGAATCAATGATTTTTTGTGCAAGCCTTGGGTCCCTCTTATAGATTCTTGGAGAGATAACTTGTAGAGTTTGAACGGGAAAAGAACTAAAAAAAAACGTGTCGGTAGAGTCCCACATGGCCTGGCCATGTGACACCACACAGCCATGTGGTGTCTTGCGCAACCCTTTCCCACATGCTCGTGTGGGACTACACGGTCTGGCTGTGCGGCAAAGTTCTGTCCCCTTCTTCACACGGTTGTGTCACTTTCACACCGGCGTTTTCACACGGCCGTGTGACACCACACGGTCCGGCCGTGTGAGTGTTTTTGTCCATTTTCTTTGTCACTTTGATCTTTTCTCCGCATTCGTCAGTCCTGTCCGGGTATTCCAATTGATATTTCTTCATTTTAAGCTCCATTTCCTGTAAAAAGTTACAAGAATACGCAGTATCATGTCCTTCTAGGGAAACCAAGTAAAAATATACTAAATATGCATGCAAATGCATCAAATATATATCATTGTAAGCCCCAAAATGTACGTATATTTTACACACATCAAAATCCCCCAAACTTAAAGCATTGCTAGTCCTCGAGCAAATTAAGAATAATAATATCAAGGGGTAAAAAGAACACACAAGAACACTATGAACATTAAATCTCATTCGACTCCATACTCAAGAAAACCATGTAATTTATAATCAAAAAGTCATCATTCATAAACTCGGCATAGTCAATACTCTCTTGGGTACCTGACATCGCAACTCACAAGTAGATAGTGTATCACTCGACTCTCAAAAGTGTATGTATAGTGTTTATGCTCAAATTCAATTAAGTGAAAGTAGAACTACCATAGGCTTGCAAATCGTCTAATATTTTTGTGGTCACAATCTAAGAATCAAAAAGGACTTTTCATTAGGTTGTAATGTAGGCTCTTCCAACTTCAGCATAATACTCATTTTTTCAAGATATGTTTCTTTTTCAACTCAACTCAGTGTTGTTTCTCCTTTTTCATTCTTAGGCCTTTTTGCCTTTTTTCTTTTTTTTTTATAGCCTCAAGCTCTTATTTTTCACAATTTTTCAGAATTGCTTTTCTTATACTTTGCTCGATTTTTTCTTCTTTTTTTCAGAGATATTTCTTTCTTTTTCGAGCTTCATGTATTTTTTTTCACTTACCCATATACTGCTCACCACTCTTTCTTTTGCCAACTTCCTCTCTTTTTTCATAAATTTTCACCACATCTCCCCCAAACTTATTTATTTTCTATAAGCTCAAGAAATTTCAGGGATAAAATCATTTGCAATTTTAAAGATCAATGTGGCTTATAATAAAAGTTTTGGCTCAAAATTGGCTAACTAAGGAATCATGAGTTCATTGGTAGGCTTTTTAGGCTAAGTAGGCTAAACAAAGATGACCTTAAATCATTTTCAAAAATTGCACACACACATGGCTTCAATGAAGATACCAGAGCAAGTTTTATAGTTCTATCAATCATGAATGACACACTCAAGAAAAACAAATAAGCTGCATAAGATAAAGAAGTTTAAGGCACAAAAGCTCACAGGCTTATTTTTCGCAACATGCTCAAATACCAAATTTTCTCAACAAATTCTAATCAAATAAATGACATCTACCCAACAATTCATCACAATATTCCCAGAAGTATGTTATCTCATTTCATAAAATGCTCATAGTAAAATCAAACGGAAGCTGGGCATCTTCGAAAATCTTAATTAAAATACACACAAAAGCAATTAAACGTGCTAATAATATAAAAAAACATAAAAATCTAAAAAAATGATTTTTTTTTGTGTCAACTTAGCTGACTCTAACTCAGCTTATACAACCCTATCTATTAAAAGTTGAATTACATAGAAAATGGGGTGCCAACTTCCTAGTCTAAGTTTTACATGGTATCATCAAAATCTAAACATAAATTTTCCCAACAAAAAAAATAAATTAAAAAAGAGTAAAATCATATTACCTATTTAGCAGAACGATTGAAGATCTTCATCTCCAAGTCTTCTGCCCTCACTTTGTTGTCTTCACGGATTTTGAGCAAGTCCAGTTCAAAATCCTCGGGATCTCACAATCAACACCCATAGAATCAAATTTGGAATGCCAACGGAAACCATTGAATTCTGTAAAATTTTACACGTTTCGCGCCAAAATTCTCATCACCTTGAACTCTGTTTCTATACAAAACTTGCTGCCTCAACTCACGAATAGTCAAATCAAATAAATCCTTCCCCTATGGAGATGTGTCAAACACATCCATATCCTTATCCATCATCTCAAAAAATGACATCTCAACCGAACTCCCAGTAGAAGTAAAAAGAAAAAAATGGAAAAATACAGTAAAGACAATTTCAGAGCATCTAGATCATCATCACCCCAAACTCGTATTAAAAAACTTTCTTGAATGGACTGCCTATTGAACTTGCTTCTATTAGTGAAATACTTTTGAAAAATAACAGAACTACTAACATCCTAGACAGTGAAGGCTTATTACCAACACAAGTAAGGCCGGTCACTAGAGCAAACTCCCCAACCCCAAACCTCAATAACTTTCCATTCACAGACACAACAATCTCGTCCTTTTTCGAGTGGATGACTTGACGTTTCAACAACGAATGGACAAGTTGATTCTCGAAATCAACCTCTTTCATGTCCAAAAAATACCCAAAACATGTATTCTTGAAAGCCTCGAGTTGGGGGTCAATTAAACATTTCTTTATATTGTTTATAACATCAAATGAGAATGTAGTATGTACTCTAGCACTAAACCAGTCCTCAAGGTCAAGAACATACTTGAAACCCTAGAAACAACAAAGAAACAAAACAGAAATAAAAAAGAAACCCGAAATCAACAACCACTTCAACTAAAATACATAAAAGAACAAATGAAACATAAAAAAAAACTAAGATACAACATCGAAACAAACAAAAAACTTCAAATCACAAAATAACAAAAGAATACACAAAACTCATACCTCAAGAACATCGCATTCTCGCAAAAAGAAACCTTCTTCGTTTTGGAAGCTTTGACACCAACCTTGGATATTACAGTTTTGGAAGGCAATTTAACCTCTAAACCTACTTCGTCATCAACAACCTTTTCCACTTTCCTCTTCTTTGAAGTCATTTTACCAACAACAGGCTTCTGAAGTTTCCTCTTTTTGAAGAATCTGGTGCTTTCAACTTCAAGAGCTTTTCAGTAGCTTTTTATAAGGAGAGATCTTTGGATCCATTAAAACAACAAACCTCAACCAGCAGTTTCAAGAAGTTACAGAAAGAGAAGTTAATGATGGAAACGTGAGAGAAACCGGAATGACACAAACTGGAAAACCTACGTTGAACTAGAGCAGAGCAAAGGGAAGACGTGGCCACGATCAAGTAGTGAAGGTCCCAATGGGTGTAAGTGTAAGGTTTAGAAGGGGGGGTTGAATAAACCTTACCAAATTTTCGATTTAGTCCTTTTAAATATACGAGTTGATACTACACAAAATTTGTGTCCTTGGTGGATGACCAATTTAGGTAATCGCAGAGAGTTAGTCTCTCAACGGACTCAATCGAGTTGATGGAATAACTCAAATTTGTTAAGTCTAAATTAACTCAACTCGGTTTGTTTTCATTGAAGACTTAACACCCTTAAGTTTGATTAAGCAAGGATTTAGTGCTTGGTTTAGTACTTAGAAATTATCAAGTGGATAGCAAATTTATCGTGAGATATAAGCGATTAAGATGCGAGAATTAAAGTCTTTGAAATGTAAATGACACAATAAGATTTTTATAGAGGTTCAAGATGGGGTAATTCTTCTACTCCTCTCTTCTCCAACTCCCGGAGGAATCCACTAGGTATTGATCGATACAAAGTGGTACATCCGGATACAAGTCTTGATCACACAAATGACTTGATCCTTTGGGACTCGATCTGAGATGCCTTGATCACCCGGGTGGCTTCTCGTACGACTCAGCTTCTTCACAGGGCAAATGGCGCACTTGCTACTACAGCTCACTTGCTCAAGCTCTTTGGATTTGATCACGAAGCCCTCCAAAAGCTCAAGACTTGGTTCAACCTTGAACCTTCCTACAATCCTTCGTGGAATGTAGACCCCTTGATTTTTTAGTATTTTCCTCTTCAACTGATTGAAGTTATCTTTCCTTCACAGGTGAGTGTTGGATTGATGTTCTTCGTAGTGTAGGCTTGAGAATTGAGAATGTTTCAGACTTTCTAATAATTGCTTGAACGTCTTTGGTTCAGGTCTGTAACTTGTGTCTCTCATTCTCAAATGAACTCCTCAGCCTTTTATAGTGATCTTTCAAAAATTTGCCCGTTGAAGAGATAGGCTTATTTTTGAAAGTCACTTGCAGTCGTTGGCTTGTCTTGTTGCGATCCTTGGAATTGCCATTTCCTCGTATGAATTGTTCTTTCACCTTTTCGTAGTTCGACACGGTGTAGTGCTTCCCATTGTTCATTCCTTTTGCACGCTCGGGGACCGAGCACTCAGAAAGGTGATATGGAGATATTACTTGTTTAAGTAATTCTCTTGATTTACGGCAACGGATCTTTTTCGATTATCTCGACTTGACCGCATTTTTGCTTTCCCGGTGACTTAGAGTCGCCTTCTAATCATTGGATGACTCTTCCATCACTTCAACTTGAGACTTGGCTTTTCTCGAGTTGACTTGACTGATACTCCACTCACCGCATCTCAAATTTGCTTCTTGATAGAGTTCCGTCTACTCTTCTTTGCCATACTCAAATCTCGCAATGGAGTCTTCCTTCTAGTCTTGATTGTCTTCTTGCATGTTAGGCGTGGGTGACTTAACTCGGCTTGGCCACTCTATTTATTACAATGCATTTTACAACAAGAATTGGGGTGCCAACTTCCTATTCTAAGTTTTACATGGCATTCATCAAAATCTAAACAATAAATTTCCTAACAAGTAGGGAATAGCAAGAAACACGGGACCTGGTTCACGCTGGAGAGAAATAAGGTGAAAGAAACTAACCCTAGGTAAAAAACGTACAAACAAGACAAATACAAATAAAAAATGAAGTTTGTGTGACCGCAGGTATATTTGTCAACACAAATATTTTTATCCTTTTTTAAAAAATAAGGGTGTTTTGTGTAATTTCCTCTATTTTTATTGGATTTGGGAATTCTGCATTCTAAACCCACAGCCAAATATGTCATTCAAAATTCCTATGAGGAACGAATATGAGGGAAAAGCTTCTCAGTCCTCTGTCTAGTTTGAATCTACGGCTAAATGAACAGAACGTTTGACAAATAACTCGTGAATAAATTCGGATAACGTTCGTTTATATTAGTTTATTTAGTTAAAAAGAATACAATGAACAAATTTTAGGGCTCGTCTAATAAACGAATAGAGCTTTAACAATCGTATACTCATTCATTAATAGCTCGTCAACAAGCTCATTTAGTGTTCGTTTAAAAAATATTCACGAACGAGCTCATGCACTTTAATTTTAAAATTAAAATTTTACATATAATTTAAATATAAATATTGAAAAGTTAAAAATATACAATTCTAATAGTGTTGTAGAATATAATCTATAATTCTATATAATATGAAAAAGAGTTATCGTTACAATATTAAGAAAATTATGATTAACATATGAATTAAAGTTGAATTTGTTCACGAACATATAATGAATACGAACTAATCAAAGGTAATTTAGTTAGTTTATTTTTTATTGTTCGCGAACAAAATGATCAATGTTCACGAACACGCAATAAACACGAGCTCGAATACGATCATGTTCATTAACATGTTCACGAATAAATTCAGACAACAAATAATTTTATGAAGCAAACACGAACAAAGCTTTTTAAAATCTAAAGAAAGCTCGGCTTGAGCTCGTAGAAAATTAAACGAACATTTGGCAAATAGTTTAAAGCTCGACTTGACTCAGATTGTTTATACACCTATTCGAATATTTTACTCTCTATGTTTTTTTTATCTAATGTTTCAACTGTTGGAATAGATTGCAATATGCCTACATATCTCTCTTATCCCACATAGACAAAATAAAAGAGTTTAGTATTCCTTATAAAGGGATGTGTGCCTAAAAGTTCAAAATAGAACTTGGAGAGAATGAAATATATATATATTTAATATAAATGCACTTGACACTTGGACACATGGCATGTTCACATGAATCTAAGGAAAAATATAACTTAATTATCATATATTTTTTATTTTTATTATAAAATTAAAAAAATTGACTTTTCTATCAAAACTTATGGCTTGCAACTTTGAATTTTTTCTGAAAAGTTGTTATCAGTTTAATTCAAAGCATTGCAATGATTGGAAACAAACTTTCATCCATGCACATTGCATGGATTCGTGAGAATGTGTAAATTGTTTATAAATTTACAAGGCCAATAACAGATTACATACACACAAAATTTCCATCCATCAATTTCCTCATAATTTTTTAGAGTTCTTAATTACTTTCTAGTTCTTGAGGGAAGTTTTCGAAATTGCTCTTTGCAGATAATCGCTAAAATCTTTTTAGCTAAACCGCAAGTGTACGACATAGTTTATAGATAGTGATAAACAATGTCATATTCCTCAGGGATTGATTTGAAGCACATAAAGTATAGGAAATCTCGTAGTCCAATTTTATTGAAGTTGTTATATAACAAGAAGTATATCTAGTTAACCCAAAAATGATTAAACTAGAATTTCAATTACTCTAAATTATCAAACTTCACGAAATTCAATCAATTACCAAAACAATATCAATTTCCAACAGCATAGAGAATTAAAGAAAATCCCCCAAACGTAGTAAGCCTCCCGACCATACTCCCGTTTATGTTATGAATCCGTTATCTAATGTTAGAACACATCTCCCGAATTATGAACTAATAAATTAAACATGCAAGTTATTGGCCACATAATCTTTAAGAAATAAGCCCACAAATTCACAAATAGATAACTAGAAACAATTACTACGAAACAATCAAATTAGAATTAACATGAGTCCACAGTCTTGACTACATCATATAATCAAGAGATCTAGCCTAACATAATTGTTCACCAATCCATAGACAAACTTGTAAAACAAAGAGTTAAACATAAAATTAAGTACGAAATAAAAAGACATAGACTATAATGATGAAACCCTCATGAGTATATGGATTCCTCTTCACAATCTTGAGCCTTCGTGCCTTCGTGGTTGATAGAGGTCTCGTGTTGTTCTTTGTTGTAGCCATCTCTTTTCTCTCTAAGGTGTTCTAATTTCTCCCAATTGTGTTATATCTAACTTCAGGGTTAAGTGTCCCTTTTATAGTTGCCATTCAGGGTCCCCTTTAGAGTCCTCATGAAATAAGGAAATAAAATCCGATGCACGTCGTACTTCAAACATCCGTGTAATTTCACATGGCCCAGTCATGTGAATCATATTCAGTCTCTATAAGTTGGATATTGGTCCTCACACGGTCATATGATTCCACATAACCTTTGCAACCAATAATTGAATCTCTGCACACACACACGGTTGTGTGATTTCACACAATCTGGTCATGTGAGCTTGTTTTCCCTGTTTTCTTCGCATCTTTATTCATCCCTTGGCTTTTGACATTCTAGTACGGGTTATTCTACTGATATCCTTTCAAATATAGCTCCATTTCCTACAAAAGTACACAAAGATACACAATATCACACCCAACAAGAGAAACTAACCTATACACACTTAATATCCATGCAAATGTATTAATTATATATCAAAATATTCCTCTAAATGCATGCATATTTACCACTTATCAGCAGGCTCAGGTAACTTGTTGTATCCTACAAGTGAACTACCATTTAACCTGTTAGCAAATTCATAGTGGGGGTAATACTTTAAGGAAAGTATTTCACGCCTCAACTTAGTATAATTTTCTATCATTCCATTTTCATATTTTTCCAAACAATATTAAAGTGATAATCGAGGCTATGGAGAGTGATTCGAGTTTTGGTCTGAAAATGTTAAATCAAGAGTTTGTCGAACTGAATTGCTTTGATGGTTAAAACTATCCTCGTTGAAAGGACAAGATGATGCTTTTGCTGACTTTCCTAAAGGTTGCTTATGTTTAGGTCCAAATCAACCTGCTACAGAGGCCAAGCAGGATGATTCCAAGGAGATTAAAGCTACACTTAAAGAAGACGATGTAGGTCCTAAAGGGTGATAGTGTAAAGTCGAGAGGGGGGGTTGAATAGACTTTACCAAATTTTGAGTTTAGTCATTTTAAAGTCAGAGTTTAGTCACAAGCCAGCTAGTTCCTTGGAGGACAACTTAGTTGACCTTCACAGTAGAGTCAGCCACTCAACGACTCGACTGAGCTTTTGATAAAATAACTCACTTGATATAGTTAACTCTTTAGAACTTCATAAAACTTGGTTTTACTGTTGAAGACTTTCATCCTTTGATAAAAATATGTTTTTAACACTTGTTTTTATGTTGAGTTCTTATCAATTGACGTAGCAAATATAACAAACAACAATAAAGATATGCAGGAAATAAAATGTTGAATGTAAAAGACGCAGAGCAATTTTTATAGTGGTTCGAGGATGGGGTAGTTCCTCTAATTCACTCTTTTCTAACCTCTGGCGGTAATCCACTAAGTAACATTGACTTTGTTAAAGGATGGCACTCTGAGACAACCTTGATCACACAACTGGCTTCTCTTGGGACTCAGCTTCTTCAACTCTTTCAGACTTTTGGAAATGATCATTCGACCCTCAAACAAGTCCAAAGCTTCTGGTTCGAACTGGAGCCTCACTATACTTTCTTCAACCTTGGATGTGTAGACTCCTTGTCTTTAAATGAGATTTCCTCTTCAACAGTTTGAAGTTGTCTTTCCTTCACTGAGTGTGTTGGATCGATTTCCTTCAAGTTTTAGGCTTGAGTATAGTATTGAATGCTTGAGAGTATTTTTGCTCTTGATTGAAGGTTAATGTATATTGCTTTGTTGCATTCATTACTCTTGGTAACCTTCTCTCAATTAATTCATCAGCTTTTTATAGTACCCAGTTTGAAAAATATATCCGTTTAAAAGGTCGTTGGCTTGTCTTGTCTTGCAGCATTTGATGTAGACTGGTCCTGGTATTAATATTCTGTAGCCTTGCCTGATTCTCTGTAGGTTTATAGGAACATCCCATTGGTTCATAACTTTTTGTACTCTTTTAGCAAAACAACTTCATTGCATGCAGTCTGTTAGTTTCCTCTTTCAGCAAACATATGGCTTTGCTTGACAATGGATTTCTTCAGCTTTCTTGAGTTCTTTTGCTGCATAACCCCTTATTCAATCAACTCCACTTATCTGGGAGTGACTCAGCTATCAGTTCTGCTGACTGAGATAGCTTTTCTGTCACTTGACTGAGACTTGTCTTCACTTCACTCATCTGCCACACAACTGATTCATCATCTTAGTCTCCAATGGGCTTCTGCATTCTTCAACTTGGCTGCTTCCACTCAACTAATAGAACAATATCTATTACAAGTTGATTTACAGTAGAATTGGGGGGCCAACTTCCTAATCTTTGTTTTACATGGTATCATCAAAATCTATTACATAAATTTCCCAACGATTTCCCTCCTTTTGATGACGCCAAAACTTAAATAAAACAACAAAGCCAATAGTGAATAACAAAGAATGATTGTATGATTATGTCATTTTATTGAACATATCATTATTGCACTTTACAATGAATTACAATATACAATGGAAATATACAAAGTACTTACAGAATTTTCTGTGTATTTAAAATCATGTAAAATACAACAAGAAGGTGTCTGCAACAGTCTTCATCGCCTCTGCTGCTTCTGTCTTCTCTCTTCATCTTTAGCTCTCCTTTTATTCTTTTAAGTTATCTTTCTCTTCTTCTCATCTTCCTCTCTTCTCTTCTTTTCATATGCTTTCTTCGCAACATCATCTCTTCTCTTTCTCTCTTCCTATTCTTGAACATGCCTTATGTTTTCTTATTTTTGATGCCTGACAGCCTCAATAGTTTTCTTGGCAACTTCTCTATTCTCAAGCTCGTTCAGTCAACCCTAGTATAAACGGTTTTTCTTCTGGGGATTTATGGATGTAAAAAATTCTTAGGCCTTTGTGGTGGAGTACTTCTGCGTCTTGCACCACTTCTTCCCCTACCTCTTCCAGAGTCTGCTCCTTCCCTAGGAGTGTACCGCAAATCCTGAGCCCTAGAAGTCTGTTGGCTGCTACCTTGAATCTGCTGCTTCTTGGTTGATTGACAAATATCTAAGCCTCTTTCCCAGTACAAGTCCCATCCGGAAGCTGGTTCATGTGGGAGCTTTACAGCTGGAGAGTGGGGGACCATGGAACTTAGATTGTAGACTTTCAATGCGTCCATGTTGCCTTTGTTCAACTTCTGCAAATTTTGCTTTGATTGTAGCTCTTGTCTTCTTAAAGGCTATGCCAGCTTTCTTATCAGCTGACAACTCTTTTGGCAGCTGGGAATGGAGAGAGCTGATTGATGAGCCAAGTTGGGGCTTGTCTAAAATGATCTTCAGGGGAGCTTTCTTAAGGGACCTTTCCCACTCAGTTTCACTACCTTTCCTTTTCTATCTCCCCTTTTTTTGGCATCATCACCAATGAGAGAGGTTTGAGGAGTGTTGGATAGAGTGCGATCCAACTTACCATGTGTTGCTGAGTGAGCTGCTCTATGTTCTGATTGAAGAGCCTTCATTTTTGCATTCATTGTCATCATCTTCGAATGCAAAGTGCTTTCAGTCTTTAGAAGGTCTTGCTTATGTCGAGCCTTCAACAACTCCATATATGTCTTGTGCATCTGGTCCATTCTAAACATATGGTCTCGCTGTCTCTGCTGAAACTTAGCATTGTCAGCACTCCAAAATACCAATTTGGCGAAGAGGGATTTGAAATAGCTTACTTGTTCTCTTCTAAGTGCCTTTGTCTGTGCTGTCCATTCCCGAATTCTGAGAACTATTCCTCGGAGATCTCCAGAGATCATTGCATCGTGGTTGTGCAGCCGTTGGTTGAGTGTAGCAAACCTTTTTTCCATAGTTTCCATTTCAAAACACATCACCTTGAAGGCTTTTTTCAAGTCTCGCCTCGAATCGATCTTACATCCATCTGAGCCGAAATCAAATCCAAACGGTAAAACTCTTAAGTCATCTGGAGCCTTGAATTCTTTAGGATGGATCTCTACTGTGTACTTGGCACGTTCCTCAACAATCCCAGTTTCCAGATGTACCACCTCAAAAATAGAAAATAATCTGCAAAAAGATCACTAGGGACTTCAGGAACTTCTCCAACTCCTCCTTCGTGAGCCTTTCCATTGTTCTCCTGACTGGCTTCAACTCTGTGTGCCTCAACTGTGTCAACAGTGTCACTGGCAGTTGCAGTTGTGTTATCCTGCGGAGCTAATTGAGCTTCAACTATCTCAACAGCTTCACTGACATCAATATTTCCTTCCTTTTGAGTAGACATGGACTCAGTCGCCTTAGCAACATCACGGTCTAATGATGGAACCATTGGGGGTGGGCCATCTACCAATTAAAACTTTGATAAGGCAGCTTCCTCGCGTGCCTTCTTCATCTCTATTGCCATTTCCTGTATTTCTAGGTCCTCGACAAATTTTTCTTTGGGATTGGATTAAGCTTCATTTTTAGAGTCCAAAAACTCGACTGACACATTTTCTCAGAGTCATGGAATGCACTGATTTCTTAATTTCAGGCAAATGTAGCGGAGGAACTGTCAATTTTCCTTTCTCATCAGCAATACCCAAGGAAGTCTGAACCTCCTTTGGGCCTTCACAAATTTTAACATCAATCTCAACCGTTGTAAGGCCTTCTACTATCTGTTGTGCAAACTTAGCGGCATTAGGGTCTTGGACTGTGGCATCCTTTGAGGTCTCAACCTCTTGGATTGCACTTTCACGACCAACAATCTCAACTGCTATGGTCTATTATCCATCCATTACCTCAGCAGCATCAGCATCATCCTCGGCCTGCAGTGCAGTTGCAATTTCAGCTGAGGCAGTCTTAACCATCTGAGCTTCATTAATCCCACTCCACTTTTCCGTTTTAGCCTCACCATCGCCTCCTATCTTCAGTTTTGTGATGTCTCCCACAGCTTCCTCCAACCCAGCTGTGGTGTGTGTAGTTTCTCCCTCAGCTGGCGCACCAGCTGATTCACGATCAGTGGGGTCACTGGACACATGAGACTCGGCTGTTGTTCCTTTTGAGTTTTCAACTGTTTGTGCAGTTGTCTCAACAACTTTCGTAGGGGTTGGCTCAACTAAGTTTCCTACTACATGTTCATCCTTAGTTTCATTGCCAATTTCCCTGGGTTGTCTTTTAGAATGAGCTGGTGAGGTAGAGGCATCAATGATCCTCACTATCTCAAGAAAGTCAGGGATAGGAGAGATTTGCATGGATTATGACTCTCCAGTGACCCTTTCTAATGATTGCTCGTGCAACTCCTTGACTCTTTCAAGGCTTTCTTCAGCTCATCTTTCTCGACTAGATCAGCAACATCCAACTCTTCCACATCACTATTGCTGATGGCTCTCTCCAATGCCTTTGGAGGGATGCTGGGATCATTTAAGCCACAAACATGAGGTTTTATGGACTCCTCAATGTCATTGGATTTTTGAATCGCCTTATCTTTTCTTCTTTCATGTCAAACAGGATATTCGAGTAGCTATCTTCATCCAGAGCAGTGCGAACATGAATGTTTCCTAAATATTATAGGAGGTATTCCTCCTCATCCATGAACTCGGGGCTTTGGAATTGAGATCTGGCTGTGCTCAGCTTCCAGGCCCTCCATATGCGCAATCTTTCTTGAATGTCTGGATATGCACGGGATAGTATTTGGAGATCATCATCATCTTCCTGCATGTGCTCTCCAACAGATTTTTCTTGCTCAGCTACAATTGCATATGTCTGAGGGGATGTTACAACTAACTCTTCCTTCCCTATGTGTCAGTTGTGTTTGGTTCGGATGTCTTAGTTGTAGGCCCCATAACAATCGAATCTTGTTGAGATGTATGTCTTGCTCAGTGACCTCGACACCATCTCCTTCCATAGATAACTGCTGCTCTACAATATCAACCTTCACAACTTCAGTAGTCCTTGACTCAGCTTGCTCAGCAGCTAGGTCGGACTTCTTCACCAGCCTCCTCCTAGATTTTCTTTAAAATGGAACTTCAACTTCTTCATCATCTTCCTCAGCAATGGCAACATACTCTGCCATCTTCAATTTCTTCGCAGCAGCTGGATTGCATCGCAACTGCTCTTTTCTTCCTCACCACTGGAGAGGGAGTTGGGGCAGGGGCTTTCTTCTTTGGTGCGAGGGATGGAGTAGGCTTAGGTGAGGGGCTTTGGCAGAAGCAGTTGTGTCCACGGGGACATGTTTAGTTGATTCCCCCTCGCTTGTAGCGGACTTCTTTGCATGTGCCTGCCTCTGGGCACCAGAAAGATTTGCCTTGAACATTTTCTTGTTCGAACTTGAACCGTTTCCAATTTCAAAGAGTAACACCCTTTTTCTCCATAAGATGACCTAGAATCAGGCCATATCCCAACGAACTGGCAAACTTCCCATCTTCACCAACTGACATATTTATCACATTTTGGCACAGGCTCGCCAAACACAAATTTCTGCCCTTTTATCTATTTTCTCCTCTAAAATAGCTTCCATTACTATCAGCTTAGTCTGAGAGAGCTGATTGAATGAGCCGAACTTCATGTTTATGCACTTTGCTACCACATCCATCAGCTTATGGTAGTCTTCCTTAATTGTCTTCTTCAGAGCTGAGTAGTTTGGCTTATCAGCAGCCTCCAGCTTGGCTATCTCTTTCCATGAAGCATCCAAATCTACGTCTTTACCAATTAAATCTTTCAGTCCACTGGTATGTAGGAAATAGTGATCATTAAGGTCGGCAGCAGTCAACTTAAATGATTTGTGGTTAGCTAATGAGTGAATCTCATCATCGTGAACTTCAACATTCACGTAATACATTGTAAGAAACTTCTTGAGACCATCTTTCTCAAGTTTCTTTGCAATTTTATTGGCCAAGCCCTTGTCAACCCCTTTCTTGACAAGGCCTTCGAAATCCACAGTAGCTCTAGTGTGGATCTTCTCGACGAGCTTCACAAAGTCGTATGTTAGTGCCATTTTTAGTCTTGATCTTGAGATACAAAAGCTAGGGTTTGAACTTTTTGAAGAGAGAAAACTTGGATTCCTTTGATAGCAAGAGTATAAGTGTGAGGAGAGAGAAAGTAAAATTTCTCTATATATGGGACTTGAAAGGACGGTTTTAGAATACAAAAAAGTAAAAACTGATCAACGGTTGAGATCACATTTGAAAACTGCATTAATTTTACCACGTTAAATGCATCAGCATTTATATCCAATCATGGATAAACTGGTGCAGACTTTTTACGGACATCATTAATTGTCGCTGACGTTAAGCATAAAAACATTCTCGCTTGAGGAAAATGACCTTGTTTTGTTACTTTGCTCATAAATGACTCAGCTTTCTTCATTTATGACTCGACTCTGCTATCCTCTTGACTGAATAACTACTCGGCGGTGCAACTAACTGGATACAACTGACTAGCCATATAAGTTGTTTCACTTGGCTGAAAAGTGAAATTCTTCTAAAATACATTTCCCTCATCTTTAACCCTGCTGAATGAGTCTTCTGAGCTTTCTAATACAACTCGATCAATCCAAGCTCATTCTTAAGCTTTCAAAACCTTGATTCACATAATGGCTTTGTGAATATATCAGCTAACTGATTATCAGTTGATAAGTATTCCAATGTGATATATTTCTTTTCAACATGATCTCTTATAAAATGATATCTGACATCAATGTGCTTGGTTCTTGAGTGCAATACTAGATTCTGAGTAATTGCAATGGCACTTGTGTTATCACACATAATTAGAATCTCTATTTCTTCATTGTCATAATCTCTCCGTTCTTGCCTCATCCATAACACTTGGGCACAACAGTTGCCAGCAACAATGTACTATGCTTCAACTGTGGATGTAGCTATTGAATTTTATTTCTTGCTGAACTAAGAAACCGACCTATTTCCAAGCATTTGATAGGCACCTGATGTACTTTTCCTGTCAACTTTACATCCACCATAGTCTGAGTCTGAGTAGCCAACTAACATGAATCCTCCTCCCTTTGGATACCAATAAGCCAACTTCAGGCATCCCTTCAAATACCTTAGGATTCTCTTAGCTGCATTCATATGACTTTCCTTTGGAGCATATTGAAATCTAGCACATACACCTACATCAAAGGTGATGTCTGGCCTACTAGCTGTCAAATAGAGCAATGACCCAATGAGGGCTCTATACCTTGTTTGATCAATATCTTTGGCTTCTGCATCCATATCCATCTTGAATGATGTATTATGGGGATCTTCACAAATGACTTATCTTCTATACCAAACTTTTTCATTAAATCTCTGATATATTTGGTTTGACTTATGAAGGTTTCATACTTCATTTGCTTGACTTGAAGATCTATGAAGAAAGTCGCTCTCCCATCATGCTTATCTCAAACTTCCCTTGCATAAGGTTTGAGAATTTGTCACACATCTCTTTGTTTGTGGATCCAAAAATAATGTCATCCACATATATTTAAACAAGCAGTATACTCTCTCCATCTTGAATTCTGAAAAGTGTTCTATCAACCTTGCCTTTGGTGAATCTATTATCTATTAGAAACTGAGACAATGTGTCATACCTGGCCCTTGGTGCTTGGTTCAAACTATATAATGCCTTCTTGATCTTGTAGACTTTATCTCTAATAGTTTTCTACTCAAAACCTAGAGGTTGTTCCACATAGACTTCTTCTTCCAAAAGTCCATTCAAAAATACACTCTTCTTATCCATTTATAGAATGTAAAGTTCTTGTGTGCTGCCTAAGAAAGAAACATCCTAATTGCTTCCAATCTTGCAACAAGTGAAAAGGTTTCATCAAAATCTATGCATTCTTCTTGGCAATACCCTTTGGCTACCAATCTTCCTTTGTTTCTCACTGCAAATCCCTCTTCATTCATCTGGTTTCTGAATACCCACTTAGTACCAATAATAATTTTGTGGGTAGTACTTTGAACCAATTCTCAAACTTTATTCCTTTCAAAGTGACTCAGCTCCTCTTGCATAGCTAGAATCCAATATGTGTCATCCAATGCTTGTGACACATCCTTAGGCTCAATCTGGGAAATGAAACAAGTGAACATAACTTCATATTTAGTCCTGGATCTGGTTCTTACTCCTTGTCTAACATCTCCAATAAAAAGCTTTGGAGGATGATCTCTCAGCCATCTCACACCTAGTTGGAGTAAGTCTATTCGATTAAGTCTTCTTGCAGCTAAGTTGTCTTGAACATCTACCTCATCATTAAGCTACAAGTCTTCCAGTTGTCTCTACAACTTTATTGCCTGCAGTCTGTCAGTTTCCTCTTTCAGCAAACATATGACTTTGCTTGACAATAGATCTACTCCACTTATATGGGAGTGATTCAGCTGTCAGTGTGCTGACTGAGATAACTTTTCTGTCACTTGACTGAGACTTGTCTTCACTTCACTCAGCTGCCACACAACTGATTTTTAATCTTGGTCTCTAGTCCACTCCTGCATTCTCCAACTTGGCTTCTTCCACTCAGCTAATAGAACCGTATCTTATACAAGTTAATTTACCGTAGAATTGGGGTACAAACTTCCTAATCTAAGTTTTACTTGGTATCAACAAAATCTATTACATAAATTTCCCAACAGACGAGTTGTTGTATCATGCACTCATTCTGAATACATTGTCTGATCGACTGTTTGATTCTTACGCTTCAATAAAGTCCCCGCTGGAAATCTAGAATGCTTTGGAAAACAAATACAACAGTGAGTAACAAGGGACATATAAGTTTATTTTTCTAAAGTACTTTGAATATGTTATGCACGATAATATATCTGTCATGGATCAAGTACATGAATTGCAAATCTTTGTTTCTAAGCTCAAAGAATTGAAAATTGAAATTCCTGAAGCATTGCAAGTAGGGGCTATAATTGCTTAAACTTCCTACAAGTTGGAATAACTATAGAAAGAAGTTACTACATTCTACAGAGGATTTATCTCTGAATCATTTGCTCGAACACTTACGGGTAGAAGAGGAAACTCGGATCCGTGATAAGTCACATAATATTCATCTGTTCCAAAGTTAATCATGTTTCAGAAAATAAGAAAAATCCATCACCTAATGGTAGATGAAAGAAAAAAAGCTCTTTTGGAATTAATACCAATAAATAGAAGAATGTAAAATGTTATAATTGTGGCAAGAAAGGACACATCAAGAAAGATTGTTGTTACACAAAAAAGCAAAAGAAAGAAGAAACACCTATGTTCAAGTGGCTAAAAACAATATTGACAAAATTGTTGCTATGATTGCGAACTGGCACATTAGTTTCGTCATTGAATTTAACAAGGTTGATGCTCTTAAGTCAAATGACTGGTGGTATGATTCAGGTGCCACTATTCACGTTTGTAAATACATAAATCATTTTAGAAATTATGAAAAAGCGGCAGAAGGACATAAGGTGCTGATGGGAAATGCAAATACAATAGACATTCTTGGCAAATGAAATGCTGAAATGCAGTTTACATCTAGAAAGAAGTTGTTGCTGGCCAATGTTCTTCATGCTCCAAATATTCGCAAGAATTCGGTGTCAGCTTCTCTCTTATACAAAAAAGTCTTAAAGGATGTTATAGAGTCAGACCAGTTAATTTAGTCTAAGAGTTGAGTGTTTATTGGAAAAGGCTACTACTATGACAGAATGTTCAAACTTTTACTGATGCAAATATTATTAATAATATGAGTATTTCTGCTTACTTTGTTATCTTCTCTTTCATCTTGGCATCATAGATTAGGTCATGTAAATTTTTGTTATTTAAATTATATGTTTAAAAATGGCTTAATTTCTTATAATTAAGAAGATAGTGCATGGTGCGTTATATGCATTGAAGCTAAAATATGTAGAAAACCATTTCCTAAAGTAGAAACAAATTCTGAATTATTAGAGCTTATCCATTTTGATATAAAATTAAATGACATCTTAACTCGTGGAGAAAATATATATTTTATGAGATGACCATTCTCGTTTTACATATGTGTATCATATGAAGAATAAAGACGGAACTTTTGATAAATTCAAGTCTTATAAAGTTGTTGAAAATCAATTGGGAAGGAAAATAAAAATTCTTCGAATTGATCGAGGGGGAGAGTATTTTCCAAACGAATTTTCTTTCTTTTGTGAAAAAAATGGGATTATCCATCAATGTAGTGCTCCACATACTCCACAACATAATGGATTGGTAGAAAGAGATAATAGAACATTAGTTGATATGCCTAATGCTATGCTATGAATTCAAGTTTGCAAAAAAATTGTGGGGTGAAACTTTGTTAACCGTTTATCATGTGCATAATCGAATACCTTTAAAGAAATTAAAATTTTCTCCATACAAAGTATGGAAAGGTAGAAAACCAAATTTAAGTTATCTTAGAGTATGGGGATGTTTGAACCTAAAAGAACAAAACTAGGACTAAGATCTTGTAAAAGTGTTTTTATAGGTTATACAGAGAATTCAAAAGCTTATACGCTATTGGACTTAGATTAAAATGTTATTATCGAGTCAAGAGACGTTGAATTCTTTGAAAATAAATTCATTGGAGAAGAATCGGCGCAATCTACTGAAGTAATAAAATCTAGTCCTGGTTCGAATTCCCCTCTTGAAAGTAAAAGAAAGTCATAGCAAGCTCCTAATGAATTAAGGAGAAGCCACAAAGGAAGAATCAAAAAGAAAAAAGATCCCGACTTTGCAAATTATATTGTTGAAGAAAACAAAGAAATTGTGCTCAACAAAATAGCTATATTATTTAATATACAAGATGATCATAAGAATTTTAGTGAGTAAATCTCTTCAAGAGATGTTGTATTCTCGAAGGAGGCAATTAGTGATGAAATAGACTCATAACAGATTTACCTCCTGGATTTGACATATGATGTAAATGGGTCTTTAAAGAAAGTATAATACAAATTGTTCTATACAGATTTTTAAGGTCAGACGAGTTGCCAAAGGATTCAGGCGAAAACAAAGTACAAGTTATTTTGATACTTATGCAACTTTAGCTCGTATAATATCCATTAGAGTGTTACTTGCATTAGCATCTATATATATAAACATTTTGTTCATCAAATGGACGTTAAACAACTTTTCTAAATGGTGATTAAGATGAGGAGATTTATATGGAACAACCATAAGGTTTGTCTTACATGGTAATGAACGTACAATATGCAAATTACTTAAATCCGTATATGCATGGGCAAAAGCAAGCTCCCAACAATGGTATGAAAAATTTGATAGTGTAATTTTATCTTTTGGTTTTCAGCAAAATAGTACATATAAGTGTATTTATTCAGAGTTTAATGATAAGTATGGTGTTATAATTTGTTTATATATGATGACATGCTTATCATTGGCACTAATATGCATGGAATTGTTGAAACTAAAATTTACTTATCCTCTCAATTAAAATGAATGATTTAGGTAAAATGGATACCATTTTATGTATCAAAGTGAAGAAGAATAGGGGGTTATGCTTTGAGTAATCATTCTCATTACATTGAGTTATTGACAAGTTCAAGCATTTAAATATTAGAGAATCAATAACTCCATATGATGCTTCATCCAAATTGACATATAATGAATGAAGAGAAGTAGCTCAACTTGAGTATGCTAGTGCAATTGGAAGTTTGATGTATGATATGTACTGCACTCAATGTTGTAAAATGCGCTAGGCGCTAGCTAGGCGGCAGACTGGGGCCTAGCGCCTAGGCGAAGCCTAGGCGGGGTTAGGCGGGACGTGGCCGGGGTTAGGCGGGACCTGGCCGGGGTTAGGCCGATATTGCATTTGTAGTGTGTACACTTTCACGGTTTGCTCACGATCCAGAAAATGAGCATTGGAAAGCTATTGCAAGAATTTTTGGGTATCTTAAAATTACAAAAAGTCTTGGACTATTTTATGATCAATTTCCTGCAGTGTTAGAGAGTTATTCTAATATTAGTACCTCCTGTACTATTCGTGTTTTTACATTTCACCTTATAAACTATTTGTTGTTACATTTTACCCCATGAACGATGTAATGTTTTGTACTTTGCCCATATGGACAATTTTGCCCATAATTTTTTTTCTTTGAATAATGAAAATAGTTCATTATGATCATCAGGTCTATCATGTTATTGTATATAAACTTAATATCTCCTTAAAATCATACCTTGTTTCAAGAAATGTAGCTAGGTAGCTAGATGTTTTTAGTTGATTTTTGGGTTTCTCTTCACACATATACAGTTTTATGACTGCTCATTACACTCACCCTTAGCAGGCATTGCAATGGTTGTTACCAACATGACAAAAAAGTTAAAAGTTACAGGAAAAAATCTCCAATAACTTTAGACATTAGCGACCAATCTTAAGTATTTGTCAAAAATCAATTAAAAAGTAAAATATATACAATTTTAGTCAATTAGTGATGAAAATATTCGTCTCTAATTAGGAATCTAAATTCCAATCAAACAATGTATAAATTTAAGAGATTATTAATCTTTTATACAGAAGCATGATGGGTTGGATATGATCGTAATGAACTATTCTTATTATTTTAAGAAAAGTAAAATTCTAGGGGTAAATAAAATTCTAGGGCAAAGTGCAAAAAGTTATATAGTTTGTATGATAAAGTGTGCGAAAAATAGTTTATATGGTAAAGTGTAAAAACTCGAATAGTACAGTGGGTTTAGTGTAATTTTCTCTATTAATAAATCCACCACTGGATGCATATTTTTTCTTGGTGGGGCAGTAGTGTCATGGGCTTCTAAGAACCAAACATGCATTTCTCATTCCACAGTTCTACCATGGAGGCTGAGTTTGTTGCACTAGCAGCTACTAGCAAAGAGGTTGAATGGCTGAGAAATTTGTTATTTGATATAAAGTTGTGGCCACGACCGATACCAACCATTTCTTTGCATTGTGATAGTGAGGCACCAATGTCTAGAGCTCTTAGTAAAACATACAATGGAAAGTCTAAATATATTGGTTTAAGACTTGCATATGTACGGGGGGCTATTCACAGAAGGCATTATTACTATAACTTTTGTTAGATCACAAAAAACATTAGGTGGTCCGTTAACAGAAGCTCAATATAGATATGGTTGTTAATACCACAAAAGGAATAGGATTATGACATTTCTTAAAAAATCACCGGTAGTGGGAACCCTACCAATTTTCTAGTACTACAACTAGTCAAAGGTTTAAAGGATAAAAAAACCTAATGAGAAGTGATTAAAGTAACACTAGAAATATTTATCTAAGTATGGAATAAAAGGAGGATTAGTTGTAAACTCTTAATGAAGTAAATTTGATATCTCGATATGTGTGAAAAGATTTCACCTAAGTGAACACAAGAAGCAGTGTCGCTTCTAGTAAAAGTATGAAAACTTTTAAAAGTGTTCATAAATCTAGGATGGGGTGCAAGACCATAAATGTGCTTAAGCGTTCAGTGAACTAATTTAAGAACTTTATGTTCTTGTGTGCAATATATCCGGTTAAAACACATGAAATCTGGGTTTAAGCTATGGCCATCTTTGGTTTCATTCAAACTTTAATATGTTTGCACTATAAGAAAGTTTAATTCGAAAGATACTTTCTATTATGAATGGACATAAAAAATAGTTATGTGAAAACGTCATATGACAAGCTAAGTGGGGGATTGTTAGAATTGCTTGCGATATGTTTACATATCTCTTTTATCCCACATAGACAAAATAAAAGCGTTTAGTACTATTTATAAAAGGATATCTACCTAATAGTTCAAAATAGAACTTGGAAGGATAATTGGAGGGAATGAAATATATATATATATATATATATATATATATAAAATATAATTCACTTGGCACTTGGCACTTAGACACGTGGCACGTGTATCCAAGGAAATAAACAATAATTTAATTATTATTTATTTTAAAGTTTTATTTTGAAATTAAAAAAATCGAATTTTCTATCAAAAATGGTAGATTGCAGCTTTTGCAACTTTTCCGAAAAGTTTTAATAGTTTAATTCAAAGCATTGTAATGATTGGAAATAAACTTTCATCTAAATATTGCATGGATTCATGAGAAAGTGTAAACTATTTATAAAATTACACAGCCAATGTCAGATTACATACATACGAAATTACCGTCCATCAATTTCACATAATTTTTGAGTTATTTTTTTCTAGTTCTTGAGGGAAGTCTTCGAAATTGCTATTCCCAGGCTTCGTGTAACGTTTTGTATCCTAGTGATAATTGGTGAATATGCATGCATTTCAAGGTGTATTTTGGAATATAATTGACTCATTGGCAAGTATATCGAGCGTATTTAGGTTGATTTTCCTTGTTGGGCTTGATACTGCATTTAGCTTCTTATTATTGCAGAAAATAGAGCTAAATTGGAAGAAAAGTGATAGCACATCCCAAAGGACATATCAAGAGTCATAGGACGAATGAAGACGTGAAGGAAATGGGAAAAGGGCAACTCATACGACTAGGTCATGCACAAGAACATGGTCGGGTCGTGCGCATGCGCACGGGTTTGTGAGCAACGCAGTTTAGCCAGTTTCAGAGAAGGTTTCACATGGCCTGCCCATGCGCAAGCGCAAGCGCACAACCCATGTGAAATGGCATATTTTGTGGATTTTGTTTCATAATTGAGAGATGACTGAAACGGGGATCCAAAAAGGCACCTATAAAAGGAAGAAAAATATCTAATAGCTGACATAACACATCTAGGAGAAAGGGAGCCGTATTTGAAAGAAAAAAACATGTATCTTGGATAGCCACATAAGGGGATTATCAAGAAAGACACCAAGGTTCTAGATTTTTGAAGACGAATTCATCCAAGCCAGTGGCATTCATCATCATAGTCTAGAATTTGTATCTTTTTCTTTCTTTCTTTTTATGTTAAACATGTTGTTTATGGATTAGTCAATGGGTTCACAAACAAACATGTCTAGCTAATATTCTTTTGATTCTAGGACATAATGTAGACTGCAGATTTATTTGATATTCGATTTATTTATTTCGTATTAGCTTGGTTTGCCTATCTATTTGTGGTTTCTTGTGCTTAATTCTTATAGATTACCTGATCAACAATTCACATGTTTAATATGTTGATTCATAATTCGAGAGATGAGTTCCGCAATATATTAAAGAAGTCACGACATAAATAATTGTAGATTTGATACTTGATTCATATGCTTTTGGGAGTCGATATTAATTGTTGAGTAGAGATGCTAGCAATTCATTATTGATCTACAATTTGTTTGCTTCAAGAGAGGGAATGTACTAGGATAGGAATCAAGTCTGTAGATAAGGTACAATTCGCTTTGCAAAAATATAAATTGGATATAATTTAGAGATGCTTGCCAAGATCATAGTCATATGATCAATGTTCGACCGCTAAACACCTAAAATAAATCCAGCAATGCTTGCAAGAGCATGCAATCAATTGTAGGGTAGCAAGTTAACCAAAGTCATCCCTCGCGGAAGACTTAGCCAACAAATAATTATTATGCAACACAAATAACAGAAAATAAATCCTAAACACTCTAATAAGATTTGTGATTTTAATTAACTAAAGAAAAACAAATAAAACGACCAATTAAAACTCAACACAATTAAACCCGGTGAAAAATTGTATGGATAAAACATCTAGGATTTCAGAATCATCTCATCAAACTCGCAAGCAAAATATCAACTAATTGATCATGTATTCACATATTAGGTCTATCCCTGTATAATTTGCTATTTTAATTGACCAAGTTAGATAATACATTTCTTATTCATATCTAACCCCCTGAATAAATTTAGTCCAGGAATAATATCTACTCTCGATCTCAATCATTCCCTCAAAATAATTGAAGTTGGCCAAACAATTAATCATCAAATAAAGCAATTTATTCAGGAAAGCAAATCAATTAGTCAATACTCATGCATTGGGAAAATTTATGTATATATTTTGATGATACCATGTAAAACTTAGATTAGGAAATTGGCACCCATTTCAAATGTAATTCAACTTGTAATAGATAGGTTCTATGAGCTGAGTCAAAGGCAGCCAAGTTGAAGATTACAAGACTCGCCTGAAGATTGAAGGAGGAAGACCCAACTATGAGGCAGCCGAGTGAAGGACAATGAAGTATCACTCAAGTTGTTAGAAGGCTATTTCTGTCAGTTGAAAGACAATTAAGTCGTTTCTATAAGGTTGGAGCTGACTCAAAACAAAGGGGTAAACTAGCTGGCAAATCAAGTCGACTGTGATGGATCTGTTGCACAAAAGTCAAGAACATTACTTATTATAGTAATACATCAATGCTGCCATGTCTAAAAGTGCTCATCCTAGAAGCGTGCAAAAGGAATGAACTACTGGGAAGCACTGAGAATGTGTCAGGACATGAAAAGCTGCACATTTCACTTGCTGCAGATCAAGAAAAGACAAGCCAACGACCAAGAAGTGTTGTCTGAAAAATGTGTCTATCTCTTCAACGAACATATTTTTAAACGTGCACTATAAAAGGCCGAGGAGTCATTTGAGAGAAAAAAATGAACCCAATCTACCAAGAATATCAATCATACAAGCAACAACCTGCAAAATATCTCTCAAGCTTACAAAGAAAATCCTCAAGCCTAAACTCGAAGGAAATCGATCCAACACACTCAGTGAAGGACAAACAACTTCATCATTTGAAGAGGAAAACTTTTATACCAAGAACAAGAGGTCTACTCTACAAGGTTGAAGGAGGTGTAGTAAGGTTCCATCGAACTAGAGCTTTGAACCTATTGGAGGGCTAAGTGATCAAGTCCAAAGGTTTGAGGGGAGCTGAAATAGCAAGACAACCGTCTTGTGAAGAAGCTGAGTCCTAGGAGCAACAGGCTGTGTGATCAAAGCTGAGTCGGACTGATAACAAGTAACCAAGTCAAGTTACTTAGTCGATTCCTTCAGGGGTTGGAGAAGAGTGGATTAGAGGAATTACCCCATCCTCGAACCACTATAAATTGCTTGTGTCTATTTATTTTCAGCGCACTTAATTTCTTGATTTATTTTCATATCTGGTGATAAGTTAAATTGCTTAAGTCTGCTGATAATAACCCTGCTAAAATAAGTATTGGAAAACGTACTCAAAATTCTAATGGTGAAAGTCCTCCATTGTTTAAACCAAGTCAACTGCTTTTAAACGTGTTAGCTGAAAACAACTAATTTATACTATCAACAGCTCAGTCGAGTCTGTTGAGTGGATAACTTTGTTGTGTAAGCCAACCTAGCTGTCCCCCAAGGACTTAGCTGACTTGAGTCAACTTTGAAATTGTTTAAAAGGACTAAAATCAAAAAGTTAATAAAGTTTATTCAACCCCCCTTCTAAACTTTACACATCACCCCTTGCACTACAAGAAAAACGCTCAAAGACATCGCTTAAAAGACATCGGTTTCATGAATTTCATGATGTCTTATACTATACAACATCATATTTTAAGTGAATCGATGTGTATGACCAGGTGTTTCAACTATTACATATCGTCTTTAAGAGTTGATATCTTTTGCCACCTCTTTCTTGCTTTATAACATCATTTTTAAGATCGGTTATTCGAACAGATGTCTTTGTCCACCATTTATTGGTTTATAACATCACTTTTAGCATCATTCACTTAAACTAGATGTTATAACTCAATTACTATCCCATAAAAAAAATCCCCAATTTATTTTAATATAAAATTTCTCCAAAACTTCACCAACCCAGCGAACCCCAAAAACTTCGACAGTTAGAACATTCTTCAAAGAAACCCTCATCAGTTCTTCTAACCCTCCTCAGCTCGTTCTCTTTAAAAATCCGTCAATCCCTCATAAGCTATTTTCTGAGAAAAGTGCTTCTCTTGCCGTCCTCCTTGTCATTGTACACATTGAGTTCCAGAGTTTCTCCCCATATATTTGTGAAGATTTAGAGATGCCCTTTCACTCAGATGCCGATGTTTTGATCTCAAAAACTCATGACTCTCTTCGATTCACTGCTGCCACCAATGATATCAGTGGTGACGTTGGGGCCGATGCTTTCGAGATCTACCCTAGGATTACCAAGATAATAATAAGAAGAAATAGAGTCATTGACGTGTTGGGGACTGAGTAGGAGCTCGATTTGTGGCATTTCAAGTTGCCAAATTTGATGCGGCTGGAGCTCGCCTCTGCTACATACAAAGGCAGTGAGTTGGTGGTGACGATTCCAAAAAAGGTGGCAAAAATGGAGGAGGTTGATGTTGGCCCTTACGAGGATGACATTGAAGATATCGGAGGTGGGAGGCTTTTTCTTGTACTGTAAAAAAATAACAATTACTTTACCTTTTATTTGCTTCACTCTCCCTTTTAGAAATAATTTTGTTTACGTTGACAACACAAAGTTTAAGCTTTTATGTTTAATGGAAATTGTAGGTCCCAAGGGGTGTGAAGTAAGGTTTAGAAGAAGGGGTTGAATAAACCTTACCAAATTTTTGATTTTAGACCTTTAAAAAATATTCAACAGAGTTGACTAAAACAACTGTGTCCTTGGGGGACAGCTAAGTTGGCTATTCAACTAAGTTACCCACTCAACAGACTCGATAGAGCTGTTGATAGTATAACTCGGCTGCTTAAGCCAAATACTTAACTTTGGCTAGTTTGGTTTTTAACAGCGGAAGACTTAACACCCTTTGATTTGTTTTAAGCTTGTTTTTAACACTTAATTTTAAGCACTTGATTATTAATCAGATGGACAGAAAATATAATACTAACATCAGATATAATCTAAATGTGCAGGAATGTAAGTTTGCTGAAAGTAAATGACACAAATATTTTATAGAGGTTCCGAGATGGGGTAATTCTTCAAATCCTCTCTTCTCCAACTCCTGGAGAAATCCACTATGTAACAGATCAGTTTACAAGCGACTATCAGTCTGGAGATAGCCTTGATCACACAGTTGGCTTCTCTTGCGGCTCAGCTTCTTCACAAGGCAGATGCCTTGCTACTTCAGCTCACTTCTCAAGTTCTTGGATTTGATCACAAAGCTCTCCAACAAACTTTATAATGGTTCGACCTTGAACCTTCCTACAATCCTAACTTGAAAAGTAGACCCCTTTGATTTCAAATGTTTTCCTCTTCAACAGTTTGAAGTTATCTTTCCCTCACAGTGAGTGTTGGATCGAGTTTCTTCGAGTTTCAGGCTTGAGGAATATCTTGATAAGCTTTGAGAATATTGCTTGATCGTTCGTAGTTCAGGTGAGCAAGGTCTTCTTTCTCAATAACTTCCTCAGCTTTTATAGTGTCCATTTGAAATTTTGCTCGTTGAAGAGATAGACTGTTCACAAATATCACTTTGTGGTCGTTGGCTTGTCTTGTCTTGTTCTACAGTCCTTAATGTTGACCTTTCCTCGTATTAATGGCATTTCAGCATTTGCAGGTGCCTGACACAAGGTGCAGTGTTTTCCCATTGGCTCATTCCTTTTGCACAATTCTGGGACAGACACTTTAGACCTGGCAGCTTTGACATATTACTATATTGAGTAATATTCTTGGCTTTAATCAACGGATCTAAGTCAGTTGTCTTGACTTGACTGCTGCCTTTACCCCAGGTGACTTGAGTCTGCTCCAATCATTGGATTGACTCAACTGTCGTTTCAACTTGTAGACTTGGCTTCTTGAGTTGACTTGACTAACACTTCTCACTGCTGTTCCTCAGCTAACTCTCCCTCAGTCGAGTCCTTGTCTTCCTTTATGGCCTTACTCAGCTGACACACAACAGAGTCTTCACATAGTCCGCAGTTGACTTCTTGTAATCTTTGACATAGCTGACTTGACTCAACTTTCTTGGTCCTATCTATTACAATACAAATTATAAGGAAAATGGGATGCCAACTTCCTAGTTTAAATTTTACATGGTATCATCAAAATCTATCAAATAAATTTCCTAACAATTTCCCCCTTTTTGATGATGCCAAAACTTAAAATAATTAAGTAAACAACAAAAAGAAACACAAGCATTGCAGTAACAAAGAATGTATGCTTAAATGAACCATTTTATTTATCATAGCATTCTTGTCCTTTACAAAGTTATTTACATAAGGTATCAGAGATTTTCCTATACAGAGCTCTATACAAATACATCAGTACCAGTGTATCTAAGCTAAGTATACAAGAAAATTTGCAGAGCTTATACAGAAGACTTACATTGATGTATTTACAATAAAATACACGAAGGGGTTTGTAGCACACTTCAATGCCTTTGTTGCTTCCTTCCTCTCTCTTCTTCAGCTCTTCTGCGATCTTCATCATTAGCTCTTTTTCTTTTCTTCTCTTCTTCTTCTCTTTTCTTTTTCTCATATGCTCGCTTTGCAGCAAGGTCATCCCTTCGCTGCCTTTATTGCCATTTGCGAGTTGCTCTAGCGCTTTCTTCTGCCATCCTTTTCTTGGCTTCTTTAATTTTATGCGTAACTTCTAAATTCGCCAAATGGTCATGCCCAACCCAGTATGTGAGTCCATTTTTCTCAGGATCCACAAAAGTGAAATCTTTGGCCTTGGTCGAGATTGAGAACTTCTTCCAGTGCCACTTTGTCTTCCTTTTCTTGACTCTACTCTTCTTTCTTTGAGAGTGTACTGCACAGGAGCCTTGGATTTTCCAGCTGAGTGACTGCTAGGATTCTGCTGCTTCTCAGCCGTGTTGCACACCTCCAAGCCTTTTTCCCAGTACAACTCCCAAGCTTGTGTCAAAGTCAATCCTTCGAAATAGCCTTCAGCTTCCAGAGTTTGAAATTCTTCCATAAATCTGGGCTCAGATCCAACATCTGGCATTACTTCTCTGGGGGACCACCATGTCGTTTTAAAAGTTCTTCCACTCATGCTGACTGCTTCTTAGCTACCTTCTCAAATGCAGCTTCGATGACCTTTCTTTTATCTTTCATGGCCACTGCAGCTTTTTCAATTGGTAAGTTCAAGGGTAGCTTGCTAAGAATATCAGCTGTGACTCGACCTAGCTGTGGGGTTTAAGTGTACATCAACTTGATATCCTTCGAACTTCTTTCCCCCTCAGCTGTGTCACCTCCTTTCTTTATTTCTTTCTTCAGTCCCTTAAGGGTATCCTCTTCCCCCTTTTTGGCATCATCACGAAAAGCGAGAGGTATCCTAGGGAACAATCCAATGACGATAAAGTCTAGTCGGCTGTTCGTCAAGTTGTGCTTAGAGTCTGCTTCATTGTATGCCTTACGAAATTCTGAGCGTGTGGCTTTAGACTCAGCTGTCACTATCTTCATTTCAGCCATGAGAAGACTGAATTTCTCATTCATGTTATTCTCGAGTCTAGCATTCTCATTTTTGTGAAAATGCTATAGCAGCTCCATATTCGACTTGTGGGACTTGTCAATCCTCACAATATACTCCTTCATCCGTTGTTGGTACATGGAATTGTCTGCACTCCACAATAGCATTTTAGCAAATAAGGCTTTGAAGTGGCGAACTTGCTCAGATCTCATAGTTGTCTGCTGCGCAGCCCATTCCCAAATCATGACAACAATCCCTCATAAATCAGCTGTGAGGGTGGCATCCCAATTGTCCAATCTGAGATGATGCTTGGTGGCTTTCCATATTCTCAATCTCCTTGCAGATGGTCTTGAAGGCTTTAGGAACTCAGCTGCGGAGGCTGACTCGGCTGCTGGTCATTCTGCATAAAAAGTTGAAGTCCATTAGAACAATCGTTTCCGTGGGGATGGCGGGCTTTTCTCGGACTATATATTTTCTTAATTCTCTGGCAGATTCAGCTTCTAATTCTGGCAATTCAATGGTGAATGGAAATTCTTCCTCAAAAACATCATCTCGAATAAATAGG
The DNA here is from genome assembly GCA_016081115.2 of Rehmannia glutinosa. Taxonomy (NCBI): domain Eukaryota; kingdom Viridiplantae; phylum Streptophyta; class Magnoliopsida; order Lamiales; family Orobanchaceae; genus Rehmannia; species Rehmannia glutinosa. The sequence continues at coordinate 581,986 of JABTTQ020002742.1, read as the reverse complement.
ATCTCCGAGTCTTTTGCTTGTGGAGCCTTCCCTTGTTCTTGATGGGTAGAGCCAGCTCTCTGTGCCTCAGCTGCGGCAGCGTCATCGGCAGATGTCACAGCTGTGGGAGCCTGTGACGGAGCTGTATGATTCATTACTGCTGCATCTATGGGAGCCTGCGCAGCTGACTTTTTCGTAGCTTGAGCACTTGCAGATGTTTGCTCAGCTGACTGAGCCTCAGCTATCTTAACAACATCTTCGGTCTCATTGGGTTTGTCCAAATGAGTAACCTTGTCCTCAGCTATATCATCAGTGTCATCGGAGGATGATAAGACCTGAGGTGTTGGTTCATCATCGAAATTAAATCTCATAGGAGTCGTCTTCTCACTGACTTGGCTCTAAGATAGCAGAACATCTTCAGTTGTGTGCGTCGTTGGATTTCCATGAATAGTGGACTCAGATTCATCCTCCAATCCCAAAAATGAAGTGTCAATGTTTTCCTGGGAATCATGAAGGGCATTTATTTCCTTTTCTGCAGCAGCACCTTCGAGTGGAGATATGTTATGTTCATCTTTACCCTTACCAAGGGAAGTCTCAACCTCTCTTTGGCCTTCAATACCCCCAGCAGTCTCCACTGCTGCAGGGCCTTCTGCATTCCCTTTGACAGTCTCAACTGCCATAGGGTCTTCTATTATCCCTTCGACAGACTCAATTGTCTTAAGGTCTTGGACAGTGGCATCCATCGGAGTCTCAACCCCTTGGATTGCACTTTCAGAGCCCGTGAGTGTTAACTCCCAAGGCTTCACCATCCTTTGCCTCAGCTGCGGTAGTAGCGTCGTCGGCCTTCAATGCAGTTGACATTTCAGCTGAGACAAAATTAACTATCTGAGCATCGTTAATGTCACTCTGCTCTTCTGTAAGTTCTTTCTCAATTCGCCTCCTAACTGCATTGATTGGTATCCTACAAAAACCTTCAACCCAGCTGTGTGGAGAGAGTTTCCCCCTCAATTGGTGCACCAACTGATTTAATGACAATGGGGTCACTCTGCTCATTAGACGCTGCTTTTCCCTTTGAGTGTACAGCCGCAGGGGTAGGTGTGTTAACACCTTCTTCAGGGGTTAGCTTGGCTTTGGAGCCCAAAGTCCCAACTTCATCGCCATTTCCCTTGGAGCCATTAGGTGAGTGCACGGGGGACGTGGTTGCAGCTATGTCCATCGCAGTCAGTTGAGACACTCCCAAAGGATCAGTCTGAATAAGAGTTTGGGAGGACTCTCCTGGACCTTCTTGTTGGCTTAGCGCTGGATTATTGCATAGCCTCGATGCGATTCGATTCTCTGCTGCGCCGCAGCACTGGATCCATGTCTTCATCACATCACAAGCAGTATTCATGAAGGTGCTCATGTGTATGATCAAGAGTCCCTGTGAATACACACATTTTGGATTTCTCCAATGCTCTGGCCTGTTCCTTAGTTTTCTCCTTCTCATCCTCCTTAATTATGCGGAGGATGTCCAAGCAGTTTTCTACATTTAGAGCATCTTGGACTTTTATAAGACCAAGGATTCAGAGAAGCTCTTCTTCCTCCTTGATGAACTCAGGGCGAGTGAACTGCTGCCTTGAATGATCCAACTTACATGACCTCCATTCTCTCAATCGTCTTTGAATGTCAGGGTAAACTGGAGAGTACATGATTAGGTCATCTTCATCATCGCCTTCATCTCCGGTCTTCTGAATGGGGTCTAACGGACCTTCCTCCTCCTCAGACTCAGTTGCGTCCATCCGAGGAGGTGAGAGAACCTTTTATTGCACATGTTCTGTTATCTTAGCTACTTCTATTTCCTCAGCTATTTGCCGCGCAGTCTTCAACAGTCTCTCGCGATTATCATCGCCAGCCTTCTCGTACATCAACAACTTGAGACCGCTTCTTCCTAAGCATCGCTAGCCTCGCTTTTTTCTCCGGCTAAGTGTCAGATTCAGCTGTCTTCTCAAGCTCGGAATGCTTGTACAACCATCTTCTTTTGGTGCGAACCAGCTGGATCTCAAGTTCCACCTCCGTAGACTCTTTAGTTGTGGGGGCCTCAGTTTATTTCTTAGAAACAACTGCCTTTCTTGGCTTGGCAGTCCTCTTCTTCACGATAGGGGAGGGAATTTGGGGTTCCTACTCTATCTCAGTTGTTGGGGCTGGGGTCTCGGCTGCACGGGCAGGTGACACGGCTGCATGGGCAGGAGCTTTGGACTTTGCTGCGGGAGTAGGTGCTTTCTTTGACTTGGTTGCGGGGGCAGGGGCAGGCTTGGATACCACAGATTTCTTCTTGGCTGTAGGGGTCCCAGCTGTGTCTTCGGGATCAACTGATTCCCCCTCACTAGTATCAACCTTTCTGGCATGAGCCTTCTTCTGGGCTGCTGAGAGGTTCGCCTTGAACATCTTCTTGTTGACATGGAAGGGCTTGCCATGGCGTAGAGCAATACCCATCACTTCCATTAGAAGGCCAATCACCAGGCCATAACCCAAGGAACATTCAAAAGACCCATCCTCCTTGTAGGTCTTGTTAAGCACATTCTGGCAAATTCGGCTGAAAACAAACTCAGCCCAGTTGACTTTCTTCTCTTGCATGATCGCATCCATCACGACCAACTTTGTCTTGGACAGCTGATTGAAGCTTCTAAACTTCATGTCCACGCACTTCTTTCCAAGCAGCAGCTAAGTTGACATCCTTCTCAGCGATGTCCTTCAATCCCTCCACGGGTAAGAAGCAGCGCTCATCAAGGTCTTTTGCATTGAGTTTGATGACCTTGCTGTGGACGGAAGACCTGATTTCATCGTCCAGCACCTCTGCGTTCGCATAGAACATGGCTACCTCTTCAAGGTACGTATATGTGAATTGCATCGTTAGAAAGTCCTTCAGTCCGGACTTCTCCAATTTTTCAGCTATCTTCTTGACCAGGGTTTCATCGACACCCTATGTTTTAGGGCGTTTTTTTCAGAGTTTGCTTCCCGTTCCAACTCTACAGGTGATCTCTCCAAGCATCTACAAAAGAGGACCTAGGCTTGCATGAAAATTCATCATTCCATACAGCAAAAACACATCAAATAACATAGGAACGAAGGAATCAAAGAGCTTCTGAGAGCAAAAAAGGCTAGGTCGCGAAGAACGCCACAAGACTTTCGCATCTACGAAGCACAAGAGCTTTAAGGGCTTGGAAGGAGAATCCATCCTGACAAGAAGGGTTTTTTCGTTCTATGTCTAAGAACTCTTGTCCGTGCTTATATGATGTCTAAATTTGATTCAAATTTGTCTATGAGTTTGTAATTAATGTTTGGCATATTTTTCGGATCTTAGGGGCATAATTGAAACTATGGATTTATATTAAATATGATTACTTGTTTTCTTAATTAATTCATGCTGTTGGGGTAATTGTCAGGATCCGGGAATGGTGACAACAACAGCAGACAATGCGCGTGGAACAAGTTCGGTACTTCAGAACATTGTTCAATAAAATGCTAGTCTGGAGCGCTGATAATGCTGACATGAAAAGGAGGATGCAGGAAAATATTGACAGAATGCATACCTCACATAACACAGAAATGGAGCTACTGCATGAATTTCATCGCAAAGAGCTTCTGCGTGTAGAGGAGAACATGGAGAAGAAATTCAGCCTCCTCTCGGTGAATCAAGCAGTGGGCAAAGCAGAATCGATAGCCACTCGCTCCGACCGTGCAAGATACTCCGTGAGCGATTCCAAGCATAACTCAAATATCGATCGCTAGGACTTCATGATTGTTGGCATGTTTCCAGGGGTTCCTCTCTCTTTTGATGGTGCCAAAAAGGGGAAGAGGAATACCTAAAGACGTTTAAAGGATCTGAAGCTGAGAAGAAGAAGACGCAACTGTGAAAGAGAAGACAGCTGAGGAAGAGATAAGAGAGAAGAAAGGAAAATTTGTTGAGGGGGAAAGTTCGAAAGACATGACTCTGATGATTGCAAAAACCCCTCAACAAGGATTAGTCACAGCTGATATCATCAGCAAACTCCCAGTGACTCTGCCGCTCCAACACTCCGCAGTTCCCATGGCTAAAAAGAGAAGATAGTAGAAGCGAGGGGATGAAGGAGGTGGAAGGAAAGATGGATGCCCAAGTAATGAATATATCAAACAATATGGAGGCATTCCAAAAGCGAGACACACGATGCCATCTTAGACGTTGAAGCGAGCCGAGATCAGTTGATGAATTCAAAACGCTCGAGTTCGAGGGCTACTTCGAAAACATGTCCATGACCCAAGCCTGGGATTTGTATTGGGAAAAAGGCCTCAAGCTATGTGAAGAAGCCGACAGTGCAGAGACATCGGTGCACTCTGTGGTCACCCCGCGGTCACTCACCGGGAAGAAAGAAGGCCCCAAGATAATACACGCCGCAGGCGGAGAGGAAGAAGCAATGGTGGAGGAAGAGGTTTGGACCTGACCTCTACCCAAAAATATTGAATACGTAGATCCAGGGAAAAAATGAGGGATCTATTGGGCCGACTTGATGCAATAGCCAACATACAAGGAGCCAAGAACAATGCTGAGTATGTAAAGAGAATCGAAGAAGAAAATAGAAGACAAACTCAGCTGTGGGAAGAAAGGCAAGAAAGAAAAAGAAGAGATGAAGCTGCCGGAAAAGCATATGAGAAAAAGAAAGCGGTGAAGAAGAGAGAAGAAGAGAAAAGATCGAAGAAGAGTGATGAGGAAAGAAGGAGGCAGCGAAGGAGATGAAGTGTTGTTGTCCACCCCTTCATGTATTTTACTATGTAAATGCATTTGTATGTAAGTCTTCTGTACATTGAAAAAAATTGTATAATTTCTATACCCTCATAGATATAGAATAACATGATTACCTTAAGCTTTAATTAAGCTCTGATACACTTTATAAACAGCTGTGTAAAGAACTAGAATGCTATGATCAATAAAAGATTGATTCTACGCATACATTATGTGATTCTACATTGTCTGTACGTATCTTTGCTATTTAATTGCTGAATGCATGTTTTAAGTTTTGGCATCATCAAAAAGGGGGAAATTGTTGGGAAATTAATTTTTAGATTTTGATGAATGCCATGTAAAACTTAGAATAGAAAGTTGGCACCCTATTTTCCCTGTAATTTGCACTGTAATAGATAGGGCTGGTCGAGCTGAGTTAAGTCAGCTATGCCTGAACATGCAAGAAGTCAACTGGAGACTAGAAGGAATACTCCGCTGTAAGGCAGCTGAGTGTAGCAAGAAAGAAAAGACAGGAACTCGACTGAAGGTGCATCTGAGATGCAGCTGAGCAAAGTGTCAGTCAAGTCAACTCAAGATAGCCAAGTCTCAAGTTGATGTGACAGATGAGTCATCCAATAATTGGAAGCTGACTCGAAGTCATCTGGGGAAATCAAGAAAATGCAGTTAAGTCGAGACAACTGAAAGAGATCCGTTGCACAAAAGTCAAGAAAATTACTTAAACAAGTAATACTCCTATACTCCCTTTCTTAAAGTGCTCAATCCCAGAAGCGTGCAAAAGGAATAAACCAATGGGAAGCACTGCACCTGTGTCAGAACTCTGAAAAGTTGAAGACTCATTCAATACGAGGAAATGTCAATTCCAAGGACTACAACAAGACAAGCCAACGACCACAAGTGTCGTTTGAAAATTAACCTATCTCTTCAACGGGAAATTTTCAAAAGAACACTATATAAGGCTGAGGAATCACCTTGAGAATAGGTTACCTTTATTACCTGAGAAAACCATTACAAGCAAGAAAGCAATATCTGTAACCTGAAATATTCTCAAGTCAATTAAGCTCAATCCTTAAGCCTACATTACGAAGGAAATCAATCCAACACTCACCTGTGAAGGAAAGACGACTTCAATCAGTTGAAGAGGAAACATTTGAAGAATCAAGGGGTCTACATTCCACAAAGGATTGTAGAAAGGTTCAAGGTCGAACCAGTCTCAAGTTTTTGGAGGGCTTCGTGATCAAATCCAAGAGGCTTGAGCAAGTGGGTTGTAGTAAGGCAAGGCAGCCTTGTGAAGAAGCCGAGTCGCACGAGAAGCTAGCTGTGTGACCAAGGCATCTCCAGACTGAGTCCCAAAGGATCAAGTCAGCTGTGTGATCAAGACTTGCATCTGGACTGATAACCACTTTGTACATTGATCAATACTTAGTGGATTCCTACAGGAGTTGGAGAAGAGAGGAGTAGAAGAATTACTCCATCTTCGAACCTCTATAAAATTTATTGTGTCACTTACATTTCAGCACTTTAATTACTACATATTATTTTGATATTTGATGATAAATTTGTTGTCCATCTGATAATTAACAAAGTGCTATAATCAAGTATTAAAACAAACTTAAACCAAGATTCAAGGGTGTTAAGTCTTTCGCTGAAAACATATCACAGTCGAGTTAAGTTTTAGTCAAAATAGCTGAGTTATTTTATCAACAGCTCGGTCGAGTCTGTTGAGTGGCTAACTCTGCTAATCAACTAACTTAACTGTCCATCAAGGACTTAGCTGTGAAGTATTAACTTTGAACGTCTTAAAAGGGCTAAATCAAAAAGTTGGTAAGGTTTATTCAACCCCCCTTCTAAATCTTACACTCACACCCCTTGGGAACTACAAGTGGTATCAGAGCGGTTGGTTCATTGAGCCTTCCGCACTGGTTACTGAACTAGATCTCCAATCTCTCAAAGCTTGCTTTAGCACTTGATCTTTCAAAACTCTTTTATTCAGCAAAGTTATTATCATGGAAGCAAATTTGACACGCATCTCTATGTTCACAATTGAGGAATTTGATGATTGGAAAATTCGTATGCAGGCTCATCTATCAGCATTACACGATGAAATGTGGATAGTAATAGAAGATGGGCCACTGCAAATTTTAAAAGTAAACACACAATGTTAAGGAGGATTTGCTGCGGTGAAGGAGAAGAGGATGTTGCTCCCACCCGACTATGGTTGAAAACCCAAGAGCTAAATGGACAAATGATGACAGAAAAAGATACAACTTGGACAACGTGGCCAATGACATTCTTTACAAAACTCTGGACAAAGCCATGTACAACAAAGTCAAATCGTGCAAGACGAAAAGAAATGCGGATAAGCTAACCCTGATTTGTGAAGGCTCTGAGCAAATCAAGGAAAATAAACTATCTGTTGCTGTACAAAAATTTGAAAATTTTAAGATGCTTGCAGGAGAAACCTTGGATCAACTAGATGCTCGGTTCGCAGAAATTACCAATGAGCTATCTCGCACTTGGAAAAGAATATACACGAGAAGGAAATGTGTATGAAGATTCTAAGAAGTCTCCGAGCTGAATGGGAAATGAAAGTCATGGCCCTGAGACACTCCATGGACCTATCAAAAACATCCAACCATGAGCTATTCTCAGATCTCAAAGCCACGAATTTGAGCTGAGAAGAAAAGACCTAGAGGAGACAACAGTTGTGCCCAAAACAATGCTCTAATAGTTAAGGATGGTAAAAGAGCTGAGGTCAAGGAAGTCATTGACCAAGAGGAGATTGCCGTGATGGTTAAAAGGTTTAACAAATTCTTCAACAAGAATTACAAAAGAGACAAAGGTGAATCCTCCAGAAGACACTCAGCTCCCTCCAAGTCAAGGGAAGATATGCCACCCAAAAGAACAGAGCATCAAAAGGTTGAGTATCAAAGAGCTGACAATCCAAGGATGGAAAGAAGCTGATCAAAAGGTTGAAAATCTATCTTTGAACTATGACAACCCGATCACTATGCCATTGATTGCCCATATCCGGTAGTCAACAAATACAGGAATGAAGAGGAAAGAAAAGTCTTGAGAGAAAGAAGACAAGAGAAGAAAAAAAGGTAATGTTAGGCAGAGATCTTGAGACAGTAAAAGTCAAAGACACAAAGCACTCGAGAGTAGTGAATCGACTACTCAAGTGACTCAAGAAGAAGCCTTGATATGTTTAATGGCCAAAGAACAAGACCAACCCGACCGAGAAGATGAGGTACACTCTAACTCATCTCACTCGTACACTAGTGATAGTGAGCGACACACACACACCTCATCACCCACTAATCTTTATTATTCATTAGGCAAAATGATGAAAGACATTGAGCACATTAAAACCTCACACACACTGCTAAATGAGGAAAACAGCCTGCTCAAAAGCCAAAACTCGTAGCTGACTAAGGAGCTGAGTACTCTGAGTCACATAGCTGATGAGAATAAATAAATAAAAGCTGAAAATGCTAAGTTAATAGCAGAGATAGGTGCTATAGAAAAAAGGGAAAATGACCTCAAAAATGTGATTGCCTCATTCACTAAGGCATCTAAATCTTTGGATGATCTTATTGTGAGCCAAAGAGAATGTGGAGATAAGATAGGCTTAGGATTTAATTCCTCTATGCTAAGCCAAACTCCTAAAGTGATTTTGGAAAAAGGATCTTCAAGCAATGAAGTATCTCAAAAATCCAAAACTCCAAATGGTGCACACACAATCATTCCAAAGAACAATCACAACCAAATTGGCCTTGGTTATAAAGGAAAAGGAAAACAGCCAGCTGAGTATCCTGAAAGGACAGCTGAGAAGAAATCTAGCCGAGTTCCTCAAAGAAACTCCAAACAGAAAGTACTCAGTAAAGAAGAAACAGCTACCAAAACCCCGAGAAATTCCATAAAAGGAACACATATGATGGGAATGGTAGAAATTATCCAAGCCTAGCTGATTGGAACAATGTGAACTATCGGCCAAAGGCCTATGGAATACATGCCTAGATGGCAAAGGCCTAAAACTCAAAGAAAGGCCATTCCAAAGGCAAAAGAGCTATCCTCGACACATATGCACCCAAACACTACGCACGAGGTATCACAACTACCCAAGGAAGGAAATTGCTAAAACACATGCACGATTACATACGAGACAAAAGAGATTTGTATGAACCTAGAACCCCAAGCAATTTGCCAAAATTAATTATGATTATGGCAGCGATAGATGGCAACCTCTTAGAGTCAAATCATTTGGCTATAGGTTGGTTGGATCATCTTACAATACTAACCCCTCAAGACCCGATAAGTATGGGTACCTAAAACCTAATTTCCTTGATTGCGGTTCAAGGAATGCAGTGAGTGCCAAGGAACCTGGTACATGGATAGTGGTCACATTCGGACACATGACAGAAATAAGAAAAATCTGTCAAAATTTAAGGAAGTTAGAGGTGCAAAAGTCATATTTGGAGGAATGAAGCTTGAGGAGAAATAAGAGGCATTGGATCCATAAGGAAAAATGGATTAGAAATTACGGATGTTGCATATGTTGAAGGCCTCAATTTCAACTTACTAAGCATAAGTCAACTCTGTGACAAGGGCTATAATGTTGGATTCAATATAGGAGTGTGTCAAATCAAGAACACTGAATCTAATGAAGTAGTGCTACAAGGATGCAGACAAAAGAACATGTATGTGGTGGATTGGTCAACCGCAACACCAAGCACTTGTCTAATCAAAGAAACACAGCAAATCAAGTTGGGTCGTGGCACAAGAAGTTCGGAGTCACCCAATTTCAAAACTATTAACAAACTTGCAAGAAGTAATCTTGTAGAAGGACTTCCAGACTCAGTATACAAGAAGGAGAGTGTATGTGATGCATGCCAGATGGGAAAGCAAATCAAATCATCATTCAAAGAAAGACATGTCCATCTTCAACAAGAATATTACACCTGCTACATATGGATCTATTTGGCCCTGTTGAACCAAATAGCATAAGTGGAAAGAAATACACCTTGGTGGTAGTAGATGACTACTCAAGATACACATGGACAATTTTCATGTGTAAGAAGAAAAGAAACCCCGCAGAAAACTACCACAATGAAGAGAATCCAAAATGAGAAGAGTCAAACCATTATCAAAATAAGATCTGACAGAGGAACTGAGTTTGTCAATGGTATAATAACTCAGTATTGTGTTGAAAATGGTATTGGTCATAAATTATCTGCAGCAAGGACTCCACAACAGAATGGAGTTGCAGAAAGAAGGAACAAAACTCTCAAAAAGCAGCAAGGACCATGTTAGGCTGAAGCGGTCTGCTAAAAGATTTCGGTGAAGCAATAAACACAAAGATGCTATAATCAAAATAGATGCATGATAAACAGACAATGACAAAGACTCCTATGAGATTTGGACAGGGAGAAAGCCAAATGTTGCATATTTTAGAATATTTGGATGCAAATGTTTTATCCATAACAATGGCAAAGACAATTTAAAAGCTTTTGATGCTAAAGCTGATGAAGGTATCTTTTTGGGATACTCAGCTGAAAGTAAAGCCTACAGAGTGCTCAACAAGAGGACAATGGTTACAGAAGAATCCATCCATGTGGTGTTTGATGAGCCCAATGTAAATGGAGAAGACATTGAAGAGTCACCGATAAAATTTGAATCACTACCATGCGAAAGAGTCCTTATGTTGAAGTCAAGCCGAATTATAAACCCGATGAAGATGAGATAGCCGAGTCTCAAAGACAGCTGGGAAATATGCAGCAAAGTGATAATGAGAGAGCTGATCAAAATAACATAGCTGCAAGATGACTGAATCCAGCTAACTTACTCGAACCTGATGTAAGGTGGCTGAGAGATCATCCACCAGAACTAATCATTGGAGATGTAAGAGAAGGTGTGAAAACCAGATCCAGAATTCAACAAGAAGCTATGTTCACTTGTTTTATCTCACAAATAGAGCCAAAAGATGTGTCACAAGCATTGGATGACACACATTGGATTCAAGCCATGCAAGAAGAGTCAATCAGTTTGAAAGAAAAAAAGTGTGGGAATTAGTTCAAAGACCTACCCATCAAAATGTTATTGGCACTAAATGGCTTCAGAAACAAGATGAATGAGGAAGGATCAGTGTAAGAAACAAAGCAAGATTGGTAGCCAAAGGGTATTGCCAAGAAGAAGGAATAGATTTTGATGAAACTTTTGCTCCTGTGACAAGATTGGAAGCCATAAGAATGTCTCTTGCCTATGCTGCTCACAAGAACTTCATTGTATATCAAATGGATGTAAAGAGTGCATTCCTTAATGGGTTATTGGAGGAAGAAGTGTATGTTGAACAACCTCCAGGATTTGAGCAGAAGACTCTTGGAGATAAAGTATACAAACTCAAGAAAGCTTTATATGGATTGAAACAGGCACCAAGAGCATGGTATGATATATTATCACAATTCCTGACCGAGAACGGATTCACAAAAGGCAAAGTGGATAGAACCCTCTTTAGAATTCAAGATGGGAAGAGTATACTGCTTGTCCAAATATATGTGGATGACATCATCTTTGGATCCACAAACAAAGAGCTGTGTGATAAATTCTCAAATCTCATGCAAAGCAAATTTAAAATGAGCATGATGGGAGAGCTGACATTCTTCCTTGGACTCCAAGTAAAACAGCTGAAGGATGGAACCTTCATAAGTCAGACAAAATACACCAGAGATTTAATGAAGAAATTTGGTATGGAAGAGAAGTTTTCTGTGAAAATACCAATGAATACATCAGTCAAAATGGATATGGATACAGATGGCAAGCCTGTGGATCAAGCAAAGATCTGAGCACTTATTGGATCATTGCTCTATCTCACAAAGAAGCGGGCCCGGACATCACCTTTGTTGTAGGTGTATGTGCAAGATTTCAATCTGCTCCAAAAGAAAGCCACATGACTGCAGCCAAAAGAATCTTGAGATATTTGAAAGGAAGCCAAGAAGTTGGCTTATGGTATCCTAAGGAAGGTGGATTCAAGCTAATTGGTTACTCAGACTCTGACTATCTTTGGATGTAGAGTTGACGAAAAAGCACCTCGGTACATGTCAAATGCTTGGAAATAGGCTAATTTCTGGTTTAGCAAGAAGCAAAATTCAATAGCCACCTCCACAAAATGGAAGCGAGAATACATAGTCTGAGGGCACTGTTGTGCACAAGTCTTATGGATGAGACAAAGAATGAGAGACTATGAAGTTGAAGAAAAGGAAATTCCAATTATGTGTGACAATACAAGTGCTATTGCAATCACTCGAAATCTGTCTGCACTCAAGAACAAAGCACATTGATGTCATATATCACTTCATGAGAGATCATGTAGAGAAAAAGGACATCACCTTGGAATATGTCTCAACTGATAAGCAGTTAGCTGATATATTCACAAAACCATTATGTGAATCAAGATTTGAAGAACTCAAACATGAATTAGGGTTAATTGAGCTGAACTGACACTCAGAAGACTCAAAGAAAAGAGATGGAACATGAAAAGATGAAAAAGAGTTGAACTCCTGAATCAGCTAAGTGAATCAGCCGTATCGGAGAATCAGCTGCATCGAGTTAGTTGACAGCTGAGTGCCTATGTGCAAAAAAAAAAAGAAGAGTTAAATCAGCTAAGGAGTAAGCTGAAACATTTATGAGCAAAGTGACAAAAATGCAGTCGTTTTTACTAAGCGGGAATGTTTTTAAGAATGACGCCAGCATAATTATGACGTGTACAGTCAAAAGTTGCACACCAAGCTTATGATTGGATATAAATGATGCTGCATTAAATGCAAGAAATTAAATGTTAGTCGGCGTGCAAAATCTGAGTCGTTGATCTTGATCAAATTTCAAAAACCACCCGCACGTCCTTTCATAACCCATACATATACCATTTCGTTCGATTTTCTCTCACTTTACCAAAACTGTTCATCTCCCTCAAGAGCAAAGAAAGCTTTTTCACTCTCAAAACCCTACAAATCTTCAAAGCTTATTTTTCAAAGTTTCATTCGGTAAATATTTGAAAAATGGAATCTACGTATGACTTCGTCAAATTGGGAAAGCAAATCCACACGGGATCTACTGTGGATTTCGAGGGCATGATCAAACAAGGGTCAGACGAAACCCTTGTGAAGAAGATAGCGAAAAGTTGGAGAAATCGGATCAAACCCTTTTTGTCGATGGAGTTTCGATGACCTCGTGGAGGAGGTTGCATAGCGAGTTCTATGTGAACGCTCGAAGTTCACGATGAGGGCATCAAGTCTTCATTCACGGGAAAGATTTCACCATTACGCCAAGGATCTGCGAACAACGTTTAGCGTTCTTGCCGGAAGAAGTCTTGAGGTTTATGAAGGCGATGTTAACCTGGCTGCTTTGCATGGCGAAGAAGTAGCCAAACCGACTTTCTTTGCAAAGGTTGTCTACACATAAGAAGTCTTGAAGGAGGATTACCACAAGTCGTTAGACATTGTTGCCAAATGCATAGATATTAAGTTTGGAAGCTTTAATCACCGTCAAAACCAAGTTGATCGTAATGGCCGCGATCATGGAGGAGAAAAAGGTGAACTGTGCGAGTTTGTATACGAGACTCGCTGCAAATATTGGGAATAAATCCTTCAAGAAGGATGGTTCGTTTGGAGGATCTTTGGGATATGGCCTAGTGATTGGCCGGATAATGGAAGTGAAGGAGTCCCTCTTCGACATGGAAATCGTTCCATGTAAACAAGAAAATGTTCGATCGAACCTTTGGGAGCACGAGAAGAGAGCATACGCCAAGAGGGCTGATCTGAGTGAGGGGAATCACCGCCTGAAGAAAGCAATGTCTCCTCCTCCCCTCAGAAGAAGGTTGCCCTGCAGCTACAAAGAAGATTACTACCCTTGCAATAAAGAAAAAGAAAACAAAAGATGCACCTGCCCCTGCAGCCGAGTCACCTGCCCTGCAGCCGCAGCCGGGAGAAAGAACCTCAAATACCTTCTCTGGTTGTCAAGAAAAGGAGGACTGACAAGACTAGAAAGCCAGCTTCTCAGAAAAAGACAATAGCACCGGCCCCCGCCACCCATGACTCGGAGGAAACTGCATCTGAACCAGAAATTCCTCTAGTAAGGACCAAAAGGAGAAGACTTTTCAAGCGATCAGAGCTTGAGAAAACAAATTAGTCTGCCACTCACCGAGCGGATCATGAGACAACTCGGAGAAGTAGAGTCTCCCGAAACTATTGATAATACAAATCTCTGTTGAAGCCGTCAGTCAATGAGAGTGGCAAATTGAAGACACAAACAGTAGTCGAACAATGAGAGACACAAGAAGTAGTTAAGAAAGCAAACTCTCCTATTGACAGGGTTGTATCCCCCCTGCAACAGACGTTGCTGAAGGTGTCGAGAACCAAAGTTTGCTACCTTAAATCCCTGAGAACAAGGGACGACAGCAAGGAGATAATGATGAAGAATATGATGACGTGATGATCCTATCCCCACCATATCCGGACATCCAAAATCGTCTGCGAGAATGGAGGAAGTGGAAGGAGTCGATCCAGGAAACGATTCCAAAGACCGAGTTTATTGAAGAAGAAGAAGAAGAACTATTGAATTTTCTCGGATTGACCACTGTGGTCCAAACACTCGGAAGAAAAAGCGCACGGATATCTTGCAGATCTTCAAAGACAAGGAGAAGCGGAGATCGGCGAGGAAGTCGAAGCTCGTGAGAAAGCCATGTCTCGCCCTCTAACAGAACCACCGATCATACTCATCCACACCTTGATATCTTTGTCGAGAGCGATGAGGATCTGGACCTGCTGCTTTCTCTTCAAGAATTGGAGATGCAGCAAGCCATGCGGGAATCCAGGATCCTAAATGAGCAACAGTTGATGGAAGGCCTTGGGGAATCTTCCAAATCACAGCTGGAGATTGATCCTATGGGAGTGGTGCAGTGAATTGCAACCGTTGTTGCTTTGCCACCACTTCCCCAGCTCACTCAGAAGAAGGTGTTAAGGGAATTGGCGATGAAACTGGGAACTTGGGGACCCAAGTCGAGCCAACCCCTGATGAAGGTGTCTTACCACCTGCCCCAATGGCTGAACACTCAAAGGAAACAGTCGGGAGTCTGGAGACAAGTGACCCCAATCCAAGTCACTCACCGGTGGTGTGCGGTGGGGAAACTCCCTCCACTGCAGCAAGGGACGGAGGATCTTTGCGGTGACTCCACAACGAATCTTGGAGGCGAAGTGGAGAAAGAAAAACAAATGGATACACAGCAAGTTGTCACTGAAGAGGCTCAGACAATTGAGTCTGTCTCAGCTGAAGTGCCAACTGCTTTGAAGGCCAATGACGCCGCCGATGCATCACGGTAGAGCCGAGATGGAACGCCCGGGAGTTAACACTGGGCAATGAAAGTGCAATCCATGGAGTTCGAGACTCCGATGGATGCCACCTCGAAAGACCCTAAGGCGATTGAATTTGTCGAAGGGATTGTCCAAGGCCTTGCTGCGAGTTGAGATTGCGAGAGGTAATGAAGGCCAACGGGAGGTTGAGACTTCCCGGGGTAAAGAGACGGAAGCACAGAACATCCCTCCTACTATCATTGATCCATCTGAAAAGGAGATAAGTGCTCTTCACGATTCCCAAGACAATCCCGATGTAACCTTTTTGGGATCCGAAGGTGAAGACGGCCGAGTCATCCCCATTGTCGATCCAAAAGACTCACTCGAGGATATTCTCTCAAGCACGAGTAAGTCCGACCTTAAGGCTACTCGCCAAACCTTTACTTTTAATGATGAGCCACCCATGCAAATCTCATCATCGTCCGATGACGCTCCGATCTGACCAAGGACGGTCAACTCACATGGAAAAACCACCAGACCGACGGAAGTTGAGATACCAGGTGAGGCTCGGCCAGGGTCAATACCCCAACAAACTACAAAGAGAAACAAACTCAATCTGCGTAGGCTACCCAAGCCGAGAGCGAATCGATGCAACCGGGCACATCATCACGCACGAGTTACCATTGAACATATTCCGTTGTCCATGATGATCCGTTGAAGAATCGTTCTCTTTCTCTCGGAGCTGCGATCTTCTTGAAGAATCACCACGATCAACAACGCGTTTCCATAGACTGATCCCGTCATTCCAACAGACACCATCATCCCAAAGATTTCGACTTTGACATCAAGTATCGCCAAATGAGACCAGTCACAAACGAGGTTCGAGAAGTTTTCAAGGCCATATTTGCGGAGATAGAGAAGTTGGAAAGGCACCAGGCCTCACTGGACATGAGACTGGATAACCGAGATGCTAATCTTACTACTGATCGGCATGGAATAATTGTCGATCCGGAATGGTGGCAACAATGAGGACAATGCGCGTGGAACAAGTTCGGTACTTGAACATTGTTCAATAAAATGCTAGTCCGGGAGCGATAATGCCGACATGAAAAGGAGGATGCAGGAAAATATTGACAGAATGCATACCTCACATAACACAGAAATGGAGTTGTTGCGTGAATTTCATCGCAAAGAGCTTCTGCGCGTAGAGGAGAACATGGAGAAGAAATTCAGCCTTCTCTCGGCTGAACTGAAGCAGGTGGCAGCAGAATCGAAAGCCACTCGCTCTGAATTTCGTGCAGCATACTCCGCAGCAGATTCCAAGCATAACTCAACTATCAGTCGCTTGGACTTCATGATTGCTGGCATGTTTCCAGGGGTTCCTCTCTCCTTTGATGATGCCAAAAAAGGGGAAGAGGAATACGTAAAGACGTTAAAAGGATCTGAAGCCGAGAAAAGAAGACGCACTTGTTTGTGAAGGAGAAGGCGAGAGAACAGAGAAGAGAGAAGAAGGAAAATCTGTTGAGGGGGAAGGTTCGAAAGACATGACTCGATGATTGCAAAAACCCCTCAACAAGGATTAGTCACAAATGATATCATCAAAGAAACTCCCGATGACTCTGCGCTCAACTCTCCGCAGCACTACCCATGGTGAAAAGAGGAAGATAGTAGAAGCGAGGGATGAAGGAGGTGGAAGGAAAGATGGATGCCCAAGTAATGAATATCTTTGAAACAATATGGAGGCATTCCAGCGAAGCGACACCGATGCCATCTTAGACGTTGAAGCGAGCCGAGATCGATTGATGAATTCAAAACGCTCGAGTCCGAGGGCTACTTTGAAACATGTCCATGACCCAAGCCTGGGATTTGTATTGGGAAAAAGGCCTCAAGCTATGTGAAGAAGTTGACAGGCAGCATACTACTGGCAGTCACTCTGCTGGTCACCCTGCTGGTCACTCACCGGGAAGAAGAAGGCTCCAAGACAATACACGCCCGAGGCGAGGAAGAAGCGATGGTGGAGGAAGAGGTTTGGACCTGACCTCTGCCCAAAAATATTGAATACGTAGATCCAGGGAAAAAATGAGGGATCTATTGGGCTGGACTTGATGCAATAGCCAACATACAAGTAGCCAAGAACAATGTTGAGTATGTGAAGAGAATCGAAGAAGAAAATAGAAGACAAACTCAGCTGTGGGAAGAAAGGCAAGAAAGAAAAAGAAGGGATGAAGCTGTCGGAAAAGCATATGAGAAAAAGAAAGCGGCTGAAGAAGAGAAGAAGAGAAAAAGATCAGAAGAAGACAGAGCTGATGAGGAAAGAAGGAGGCAGCGAAGGAGTTGAAGTGTTGTTGTCCACCCCTTCATGTATTTTACTATGTAAATGCATTTGTATGTAAGTCTTCTGTACATTGAATAAAATTGTATAATTTCTATACTTGCATAGATATAGAATAGCATGATTACCTTAAACTCTAATTAAGCTCTGATACACTTTATAAACAACTGTGTAAAGAACTAGAATGCTATGATCAATAAAAGATTGATTCTACGCATACATTATGTGATTCTACATTGTCTGTACGTATCTTTGCTATTTAATTGATGAATGCTTGTTTTAAGTTTTGGCATCATCAAAAAGGGGGAAATTGTTGGGAAATTAATTTTTAGATTTTGATGAATGCCATGTAAAACTTAGAATAGAAAGTTGGCACCCCATTTTCCCTGTAATTTGCCTTTGTAATAGATAGGGGTCGAAATGAGTTAAGTCAGCTATGCCTGAACATGCAAGAAGTCAACTGGAGACTAGAAGGAAGACTCCGCTATAAGGCAGCTGAGTGTAGCAAGGAAGAAAAGATAGGAACTCGACCGAAGGTACAGCTGAGATGCAGCTGAGCAAAGTGTCAGTCAAGTCAACTCAAGATAGCCAAGTCTCAAGTTGATGTGACAGCTGAGTCATCCAATAATTGTAAACTGACTCGAAGTCATCTGGGGAAATAAAGGAAATGCAGTCAAGTCGAGACAATTGAAAGAGATCCGTTGCACGGAAGTCAAGAAAATTACTTAAAAAAGTAATACTCCCATACTGCCTTTCTTAAAGTGCTCAGTCCCAGAAGCGTGCAAAAGGAATAAACCAATGGGAAGATCGCACTGTGTCGAACTCGAAAAGTCAAGACTCATTCAATACGAGGAAATGTCAATTCCAAGGATCGCAACAAGATAAGCCAACGACCACAAGTGTCTTTTGAAAATTAACCTATCTCTTCAACGGGCAAATTTTCAAAAGAACACTATATAAGGCCGAGAATCACCTTGAGAATAGGTTACCTTGATTACCGAGAAAACCATTACAAGCAAGAAAACAATATCTCAGAACACGAAATATTCTCAAGTCAATTAAACTCAATCCTCAAGCCTACATTACGAAGGAAATCAACCCAACACTCACCGTGAAGGAAAGACGACTTCAATCGGTTGAAGAGGAAACATTTGAAGAATCAAGGGTCTACATTCCACAAAGGATTGTAGAAAGGTTCAAGGTCGAACCGTCTCAAGTTTTTGGAGGGCTTCGTGATCAAATCCAAGAGGCTTGAGCAAGTGGGTTGTAATAGCAAAGGCATTTGCCTTGTGAAGAAGAAGATCGAGTCGTACGAGAAGCTACTTTTGTGTGACCAAGGCATCTCCGCATCGAGTCCCAAAGGATCAAGTCACCAGTGTGATCAAGACTTGCATCCGGGTGATAACCACTTTGTACATTGATCAATACTTAGTGGATTCCTCCAGGAGTTGGAGAAGAGAGGAGAGAAGAATTACTCCATCTTGAACCTCTATAAAATTTATTATGTCACTTACATTTCAGCACTTTAATTACTACATATTATTTTGATATCTGCTGATAAATTTGTTGTCCATCTGATAATTAACAAAGTGCTATAATCAAGTATTAAAACAAACTTAAACCAAGATTCAATGGTGTTAAGTCTTCCGCTGAAAACATATCACAGTCGAGTTAAGTTTTAGTCAAAACAGCTAAGTTATTTTATCAACAGCTCAGTCGAGTCTGTTGAGTGGCTAACTCTGCTAATCAACTAACTTAGCTGTCCATTAAGGACTTAGCTGTGAAGTATGAACTCTGAACGTCTTAAAAGGGCTAAATCGAAAAGTTGGTAAGGTTTATTCAACCCCCCCCTTCTAAACCTTACACTCACACCCTTTGGGACCTACACATGCTTTCTATTTTATGAATTTGAGTGCTTATTTATAGTTACTTTTTATCTGATCAATAATTTGCATGTCATATTTCTAGTCCATAATCCGGGAGGTGAGTTATAGTAAGACGAAAATCAAATTCGGACATGAAACATGTGTGACAGGCATGTTTGTGGGGAGTAATTTAATTCACAAATCTTTTTGGAGTTATTAATGGTTGTAACGATCCGGGAGAACTACAATTGTTATTAATCAACTGTTTATGCACCACCTGGACAGGGAGTAAATGAACTTAGGAATTGAACCCATAGAATTGCATGAATTGGTTTTTAAAACTTTATTCGCATTTAATATTGAAGAAGCATGTTGAGATTATGTGCCTAAGGTTGCTCCTAAAGATGTTGAAAATACTTGTGGGGTTCATAAATTTATTTATTTTTTCTTTCTTTATTTTCAATATTTAGTTAGATTAAAATTACTTGATTTTCGATCGCTTCAATAAAATTGGAATACGATGTTATTATAGCTAAGTGTTTCAAGATTCAATTCCCGAGGAATACGACCTTACTTGCCATCATTCGATGCCGCCTTTTCGCATTCTCTCTGTGTGATAAGGCTAAGGGATGGTTATGCTCTTTAACACCCCCAGCCGCAAATTGGGCAGAACTAAGTCAGTGGTTTCTAGCCAAATACTTTCCCCCCAGTAAGACGCTGCAATTGAAATCTGAAATCTCCCAGTTTAGGCAATTAGATGGTGAGCTGTTATATGAAGCATGGGATAGATTCTGGGAATTGTTAAGAAAGTGCCCTCAACACGGATATCCCGACTACCAACAAGTTCAGTACTTCTATAATGGTTTGAGTGGCAACACAAGAACAATTATAGATGTTGCATCTGGAGGTGCACTACTAGGGAAATATCTTGAGGAGGCACTAGAATTATTAGAGGAGATGGCGAACACCAGTTACCAATGGCCATCCGAAAGGTCGACTGTCCGACGAGTGGAAGACGTTCAGGATGAGAAGGTCACCATGCTCACAAAACAAATATCCATTCTGAATATGAAACTGGACGCAATGCAGCAAGTGACTCCAAGAGATCCTGTTATTGTTGAAGAGGAACCAAACTTTGTGGGCCAACAAAGAAACTTCAACAATAATTATAGAAATAATCAGATACCCAACTACTATCATCCAGGGTTGCGAAACCATGAAAATTTCTCTTATGCTAATAATAAAAATGTTTTGCAGCCACCACAGGGATATAACGTCGGTAATCAAAGCAGAGCGGAGTCTAATGAAAAGAAGGCATCTGTTGAAGAGATGTTATCCTCGTTTATCGGAGAGACAAGGGCGAGACTGAACAAAGATGAAGCCAAGATAAACAGGATAGAGGAATAGGTCACTCAGCTAAACACGAACGTAAACGCAAGACTAAAATCTCTGGAGACACAAGTAGCCCAGATCGCAAATCATTGTTGGGAGGCCAACACTAGAAAGGCAAATTCCCAAGCGATACCGAAATAATCCACAGAACAATGCAATGCCATTAAATCGATGGATGGCAATGAGGGTTCACAGGTTTCAAATGACAAAGTTTAGCAATAGTGATTAAGAATCTGAAGTATGGCTGAAGACGTTAAACTTAGCGCTGTATGAGAGGCAACCCAATTTATTTCATATTTCCGTATATTTTTATCGCCTTCAATTTTAATTTCAATTTTAGTTTCAATTTTTTTTATTAACATAATTTTTAGTTTTTTTAAGTTATTGTGTAGGAGGCGTCACGGCAAACTCCCGAAAAAAAAGTACAGAACCAACTCAACACGGGCGTGTGATATTACACGACCTGGCCATGCGAGAGAGCAAATTGCCCAACACCACACGGTCGGGCCATGTGACCATCACACGGCCGGGCCATGTGACCATCACACGGCTGGGCCGTGAGGTTGAAGGCGGGCAAACAGACGTGGACAAATGCAACGTGCAGGGCCACACGGCCAGGCCGTGTCTCCTCGCACGGCCGTGTGGTCCTGCAAATGAAAATTGGACAAAACACTTGGACCCCTATTTTAACCCCAAAATCCCATTTTTTTCTCCTACTTTCTCCTACACAAACCCTAACCCACGAAAATTTTCTCCCCAAATACTCAAACTACTCTCCAAACCTCTCCAAATTCACCTCTAATCTCAAACCAAAATCACAAATCCTTCACTTTCTCAAGAAACCCACCACCAAATACCTTCAAATTTTCAACTTCTCCAAGTTCTACACCAAGTTTGGGTGTACTTCAAGAATTCCCAAATTTCAGATTTTTACTCGTCAAACCTTGAAATTTATGGCTTCTAGGGATGAAAGAGAAGTTAGGAGGAATACGAGAAGAAGAAGGGAGCTAACTCCGGATCCCGAACCCAAGCCTCAACTGATTTTCGATCCCGAGGAGCCCGAAGCTTCCAACGTCAACTTTCCAAATGGAACCCACCGGGCTAGATGGATGATTATCTACTTTCGTCCATGGATTAATACGAGGTATCCCAATAAACCTACTCTTACGAATTTGGGTTTATTGGAAGATTTTAGAGTTTTATGTGGGAGAATTGATTGGCTTGATTTTCTAAATGGGCATTGGGCTACTTACTCTGTTATTACACTTGAATTTTTAAGCAGCTTTGAACTGGTTGTGCGAAAAAGAAATTTGATGGGGGTTACATTTCGCTTGGGGAATGAGCAAAGGGAACTATCAATTGAGGATTTAAATGAAATTTACAAAACACCGGCGTATGGGGGTGGAGGAACATGAGGAATTCGATAAGGATAGGTTTTGGAAAAAGATAACTGGGAAGTGAATTTATATGTCGGGAACTTCTAAGGCATCTAGTATTCGCAACCCGGTATTCTGATATGTTCAACGAGTCTTGGCTAAAACCATCTTTGCTAGGGAGGAGAGTAGAGGGGCATTAAGGGTTGATGAATTATTTATTATTTGGTGTATGGCATCGTGGACTGAAGTGGTGCCAAACACCGGGGCCATGATAGCCTGGCAATTTGATAGGATTCGAAAGAGTGGGAGTGGTGGAATTTTCATAGGGAGGATGATTACCCCTATTGCTGAATATTTTAACATTAATTTGGAGGGGTATGAGGAGACCGCTGGGCCTAAGTTGATTGATTTGAATGTTCTAACTGCATTGAAAATGATAAAATTTGATGGGCGTGATTACTGGTTCATTCAGGCAGATAGAACAACAGTTAGGCTTACGAACCCCGCGACTTCAACTAGAAATAGGGGTAACTGGCTACTTAGAGATGTAGAGGGGACTGCTGCTCAGGAAGAGCAGGGTGAGCAAATGAGGGATGTGCCGGAATCCTCACGCCAGGGGGGAAACCGGCCATTTACTATGAGTGAAAGGCTCGAAAGGGTAGAAGCTAATGTGAGAAAATTGATAGATGACACATATCAGTTGATAGCCACCACTGATGAGTATCACTAGGAGTACTTACAGCGTTTTGATGCCATCACTCAACAGCAGCAGCAGATGTACGAGATAATGTCTCGTGGACCAGTGGCACATCTCACAAGGCCAATACTATCCTCCTCCACCACCACAGTAATCTTTGTAAGTACTTATTACACATTACTCTTTCTTTTGATAATTTCCTCATATGTTAAGGACGAATCATATTTTAAGTTTGGGGAGGTTGTCAAGAATGCGTAATCTAGTACTATCGCATTTTGCATTGCATTTAGGACTGCATGTAGAAGCACTTGCATAAAAAAATGACTTTTTTGTTATATTTTTTCGATTTTTTTGTTATTTATGTCTTAGCATGTTTACCGCTTTAGCACGTTTAATTGTTTTTGTGTGTGTTTTTTATTTCAGTTCGTATGCCCAGCTCCCTATGATTTTACTATGAATATTTTATGGCATGGGATAACATACTTGGGGGAATAATGTGATAAATTCTTGGGAGAAAAGTTATTTATTTGCTTGGCATGTATTAAGAAAATTGGGTATTTGAGCATGTTGCGAAAAATAAGCCTGTAAGCTTTTGTGCCTTAGACTGCTTGATATTATGCAGACTTATATCTTGAGTGTGTCATTCATGATTGATAGAACTCTGTAACTTGCTCTGGTATCTTCATTTAAGTCATGTGTGTGTGCAATTTTTGAAAATGATCTAAGGTCATCTTTGTTTTAGCCTACTTAGCCTAAAAAGCCTACATATGAACTCATGATTCCCTAGTTAGCCAATTTGAGCTGAAACTTTTATTCTGAGCCACATTGATCTTTAAAATTTACATGTTTTTATCCCTAAAATTTCTTGAGCTTATAGAAAATGACTAAGTTTGGGGGAGATGTGGTGAAAAATTATGAAAAAAAAAGAGAGAAAGTTGGCAAAAGAAAGACAGATTAGCAGTATCTGGGTAAATGAAAAAAATGCATGAAGCTCGAAAAAGAAATAAAATCTCTGGAAAGAAAATAGAGAAAATCGAGCAAAGCAAAAGAAAATTCTGAAAATTGTGAAAAAATGAAAGCTTGAGGCTAAACAAAAAAAAAAGCCTAATTATGAAAAATGAGTAATAAGGGGGGAATTGAGTTGAAAAAGAAAACTGATATTTTGTTGAAATTGGGTTGGTGAATTGCAAGTCTTTATGCTTAAATTCTATTTGCTCAAGTCAAGTCACTTAATACAAAATTTTCCTACCCTTACCAAAGAGCCTACATTACAACCTAATAAAAAGTCCTTTTTTGATTCTTAGATTGCGCACACAAAAGTGGTCGAGATGTTAGACGATCCGCAAGCCTATAGTAGTTCTACTTTCACTGAATTGAATTTGAGCGTACACTTACCATACACTTCTGAGAGTAGAGTGATACACTATTTACTTCTGAGTCACGATGTCAAGTACCCGAAAGAGTGTTAATGATGCCGAGTTTATGAATAACGAATTCTTGATGATGAGTTACATGGTTTCCTTAAGTATGAAGTCTAATGCCATTTAATGTTTATAGTGTTCTTGGGTATTCTTTCATTTTTAACCCTTATATTGTTTGCTCGAGGACGAGCAATGCTTTAAGTTTGGGGATTTTTGATGTGTGTAAAATATATGTGCATTTTGGGGCTTAAAATGATATATAATTGATGCATTTGCACGCATATTTACTATGTTTTTACTTGGTTTCCTTTAAAGGGCATGATACTGCGTATTCTTGTAATTCTTGCAGGAAACGGAGCTTAAAATGAAGAAATGTCAGTTAGGATGCCCGGATAAGATTGCCGAATGCAAAGAGAAGATCAAAAAGACGGAGAAAGTGAACAAAAGTACTTCACACGGCCGGACCGTGTGGTTTCACATGGCTGTGTAGAGTGCCGGTGTGAAAATCACACGGTTGTGTGAAGAAGAGAAGAAAACAGAGGATAGAGCAGGCCCACACGACTATACCGTATGAAGTCACATGGCCGTGTGGGAAAGGTCAGCCAACCGCACCAGCTGCCCATGTCATACCACCTGCCCATGCGACCAAGGGCTGAGCCCAGCACCACACGCCCATGTGGTCCCACACAGCCTGGCCACAAGGCTTTCGCATCTAGGGAGCACAAGAGCTTCAAGGGCTTGGAAGGAGAATCCATCCTGACGGAAGGGGTTTTCATTCTATGTCTAAGAACTCTTGTTTGTGCTTATATGATGTCTAAATATTTGTAACACCCTAGAATTTCTTTAAAAAATAAACGAGCATACACTTAATTTTAACTATGAAAAGGAACATGGATGATTTAAAAATAAAATTAAACTGAGACAATTATAGCGGAAGCAAAAATATTTCATGAATGAAAATCTAACCATCGTCTGATTCTATCAATTTCTAATAAACTGGAAAATAAAAACTAATAACTTAAAAGGAAGTAAATAGCTCAACATTTTTTTAATAAACATTCGTAAATAAATTCCTAGGCCTTGTCATATCCACCGCTCTTAGCCAGCGCCATCCCCTTCACCTGAAAAGTTTGTTATATGTGGGGTGAGCAACACAACTCAGTGGAGTATAAATTGTCCAAGCTAAATACACAGATATCTCACATAGGCATGCAAATACAATCCAATAGGACATAGCATAGATCTTTTGAAAAACCGTTGACATAGACAATAGGTAGCACTGCAGGGGTTCTAATGAGTGTAAAATATACGTGCATTTGAGGGTTTAAAATGATATATATTTGATGTATTTGCACGCATATTTAGTCTGTTTTACTTGGTTTTCCTTGTTGGGCGTGATACTTGGTACTCTTGTGAATTTTGCAGAAAATAGAGCTAAATTGGACAAAAGATGATAGCATATTTCAAATGATATGTAAAAAGACAAGTACGAGTAAAAATATGAAGGAAATAAGCATGGAGGGTTGAAGAAAAGGAAATTTCTATAAAAAAATGTCAAAACGCGCTAACAGTTTCCAACACTGGCAGGGTTTAGTATTTTGGCCATAACATCCTCTACAAAACTGATATTAAGGTGATTCAAGTGTCCATGGAAAGCTAAGAGAACGATCTACAACTTCCATGAAGACCCCGAGATCAAATTCCGATTGCACGACCCGGCCGTGTGGGTTGACACGGTCATACGACGTAACTGGGGCTAAATTGATCTCCTTTTCCTACTCAAACTCTGCAAGTGATCTCTCCAAACATCTATAAAAGGGACCCAAGGCTATGCACGAAGATGCATCCATCAATACATCATCCAACATCA
Organism: Rehmannia glutinosa; assembly: GCA_016081115.2. Classification (NCBI taxonomy): domain Eukaryota; kingdom Viridiplantae; phylum Streptophyta; class Magnoliopsida; order Lamiales; family Orobanchaceae; genus Rehmannia; species Rehmannia glutinosa. The sequence goes on along the minus strand of JABTTQ020002742.1, from coordinate 555,958 downwards.
CTCTCTACATAAAATACATTGATTTCTACCCTAGAGAGCAGAGAAAAGAGCAATTCCCCACCGGAGATTCGGAGAGATCGATCAAGACCGCAACCACACCCTCGAGGATTGAAGACAGATCGAGAGATCGTCATCATCCCCGAGTTCACTCATTCCATAGTATCATTATTTTCAATTAGTTTAGACATGAACTTTAATAATTTGTCTATGAATTATTTCTTTTCTATGTCTGGCTAAACACTTTGTGATTCCCGGGTTTGGGAGTAGGTTAATGGATATTTTTATTTGATGATTCATTGCAATCAAAGTTAATGTTTTCCAACTCTATTCAAGTACTTTGCTTTAATTCTTGTTTTATCAAAACACGTTTGGTTTAACTTGTTTGATATATTGATTCATAATTCGAACAGATGAGTTTCAATATTAGATCTATGAGTACTTGACATGAATAGCTTGCATGATTGAGAAGTCTGTGAATATTCGTGAGGCCTTTTAATCTTTTGATCTTTTGGGAGTTGGATATCTCATGTTGAGTAGAGATGCTAGCATAGATATTCCAATCAACACTTTTACATACATCTCGAGAGAGAGGGTAAATTACTTTTGTGATTGGTCTATAGGGAAGAATACGTTTAACTTTGATTTGATTAATCTGATAATAAAAGGGGATTTTAACTGAAACCATAACTCAGGAATCCATTCATCCATTTTTCTTCTTGATCTTTTAATCCAATTCTTTGCTTTGTTATTCTAGGACAATTTCTGCTTTAGTATTTATAAAACCAATCCTTCAACTTTCGATAGTCTAGATAAAAATAAGGTTATTACAATCCAGTAATTAGTACATTAATTTATTAGTCCCTGTGGATTCGACCTTGCTAACCCTATTCTATAAACTGCACCGTACACTTGCGGTGAAGCTAAAAAATAAGGCGAACAAGTTTTTGGCGCCGTTGCCGGGGACTAATTAAATTTTTAGTACTAATATTGCGATAAATAGAATTATTTTTAATTTAGATATTTTATTTTATTTTATTTAATCCCACTCCTACGTTATTTGATTTGTTTCTTTGAGTTGGTTCAGGTAGTGCACGAACATTTGCTCTGATGGAGGAAGTCAGTTATTCCAACAACTAGAATTTCTACGATTCTTCGGAATAATCCTACTCCCGCATACTATTATCCCGAGAGGCAAAGCCATCTATGGAGGACGTCTTCACCGCATTTATGAATGAAACAAGGAACCTAAGGTTAAACAAACATGAGACTAAGCCGACAAAATAGTACAATTGGCTAACACTGGGCACACAATTGGAAAATCTTGGAACCCGTTAGCCAATTAGCCACGATCGTTGGTGGACAACATAAAAAGGGCCAGTTTCCGAGCAACACTGAAGTCAACCCGAAGGAACAATGTAGTGACATTCATCTAAGGAGTGGTACCGAACACGAGGAGTCAAAAATCCTGGAAAAGCAAGAAAATTCGAGACCAAACACGGACTGTGTGTCTATACACTTTCAACCCGTGTGTGGTACCGAAAAGGAGTAAAAACGGGACAAGGAACACACGAACCATGCATGTACGCCCGGGCAGTGTGTGCGAGATGCCATAAGAAAACTATTCCAGAATGAGACGAGCACAGACTATGCATACGCGCACGGACAATATGCGCGTAACTCAAATCAAAAAGTTCCAACACCAGGACTCCAATCCTTGGAAATCCTAAGAATGCAATATTAGGTGCAAACAATGCAAATTTGGCACTTGACCATGACCCAAAGCAACTAATATATGCATTCAAATGAGACACAAATTCATAAGAGTTACAGGCGTCAAGCTATAGACGTTAAATGAAGCGCTTGTTGGGAGGCAACCCAACGGTTTGCTGTTTTATTTCTTCCCATGTTTTTTTCCCTTTGATAGGTTAGGATTTCTTATTGCTTTCATAAGTTAGGATTTTTTTGTTTTCCCAAAAAAAAAAATTGAAAAAAAAATTTCAAAAAAAACATTCTGAATAAATAAATAAAAAATTTTGAAAAAACAAATTTTGAAAAAAAAATATAAATAAAAAACTCGCACACAAGTATGTGGACGCACGCGACCCGACCGTACGATCTGCTCATTCAGTTTCCGAATTGACGGACGAGCTCCCTGCTTCATCGGAACTATCCATGTAAGTACTTATTACGCATTCCTCTTTCTTTTGATAATTTCCTCATATGTTCGGGACGAAGCATATTTTAAGTTTGGGGGGATTTTCAAGAATGCATAATCTAGTACTGTTGCATTTTACATTGCATGTAGGACTGCACGTAAAGCACTTGCATAAAAAAAAACATTTTTTTTTGCTTTATTTTTTCGATTTTTAGTTATTTTTGTTTTAGCACGTTTAATTGCTTTGGTGTGGTTTTTTTAATCCAGTTCGTATGCCCAGCTCCCTATGATTTTACTGTGAATATTTTATGGCATGAGATAACATACTTGTGGGAATAATGTAATAAATTCTTGGGAGGAAAGTTAATCATTTACTTGGCATGTGTTAAGAAAATTGGGTATTTGAGCATGTTGCGAAAAATAAGCCTGTGAGCTTTTGGGCCTTAAACTGCTTTATATTATGCAGACTTATTTTTTCTTGAGTGTGTCATTCATGATTTCTAGAACTCTAGAACTTGCTCTGGTATCTTCATCAAAGCCATATGTGTGTGCAATTTTTGAAAATGATCTAAGGCCATCTTTGTTTAGCCTACCTATGAACTCATGATTCCCTAGTTAGCCAATTTTGAGCCAAAACTTTTATTCTGAGCTACATTGATCTTTAAAATTTACATATTTTTATCCTTAAAATTTCTTGAGCTTATAAAAAAATGAATAAGTTTGGGGGAGATGTGGTGAAAATTTCTGAAAAAGAGAGGAAGTTGGCAAAAGAAAGAGGGATGAGCAGTGTCTAGGTAAATGGAAAAAATATATGAAGCTCGAAAAAGAAAGAAATATCTCTGAAAAAAAAGAGAAAAATCGAGCAAAAGAAAATTCTAGAAAAAAAAATATAAAGCTTGAGGCTATAAAAAAAAGGCCTAAGAATGAAAAAGGAGAAATAAGGGTGGAATTGAGTTAAAAAGAAAAACGATATTATAATAAACTTGGGTTGGTGAATTGCAAGTCTGTGTGCTTAAATTCTATTTGCTCAAGTCAAGTCACTTAATCCAAATTTCCCTACCCTTACCAAAGAGCCTACATTACAACCTAATAAAAAGTCCTTTTTGATTCTTAGATTGTGCACACAGAAATGGTAGAGATTGTTCGCCTTATTTTTAGCTTCACCGCAAGTGTACGGTGTAGTTTATAGAATAGGGTAAGCAAGGTCGTATCCACGGAGACTAATAAATTTATGCGCTAAGTATTGAGCTAAGATAGTCTTATTTTTATTTAGACGATCAAAATTTGATAATTGTTGTGGAAGTAAAGACAAGATTAACCAACAAAAACACAAGATGCTAAGAATAGTGGAATTATCAAGGGAATGAAATGGATTCCCGGGTTATGGTTTCAATTAATATTCCTCTTGTTGTCCGATTTAATCAAAGTCAAAGTTATTATCACTACACCTATAAGACGATCACAACGGTATTTTATCCTCCATCTCGAGATGTATATAAAGTGTAGATTGAAATATCTATGCTAGTATCTCTACTCAACATAAGATACACAACTCCCAAATGCATAAAAGATCAAATATCCTCACAAATATTCACAAACCTCTCGATTATGCAAATATTCATGTCAAGTACTCAAGATCTAATATTGAAACTCATCTCTCGAATTATGAATCAATATATCAAACATGCTAAATCATTGGCCAAATGATAAAACAAGAATAAGAACAAAGTACTCAAATAGGCTTCAAGACAATAACTTCAATTAAGATTAATACATTCAACAAGAGTTCAATTAATCTACTTCCAAAACCCGAAAATCACAAGAAGTTTAGCTACTCATTACAAATAAACAACCCATAGGCAAATTGTTCATATTCATGACAAGCTAAAATGAAAGATTAAAGCACAAAGAATGAGAAAACTTAGGAAATGGATAATCTCTCGATTGATCTTCAATCCTCAAGCTTCGATTCGACCCGATTCTTTCCTTGGTTCTTCCTTGATGAAGTTGATGTATTTCTTGTGTTCTTGGGTGTATTCCCAGCCTTTCCTCCCTACCCTAGATCAAGGCTTCCATGTATCTATTTATAGCCCCTCAAAAGTTCAAGAAAAAGGTGGAGGAACATAGAAATTCCGCCCGTAGGCGCCGGCGCCGGGATGGCGCCGCGCGCCAACCATGTCATACGCACAAAAACCCGCCCGGGCGCTGCAGCTGGCGTTAAATGCTGCAGCGCCCGCCTAACCAAGAAAAACACCGTCGCCTGTCTCGGCGCTGCAGCCGCCGACGGCGACGTCGGCCAGCAGCGTATTTGCCTTTTTTTCACCCACCAAATGTCCGAATTTGATTTTGAGCCCTTCATCAAAGTTGTAGCCCTATCTCTTAGCTTTCCATAGCCACTTGAATCATCTCAATATCAATTTGGTAGAGAGAGGTATGACCAAAATACGAAACGCTGCCAGTAATGGAAATTTCAAACGCGTTTGTACTTGTTTTGATACCCAATTCATTACTATGACTATAAACTCAATATAATTGGCTCTCAACATGGCTTGGCTACTCAAATGACTCAAAATACTCAAAAACAACACAAAACTCAAGTCTAGGAAGCCCAAATCAATGTTATAAAACCAAGTGAACAGAGATGTTAGACGATTTGCAAGCTTATGGTAGTTCTACATTCACTGAATTGAATTTGAGCGTAAATATTATCCATACACTTCTGAGAGTCGAGTGATACACTATCTTCTTGTGAGTCGCGATGTCGAATACCCAAGAGAGTATTGATTATGCCGAGTTTATGAATGATGACTTCTTGATGATGAGTTACATGGTTTCCTTGAGTATGGAGTCGAGTGCTATTTAATGTTCATAGTGTTCTTGGGTGTGCTTTCGTTTTTCCCCTTATACTATTTTTCTGAATTTGCTCGAGGACGAGCAATGCTTTAAGTTTGGGGGATTTTGATGAGTGTAAAATATACGTGCATTTGAGGGTTTAAAATGATATATATTTGATGTATTTGCACGCATATTTAGTCTGTTTTACTTGGTTTCCCTTGTTGTGCGTGATACTGCGTATTCTTGTGAATTTTGCAGAAAATAGAGCTAAATTGGACAAAATATGATAGCATATTTCAAATGATATGTAAAAAGACAAGGTACGAGCAAAAATATGAAGGAAATAAGCATGGAGGGTTGAAGAAAAGGAAATTTCCATAAAAAACGTCAAAACGCGCTAACAGTTTCCAGCGATTGGCAGAGTTTAGTATTTTGGCCATAACTTCCTCTACAAAACCGATATTAAGGTGATTCAAGTGGCCATGGAAAGCTAAGAGAACGATCTACAACTCCATGAAGACCCGAGATCAAATTCCGATCGCACGACCCGGACGTGTGGGTTGACACGGTCGTACGACGTAACTGGGGCTAAATTGGTTTCCTTTTCCTACTCAAACTCTGCAAGTGATCTCTCCAAGCATCTATAAAAAGGACCCAAGGCTATGCACGAAGATGCATCCATCAATACATCATCCAACATCACTCTCTACATAAAATACGCTGATTTCTACCCTAGAGAGCAGAGAAAAGAGCAATTCCCCACCGGAGATTTGAAGACAGATCGAGAGATCGTCATCATCCCTGAGTTCACTCATTCCATAGTATCATTATTTTCAATTAGTTTAGACATGAACTTTAATAATTTGTCTATGAATTATTTCTTTTCTATGTCTAGCTAAATACTTTATGATTCCCGGGTTTGGGAGTAGGTTAATGGATATTTTTATTTGATGATTCATTGCAATCAAAGTTAATGTTTTCCAACTCTATTCTGTTAGGAATTTTATTGTTTAGATTTTGATGAATGCCATGTAAAACTTAGAATAGAAAGTTGGCACCCCAATTCTTGTTTTAAAATGCATTGTAATAAATAGAGTCAGCCAAGCCGAGTTAAGTCGCCACGCCTTAACATGCAAGAAGACAATCAAGACTGAAGGAAGACTCCGCGAGACAAATGAGTATGGCAAAGAAGAGTAGACAGAACTCATCTTGGAGAAGCGGTGAGATACAAATGAGTGGAGCATCGACCAAGTCAACTCAAGAAAAGCCCTCTCAAGTTGAAGTGACAGACGAGTCATCCAATGATGGGAAGTCGACTCTAAGTCACCTGGGAAAGCAAGGAAATGCAACAAGTCGAGATAATCAGTAAAAGAACCGTTGCACAAATCAAGAGATTTACTTAAACAAGTAATATCACCATACCACCTTTCTTGGAGTGCTCACCCCGCGTGCAAAAGGAATGAACCAATGGGAAGCACTACACCATGTCGAACTCAAAAGGTGAAAGAACAATTCATACGAGGAAACGGCAATTCCAAGAACGCAAGCCAACGACGCAAAGTGACTTTCAAAAATAAGCTATCTCTTTCAACGGGCAAATTTTTGAAAGTTCACTATAAAAAGCCGAGGAGTTTGTTTGAGAATAGTGTGATTAATTGTATGACACACACGTGAGATAAACAAGCATATTAGAAAAATCAAACATTCTCAATCCTCAAGCCTACATTACGAAGTACTTCAATCCAACACTAACCTCGTGAAGGAAAGAGAACTTCAATCAGTTGAAGAGGAAACTTTTGAAGAAAAGGGGTCTACATTCCAGAAGGATTGTAGAAAGGTTCAAGGTTGAACCAAGACTTAAGCTCTTGGAGGGCTTCGTGATCAAATCCAAAGAGCTTGAGCAAGTGAGTCAGTAGTAACAAGCGCAAACCCTGTGAAGAAGAAGCCGAGTCGCATGAAGCCACCGAGTGATCAAGGCGTCTCCAGATCGAGTCCCTAAGGATCAAGTCGGCCGTTGTGATCAAGACTTGTATCCGGACTGTTACCACTTTGTAAACCGATCATTACTTAGTGGATTCCTCCAGAGTTGGAGAAGAGAGGAGTAGAAGAATTACCCCATCTTCGAACCTCTATAAAAACTTCACCGTGTCATTTACATTTCAAAGATTTAAATTCCCGCACTTTTAATCGCTTATATCTCACGATAAATTTGCTATCCATTTGATAATTTATAAGTACTAAATCAAGCTCTAAAATCTTGCTTAATCAAACTTAAGGGTGTTAAGTCTTCCGCGAACATAAAACCACAATTGAGTTAAAATATAGCCAACACCGAATGAGTTACTCCATCAACAGCTCACCAGTCATGAGAGATTAACTCTACCGAGTGACTAATTCGATCGTCCATCAAGGACACAGTGTGTAGAATCAACTCTGTAGATTTAAAAGGACTAAATCGAAAATTTGGTAAGGTTTATTCAACCCCCTTCTAAACCTTACTCTTACACCCCTTGGGACCTACAAGTGGTATCGAGAGCGGTTGGTTCATTGAACCCTCCGCACCGGTTATCAACTAGATCTCCAAACTTTTCAAAGTCTGCTTTAGTACTTAAACCTTCAAAAAATTTTTAAAAAGTCATTATCATGGAAGCAAATTTGACACGCATCCCTATGTTCACTATCGAAGAATTTGATGATTGGAAAATTCGTATGCGAGCTCATCTATCAAAGATTACATGATGAGATGTGGATAGTGATAGAAGATGGGCCTCTGCAAATATTAAAGGTAAACACAAAACACACGAAGAGTTGCAAAATTGGAGAAAGAAGATGTTGCTCCCGCACCAATCATGGTTGAAAAACCAAGAACTTAGTGGACAAATGATGACAGAAAAAGATACAACCTGGACAATGTAGCCAAGGACATCCTTTACAAAACCTTTGACAAAGCCATGTTCAATAAAGTCAAATCATGCAAAACGGCTAAAGAAATGGGACAAGTTGACATTTATTTGTGAAGGCTCGTGAGCAAATCAAAGAAAACAAATTATCGTGGCGAACAGAAATTTGAGAACTTCAAAATGATCTCAGGAGAAAACCGGATCAACTGGGATGCTCGATTTACGAGAAATCACAAATGAGTCAGTCTACACTTGGAAAGGAATATACACGAAAAATGTGTATGAAGATCCTAAAAAGTCTTCCACCGAATGGGAAATGAAGGTCATGGCACCGAGACACTCCATGGACCTATCAAAGACATCCAATCATGAACTATTCTCGCACCTCAAAGCCTACGAGTTTGAGCCGAGAAGAAAAGACCAGAAGAGACAACAGACTCCAAAACAATTTTGCTTTAATTGTTAAAGATGAGAAGACAAGGTCAAAGAGTCACCCAGAAGAAATAGCCCCGATGGTTAAAAGATTTAACAAGTTCTTTAATAAGAACTACAAGAGAGGAAAGGGTGAATCTTCCGGAAGACACTCGAAAGCTCCCTCCAAATCAAGGGAAGACAGGCCAACCAAGAGAACAGATCATCAAAAAGTTGAGTATCAAAGGGCGACAACTCAAGAATGGAAAGAGTCGATCAAAAGGCTGAATATCTATGTTGGAACTCAGACAACCAGGTCACTATGCCATTGATCGCTCATATCCTCGTAGTCAACAAGACAGGATGAAGAAGAAAGAAAGGTCTTCGAGAGAAAGAAGACAAGAAAAGAAAAAGGCAATGATGGCTGCAGAGATCACGAGACAAAGTCAAGAGAGACAACCGATTCGAGAGCAAAGAAGCCGACTACTCAAGTGACTCGAAGAAGAAGCCTTGATCCGCTTGATGGCCAAAGAACAAGATCAAGAAGATGAGGTACAATCTAACTCAACAAACTCGACACTAGTGATAGTGACTGACACACACACTTCATCACCCACCGATCTTTATGATTCATTAGGCAAAATGATGAAAGATTTTGAACACATTAAATCCTCACACACACTATTGAATGAGGAAAACAAATACTCAAAAGTCAAAACTCAAAGCCGACTAAGGAGCCGAGTACTCTAAGTCAAATAGCCGATGAGAATGAAAGTTTAAAGGTCGAAAATGCTAAATTAGTAGCGAAATTGCCGCTATAGAAAAGAGGGAGAATGACCTCAAAAATGTTATTGCCTCATTCACTAAGGCATCTAAATCATTGGATGATCTTATCATGAGTCAAAGAGAATGTGGATACAAGACAGGCTTAGGATTTAACTCCTATGTGCTATGTCAAACCTCAAGAGTAATTTTGGAAAAAGGATCTTCAAGTCATGAAGAGTCTGAAAAATCCAAAACTCTAAATGTTGCACACACATTCACTCCAAAGCACAATACTAAGCAAACTGGCCTTGGTTACAAAGGAAAAGGAAAACAACCAGTTGAGTGTCTTTGAAAGGACACCGAGAAGAAATTCACCGAGTCCCTCAACAAACTCCAAATAGAAAATACTCTGTAAAGAAGAAGCAGAGCTACCAAAAATCCCAGAAAACCCATAAAAGAAATACATATGATGGGAATGGTAGAAAATATCCAAGCCAAGCTGATTGGAATAATGTGAACCATCAAAGATAAACTTATGGAATATAAGCCCAAATAGCAAAGGCCCTAGAACTCAAAGAAAGGCCATTCCAAAAGTATAAGAGCTTTCATCAAGACACATATGCACCTAGGCACTACACTCAAAAACACCACAATTACCCAAGGAAGGCAATTGCTAAAACACATGTACAGCATACGTACAAAAAGACAGATGTATGAACCTAGAATCCCCAAGCAATTTGCCAGGATTAATTATGATTATGGCACGATAGATGGCAACCCCTTAGAGTCAAATCATTTGGCTATAGGTTGGTTGGATCATCTTACAATTTAACCCCTCAGACCCAGACAAGTATGGGTACCTAAAATTTAATTTCCTTGATTGCGTTCAAAGGAACAAATGAGTGCCAAGGAACCTGGTACATGGATAGTGGTTGTTCCGGACATAAAGACAGAAATAAAAGAAATCATGTCAAAATTCAAGGAAGTCAAGGAGCAAAAGTCATATTTGGAGAAATGAAGCTCCTGGTAAAATAAGAGGCATTGATCCATCAAGAGGAATGGATTAGAGATCACGATGTTGCATATGTTGAAGGACTCAACTTCAACTTATCGAGTATCATCGGCTGTGACAAGGGCTACAATGTTGGATTCAACATGGGTATATGCCAAATCAAAGATATTGAATCAAATGAAGTGGTCTTTGCAAGGATGTAGACAAAAAATATGTATGTAGTGGATTGGTCAACCGCAACACCCAAAGACATGTCTACTAGCAAAGAGTACAAATTGAATCAAGTTGGATGTGGCACAAAAAGCCGAGTCACCCGAATTTCAAAACAATTAACAAGCTGGCAAGAAGTCATCTTGTGGAAGGATTACCAGACTCAAGATATACAAGAAGAGAGTATATGTGATGCATGTCGAAGGAAAGCAAATTAAATCGTCATTCAAAGAAAAGACATGCCCATCCTCAACAAGAATATTGCATCTACTTCATATGGATCTATTTGGCCCAAAGGAACCAAATGAAAGATAAGTGGAAAGAAATACACCTTGGTGGTAGTAGATGACTACTCAAGATATACATGGACAATATTCATGTGCAAGAAGAAAGAAACTCTACAAAAACTACCACAACTGATGAAGAGGATTCAAAATGAGAAGAGTCAAACCATTATCAAAATAAGATCGATAGAGGAACCGAGTTTGTCAATGGAATAATAACTCAAGATCTTGTATTGAGAATGGTATTGGTCATGAACTATCACAGCAAGGACTCCACAAACAGAATGGAGTTGCGAAGAAGAAAAGAACCCTCAAAGAAGCAGCAAGGACCATGTTAGCTGAAGCTGGGTTACTAAAAAAGATTTTGGGTGAAGCAATCAACACAACTTGCTACACCCAAAACAGATGTATGATAAATAGACAAATGACAAAGACTCCTATGAGATCCGGATCGGAAGAAAACCAAATGTTGCATATTTCGAATATTTGGATGTAAATGCTTCATCCACAACAACGGCAAAGACAACCTAAAGGCTTTTGATACTAAAGTGATGAAGGTATCTTCTTAGATACTCACCGAAAGCAAAGCCTACGCAGAATACTCAACAAAAGAACTATGGTTACGAGAGGAATCCATTCATGTAGTATTCGATGAGCCAAATGTAAATGGAGAAGACATTGAAGAGTCACCGATAAGCAATCATCCAACCATACGTAAGAGTCCCTATGTTTGGAAGTCAAGCCGAATCATCAATTCGAGAAGAAGATGAGATAGTCAATCTCAAAACAACTGTTGGAAAATTTGCAAACTAAGTGATAACGAAAGAGTCGACCACACCAACACAAATGCAAGTCGATCAATCCAGCTAACTTACTCCAACCTGATGTAAGATGGCCGAGAGACCATCCACGAACTTGTCATTGGAGATATAAGAGAAGGTGTCAAAACAAGATCCGAACTCAACAAGAAGCCATGTTCACATGCTTCATCTCGCAAATAGAGCCCAAAGATGTGTCCCAAGCATTGGACGACACACATTGGATTCAAGCTATGCAAGAAGAGTCAATCGCTTTGAAAGAAATAAAGTGTGGGAATTAGTGCAAAGACCCATGCATCAAAATGTTATTGGCACCAAATGGGTATTCGAAATAAAATGAACGAGGAAGGTTCCGTGGTAAGAAACAAAGCAAGACTAGTAGCCAAAGGATATTTCCAAGAAGAAGGGATAGATTTTGATGAAACATTTGCCCTCGTAGCAAGATTGGAAGCTATAAGGATGTTTCTTGCCTATGCACTCACAAGAATTTCATTGTATATCGATGGATGTAAAAAGTGCATTCCTAAATGGTTTATTGGAAGAAGAAGTGTATGTTGAACAACCTCCAGGATTTGAGCAGAAGACTCTTGGAGACAAGGTATACAAACTCAAGAAAGCCCTGTATGGATTGAAACAGGCACCCGAGCATGGTATGATACCCTGTCACAATTCCTAATCGAAAATGGATTCACAAAAGGAAAAGTAGATAGAACACTTTTCGAATTCAAGACAAGAAGAGTATATCGCTTGTTCAAATATATGTGGATGACATCATTTTTGGATCCACTAACAAAGAGTTGTGTGAAAAATTCTCAAACCTCATGCAAAGCAAATTTGAAATGATCATGATGGGAGAGATGACATTCTTCCTTGACTCCAAGTGAAACAAATTAAGGATGGAACCTTCATAAGTCAAACAAAATACACAAGAGACTTAATGAAGAAGTTTGGTATGGAGGAGAAGTCTTCTCGTAAAAATACCAATGAACACATCAGTCAAAATGGACATGGATGCAGATGGCAAGCCTCAGAGATCAAACAAGATACGAGCACTTATTGGATCATTGCTCTATCTCACAGCCTAGCAGCCGACATCACCTTTGTTTGTAGGTGTATGTGCAAGATTTCAATCTGCTCCAAAAGAGAGCCACATGACAAATGAGCTAAGAGAATATTGAGATACTTGAAAGGAAGCCAAGAAGTAGGCCTATGGTATCCAAAGGAAGGTGGATTCAAGCTAATTGGCTATTCGATTCTGACTATGCTGATGCAGAGTGGACAGGAAGAGCACTTCAGCACATGTCAAATGCTAGAAACAGACTAATTTCCCTGGTTTAGCAAGAAGCAAAACTCAATAGCCACCTCTACAAAATGAGGCGGGAATACATAGTCTGGCAATCAAGCTGTTGTGCCCAAGTCCTATGGATGAGACAAAGAAATGAGAGACTATGAAGTTGAAGAAAAAGAAATTCCAATCATGTGTGATAACACAAGTGCAATTGCAATCACTCAAAATCCTGTGTTGCACTCAAGAACAAAACATATTGATGTCGATATCACTTCATAAGAGATCATGTTGAAAAGAAGGACATTATCTTGGAATATATCTCAACCGATAAACAACTAGCCATCTTCACAAAACCATTATGTGAGTCAAGATTTGAAGAACTCAAACATGAGTTGGGGTTAATTGAGTGAAATGACACTCGCATTTAATCAAAGAAGAGAAATGGAACAAAAAGGGGTGAAAAAGAATCGAAAAAGAAATCAGCTCAAGAATCACCAGGTTTCGGAAAGACAAGATACACCGAGTCACTAATAGCCGAGTCACTAAGAGAATCGTGGAGAAGTAGAGTTAAATCACTAAGGGATAAGTCAATAACTTATGAGCAAAGTGACAAAAACGCAAATTTTGACTAAGCGGGAATGTTTTAAGAAATACGTCAAAGATAATGATGATGTGTACGGACATAAAGCCGCACACCAAGCTTATGATTGGATATAAATGCTTGCCGCATTAAATACGAGACATGAAATGTTCAATAGGCGTCACGAAATCCAAGCCGTTGATTTCGATCACATTTCAAAACCACCCGCACGCCCTTTCATAAACCATATTTAAACCATTTTCGTCCGCTTTCTCTCACACTTCTAAAAATTGTTCATCTCTTTCTCTCAAAAGCAAAGGCAAAATACTCTCAAACCCTATCAACCTTCAAATCAATTTTTGAGTTTTTCCTTGATACAATCCCGAGAAATGGCACCAACTTATGACTTTACCAAGTTAGGAAAGCAAATCCACACCCGTTCGACGGTGGATTTTGACGGAATGGTGAAGCAGGGTCCGACGACACCCTGGTGAAGAAAATCGCTGAGAAGTTGGAAATGTTCGGACTAAAACCGTTTCTAACGTTAGAATATCCGATGACCTATGTTGAGGAGGTCGTACAATTCTACGTGAATGCCGAGATTCACGACGAAAAATCAAGTCATCTGCTCACGGAAAACAGTTGACTATCTCTCGCCAAGGATTTGGTGAATATTGCTTACTACCGCCAGGAGCATCCGAGATTAAAGAAGCTGATGTAAACTTGGCCGACGATGGAAAGAAATAGCCAAGTCCGACTTTGCCGATAAAATAATATACACAAACAAACAAGAGATCGAAGGAGGATTATCACAAGTTGTTGGACATAGTTGCCAAATGTATCGACATCAAATTTGGCGCTTTGACCAATCAAATCAAAGCCGATTGTAATGGCTGCAATCATCGAAGAAAAGAAGATAAACTGGGCCGAGTTTGTTTGTCTACAAAGCAGACTCTGCCGAACGTGGGAAACAAGTCCTTCAAAGAAGATGGTTCATTTGGAGGATCCCTGGATATGGCCTGGTGATTGGCCGGCTATTGGAGGTGAAAGGAGTCCCTCTTAGACATGGGAAGGCATTCCATGTTAACAAGAGGATGTTCAGAGCAAACCTCTCTCGGCGCACGAAGAGAGCTTACGCCAAGAGAGCCGACACTGTGAGGGGGAATCACCGACCCCGAAGATACAAACTTTCCTCTCCAAAAAGAAGAAAGCCGCCCTGCAAATGCTAAGAAGATCACGCCCCTGCAGCAAAGAAAGAAAACCAAACATGCTCCCGCCCGCAGCAGAGTCACCCGCCCCAGCAAAGAAATCGTGTCTCCCGCCCGCAGCAGCAGCCGGTCGAGAAGGACTCACAAATACCTTCTCCGATCGTCAAGAAGAGGAGAACCGAGAAGCCACAACGGCCCGCTCCTCGTAAAAAGACACCAAGACCCCCGCCGCACAAGACTCGAAGACAACATCTCTCGAACCAGAAATTCCCCGGTACAAACTAGAGACGAAGAAGAAGAATAGTCAAGCAGTCCGAATGGAGAAACCAAATGAGTCGGTTACTCGGCTAGCACAAATACCGGAGACTACCGGAGAAGTAGAGTCTCCGGATGTAGTTGATGAAACAGCCAAGTCTGCTGAAGGCGATCAGCAGAGGCAACTCAAGACACAAAGTAGCTCACACAAATGGAAGCACAAGAAGAACCCGCCAGAGCGGATAGTGATGTAATGATCCTATCTCCACCTTACCCGACATCCAAAATCGTCTGCGTGAGTGGAGGAAATGGAAGTTGAGTAAGTCAAGGAACAGTTCCAACGGCCCGAGTTCATAGAAGAAGAAGAGGAATCGCTAAATTTCCTTGATTAACTACTCGTGCTCCCACTGGATGAAGACAACTCGCACAGACATCCTGCAGATCTACAAGGACAGGAGAGAGAAAAGCAAGTCAAGAAGCCGAAGCACGTGAGAAGGCAAGCATCCGCCCTATCTCCGCACCACGTAACACACACATCCTCTCCTTGATGTCTTCTCCGACAGCCGACGAGGAACCGAGAATGTTGCACGCTACGTAAGAGTTGCAAATGCAGCAAGCATTGCACGAATCAAGAATCCTTCACGAGCAAAGACTAATGGAGGGACCAGGAGAGTCCTCCGTAACACACCGAAATCGATCCAATGGGAGTGGTTCAAAAATAGCCACCGATGTTGCCGCTACCACTTCCCCACCTCACTCGGAAGAAGCAATAAGGAAATGGCGATGAAACTCCGGGCTAGTGGGGACCCCAAATCGAGCCAACCCCTATTGAAGGTGTGCTACCACCTTCCCCAACTACTGAACAATCAATCGAAACAATGAGTTTGGAGACGAGTGACCCCATTTCAAGTCACTCACCGGTGCGCCACCGAGGGGGAAACTCCTCCACCGCGGCAAGGTCGGAGGATGCCGCAGATGACTCCACAACGAATCAAGGAGGCGAAGAAGAGAAATTACAATCTCAAGAAGAACAAGAAGTTGCCATCAACGAAGCTCGCATGCTTGAGACTGCCTCACCCGAGGTGCCAACCGCTCTGAAGGCTAATGACGCTGCCGATGCAATCGAGGCACGAGGAAGGAATGCCCGGAGTTAACACTGGGGCGATGAAAGTGCAATCCATGGGGTTGAGACTCCAATGGATGCCACCGTAGAAGACCCTAAGACAAATGACATCGTAGAAAGGGAGGACCAAGGCCTTGCAGCAGAGAGACTGCCGGAGGTATTGAAGGCCCACGGGAGGTTGAGACTTCCCGGGTAAAGAAGTCAAGAAGAGAACATCCCTCCCGCTATCATCGACCCATCTCGAGAAGGAGATCGCGCACTTCATGATTCCCAGGACAACCCCGATGTCACTTTTCCGGGGATCGGGCGGCGAAGAAGAAGCCGAGTCATCCCCATGACAAATCCAAAAGACTCACCATGCGGATGTTCCAAGCACGAGCAAGTCCGATCCCAAGACTACTCACAAACTTTTAACTTTGATGATGAGCCACCACTGAAATCTCATCATCGTCCGATGACGCTCGATAAGGCCGAGGACCGCCATTCTGAAATGGAAAAATCACCGAGACCAACGGTTGTTAAGACAAAGGCGAGGCTCAACAAGCCGGTCCACTTCACAACAAGACCCACTCAACAAGAGACCATCGCAGCTCCTCAAGCTGCAGCAGGATCGATTCCCAAAAGAACCGCCCGCGCACCACTCATCATCGAAACATCCCGGTTGGCGGTGATGAATCCTTCGTAGAGTCTTTTCCTTTTTCACTGAAATACCGGAACTCCACGAAGAGTCGAGAACGAACAAGCACGCTATCACAGACCACCTCCTGTTTTTCACCAGGCACCATTGTTCCAGCCGATTTTGATTTTTGACGTTGTATGGCCATCACCGCAACATGAAGAATCACCGAAGTTCGAGAAGTGTTCAAGGCACTATTTGCTGAGGTTGAACGGATGGAGAGGCATCAGCCTCTTTGGACATGCGACCGACAACAGAGATGCCAACCTTACAACCGACTTGAGAGGCATCACAAATCGGGATAAGGGAATGGTGGCAACAAAGAAGAAACAATGCGTGTGGAACAGGTGAGATACTTCAGACATTGTTCAACAAGTCACTGTGTGGAGAGTGAAAATGCCGATGCAAAACGAAGCCGAGAGAACATATTGAGCACATGCATGAAGCTCATACTGCCGAGATAAAGCTACTGCGTGAGCAAAATACAAATGATATACAGCGTTTGGAAGAACACATGGCTAGAAAATTCAGCCTTCTCATGGCCGAGATGAAGCTGATTTCAAGAGTCCAACGCTACTCGATCCGAATTCCGTCTTTCTTACAACGCAGCAGACTTGAAACAGAACTCGACTATCCGCAGACTCGACTTCATGCTTGCCAAGATGTTCCGGGTGTTCCTCTATCCTTTGATGATGCCAAAAAGGGGAAGAGGAATACCTTAAAGCAAAAAAATCTGAAAATCAAGAAAAGAAAGGAGCAAAAACTGAGAAGGAAAATCACCGAGGAAATTTTGAAACAAAAGAAAGGAAAATCTTGAGGGGGAAGGATCAAAAGATGTGACCTTGATGATTGCACAAACCCTCAACAGGTCCTCACAAATGACATTATAAGCGAAAACTCCCCGTGACTCGCCACTCCAACACTCGTATCTATGGCCGAAAAGAGAAAAACAATTGAAGCGAGGGATGAAGGAAGTGGAAGGAAGAATGGATGCCAGGGTGATGAACATCTTGAAAGAACATGGAGGCATTCCAAGAGAGCAGACACTTATGCCATCTCGTATGTTGGGGCAGAGCCACGATCGGTCGATGAATTTAAAACGCTCGAACTGGGGATACTTTGCAAATATGTCTATGGCTCAAGCTTGGGACTTGTGACCGGGAAAAGGGTCTCACGTTATGTGAAGAAGGCCGACAGCAAGAGACTTCCGATCACTCTGCTGGGTCACTCCGCCGGTCACTCACCGGGAAGAAGAAGACCCCAAGACAAAGATATACGCCCGCAGGTAGAGGAAGAAGCGATGAGTGGAGGAAGAAGCTTGACCTAGGCCTCGCCCAAGAATATTGAATACGTAGATCCGTGAAAGAAAGGAGGGATCTACTTGGGGGGCTTGACCAAGTGGCAAATTTGAAAGTGGCTAAAACTAACGCCGAGTATGCAAAAAGAATAGAAGAAGAAAACAAGAGACAAACTCAAATGCTATGGCGGGAGAGACAGAAAGAATAAGAAGAGATGAAGTCTGCTAGGAAAGCATATGAGAAGAAAAAGAAGGCAAAGCGGTGACGACGAGAAAAAAGAAGAAGAAGAAAGAAGATCTTGATCAAGATGAAAGAAGGAGACAATAAGGAGATGAAGTGTTGCTTTCAACCCTTCATGTATTTTATTATGTAAATACATACAATGTAAGTCTTCCGTAATAAAGCTATAAATTCTTTATTTTCAAAGTAGACAAATATGTGCTCGATACACCTTGTAAATTGTGTAAAACAACAGAATGATATGATCAATAAAAAAAGTCTATTCTCACAGATACATTCTATGTCAATACACTATCTCAGTATGTATCTTTTGTTTTTTACATTTTTGAATGATTTAAGTTTTGGCATCATCAAAAAGGGGGAAATTGTTAGGAATTTTATTGTTTAGATTTTGATGAATGCCATGTAAAACTTAGAATAGAAAGTTGGCACCCCAATTCTTGTTTTAAAATGCATTGTAATAAATAGAGTCGCTGCCGAGTTAAGTCACCTACGCCTTAACATGCAAAAGACAATCAAGACTAAGAAAGACTCATTGCCAGGACAAATTGAGTATGGCAAAGAAGAGTAGATAGGAATCTTGATTGAGAAGCAACAGATAGAATCAGTGGAGCATCATCAAGTCAACTCAAGAAAAGCCTGTCTCAAGTTGAAGTGACAGACGAGTCATCCATGATTGGAAGCTGACTCTAAGTCACCTGGGAAAGCAAGGAAATGCAAATCAAGTCAAGATAATCGTAAAAGAACCGCTTACGTAAATCAAGAGATTTACTTAAACAAGTAATATCACCATACCACCTTTCTTGGAGTGCTCGGTCCGAAAGCGTGCAAAAGGAATGAACCAATGGGAAGCACTACACCATGTCGAACTCGAAAGGTGAAAGAACAATTCATACGAGGAAACGGCAATTCCAAGAACTCGCAAGCCAACGACGCAAAGTGACTTTCAAAAATAAGCCTATCTCTTCAACGGGCAAATTTTTGAAAGTTCACTATAAAAGGCCGAGGAGTTTGTTTGAGAAGAGTGTGATTAATTGTATGACACACACGTGAGATAAACAAGCATATTAGAAAAACTCAAACATTCTCAATCCTCAAGCCTACATTACGAAGTACTTCAATCCAACACTAACCTCGTGAAGGAAAGAGAACTTCAATCGTTGAAGAGGAAACTTTTGAAGAAAAGGGGTCTACATTCCGAAAAGGTTCAAGGTTGAACCAAGACTTAAGCTCTTGGAGGGCTTCGTGATCAAATCCAAAGAGCTTGAGCAAGTGAGTCAGAGTAACAAGGCAATGCCTGTGAAGAAGGCCGAGTCGTATTTGAGAAGCCACCGAGTGATCAAGGCGTCTCCATACCGAGTCCCTAAGGATCAAGTCACTTGTTGTGATCAAGACTTGTATCCGGACTGCTACCACTTTGTAAACCGATCATTACTTAGTGGATTCCTCCAGGGAGTTGGAGAAGAGAGGAGTAGAAAAATTACCCCATCTTCGAACCTCTATAAAAACTTCACCGTGTCATTTACATTTCAAAGATTTAAATTCTCGCACTTTTAACTCTTATATCTCACTGATAAATTTGCTATCCATTTGATAATTTATAAGTACTAAATCAAGCTCTAAAATCTTGCTTAATCAAACTTAAGGGTGTTAAGTCTTCCGCTGAACATAAAACCACAAATTGAGTTAAAATATAGCCAACAAACCGAGTTACTCCATCAACGGCTCACCGAGTCTGTTGAGAGATTAACTCTACTGAGTGACTAATTCGACCGTCCATCAAGGACACAAATTGTGTAGAATCAACTCGTAGATTTAAAAGGACTAAATCGAAAATTTGGTATGGTTTATTCAACCCCCCCTTCTAAACCTTACTCTTACACCCATTGGGACCTACAAGTGGTATCGGAGCGGTCTATAGGGAAGAATACGTTTAACTTTGATTTGATTAATCTGATATTAAAAGGGAATTTTAACTGAAACCATAACCCAGGAATCCATTCATTCATTATTCTTCTTGATCTTTTAATCCAATTCTTTGCTTTGTTATTCTAGGACAATTTCTGCTTTAGTATTTATAAAACCAATCCTTCAACTTTCGATAGTCTAGATAAAAATAAGGCTATTACAATCCAGTAATTAGTACATTAATTTATTAGTCCCTGTGGGTTCGACCTTGCGAACCCTATTCTATAAACTGCACCGTACACTTGCGGTGAAGCTAAAAAATAAGGCGAACAGGTTCCATCTGAGGGATACATCGACCCCGGACCTCTTGAGTCCCTTGCTCAATAGGGCCTAAGCAATTGTACTACACATTCATGCAAAATAATCTAAGCGTTTAACAAGGACAATAAAGTTTAGAAAACAAACCCCACCTTGAACGTAGCTTTGAAAATTAGGTAGAGCCTAGAAGTGTCGGATGCAAGCACGCTTAATCCTCTCTCGATAAATCGCCTAATCAATAGAAAATAATACTTGTCAAAATCCTCGAATAATCTAACTTAAACTTAAAAATAATAATCTAAAAATTCTAATTTAGGGGCTTAGTGGAAAATAAATATAAAATTTGAGGTTAGAAGGAAGGTTGTTGTTCAAATTAAAAATCGAGTAGAGGCGGATTTTCAAAATATTAAACTCCTAGGAGTAAAATCGATAAGGGCTGGAAATTTGGGTCAAAAGGCTCACTTCCCTCAAATTCTTAACTCTCGACACCTGCACCACCCGTCTTTTTTTCCTCTCTTTTTTTTTCTTTTTCTTTTTTTTTTCTCTTTTTTTTTCTCTCTTATTCTTACTTTTTCCTACTCTTTTCTCTCGGTCAACATACCTCACAAATCACCACCCAACTCCATCTTTCTCTCTCTTCTCCTTTCTTTCTCTTTTCTTATTCTTTCTTTTTCTTATCTGCTAAATCCTATTTTCTACTCTAATTCACGCCACCAGCTTCATCATCTTCCTTCCCTCTTTTTTTCAGTAACTCCCCCTAAACAAAAATAAATCCCTTCCTCTGTCCCTTTTCCTCGCCCAAACCCCCAACTCCCCCTTTCTTCACGTCAACAACAGAGACAACTCCGACAGTACGGCGCGGTAGCCTGCAAGTAGGTTCAAGCAGAAATAAGGTTAGTATGGGGATGCATCGGAGAACTACAAGTCGATTTCAGGCTGGTTCGGGAAATTTTTGGCGGTGGCTGGGTTTGGATTTTTTTTTTCGAAGGATTTTGGGTTTTGATTTGGGCCGTGGGTTTCCGATTTAGGTCTTGATTTTCTTCCGACAATGGCGTAGACTGTGATATGGCTGGGATGGGTGAAGAAATTTAATAAATGGTGGTGGCGTAGACTGAGTGTCTTAATCTCACGGGATTCTCATGAATGGGGTAAGGATATAGAAAGATTTTGATATATTTGGAAATTTGAAATTGGTATCTTGATATTCTAGAATACTACTGGAATTAGACTTTTTAATGGGCTAAATAAATTGGTAATGAGTTCACATTAAATGGGCTTGTTTAAACTTCGGCCTGGACGATTGGACTTTGGATTTGAAAGATTGGGCTTGAATTAAAAAATAATAATTAGCCCCTATATAAAAAAAAATAAACTAACTAAAAATCTAAAATTCACAATTCTTAATAAAAGCCCAAAATAAATTTCGAGTATTACAATATTGATTCAAATTTGTCTATGAGTTTGTAATCAATGTTTGGCATATTTTTCGGATCTTAGGGGCATAATCAAAACTGTGGATTTGTATTAAATATGATTACTTGTTTTCTTAATTAATTCATGCTTTCTATTTTATGAATTCGAGTGCTTATTATAATTACTTTTTATCTGATCAATAATTTGCATGTCATACTTCTAGTCCATAATCCGGGAGGTGAGTTCTAGTAAGACGAAAATCTAATTTAGACATGAAACATGTGTGTCAGGCGTGTTTGTGGTGAGTAATTCAATTCACAAATCTTTTTGGAGTTATTAATGGTTGTAACGATCCGGGAGGACTACAATTATTATTAATCAACTGTTTACGCACCACCTGGACAGAGGAGTAAATGAACTTAGAAATTGAACCCATAGAATTGCATGAAATTGGTTTTTAAAACTTTATTCGCATTTAATATTGAAGAAGTATGTTGAGATTATGTGCCTAAGGTTGCTCCTAAAGATGCTGAAAATACTTGTGGGGTTCATAAATTTATTTTTATTTTTCTTTCTTTATTTTTGATATTTAGTTAGATTAAAATTACTTGATTTTCGGTCGCTTCAATAAAATTGGAATACGATGTTATTATAGCCTAACTGTTTCGAGATTCAATCCCTGAGGAATACGACCTTGCTTGCCATTATTCTATAAACTACACTGTACACTTGCAGTTGTATGAACCAAAATATTTTTGGCGAACACTCCACTTGCACCCATTCAGGAGGAGAATGACGACCTCGAAATGTTGTCTCATAACTACCCTGAAATTCAGGAAAGACGTTGGGTATGGAGGCATTGGAAGTAGAGCTATGTTAGGCATCAATTCCAGAGTCCTGAGTTTATTAAAGAAGAATAAGAGCTTCTGAGCTTTCTGGGAAACATCTCGGTCAGCTCAGCTCTTAACCCTGATTTGTGCACAAACATCCTTTATGAAAAGAAGGATGATGAGAAGTTAAACGCAACTAATAAGGCCAAGGCTTTCGCAGATTCGAAGAAGCCTCATTCATGTGCCTTCACAGATGCACCTTATTTTGCCGTGGAATCAGCTGACAGCGGCGGCAGTGATATTGAGGAAATCGACCCTGCTGTTGCAGTCGAGAAATCTGAGTTCCGACAAGCAGTAAGAGAATCAAAAGAGATGCATGAGTAGCATATGCAAGAGGGTATAGTAGAGTCTTCTCAAATCTCTGCTAGCCCTAATATCATAGATATGGTGCGAACCATTGATGCCACCCCATCACCTGTGCACTCTGAAGAAGATGGTACCAGGAAAAATGGCGATGAAGCTAAGGAAGGTGATGAAGCGGGCACCTTAGCCAAGCCAATTTCTGCAGAAGGTGTTGAGACACCTGCCCCGATGGTTGAACACTCAATTGGATTAACAGTTGGGTCTCAGACTTTGAGTAATCCCATTACTCAAGACTCAGTTGGTGCGCCAGCTGAGAGGGAAACTCAAGCCACCACAACCAAGTCAGAGGAGGTTGTGGGAGACTAACCATAAATAAAGTTTGGAGGCGATGGAGAGAATGCTACAATTCAG
The DNA here is from genome assembly GCA_016081115.2 of Rehmannia glutinosa. Lineage (NCBI taxonomy): Eukaryota > Viridiplantae > Streptophyta > Magnoliopsida > Lamiales > Orobanchaceae > Rehmannia > Rehmannia glutinosa. The sequence goes on along the minus strand of JABTTQ020002742.1, from coordinate 532,657 downwards.
CAGACTGAAGTTGACGAAGCTCAGATGGTTCAGACCGTCTCAGCTGAAACTTCAACTACAATGCAGGCCGATGACGCTGCTGAAGCAGCTAAGGCAAATGATGGAAGTGAGGCCATGGGAGTTGAGACTCCTGGCCCTGAACGTGAAATCCAAGGAGTTGAAACTCTGAAGGATGCCATTGAAGACCCTAAAGAAGCTTCGTCTGCTGAAGGGATAATCGCAGAAGACCCTACTGCAGTTGAGACTGCACAAGGGAATGTATAAGGCCCATCAGCGGTTGAGACTGCTGAGGGTAATGAAGGCCTAGAGGAGGTTGATACTTCCCTAGGTAAGAAAGTCGTTGAGGATGTGCCTGCTCCTCATGTAGAGGTTGCTGAGGAAGAAGAAAAGACCAGTGCCATTCACGATTCTCAGGAAAATATTGACACTGGATTCCTAGAATCTGAAAATGAAGTTGAGTCCAGCCCCATTGATAAATCTAACAAGGACAAAGCTGATGAGGAAGCACATGCAACACGGAGTTAGGCCAGTGATAAAGCTTCTCTAATGAAATTTATAATGGTTTAGAGCCCACCTCCAATGGCGACATCACCCTCCGATGAAGCTGATAAGTCAGTCAAAGAAAGGACAACTCAACAGGAAGAAAAAACTGATGTGGAGGAAGTTGTTAAGGCAGTTGAGGATCAGTCAACTCAGCAGGCTAACACAGCTGCTCAAACTGCCAATGACGCTAAAACGGCTGAGGCACATAGAGCTAAAAACATTTTGAAGGAAAAGAGAAAGGCTCCAGAAGTCGAGGACGAGGAGATACCTTTTTTACCTGAAGAATTATTTGTGGAATATTTTCCGTTTGAAGCCCATATACCCTTCAAAGCCAAGTCAGCCACGGAACATGCCAGATACAATGTCCAAGTCTCTCCAGAAGAAATGAGAACTTTAGCTGAGACCACTATGGTGGCAATTGGATTTGATTTCGATGTTGTATGGCCTGAGGAACAGTCCGCTGAGGCAGCCGACTACCATAAGCCTTCAAAGCCATCTGTCCTGAAATTGAAAAGATGGAGCATGGTTTTGCAGCTTTGGACCAATAGCTAGTTAACAGAGATGCTACTATCACTGGAGACATCCGAGGGACAGTATTGAGGATCAGAGAATGGGTTGGACAAGTAAAGTCCTTAAGACGTTAGCATTTCACCTACTTTAAATCCCTATCGCGAAACTAGTGATGTGGAGCTCAGATAATGCTAAGTTCCAGCAATGGCAACGGGACCACATGTTCAGGAAGGATCAATCATATAATACATATATGGAGTTGCTCAAAGCTCAGTACAAATTAGAAATTCAGAGAATGGAGGCCAATGTTGAACAACAGATCAAGGTGCTCCAGACTTAAATGAAGCTGATGGCAACTGAGACCATGGCCTTAAGATTAGAATTCAGAGCAGCATACTCTAAGACTCATGACAAGCATGACTCAACGAACAATAATATTGATCTACTCCTCATTGCAATTTTCCCTAACTTGGCTCTACCACTTGGTGATGATGCCAAAAATGGGGAAGATGAATTGAAGGAAGAGCAGCAGAGTGATAAGGAAGGAGTGAAAGGGGAAGCAAGCAAGGGCGAAGGTAGTTCAATGAAGAAACCTCCCTTTAAAATAATGTTTGCCAATACCCCACAACAGAGCGAAGTTACAACCTCGATTCTCAGCAAACTACCAAAGGAGCTGACCGTAGAAGAGAAAGCTGAAAGGACAGTCAAACAATCAAGAAAAGCCATAAAAACTGAGTTCGATAAGGTATCTCAGAAGCACTCCGAGAGAATTAAGGATATTAAAGCAAGGTTCGAAGGTCCCCCAACTGGTTTATTAAGAGATTCCCCAGCTGTAAGACCCCCTCGAGAAATCATGATGCCCGATGCAGGATCTGAACCCAGATCACTAGAGGAGTTTCAAACTCTAGAGGTTGAAGGCTATTTCAATAATATGACTCTACCACAAGCGTGGGACTTGTATTGGGAGAAAGGACACGAGTTATGCAAATCAGTTGAGAAGCAGCAGAGTTCTAGCAGTCACTCGACTGGAAAGACACCCGTACAATACACTCCTAGAGGAAAAGCTAAGTCATACCGATGAAGGGGAAGGTTTGGAAGTGGTGGAAGAGGCAGAGGCACTCCACCACAACCAATACCTAAAGATGTAAGATACATTGATCCACAGAAGAAAGGAATCAACTATTGGGTTGGGTTCGACACTCTTGCAAATATGGAAGTGGAGCACAAGAATGAGGAGGCTAGAAGAAGACAAGAGGCTGAGAACGAGAGAGTTATTCAAGAGTGGGAAGAAACGCAGCGAAGGAAAGACCCTGCTGCTAAAAGAGCCTATGAAATAAAGAAAAGGGAGAGAGCTGAAAAGGATGAGAGAAGAAGGAAGCAGTCGAGGCGTTGAAGACGGCTGGAATCCCTTCAGTGTATCACTTAACTGTAAATACAAAATGTAAGTATTCTTGTAATATCATATTGCTCTAATACCTATTGTATTTTAGCTCCATAATAAGCTATGGTACATTTGTAATAGATAGTATAACTCTGATACAGTGTATAGGGTATACTATGTAACAGCTTTGTAAAGTGCATTTGTGAAGTACAAGAATGATATGATCAATAAAATTGACATATTCTACACATACATTTTTTGTTACTGCACTTCTTATTTTACTCTAATTATTTAAGTTTTGGCATCACCAAAAAAAGGGAAATTGTTAGGAAAATTTATGTTTAGATTTTAATGATACCATGTAAAACTTAGAATAGGAAGTTGGCACCCCATTTTCTTTGTAATTTAACTTGTAATAGATAGGACAATATGCGCTGAGTTGAAGTCAGCTAAGTTGAAGATTACATGATTAAAAGCATCACACATAATTTCAAAAGGCAATGACCAATCAGGAGCAATAACAATAGGAGCAGTTATCAACTTCTCTTTCAATGTGTCAAAAGCATTTAAACATTTTTTTATCAAAATCAAAGGGGGTGTCTGGAGCAAGTAATTTACAAAGGGGTTGGCTAATTTTGGAAAAATCCTGAATAAACCTGCTATAAAATCCAACATGCCCAAGAAAACTCCCAATGCCTTTAACATTAATAGGGGAAGGCAATTTTTCAATAACATCAATTTTAACCTTGTCAACCTCAATTCCTTTTTTTGAAACCACATGGCCTAAATATCCTTCTCGAGCTACATAAGTCATCCACAAGTTTATTCAAAGATATTTCGTCCAACACACGCTGTGGAATATTAAAGTTGTTGATTAGTTGAAGAGAAAACCTTTGTGAAAACAAATTTCGGGTCTACACTGTCAAAGACTAATTAAAGGAGTGTAGTGCAATTTAAGATCGAACCAAGTTGTGAATTGTAGGAGGGTTGTGTGAACAAATCCTGCAGATTCAGAGAGCTGAAGTAATTAACTAGGCATCGATAGTGAGGAGTTGAGTCCCACGAGTAGCTGGCTGTGTGAACAAGACTATTTGGAATGTACCTTTTGTAACTAAATTGAACTATTACATTAGTGGATTCCTCCTAGAATAGGAGAAGAGTGGAATAGATGAATTATTTCATCCTCGAAACACTATAATTCTTGTGTCTTTACTTTATTTCACTTATATTTTTGCCTTTAGTAATATTATGTTATTCATTTGTGTTAGGAATTTTATTGTTTAGATTTTGATGAATGCCATGTAAAACTTAGAATAGAAAGTTGGCACCCCAATTTTTATTGTAAAATGCATTGTAATGAATAGAACTGGCCAAGCTGAGTCAAGACAAACTACGCCCTAACATGCAAGAAGACAATCAAGATCGGAAGGAAGACTCTCTGTGAGACACAGTATGGCAAAGAAGAGTAGACGGAACTCTCTCAAGAACAAAGTGAGATGCGGTGGTGGAGCATCAATCAAGTCACTCAAGAAAAGCCAAGTCTCAAGTTGAAGTGACAAGAGTCATCCAATGATTGGAAGTCGACTCTAAGTCACCTGGGAAAGCAAGGAAATGCAATCAAGTCGAGATAATCAGAAAAGAACCGTTGCACGAAAATCAAGAGATTTACTTAAACAAGTAATATCTCCATACCACCTTTCTTGGAGTGCTCACCTGCGTGCAAAAGGAATGAACCAATGGGAAGCACTACAAAATGGTCGAACTCGAAAAGGTGAAACAACAATTCATACGAGGAAACAAAGAATTCCAAGAACGCAAGCCAACGATCGCAAAGTGACTTTCAAAAATAAGCCTATCTCTTCAACGGGCAAATTTTTGAAAGTTCACTATAAAAGGCCGAGGAGTTTGTTTGAGAGAAATGGATGCATGAGTGATACACACGTGAGATATACAAGCACATTAGAAAAATCAAACAATCTCAATCCTCAAGCCTACATTACGAAGTACATCAATCCAACACTCATCTCGTGAAGGAAAGAGAACTTCAATCGAGTTGAAGAGGAAAATATCGAAAACAAGGGGTCTACATTCCGGAAGGATTGTAGAAAGGTTCAAGTTGAACCAAGTCTTAAGCTTTTGGAGGGCTTCGTGATCAAATCCAAAGAGCTTGAGCAAGTGAGTCAGTAGCAAAGCGCCGCCTGTGAAGAAGCCGAGTCGTGAGAAGCCACCGAGTGATCAAGGCGTCTCCTGATCGAGTCCCCTAAGGATCAAGTCGTTTGTTGTGATCAAGACTTGTATCCTGGACTCACTACCACTTTGTAAACGATCATTACTTAGTGGATTCCTCCGAGTTGGAGAAGAGAGGAGTAGAAAAATTACCCCATCTTCGAACCTCTATAAAAACTTTCTTGTGTCATTTACATTTCAAAGATTTAAATTCCCGCACTTTTAATCGCTTATATCTCGCGATAAATTTGCTATCCATTTGATAATTTACAAGTACTAAATCAAGCTCTAATATCTTGCTTAATCAAACTTAAGGGTGTTAAGTCTTCCAATAAAAATAAAACCACAAACAGTTAAATTGTAGCCAACAAATGAGTTACTCCACCAATGTTTCAAATTGAGTCATTGAGAGATTAACTCTACCGAGTGACTAATTCGATTTGTCCATCAAGGACACACTGTGTAGAATTAACTCAGTAGATTTAAAAGGACTAAATCGAAAATTTGGTAAGGTTTATTCAACCCCCCCTTCTAAACCTTACACTTACACCCCTTGGGACCTACAATTTGTTATCCAAACTCCACATAGTTCATTTATTTCATGCTATCTATATAACATTTGCATGGATATTGACATCACATGACACCTTTCATATTATACAACATTTTAATAATAAAGTTTTTTCATGATATTAGTTCTTAGCTTCTGATTAGTTGATCATGTATTCAAATAGCAGGGTTTAGGTGTAAAACTATTAAATATCGGTAGCTTACACGTGGTAACATTTGGAAGTATAAGAATTACAAAGTTACACATGGTAAATTTATTAGGAGAAAATGGCATCAGTGTGTGTGCACGGGAATATAATATGCAATTTATTTAAATATAGGATGATAATAATAATAATAATAATAATAATAATAATAATAGTAATAATAATAATAATAGTAAATCTTTCTAATTAAATACCTGAAAATTATATACTGATTATATATATACCAATATATATGTAATCTAACACAATTAATATATACATATATGTAGTGTATCTATATATATGCATAAGTGTAACATATATATATAGCGGGAGGGTTATATAGGACCCCCCTATTATATGAGTACATAGGACCAAATCCAGACCACAGATCTACATATTTCAATGGTTATTATAAAAATCTGATTAATGTTAATAAAATATATGATAAAGTCAAAATAGGGGCAAATTAATCCACATGAAAATAGGGGGTTGGCTAAATCTAGTAAATCCCATGAAAATAGGATGAGTTACCATCAAATTTGCAATCACAATCCACCGAATTTGTTGCAGAAATCGTCCCAATCATCATTCCAATTTTTTGTTTATACTGTCCATTTTTACTGAATCCAATTAAAGTTTGATTCACATTTTTTTAAAACAAGCATTCGATTCATCATTCCAATTTTTTGTTTATCCAGACAAGTTGCTTATGTGTGTTTAACATGTTGTTTATTTGTGCTTATGTACATGCTTGTAATTATAATAGACTTGCGAATATGCAAAACTTATCATTTTATGCAGAAATTTATTTCTTCATCCTTATTTTTTAAAAAAAATAAATTGCTTGATATGACCGGAATGTTGCTTATAGATGCTTAAATATTTGCTCGCATGTATGCAAAATGTTGCTTAATTTTTACTGTGTTTTAAACTCTCAGATTAAATTATAGTTTGTTTGATAAGAAATATCATTTTATGCAAAAAATTAAAAACTTATACTTATATGAACTCCCCATTCATTCAATCATTGGTTTTTTTAACCCAGAATTTTGCTTGGGTTAGACGAAAAATGTTGCTTATGTATGCACTATTGCTAGCTTGTATGTATTCAAAAATTTTGATTACATCCCCATTTGTTCTAACCCAGTACTTTGCTTAGATATGATTATACATTTGCTTACATGTGCATAATTATATGCTTATGCATATTCTAAATGATGCTTAATTATTTTTTTTGTGTTGAATCAGTTGGGATTGCACATGTGCCACAATAGCGGATTGAAATAATGTCGGATTCATCTGCGAACTGGATACCAAAATGTGACGAAAATATGACTCCAAAAGAAGGGATGAATACAAAAACATGAACATAATTTCTAACAGTATAAAATACCATGAAAATAATTGCTTACAAAGAAATTGAATTCTGCTTACAAAGTAATTGAATTATGCTTACAAGAGCAAATGAATTCTGCTTACAGTATCTAAAAATAATGAAAATAAATACGCACTAATCAGAAAACCTAGGATATTCGGATTCTTCAACACCCTTACTACCATCTACCACTTTTTTCCCTTATCCTTTCCCGTCTCCTTATTACTCGTCTCTGCACGATCGTCAATAGATGTGGCCTTCCTTTTCTTACTCTTTTTTGCTATTTCCAATGGAAACTCTAACACAAAAAAAGAGACACTAGTCCTTTAATAAAAGCATTTATTAATAGACAAAACATTTATAAGCATAAAACCAAATAAAACATAAGCATACTATAACACATGCATAAGCATGATAGAAAACATGCATAAGCATAATTGTCAACACCCATAAGCAGTTGAAAAACATCAATAGGCAATCCCCCCAGACTTAGAAAAACATGGCAATACTAATTACCTCTTGTTTGAAAGCATAATATAAAACATGCATAATCATAATATACAACATAAATAAGCAAAATTATCAGCAACAATATGCAGTTTAAAACCTCAATAAAACAACCTCCCAGACTAAAAATTTACATCGACTGAGAACTGGTAATTTTACCACTTATGAACAGAATTTATCGAACCCTATCAATGTCCTAAAAACGCAACAATACACCATAACAAATTTTACCCAGGGCTTATCATGAGATTAACAATGAAAAACCCAAAATCAAAAATATCCCACCGAAAACACTTAAACAATTGCAATAACATCCCAGATAAAAAAACCAAAAACTAAAAAAATACACAAACTCTAACAAACAAGATGCAAAAGATAAAAAACTATAAAGAAGAATAAAATATGAATCGACACCACCAAAAAACATACCTTCTTATGTTGAAATAGTATGACTCGTCGTCTAGCCAATTACTAAGTCGGGTCTTCTTCAATTTACAACTTTCGTACCAAATGATTTCAGGATGCTCTCTGTATGCTTTCGAAAATAAGCCGATGTTACAGAGAATTTTTGTGTTGCAGATGGATATTAGAAGCAAAAGATACGGTAAATCTACCACTAAATTGATAAAGCAGGAACCTTTAGTATATGGTAAGTCAAAGGTCGGTTGAAACAAATAAAAGGAATGAGAGATTTTCGGCCATAATGCTTTTTGAGTTATCCATGGATGACTTAAAATTACTTAACTAACCTTATTATATAATAAATCAACTAAAAAAGCTGGAAAAACGAATTAATCTGGACCATTTAAAAAACTAACCAGACGTTCGGGATTTGTCCTCATGTACTCACCTTAAATGGTTGGACTCATAGGATCCAAATCCTATATATATATATATATATATATATATAATTTTACTAAATGATATTTATATTTATTGTTTAATGTTAAAGTAAACAATGTTTAATTTAAAAAATTAAATATAGCAAGAAAATCACTATTTGCGAAGGAGGGTGTATTTGTATTTTTTAAGTGCAGGACCCATTATTTCGTCTTCCTTTCTTTTGGGTTATCCACATCCAATACGGAAAATTAGCATAAAGAAATGGGCAACGAATGCCCGGATAATGGATATGGTCAATCGACTTCAAGCTTTTTTTTTTTTTCTAATCAGTCAATTTTATTAAACAGAAATACCTTAAACAAACTCTAGTTTTGGGTAAAAGAATCCTACCAAATTTATATTTCTTTAAAGGCAGGTATTTTCCCTATTAAATAAAATGTATTGAGAAACAGAATCCTTCTTCATATATATTTCCTTTAAAGACAGGTCAGCCAAATGAAATCAAAGATAGTTATCGACAAAGTAATAAAACTAGGTAGAATAACTTTGCACAAAATGGTGAGTACAAAACAAGGAACATTAAATCTTGACAACATAAAACAGTTATGAAGAAACATTTGGTTATTGAACATAGACATCTAAAAACCAGGATGATCCAAACCCCCAAACAATAACAATCTCAATGGACGACGAGCTCGCATTTCTCAGATCCTCGCTGAAACAACGAAATTCTCTTGACCGCGTCTAATTTTGCCTTCTCACGAACATCAATTATGACTATTTCCATCTTCTCTAGTACTTGAGCATTCCTCAAAAGATATCTCACCATGTTAAACGCTTGCTTTTTACAACGGAATTGATCAATTTTCATAGTTTTAAGATGGGATGATAGGCATATAGGCACTTGTTGGGGGTTCTTCCAACATTTTTTATGATAACCCTGATGACAGAAAAGAAAAAAAAATAAGGAAAAGCTAAAAGGTCCCTCACATATATAAAACTATATAGAAAAAATAAATCATTTATGAAGGAAAAAAGAAAAAATGAGAAAAGACATACCATATGGATTATAAGGCCTTCAAGATTATCAGGAATTTCAAGAAATTTGGGGGGAAAACGCCAATGGGCATCCAATTCGAGTTCGGATAAATTAGGAAACTTTACGGTCGAGGTAGAGAACGCAGAGTTAGGAACCTGCAAGAAAATAAGCATTCATACTTGAGATAAAATTGACAGGGGACTTCCAACTACAAAAACAAATAAAAAAGTGATCAAACTCTTACCTTCATCTGACGAGCTGATAAATTTTGACGTTTCACGTTATAGAGCCTACCAACAAATTCTAACACAGAGCGCGAATAAAGAACATCCCCAAAATTCCGAAACTGAACATGTGCTTCGATTAAGGATGTTAGCGGCCCAGATGAGAAATATTTGGATACAGAATCATGTAACCGGAGATATCTAAGTGCGGGAGTATCTATCTTCACCGTGTAGGCGTCAGTGTAAGTTCCGTCATTAGCAAAATATGAATTGAGAAAGAGCCTCTTTAATGTGGGTGAAGATATATAACAACAAACCAATGGATCCATCTCGAATCTCATAACAATCAACTCCTCAAGCACAGGGCAACCAGAAAGCAGGTGCTCAAGGGATTTATCAGACTGATACTTAACCATGTAAAGAAAAAGCTTCTTAAGGGCAGGCAAACATACTACGCCAGTCATGGGTATGTCACCACACAAATCGAGCCTCAAATTCACAAGGGTTTCTCAGGCGAAGATACAACGAGGCAATCTAACTTGACCAACAAAACCAAGATAAAGTTTTTTAACATTGCGTACAATGGCAGTATTAATACACGTCTCAAGCTGATTCTCGCCGTAGTCAAAAGTATAAAAGAGGTAAAAAGTATTCATATTTTGCACTTTATACTGCGACATAAATCTGTAAATGATGTCTGGAAAGATTTTACCCTCAGTGAGCTTTGTATTATGATATATGTGGTCAAAATGTACATTAGGGATATAAGGCCACAGATACCTCCATCTTTTAGCCAGAATCGAGGTCGCCACTGAGAGCTTCGTTGGGAGAAAGGATAAAATGTGACAGAGGATGTCGTCCGGCAAGGCGCTAAGCCTATCAATTGAGGTAACAATTTGCATAGTTGAAAATACGCAGGATTGTCGCTCCTTTAAACAAGAACCCTGTGTAATTTAAGAGGGTTTATTAGTATGAGACTTAGTGGCGTGCGAGCAAAAAAGGGAACAAACCGGGGGAAAAAACCGTAATTTTACCCTGGAAATTTTGTACTTCTCCCGTCGGTCAATTTGTACTCCGACCGCTACTCGACTTCTAGGGTTAGTTTGTGTAGAATGGTGATGGCGTTCACTTCACCCACGTAAACAGGGGTTTTATCAATGGCGATCACTTCATCAGCGTACAATAAGCACTTTTCTAAATACCTAAAAATTAAAAAACCAGCTCCGCAAACAGGGTATTGTTTAATCTCGGCGTAAACAATAAGCACTTTCTAAATTTGGTAAAACTAACTTTGCCCCTTTATACTCTACTGATTATCGTTTTGCCCTTTTGAACTCTTAATTGTATCATTTTACCTCTTTATACTCTTAATTAATATTACTTTACCCCTCTTATACTTTTAAAATATTATTTATGCTCATATAAAATGACCATTTTATCCTTACTTATTAGTTTTATTAAAATAACAAAATTATATTAAAAATATTTAATATTAATAAACTTGTATTTATTTGTTAAATTAATTTTTACAACTTGATTAATTAATCCAACCGACTTTCATAATGTTGTTTAAGGTTTGGAAATGGCAAAAGAGAGTAGGAAAAGGAAGGTCGCAAGGAAATATGCAGCTGCAATTTGTCTGGATGATATGAATGAGCAGAGGGAATTGAATTTGGGAGAGCCGAAGAAGTTTGCTGGAATGACATATGATCATAACGAATTATGTTTTTTATTTTTGATCAAATGGTTGAATATTGTAGTATTTGTTTTTCAATTTAAGTTTATGATTGATTTTGAGTAGTTGACGTACATGTGTAGTTTGCTATAGGAATGTTTTGAGTTAGTTGTGTATTTTCTTTAATGAATGTTCAATTTTTTGGTAGAACATACGATGTGTTATTCATAGTTGCGTACATGGACAAATTATTTTTATTTTATTTTTTTTGGCATCATGAACAATTTGATCAAAAAACAGTATAACAAGCATATATAAGCAATACTTAATACGTTAATAAGCAGTAAAACATATAGACTAAATAAGCAATTTGTTTGGTTCTTGAACAATTTGCTCAAAAAGCAATAAAACAAGCACACATAAGCAATACTTAATACGTCAATAAGCAGTTAAACATATGGACTAAATAAACAATTGTTTGGTTCCTGAACAATTTACTAAAAAAGCAATAAAACAAGCTTATATAAGCAGTACTTAATACGTCAATAAGCAATACCCCAAATTGATCTCTCTTAAACGCATACACACATTAGTGGTGTTTGTTGTCCATATGCAACAATTATTCAATAGACAATCATTATGAGTATATTATATAAGCATATTGTTTTGTTTTTTTTTTTAATAACATCACAGTTTCTCTTCAGCAAACTATATCTAATGTGAGAACACAAAATACGTAAACAAATAAGCAACATTTTCCATATTCACAAGCAATTGATTATGCATAACTAAGCAACATTCTAAACAATCGCGGGTCACTGCTCCTATTGTGGGTAACTGCTCCTATTTTCATGGGATTTAATTGGTTTATCAAGATTAATATCATGATCCGTAAGGTAAGATATAACCAATTATGGGTAACTGCTCCTATTTTCATGGGATTTACTAGATTTAGTCAACCCCCTTATTTTTTACATGGACTAGTTTGCCCCAATTCGGTTTTATTAAATATTTTATAAGCATTAAACATATTTTAATACTAGCCATTGAAATAGATAGATCTGTGGTCTAGATTTGGTCCTATGTACTCATATAATGTTTGGATTCTATATAACCCTTCCCCTATATATATATATATATATATATATATATATATATATATGTATATATATATAGGGGGAGGATCAAGTGAGATCATGTCTCTAGGTGAGACACAATGGACTAATTTCAACCATCCCCCACTATTAATCAATGGGTATGATTTAATGGATAAAAAATATATTAAAATATTAATTTAATCAATATAAGGGTAGTAGGGTAAAATAACATAACAAGTTAGTTACAAAAATGGAATTAAATCTCTTTCTCTCTCATACATCTCCCAATTTCCCCAATCTCACGTCTCTCTCTCTCTCTCTCTCTCTCTCTCTCTCTCTCTCTCTCTCCATTAACGCAAATAAAGAAAAACTGTGAAGAACTCGAAAATTACAGAGAAAAACAAGAAAAATCGATGCAATATTACAGAGAAATAACGAACAGTGAGTTCGAAAACTAAATATGCAACAAAACTCAACTAAATATGCATTATCCGAAAACTATCTATGCAAAGTAAAAACTAATATGTAGTACAATATATCCAACTATGCAAGACGTCATAAACTATGCAACAAAATCAACTAACTATGTATTATCTAGAAACTATATATGCATTGTGGAATAACTAAATATGCAAAGACATTATGTAACATCCCATTTTTATAATTTCCAAAAGCAACATCCCATATTCATAACTAAATATACATTATATTGAACCTATTTATGCAGTGTAGTATAACTACATATGCAGTACGTTATATTCAATTATGCCTTGTTTTCGTAAAACAGTGCCAACAAATAACTAAATATGCATTATTTGATATCTAATTATGCGAGAGAAGAACCCTAACTATCTTTGTAAAATAAAAATATTTGGAAAGAAAACAGATTCCTTAAATTCCGCCACAAAATCCTGGTGTCAATTTCACCCATAAAATCATTGGGACCACTAATTTGAATTACAAAATTACAATCTTACCCTTAAAATCAGCGAAAATTAGAAAATAATTAAAAAAACTGAATTAATCACAGCCCTTCATTTTTTAAGATCAATGGGTAAGATAAGTCCACATTGTCTCACCTAGGGAGGGTGGACTCATTTGAACCAAATCATATATATATAATATTAGACAGTGTGAGTGGAAAACTATTAAGAAATGAGTAAGTCCCATGTGAGACTGTTTCACGGGTTTAAAATCATGAGACGGATCTAACCCATTTTCAAATCAAAGCAAGTTAGATCCATATTTAAAAGGTTTAGTTAATATAGGTAGGTTTAGGATACGTCTCACGAGAATAAGTTCGTGACACAGTCTCACGTGAGTTTTTTTGTCTCAAGGAATTATTACTTCTAAAGATAAATTTTATAAACATATTTTAAAGTTCCATTTTAAAATTTATTGAGAAAAAATCATCTATATGAATCTGCCATGTGCATCAGTTTTCTGAAGCCTGAAGGCATAAGGGGCTGAGATACATTTCAGTTTGAGTCCTAAACAAACTCTAATTTTGCATACAAATAGAATCTTACCAAAAAAAAGAAATCCAACCGACTTTCATAATTACAAAAAATATACCCGAAGTTTAAATTGTCTAACATTTAAACTCATCATAAGCAAAAAATATTTCAAGATCCCCTTTTATATTTATAAAAATATTGCAGTTTACCTTTTAATTTTAATACTGAATCAAACCTCAGGGGTATTTTCTATAATTTTTAAAAGTTAGCTAGATTTTCTTGTAATTAGATGAAACCTCTGAGGGGTACTTTTTTTAATTATCCTTGATTTTATGGAATGAATATTTGCCTTCTGATTTGCCTTTTGAAAAGTGGAAAAATGAAAAGTTTATAAATACAGTTACATGGACTAGAATTAGGAACCATGAAGCCTAACAATCTGTGGTGATTCACAATATCTTCAGATCACATTTTATAAGAGTATTGGCCGAAGTTCAAACCCGATATCTTTCAGTTTATTTGAAATTTATCCTCACTTTTCCGAACAGTATTCCCAACTAATATCTTCATATAATTTTCTTACCGAAAAGTGTTGTATGAGTATCATCCAATTCGTCCTTTTCCTCCTGCTCAAACGTCTAAAAAATGATTGTTTTTTTTATGTTACTATCAAATGCTGAAACACAAATTTTTGGCGTTTTTTTACAACAATAAATTAGTCGCATTATTAGAAACAAAGTAGCTCCCGAATATTTCTGAAAATAGTATGTTGAGACTCCAGTAGTATTGTAAAAGAATCCAATCAAATGGAATATCCCAATATTCGATTTGTATTTAACTAAATTAAGGAGTATTCACATTCGTCCAATATTCGTATTTAGAAATAGATTCATGTTCTATTCCTCCAATGTATTCGATTTGATTTTGAGTATTCGTATTCAAAGTTTTGAAATTGTTGTTCGTGTTTTTTTTCTTCAAATTATGGTTAAATTGCGACATAAATTAAAATCTAAATTAATAAAATATAATTGTCAAATAAAATACAACATCTACAAACTAATTAAGCAATACATCGACAATAAAATTAAACTAGGGCTTATGGAACAAATATAAAATAATATTTATTAATATTAGTGACAAAACTTTAAAAAACTTACTAGATTTTATTCATATTTACAAATTGGTGATGAATATTTTTTGCATTATCCCTAAAATTAACGTTTAGTGACGGAAATTTTATTCGTCACTAAATATTCCGTCACTATTTTCAACTTTTTTTGTAGTGTAATATAAATATAATATATATTATCGAATATTCGAACCGAATATTGTGCTTTTATCGTTTCAAAAAACATAAGCATCAAAAAATATTTTTATTTGAACTCTCATTCGTCTTTGTGTTCGAATTTGAATGTCGAATCGAATTAAAACAATCCCTAGACTCGGGACACAATTTCACATATTTGATTTCAACATTTATAGTTAAACATTTATAAATTAATAGCATTGGCACTGCCAAAATCTTTTAATTTAGCGAGATATAATAATTAATAAATTAATTATCTATTAATTTAGAGAATATGCTTGTGGAAAAGGTTTTTGTTTGTGGGTAATTGTCATGAACATCTAAAAATTATTAAAGGATATGTTGCAAAATATTGCACTATTTTTCTAGCCACCAAACAAAAGATCAAAATATTCAACATTTTAATGCGGTTAGGGATATTGAAACTACAAGTTTGTTGTTCCTCTTGATATTCTAGAATGATATTTGATTTGTGGAGTTGGAGATAGTAATCATACTATAAATTCTCCTCAAAAATTAGCTCCACAATAATTACATTGAATGATTTTTTTTGTTACGTTACGGAATAACCATATTAATAGTTAATTTTACCTTAATTAAAGTCAGCAACGAGATTATTTTCAACAATAAACAAATAAAAATTGAGTATTTTCCTATGAATTTAAGTATAGCGAATTACTAATTTAGCATAATGTACCCGAGTCGGGAATGATTGGACAAAAATATTATTTAAATAAGGTTATAAGTTATTAATTAATCCATTATTAAATTATTGAGGTTCTACCGTACATGACGATATAAATTGTTCTTCACTATTCTCCAAAAACACTTAGCTTATTTATCGTAATTCAATAACTTTTTTACAATAAAAATACCATAGTGTCTTTCTTATCTTTTAAGCATAAGAGAAGAGGACGTGAACCATACATTTAATGGGGAATAAATTTTATAAAATTAAAATTAATATCTTAATTTAAAGACTCTCAAGTAGGGCTGGCCAAATGGAACCGAATCTGGATTCCAAATCGGAATTGGAACCGTGGTCAATGGTTTAGGAATCATTGTCCAGTCAACGGTTCCAAAATCGGAACCATGTAATCCAGTTTCGGTTCCCAAGTCCAGTTCATTGGCCCCAAAAACCGTAGAACCGGCGGTTTTAACCGTCGGTTAGAACTGTCGATGGGACCGTAGTAGAACTGGCGCTTAAAACCGCCGGTTTTGAGGTTAAAACCAACAATATTTAATTTTTTTTGGTAAAATATGCTAGAAGATATGTTAAATATTTATTTTGATGTTTTATATTCGTAACTACATGATACACATTTTAAACAAAATATTGTAAGCGAATTACACGACTTTGATTCCTCTATACTCCAATAGTATTTATATACAGTTTAATATTATTATTTTGTATTAAATACAAAATTTAATTAAATATTAAGTCAAAGTCTTTTTCTTTCTTTTCCCTTTTTTCTATAACTGAAATTGATAAACCATTTTAAAAAATAAAAAATTATCAAAAGATAAATAAACTGTTCAGGTTAAAATCGGAAGCTGAATCGTGGAGGAACCGGGTTCAGATCGACAGAACCTAACCGTATGGAACGGTTCCAGAACCGTGGCCACCCCTACTCTCAAGCCAGATGTCTGATATTTGATTCTCACCTCGCTCTCTTCCCTCCCCTCTGAGAATACTTTCCAAAAAATAAAATTTCAAAACAATAAATTATAAGGTGAAAAGTGTCGTTTGCATTACTTATTGAACTTGATCACATCATCATATCTACAGACTACAAATCCCTAGAAGTCAAGTTGGCCGTAAGACCAGAAATTTACTAGAGAAGACTGAGGAGCGTGTTATTCACTTTTTCTGTAATTACTGTTGAATTTCAGATTCCTCATGCCTTTTTTCACAAATGATATTTATTTGGAAAAAGGAATTCACCAATGATAATTTTTAATTGCCAGACATTTAATTATGTTTACATAATAGATATACACCATAGTCCGTCAAAAAAGAAATAAAAAAAGAAATAGATACGCCATACATTCATTTTATACAATCAATCTATTAATAGTTATATAGGTGTCATATATTCATGAAGTCGAATATAATAATTTAAATCAAACATAACAGGTAATTGAAAGGTTTATAATCTATTGCACTTCTCATGAAAAAAGTTTTATTTTTTTTTAAATCCCCCTTTAAAAAAAAGTTGCAGTCAATTGAGAGATATCCGTTACACTTCTCATGAAAAAAAGGCAGTTTTTATAAAAGCCTCCTAGACTACACAGGATGTCCGTGCATAGGCTACAGCCAAAAGTTGTCAAAAAAATCAGTTTCTTTTAACTTGTTCTTTTGTATAGAACAAAACAATAAAGCATAAACCAAAATATGTCCTCGATTGATAGACTTAGCAGCTTGTCAGACGCCACCCTCTGTCACATTCTCTCTTTTCTCTCGACTAAGCTCTCCGTGGCAACCAACATTCTTGCTAGAAGATGGAGGCTTCTCTGGGCTCGTGTCTAGAACTTAGATTTCAATAGTGAAAATCACAATTCAAAGACGAGCTTTACGCACATCGTCAACAGAGTTATGTTGCTACATAAAGTCCACACCATTAATACTTTCCGACTCTCTTATTTGCATGATTGTGGCGAGTATGAACTGGAGACATGGTTAGCCACTGCCATTGCGCCGGTGTCCAAAAACTTGATCTTCATCTTTGTTATCATGTTAGGTTGCTTAAATGCCTCTTCACCAGCAAAACCTTTGTCGATTTGAGGCTTAAGTCTTGTGTAGGCATCCCCATAACCGGCGCCATATATTTGCCTTCCCTCAAGAAGCTTCATCTCTATTCTGTTAAACTTAGTGTTAAAGAAACCCTTCCTCGGCTGCTTTCTAGTTGTCCAGTGCTTGAGGAGTTGATCATAGAGATAAATATAGACCTTGATTTAGTTTGCTCCATGTATTTGCCCTGCCTCAGGAAGCTTCATTTCTATTCTGTTAAACTTAGTGCTAGAACCCTTCCTTGGTTGCTTTCTGGCTGTCTAGTGCTTGAGGAGTTGATCATAGAGATAAATATAGACCTTGATTTGGTATGTTATAATATATCTTCACTCACAATTAAAAGGCTCATCCTCAATTGTCAATTAGTTAGCTACAAATGCTACAGACGTAATTACATGGTGAAGATAAATACTCCAAAGACTTAGATATCTCCAAATAGAAGGCTGTTTATTCAAGCATGTCTCGCCCGATGATCGCACCCTTAGTTGAGGCAGACATTTGTATTAACAACTCTAAGTTGATGGGAGAAGACACAGAAGACGACTGTTACACAGACTCTGTGTTAGACTTTGTTGATAGTCTGTCTAAAGTGAAGTGCTTAAAATTCTCAACTGGAAAAATGGCGGTATGTATTCGTACTTTTATCATCTTATTCCGTGATTTTGTATTTTCTCTTTATAATCTCTGATACGAAAGTTGATTTCCACGCAGTTTAATACGAAAGTTGAAAAAAACACAATGTTACAATTGGACGATGTAGATTTGGAGTTGTTCAAATAATGAGATATTATATAACAATAAGAATCCGATCTAATCCAATTAATTCAGAATTTAATGTTGTTTCCAAATATTTGAAAAATAATCAATAATAAACAAATGAAAGCTAGAAACAATTTTTTCAAAGTTCTAAAGAGGATGGAAATATTTTTCCAACACGATGAAATTGATTTCACGGCAAAACTTGATGCGCACCCGAGAATTTCATTGTTCAAGTGTGGATCTGAGGCGTGTCAGATTGCCTTCTATTGATATTGTTTTAGAGGTTGAATATTTGAGGGATCTTATTAAATTTGCCAGTCTTGATGCTTTATATGGTCAACAAATATTGCACTATCTGAAATGTTATATGAAATCAAGCCTTATAAATATTTTGTGTGCTTTATATTCACCTTAACCAGTTATGTAGTTCTTTTATTTTGTGATTCTTTGATTTTTATTTGAGGGGCCTGCAGAAGTCCCTTTCTTTTTGTTAATTTCTGTTTTTGTTGTAGAGTTTGTAGTAAATAAGATGTTTTATTAGTACAAAAGTAGACACAAATATAGGTACACCACAAGGCAATTATTTGGCTATTTTAACTTTACACTATGCACTCAATTATTATCCTAAAAGCACTCCACTAATCTATATTATAATACTCACACTATGATAATGCTTATCACTCACTTTTCTTCTTAACTCTCATTCACGTACACACACATATATTACAAGACCATCACATATATATACTAATCTAAGTCGGTGATGATTATTCTAGTATGTCGGTTTTTATGTCTTCTTTTGTTTTAATTAATTAATTATCTAGATTAGTCTAGTCTAATCTTACTTTTGGGACATATCATCATTTCCAGATTTTTCTAATAGTATGGCGGTGTTGATTTTCAATTCTCCCCCTCAGCACCGACATTTTCACGAGTTAAATTTTCTCGTCGAACAATTCCAAGACGTGTTCGAAATTCTTCAAACTTTGAGATATTAAGCCCTTTAGTGAACACGTCGGCTACATGTTCTGTAGTGTTAATATGCTTCATCTCGATGTCTCCTTTAAGTACTTTTTCTCTGATGAAGTGATAGTGTACTTCGACATGCTTTGTTCTCGCGTGACATACTGGATTCTCTGCTATGCGAATAGCTGACTGATTATCACAATATAATTCTACTGCATAGTTAATTGGTTGGTGTAAATCTTTTAATAATTGCATCAACCATGTACTTTCTTGAGCAGCCATTACTGTTGCTCGATACTCAGCCTCTGCTGTTGATAAGGACACTGTAGGCTGTCTTTTGCTATACCATGAAATTGCAGTTGACCCAAAATTGAAAACATATCCAGTAGTAGACCTTCTAGTATCTCGGCATCCAGCGTAGTCCGTGTCACAATATCCAACAACCTTGAAATTTCTACTCTTCTTATAGAAAAGTCCATAGTCAAGTGTTCCTTTTACGTACCTTAGTATACGACGGACTAGTTCAAGATGTGGCTTCTTTGATTTTTCCATAAATCGACTTGCGATCCCTACTGCATATCCGATGTCGGGTCGTGTTAGCGTCAAGTATATTAGACTCCCCACGAGCTGTCTGTACATAGTTGCATTCTCCAATTCTTTCCCTTCTTCAGCACATAACTTGGCGTTTGCTTCGATTGGTGTTGATATCGGCTTGCAATCGATCATCCCGAATTTTTGTAGTAGATCTTTGGCATATTTTAGTTGGCATAGAAATAATCCATCACTTGTTTTCTTTAATTCAAGCCCCAAGAAATGTTTGAGTTCTCCGAGTTCTTTCATCTGGAACCTTACTAATAGATTCCTTCTATTTTGTTGAATTTCTTCTTCATCATCTCCAGTAATGATGATATCATCCACATATACCAGCACTATTGCAAGTTTCTCTTCTCGTGCTTTTATGAAAAGACTTGAATCTGCTGGTGCTACTGAGTACCCACCTTGAACTAAAAATTTAGCGATCTTACCATACAATACCCGTGGCGCTGCTTCAATCCATATAGAGCCTTTTTCAGTTTGCACACATATTCAAGATTTTTCTTATCTTCAAACCCTGTAGGTTGCACCATGTATATCTCTCTATCGAGTTCCCCATGTAGAAATGCATTCTTCACGTCCATTTGCCATAACTTCCATGACTTGCTAGCGTTAATGCTATTAGGACTCTTACTGTTGTGATTTTGGCCACTAGACTGAATGTCTCATCATAATCCAACCCATACTGTTGTGAGAATCCCCGTGCCACTAGTCAAGCCTTATATCTTTCTATTGATCCATCAGGACGTTTTTTTATCTTATACACCCATTTATTAGATATGGGTTTAACTCCATCTGGTTTTGGTACCAAGTCCCATGTCTCATTTTGTCTTAGAGCCATGATCTCATCGCTCATTGCCTTTCTCCATTTATTATTTTTAATTGCTTCTTCAAATATCTCAGGTTCTTTTTCACTTATATCTTCTTCTACCACTACATTGGCGTACCTGGGATTTGGCTTCCTTTGTCTACTAGACCTTCTTAATTGTGGTGGAGAGCTTGGATAATCCCCAACATCTTCTTGTGATGCTTCAATCTCTTCTAATTGACTTGGTCTTGTTATTTCTGGTGTTGCTTCGTGTACTCCATTTTTCCAAGGACTTTGGGTTGCTCTTGGGGAATCTTCAAGTTCTTGTTCTTTTTCAGTTTCATCATCACTCTTTTGAGTTTCTGAAAGTTTCACAAATTTCTCTTGAAGTTGATCTTCAATTTCGGTTGAGTCTGGTAATTCCAATTTTTGCGGCGTCCACCAAGAGGATGCTTCATCAAATATCACATTGCGAGATGTGTAGCATCGATTAGCAGTTGGGTCACAACATCTCCATCCTTTTCTTTGGCTGTCATATCCCACAAATATGCACCTAATTGCCTTCTTGTCGAACTTACTTCGCAGATGACTCGGCATGAACACGTAATGAGACACACATCCAAAAACTCAAGTGGCTCTCACAGTTGGTTTAGTTTTCCATAGTTTCTCGAATGGTGAGTTGAATCCCAGCTTTGCTTATGTAGCCTATTGATTACATGTCTTTGTTGTCTTCATACCTTGACCCTAAAACCTCGATACATTTTTCGCATGTGTCATACTTCCCGACACGTTTCTCGCAAGTCTTTTTTTTCTTTCGCTACACCATTCTTTGTGGGGTGTTTGGACACGTCGGTGATGGCGTATCTTTTGATCTTTCAAATATTGGGAGAATTATCTCGATGTGTATTCTCCCCCGTTATCCGTGCGAAGACATTGTATCCTTTCTCCGATTTCTCTTTCAATATTTTCTTTGAAATCTTTAAATTTTGCAAATACCTCTGATTTTTCTTTTATAAAGAAAACCCAAACGTACCTCGAGAAGTCATCAATAAATGTCACCATATAGCGCATGCCTTGAATCGAAGGTTGCTTGACCGGTCCAAATACGTCAGAATGTACTGTCTCTAACGGCTTCTTTGCTCTATAGCTTGATTCTTCAAATGGTAGCTGGTGTGCTTTACCATATTGACAACCAGCACATATAGTGTCATCTCTGATCTCAAGCAGAGGAAGACCCTTGAGCATTGATTTCTTCATCATCGCCTTTAGCTTATGATAGCTCACATGCCCCAGCCTTGCATGCCACAAATCTGCCGTTTAATTCTTCCGTGTCTTGTCTACATATGCAGACTATGATGACATTACGTACATGGACTCTAACTTTCGACCTTCCATGATAGGTGTACCATTTATTTTGAGATTTTGATACACCTTTACATCTTTAGGTCCAAAGAGTACATAATTACCCGAGGTTGTCAATTGCGCCACTAATAGTAGATTTTTCTTCATACCTGGAACATGATAGACGTCTTGCAATTGTACTTGACTCGAACTGAATCGTGGTGTGATAATTGTCTTGCCAATATGAGCTATTGGAAATCTTGAGTTGTTAGCAGTCACCACCATTCGACCTCCCTTGTATTCGGCTGTATTCTGCAGCTTCTCCTTGTCTCCTGTCATATTATTGGAACATCCTAAATCAACGATCCAATCATTTTCATAGTCTATTCGTCCAGGGATGACTACTGCTAATGCTGGTTCTTCGTTTAGGCTTGATTCAACGATTTCCTCTCGAGCCTCTTCTATTATCGCCATGGATGCCTCAACATCCCACTATTCTTCACTGTTATAATTTTCTTGCCCGTTTGATGTTGCTACATTCCCTTCTGCGGAATTTTTCCTATACCAACATTCTCTGGCATAGTGATTTGGTTTGCCACATACATAGCATGAGCCCTTCTTCTTTCCTTTGGATGTCTGACCTTTCTTGTATCGATTTCATTCGACTCCCCTTACTTCAGACCCTTTTTCTTCTTTTCTTTTATAGTCGTTCTTGATAATCTGTCACATTCTATCATTCCTCCCAACTAAAATCTCCGTCAAAACCAGCGTTCTTGATAGAAGATGGAGGTTTCTGTGGGCTCAAGTCCCTAATATACATTTCGAAAGCAGCGAATATCATAATACAATGCTCAATAACGGTAAGAGCTTTTCAGATATCATCTACAGAGTCATGTTGTTTTATAAAGTGCAAAATATGAATAATTTTCGCCTCTCTTATACTCAACATCACAAGCGAGTATCAACTTGAGACATGTATTTCCACCGCCATTGTTCGCAATGTCAAAAATATTTATCTTCATCTTCAAAATCAAGATAGATTGCCTCGTTCAATCTTCACCTACAAAACTCTTGTGGAATTGAGGCTCCAGTTCTGTGATGACATCATCCCCATGAGTGGCGCAATATGTTTGCCCGCCTTAAGAAGCTTTATCTTTTCATGGTTAAGTATGAGTCGATAAATCCCTCACGCACCGCTTTCGGTTGTCATGTGCTTGAGGGATTGACCGTGTTGAGAATCAAGTGGATCCACCGGTTTATTGTTGCATATCTTCATCCATACTAAATAAACAGCTCCATTCGTATTTCAATAATGATGGATCTTACACCGACACCTACACTGAAGATAGATACTCCCGCACTCGGATATCTTCGGTTATGGGATTCTATATCCAAATATATCTTATTTGGGTCGCTAACATCCTTAATTAAAGCAGACTTTCATATTCCGAATTATGCACAGGTAGAAGGGGATGTTCTTTATCGTGGTTCTGTGTTAGAGTTTGTTGGTAGACTATATGAGGTGAAATCTCTAACATTATCAACAGGTTTGATGGTGGTAAGTGTTTGATCACATTTTTTTTTCTTTTGTTTTTGTAGTTGGAATTCCATGTCAATTATAATTCTGATATGAAAGCTTATTTCTTGCAGGTTCCCGACTCTGCATTCTCTGTTTTGACTGCAAAGTTTCATAATTTGACTGAACGCGAATTGGATGCCGATTGGCGTTTTATATCAAAATTTCTTGAAAATGCTGATAATCTTGAAGTCCTTATAATCCGTATGGTATGTTTTCTCATATTTTTTCGTTTTCCTTTCACCAATGATTTTTTTCCTCTTTACAGTTTCATATCAATGAGGGAGTTTTTGGCTTTTGCACTTTTTTTTTGTTATCATCAGGTTAATGAAGATTTAAAATTCTGGATGGACCCCCATCTAGTGCCCACATGCCTATTATCACATCTTAGAATGGTCAAAATTGATCAATTGGGGTGTACAGAGCAAAAGTTTAACATGGTAAGATATCTTTTGAGGAATGCTAAAATTTTGAAGACGATGGAAATTCATTCCAAAAGCCATGAAATTGATATGAAGGGAACATTGGATGCTCTGAAGAGAATTTCAAAGTTTCAGCGAGGATCTGAGGCATGTGAGCTTGTCTTCCATTGAGATTGTTTGGGGTTCGATTATCCAGGATCTAAGTTATTTTTCATGATGTTTATATCCAACAACCAAATGTTACTTCAAAACTGTTTTATGATGTCATGCTTTACTGTGGCTTGCTTTTATACTGACTGTTTTGTGCAAAGATATTCTAGCTAGTATTATAGACTTCTTGTTCACTATTTTTGATTTCTTTTGCTTGACCTGCAAAATAGTTACTGTTTTTACTACTTGCTAGTTTTGCTTTAGAACCTTCTTTCTTGAAAAAGTGATTAGTAACTCTGGCTAAGGTGAAGTTTAAGGAGAGGTAATATATTGGCTGAAGGGAGAAAATGTCATTTTGTAAGTGTACATATTGAAACACTTTTACAGAGAGTGGGAAATTTGTCAGTTTTACACTTTTTGGGTTAAGAAAACACTTTTTCCCCTATTTTTATAAAACTCATTTTTTTACCCACTTTTCAATGAAACGTCATAAATGCTCTTGTACTCTATCTTTCTTGGTTTAAAAAATTAAAATTTCTTTCCTCATATTTTCTTATTCTTTCTGCATATAATAATCTTCTTTTTTTTTCTTCCTTTCATTTTTTTCGATTTTTGAAAATTCAAGACACAATAGGAAGAGAAATTTAAGTCATTGCAGATCAAGCTAATGTATTTCTTTTTACAAATATTTATGTATAATGTGGTAAATTCGCTTATTTTCGTGAGGAAAAAAAACTGGAATGTTTAACATGACATGATTGTGCTACCCTAGATATGAGCACGATCATGCAGCACTATGGGAGAGCACGATCGTGCTCAACATGATTGTGCTACTTTAGTAAGGGTATTTTTGTTTTTATGGATAAAAAAGATGTTTTTTATATGAACGGGTAGAAAAGTTGTTTGACTATCCAAATAGGGTAAAAAACAAAATCCACCCGACTTTACAGAGTTTATGTATGTAAATTACTTGCCCACCAAATGACCCTTTGGTTAGCACTTGAGAATCACTTTTAGTTTTATGCGTAAGATTTTTCTGTTAATCTATGGTGAAACACTGAAACAAGAAAAATTGTGGTATTTACTGTAATAACTTAAGTCGCATCTTGACAAACAAACTAAAAGGGTATTATTATTATTGAAAATATTGATGATCGTGTGCCTTAACTTGAGACACTAAGCTTCATTCTTTATATTTCATTCATTATATAGGCAAGTATCTTACTTCGTTATTGTCCAAAAGAAAAGACGTAGCTAATCACTAGTAATATAGTTTTTTAAGTAAATATATACTAAAATCAAGTGTTATGAAATTAGAAAATTTGCCCAAAAAACAACATCTCCATATTCTCAGACAAACCTTCTGGATGATCGGATAGGATCCTCTGTTCCAAACTGTATTTCATCTCGTATTCCAAGTATCTTAAATACACGCCAAGTGTAAATTAATGATGTCATCAATACACTTGGCGTGTAGGTATGATATTTGGAACACGAGATGAAACACGAATTGGAATAGAAAATCTCTAGTGATGATATAGGAATCAATTCTACATTAGTAGGTTCCAGAAATGTGGGACATAGATTTTTTGACAAGTTCCCTAATTTCCAGCGGCCAAAGGACTGGATCTAGAATTTGTTTTCAAATTACTAGATATTTTTTTTACAAATCGTGACTTACGTAGGACTATATTTATATAAATACTAAAAATCAAATGTTATGAAAATTTAAAAGTAAAAATAATTTAATACATTTTGGTTTGTAATATAAAATAATTAATAAAAACAATTCCATAATTAGTTTCTTGTATATATATATATATTTATTTATTTATTTTTACTAAGTACATGAGTGAAGTGAGATAGAATAAGAGTGCAAAAGATAAAGTGAGACAGTCCTAGTAGAATGGGGGTAAAATGATATATAAAAAGAGTAAATGGTAATGTTAAAATATTATAACAACTTCCTCAAAAAAAGATATTAAAATAACTGAAATTTGGAAACGAAGCTCATTTACCTTTGAAATTTGGGAGCGAATCTCATCTTCACAAATTAACCCTAGATCGACCGAAGTCCAGTGTTCGTAACAGGTGAAATTGACCGACGATAGAACTACGAAATTTGGTAAATTCCCTTGTCTTTCTCCCCTGTTTGCTCCCTTTTTTTGCTCGAATTAATTTAAAAGTCTAATGCTAATAAACCCTCTTAAATTAAATAGGGTTCTCGTCTGAAGGAGCAACAATCAAGCATATTTGTGCTATGGGGAAGACAAACCAGTCAGGTAGAAAGCGCCATAAGCTTTCAGATGGGAAGCAAATTGATAGGCTCGGCGGCTTGCCGGACACAATAATCTGTCACATTCCATCCTTTCTCCCAACGAAGCTCTCCGTGGCGACCTCGATTCTTGCTAAAAGATGGAGGTTTCTTTGGGCTTATGTCCCTAACGTAGATTTCGACAGCAACTATTACAATACCGAGCTCAATGACGGTAAGAGCTTTTCAGACATCATCTACAAAGTTATGTTGTTGTATAAAGTGCAAAATATGAATGATTTTCGCCTCTCTTTTACTGATGACTGCGGCGAGTATCAACTCGAGACATGTATTACCATTGCTATTGTTCGCAACATCAAAAATATTTATTCATCTTCAAAATCAAGTTAGATTGCCTCGTTGCATCTTCAACTACAAAACCCTTGTGGATTTGAGGCTCGAGTATTGTAATGACATCATCATCCCCATGAGTGGCGCAGTATGTTTGCCTGCACTTAAGAAGCTTTATCTTGACCATGTTAAGTATGAGTCTGATAAATCCCTTGCGCACCTACTTTCTGGTTGTCCAGTGCTTGAGGAGTTGAGCGTGTTTAGAGTGGAGGTGGATCCATTGGTTTGCTGTTACATATCTTCATCCACACTAAATAGGCTTGTGCTCTATTCAGATTTCTGTAATGAAGGATCTTACACTGACACCTACACGGTGAAGATAGATATTCCTGCACTTAAATATCTTAGGTTATGGGATTTTGTATCCAAAGATATCTCATTTGGGTCACTAACATCCTTAACTGAAGTTAACTGAAGCAGATGTTCGTATTAGAAATTATGGACAAGTAGAAGGGGATGTTCTTTATTCGCGCTGTGTTAGAATTTGTTGGTAGGCTATGTAATGTGACGTGTCTAAAATTATCAATTGGTTGGATGGAGGTAAGTGTTTCATCGCTTTTGTTTTCTTTTGTTTTTCTAGTTGGAAGTCCCCTGTAAACTTTTATCTCTTGTATGAATGCTTATTTTTTTGCAGGTTCCTGACTCTACATTCTCTGCTTTGACTGTAAAGTTTCATAATTTGACTGATCTCATATTGGATGCCGATTGGCGTTTTATCTCATCTTGAAAATGCTGATAATCTTGAAGTTCTCATAATCCGTTTGGTATGTTTTTTCATATTTTTTCCTTTTCCTTTCACCAATGATTTTCTTCCTCTTTACAGTTTCATATCAGTGAGGGGGCTTTTGGCTTTTCCACTTTTTGTTTATCATCAGATGATTGAAGATTTAAAATGCTGGATCGATCCCCATCTAGTTCCCACATGCCTATTATCACATCTTGTAATGGTCAGAATTGATCAATTGAGGTGTACAGAGCAAGAGTTGAACATGGTAAGATATCTTTTGAGGAATGCTAAAATTTTGAAGTGGATGGATATATATCCCAAAAGCCATGGAATTGATTTAAAGGGAACATTGGATGCTCGCAAGAGAATTTCAAAGTTTCAGCGAGGATCCGAGGCATGTGAGCTTGTCTTCCATTGAGATTGTTTGGGGTTCGATCATCCAGGATCTAAGTTATTTTTCTTGATGTCTGTATCCAACAACCAAATGTTACTTCAAAACTGTTTTATGATGTCATGCTTTACTGTGGCTTGCTTTTATACTGACTGTTTTGTGCAGAGTTATTCTAGCTAGTTTTTTATAGCCTTCTTTCTTGTTCACTATTTTTGATTTCTTTTGCTTGACCTGCAAAGCAATTACTGTTTTTACTTGCTAGTTTTGTTTTAGAACCTTCTTGCTTGAAAAAGTGATTAGTAACTCTGGTTGGGGTGAAGTTTAAGGAGAGGTAATGGGCTGAAGGGAGACAATGTCATTTTGTAAATGTACAAGTTGAAACTCTTTTATAGAGTATATGTGTGTAAATTACTTGCCCACCAAATGATCCTTTAGTTTGCAGTGAGAATGACATCTAGTTTGGAAATTTGCGGGTAATTTTATGCGTAAAATATTTCTGTTAATATATGGTGAAACAGGAAAAAATTGTGGTATTTACTGTAATAACTTTAGTCGCATTGTGACAAACAAACTAAATGTTTATGTATTATTATTGAAAATATTGTTGATCGCGTGCCTTGAGACACTAAAGCTTCGTTCTTCATATTTCAATCATTATATAGGCAAGTATCTTACTTGGTTATTGTCCTAAAGGAAAGACGTATCACGTAGCTAATCACTTGTAAAATCAAGTGTTATGGAATTATATAAGTAAAAATAATTCAATTCTTTCTGTGTGTAATATGAAATAATTTAAAATAATAATAATAACAATTAATTCTTCAATGCAGATTGATTTTTGTAATAATACTTGAAATGTATTATCTAATAATAAAATCATAAATATAAATTTTAGTAATAACTATGTTAATAAAAAATAGTAATTCAATTTGAATTAAAATATTTTTTTTAATAATTATAGTATTAGGTTTTAGAATAATATTTAAAATTATATAAAATATAAGTATTCTTATTTTAGAATGAGAGTAGGGTAAAGCGAGACAAATTAAAGTGTAAGGGGTAAATTGATAAAATACGAGTACAAGGGGATAAGCTGAGATAAAATGAGAGTACAAGTGGTAAAATGAGACAATTGAAAATATAAGGGAGTAAATTAAGAATTAACAAAAATGTATGGGATAAGGTGGAGTTTACCCTTATTTTTTCATTTAGTATATATTAGAACAACACCCGTGTGTTACACGGGACTTGTCCAAAAGATAAAATTTACAGTGTCTAAAGTTAGTTTGTGATAGAAGAGATCGAAAATACTAATCATAAAAACTAAAAAAAATTCAAAACTTAGAAAAGTATTATTCAAATACTTCACTTCAAATTCTGAAAAACTTCTTTGTAAGCTACATTATTTATTCTACTTACAACTGTACCGTCCTTATTACAACAAAGAATTTTCAAACCCTTTCTACTCTTAACTCTCGATAGGGCCATATAAAGTTGACCATGGCTTGAATACGAGTCTTGGAAGGTACAAACTAACATGGGAGAGTGTTTGACCTTGACTTTTATTTATAATCATGGCAAAACAAACATTAAGTGGAAATTGCCTTCTTTGATACTTAAATGACAATCTGCTATCTGAAGAGCTTAATATCATACGTGGAATAAAATTTTTACTCCCAATATTAGTTCCGGACAGAATCTTTGCTTCAATAATATGATCGCTGAGCTGTGTGATCACCAATATAGTGCCATTACATAATCCTGAAGATTAAAATAATATCTGAAGGGCTTAATATCATACGTGGAATAAATACTTATAAACAATTTTTGAAGATTAAAATAATAAAATAAATACATTTGGGAACGAACATTTTACAATGGGAATTTGTATCATCATCTTCATCTCCACACATTAACCCTAGAAGTCGAGTGAACGTCGAATAAGAAATTGAGAGGCGAGTGAACTACAAAATTTCCAGTAGTGGCTGGTAAGTTCTCGTGATTTTTCACCGTTTGCGCTTTTTTTTCACTTCGATTCAATGAACGCCACTATTAAATTACACAGTATTCTTGTTCAAATGGTCGACAATCAATCTCTTGCGGAAAAACTCAGTTCGTGAACCCAAAAAACCATTTTGATTTTCCATTCTGTTATGGAGAGACCAAGACAATCAAGGGGGAAGCACATGAAGCAATTTGTGCCCTCAATTGATAGGCTCAACGACTTGCCTGACGCTATTCTCTGTCACATTCTCTCTTTTCTCCCAACTAAGATTTCTGTGGCAACCAACATTCTAGCTAGAAGATGGAGGTTTCTGTGGGCTCATGTCCCAAATTTAGATTTCTATAGTGACGATTTTGAAGCTGAAAATGATGATTCAGAGACGAGCATTTCAGACATCATCCACAGGGTTAAGTCTGTGGTTGGGTTCAAGTTTAAGAAGAGGTAACACGGGCTGAAGGGAGAAAATGTCATTTTGTAAATATACAAGTTGAAACACTTTTACAGACTATATATATGTAAATTACTTGCCCACCAAATGACCCTTTGGTTTTGCACTCAGAATAACATTTAGTTTGGAAATTTGCGGATAATTTTATGCGTAAGATTTTTCTGTTAATATATGGTGAAACAGGAAAAGTTGTGGTATTTACTGTAATAACTTTAGTCGCATTGTGACAAACAAACTAAATGGTTATGTATTAATGTGTAATGTATTATTATTGACAATAGTGTTGATCGTGTGTTGGGGTGACAATTCCTGACACAACACGATAGTCGGAAAATGAACACGACTGATACGATATTATCAATTTATCTGAAACATATTTATTTTATATTTTAATAATCTTTTATGTATTTTAAGCATAACCCGAAATCAAACACGAACCCGATCAGATGATCCGAATTGCCATCCCTATTTGTGTGCCCTAGCTTGAGACACGAAGCTTCGTTCTTTATATTGAAATCATTATATAGGCAAGTGTCTTACTTTGCTATTGTCCTAAAGAAAGACGTAGCTTATTTATCTTAATTTGATAAATTATATCCAGTCAAAGGTTAGGATTACGACGCTTCTTTTTTAACTTTTTAAGGAAAAAAGAAGAGGTAGTAACCAGTAAAATGGTAGGAGAAGAACCTTTTTAAATAATCCTTATTCTGAAATATATAATTAACTTAAGAAGATAAATTACTACATGTAAATACTTTTTGAAAGGTGAAATGTGGATATATGAAAGTGTTAAAAAAAAAATAAAAATAAGAATAAAAACTGAAAATATAGCTGCCAATTGGAACGTCTGTTGCACTTCTCAATTCTCATGAAAAGGTATAGTTTAAACCCGGCCGGAAACACATTCATACATGCTCTAAGCTTTTCATTTTATTTCAACACGATGCAACTAAATAAATATTGTTCTTTGTTATTGTCATATAATTAAGAAAAAAATGTATATATGCATAGCTTAGTTTTTTATGTACAATGAAAGTACCACCTTTATAAAGTCTCTTTCTCAATTTTTAAGCATAAAAGAAAATAATAGAGTGAATTATGCAACAGTTGAAGACGAACTTTTAATAAAATCTTGACATGAAAATAAGGTAAAATTGCAAATTTGATTCTGTAACTACATGGCGGTAGCCGAAAACTATAGTAAAAATCACGTTTTGCGTAAAAAGTTGTAATTAATGAAGACAATCAATTTCATCCCTAAACTCGCCGGACATTTAGAAACTGCCCCGAAAAAGTCGTGTATGTCGTACATGACCATATTTCCGGCCAATTAGGCTTATGTGGAAATGACTTGGCTTGAATTTTTATTTTTTTTAAGAAGTTGCCGTTGTGTGGAACCTATAAATTGGCCATAACAATTAAATTGCCAAATAGCACCTAGATCAATGACGGATCGATGGTTGGGCCAAACTGGCCCCTGACCCAACCCTCATTTTTCTTAAAAAAATTTAATGAGAATTTTTTTTAAAAAAAATATTAGTTATAATTTGTATTATTTTTTTCGATTTTCTATTCGGCCCACTCTATTTTCGTGTATCAGCCCACCTTGTTAAGTTCTCATCGGCTCCGCCATTGCCTACATGGGCGCAATTTAAAAAAAAAACATATTTTAAGTCTTGAAGCACTTGCGTAAAGCACGAAAAATTGTATTTTACAATGATTAATGTTAGTCGACAGGGGCGGACTCATATATGGGGAGGGTGGCCCTACCCCCAACATTTTCATATTTTCTTTTTTATATGTAAATTTTAGGCTTAATTCCAACGCATTCTTGTATATGATTTGAAAATTATTGATTAATGAGTTAAGGTGATAGTCAATGAAACCGTATCCAAGCCTTCATTAGTATTAATCAATTTCTTATTTTTATTTTTAATTTTAAATTGGTCAGTGATTAGATATTCATGAGATTGAAGTGATTTTAGATGAAACTTATTGACTTTTTGTTTGTAGATGAAGACACAAATTAAA
Source organism: Rehmannia glutinosa (assembly GCA_016081115.2). Taxonomy (NCBI): domain Eukaryota; kingdom Viridiplantae; phylum Streptophyta; class Magnoliopsida; order Lamiales; family Orobanchaceae; genus Rehmannia; species Rehmannia glutinosa. The sequence goes on along the minus strand of JABTTQ020002742.1, from coordinate 500,042 downwards.
AAATCAAAATATATTGTTTGCTATTATATTTTAAAAAGCAAATTGCTCACAAATTTAGTATAGGGTCATTTATAGGTGATTTTCATGATATGCAATAGAGGCGTTCTAAGTTTAGTATATTAGGAATGTACTGATGTATTTAAGGATGTTAGTTGATGCAAATATATACTACATTTTGAATTTTATTATTATATAAAATAAATATTTGATCTTCCAATTGTCGGATGGCCGCGTAAGTGTCGAGTCCTGGTTTCCGCCCCAGTTAGTCGCAGTATAAGAAACAAAGAAAGTAAGGCAAAATAAGTACTTAAAGTATTACGTTTTAGTCGTGACTTGAGACACTGAATTCCATACACTATATATTTTTTTCTTGAAAGCAAATTTCATACACTATTATTTAACTACATAAATCATGTTCTTCGCAATTGTCATTCAGCAACAATTAACTTATTAATCGAAATTGGATAATTTATTTGCAATAAAAATATCATCTCAATTCAGTCTCTTTCTTATCTTATCTTTTAAAAAGAACAGGAAGTGACCCATACACAATGAACGGCGATGAAGTTTAAAAAAATATAGACTTGAAGAAAATGAACTTATAGATTACTTATAATTACATCATGGATGTGATATGTCCCATCTGTAAAGCTTTGAATTTTCTCTTTGAATAAACATTACGTGTCTACATTCAATTAATAAAATTAATTTTGTTGTTGAAATAATTAATAAAATTAATTACTATATATATAATAGTATATGCCATGCATTAAGTTTCAGTTCATGAAATCAATCTATTTAATAGATAGGCGTTATTATGTGTATATTCGTAAAGTGGAACATAAATCACAGTAAAAGAGACCAGAAAATTTTATATTCTCGGTAAAATAAGTTGCCTGTTGCACTTCTCATGAAAAGATGCAGTTTTTTAAAGCCTGTACACAGGATTTCGATTTAGAGGTAACTCTGAAAACCTTTTTAAAATTTCTTACACAGGAAGAAAAATATGCATTCTATTGATAGACTTAGCGTCTTGCGAGACGACATCCTCTGTCACATTCTGTCTTTTCTCCCAACTAAGCTCTCCGGGACAACTAGCATTCTATCTCAAAGATGGAGGTTTCTGTGGGCTTACGTCCCGGATTTATATTTCGACAGCAGAAATCACTATACAAAGACGGAATATTTAGACATCATCAATCGGGTTATGTTGCTACATAAAGCGCAAAACATAAAAACTTTTCGACTCATTTATTTGAAAGGCGGCTGTAGTCAATATCAACTTGAAAAATGTATTACCACAGCCATTGTACGCAATGTCAAAAATCTCTACGTTCATCTTCATTATTTTAGTATAGTTAAATTGCCTCGTTGGGTCTTCACCTGCAAAACCCTTGTGATTTTGAGGCTCCATTGTTGTCGTGACATCCCCATGTTTGGCTCTGTATGTTTGCCTGCCCTTAAAATGATCTGTTTCGACTATATTCTGTTTGACTCTGCTAATTCCCATCCTCACCTGCTTTCTGGCTGTCCAGTACTTGAGGAGTTGATTGTTAATACATTTGAGTTGAATCGAAATGTGGTTTGCTGTTATATATCCTCACCCACAATAATTAGGCTGGAGATCCATTGTAATTTCTTTATTTTTTCGGGATCTGACTACAAGGACTACAGGGTGAAGATAGATACTCCTGCACTTAGATATCTCCGGATACAGAATTTTGTTTACGAAAATTTCTCAGCTAGGTCGCTAGCCTTCGTAATTGAGGCAGATGTCTGTTTTAACAATGTTGCACCAGTAGAAGGATACGTTCTTAATTCTCGTTCTGTGTTAGAATTTGTTGGTAAACTCTGTAATGTGAAGTGTCTAAAATTATCAATTCGTAGGATGGAGGTAAGTGTTCGGCCTTTTCATTTCATTAGTTCTTTTATTCTATGTGCAGTCTCTGGTACAAAAGCTTCTATTTTTTTTGCAGGTTCCTAACTCAATATGTTCTATTTTGGCTAAAAAGTTTGATAATTTAACCAAACTCGATTTGAATGCTGATTGGCGTTTTCTCTCGTATTTCCTTGAAAATGCTGATAATCTTGAAGTCCTTATAATCCGTAAGGTTTGTTTTTTCCAGCTTTCTTCTTTTGTTATTTCGTTAATCATTTTATTCTTCTTTACAAATTTATAATGTTGAGGGGTCCTTTAATTTTTGTCATCATGTCTACGAAGATCTAAAATGCTGGATGGAGCCCCAACACATGCCGGCATGCCTGTTATCACATCTTAGAACTATAACCATTTATCATTTCACGTGCATGGATCTTGAGTTTGAACTGATAAGATATATTTTGAGGAATGCTCAAGTTTTGAAGAGGATGAAAATATATTCATGCAGTAGAATTGATTATAGGGTGTTATCTGGAGCATTCGAGAGAATCTCATTGTTTCAGCGAGGATCTGAGGCATGTGAGCTTGCCTTCGATTAATATCTTTTGGGGTTGAATTCTCCAGGGGAATGAATGTGTATTGAGTAGGCAGGAGAAGAACTCTCTGTAGGAGCAAAAAGCATTTAAAAAACACATTAAACAAAAAAGAAAAGCAAAAGGAGAGAGGTGAAACACGAAAACGTGTATAGGAATTGAAATAAATCATTGAAAAGTTAACAACGGATTAATAATCAATAATAATACCATCTAAAAAAATTCATGAATATGTAAGGATAATAGGTGATCACTAAGGAGGTATGCTGATCATATACCATGCCTTGACTCGTATTTTGCTTTTGAAAATTTAAAAATTTCTATAAAATTGTGGCTTTGCTTCCGTAAAAGAGGTTCAAGTCTCAAAATGGAAACTTGTAGCACCAGGTGTCTCCCCCGAAGATTTCTTTCTTATTAAAACTTCCTATTGAATTATCTGCTTACTTCACAGAGACGCGCGATTAATCCCGCATGCTGCACGGTTAAATATCTTCTATATATGATGCCAATCTTGTTCATCTAGCTATTGGAAGGGCTGAAAATTAAGTTCTCCGATAAGCTCGAAAGTCCAATCATCTTCACATGACAAAAGCCACAGGAGTCACAATAAAGGCAAAAGCAGAGGTAATCAACACGCTGGACTATTTTAACAGTTACCAAAATCCCCAATTATTTTTTTGATATGTTTGCACATGACCGATCATGGTTATCAATTTCACAATTTGGTTAAACTAGGACTAAAGGCATGAAAGGGCAGATATACCTTTTCGTTTGATCCGGTTCTATTCTTCAGTTTAGTCTGAAGGCGTGAAAGGACTGAAATACCTTTGAGTTTGAGTCCTAAACAAACTCTAATTTTTCGTAAAAAAAGAATCTTACCAAAATTGGATTTCTTGAAAGACCAAAATTTTCCCTATCTATTTGATATTGTTAAGCAAGTAGAATCCTTCTCGATATGTATTACCTTATGAACTTAAGACTCTTCTACTACGTATATAATGGTTTATCTCTTGTGCTTTATTTTATGTATCCAACGGATTGAAGTTGGAGGTGCTGATTTTTAAGGTATTCAAACAGAAACCCTTTTCTCCATCCTGACTCTGTTATGGAGATAACAAGACAATCAAGCAAAAAGCGCCGAAAAGTGTCAATTGATAGACTTAGTAGCTTGCCAGACGACGTCATCTGTCATATTCTCTCTTTTCTTCCAACTGAAATGTCCGTGGCAACCAGCATTCTAGCAAGAAGATGGAGGTTGCTCTGTTTATGTCCCCAATTTAGATTTCGATTGTAGAAATCAGGATGATACCGAGATGAAATATTCAGTCATCATCAATCGGGTTATGTTGCTACGTAAACTGCAAAGCATAAATACTTTTCGTCTCTGTTATGATGATTTTGACTTCAACGAGCATGAACTTGACACATGGATTACCAGTGCCATATCCCGTAATACCCAAAAACTTGATCTTTGTCTTCTTGGTTATATAGGGGAGGTGCCCCAATGCCTCTTCACCTGCAAAACTCTTGTCAATTTGAGGCTCCATTTTCGTTATTTCATCCCTTCTAGTGGCGTTGTATCTTTGCCTAGTCTCAAGAAGCTTCATCTTTATTCTGTTGAAAATGGCTTTCCTCACTTGCTTTCTGGTTGTCCCATGCTAGAGGAGTTGATCATCGATGAAATCGATGAACTCGATTTTGTTTCCTATGATGTTGTAATTTCTTCACCTACAATAACTAGGCTATGATCACTTTTCAAATTGATAGATACGGGTCTTATAGCCGTGACTACGGGGTGAAGATAAATGTCCCATCACTTAGATATCTCCATGTAAATGGTTGTTTATCCGAGGAAATCTCAGCCGGCAAATTTGTTTTTTGGTCCTTTATCTAACACCACTTTGAGAATCCATCCTTTTTTTTTTTTGCTTTTGATAAATAGTCATTTTTCTCAACAAAAAATTGAGCGTTGGTCCTCTTACTCCATTATGGCGGAGTTACTTTGACTTTGATTGGTGATGTACATTTTTATTTTCAAAATTTTTAATTTTCAATTAGAAAATAATATTTAAATCTTACATGGCATCTTAGTTGGCTTAAATGATGGAAAAATTAATTAAATAAAAGAATTTTTTTGAAACATATGAAAAAATTATCTAAAAATTTTGAAAACTGTTTTACTAAAATTAAAAATTATTTGAATTTTTGTAACAAAGTCTTAAAAAATTCAAAAAAATATTTTAAAATCTAAAAAATATAAAATATAAAATCTGATATCTTTTGTGAAAAACTAAAAATTGAAATAAATCGAAAATATTTTAAAATTACAAAAAAATAAATATGAAAATTGTTAAAAAATACTATAAACTGTTTTAAAAAATCTGAAGTTTATTTGAAATATTATAAACTATTGTAAAACGTCGAAAATTGTTCAAAAAAACGAAAATTTGTCTTAAAATCTGAATATGAATTAAAAACAAAGACTTTTTGAAATTTTTATAAAAAAAAAGTATCTGATTTTTTTATAAAATAAAAAATAGAGTAAAAACTTAGAATTGCTTTTAAAGAACTATAAATTATTTTAGAAAACCTAAAAATTATGCCAAATATGTAAAAAAATATGAAAATCAAAGGAAAAAAATCTGAAATTTGTTTCAGAATTAGATTATTTTTATAAACTTGGCGTAATTGTCGGATTTGTTTTAGAAAATAATTCATATTTTTTTGTAAAAATTTTAAAAGTCTTATTTTTAATCCATTTTCAGATTTTTAGACTAATTTTCTTGTTTTTAGATAATTTTCAACTTTTTTTTATTTTATATTTTAATATTTCAAATAATTGTTAGATTTTTAACAATTTTTTTAGATTTTTAAACAAATTTTCAGATTTTTAAACATCTTTTAGTTTAAAAACAACTTTTTCAATATAATTTTGAGTTTTTCTATTTCAAAAATAAAATATTTTTCAATATTTTAAATAAATTTTAGATTTTTTCAAATAGTTTATATTTTTTTAACAACTTTCGTTTTTTTTGTAATTTTAAAATAATTTTGATATTATTTTTACTATTTTATAAATTATCAAATTGTAGATATTTAATTTTTAGATTTTAAAATGGTTTTTCGAATTTTTAGGATGCCATGTAAGATTTAAGTATTCTGTCTAAATGAAAATTAAAAATTTTGAAAATAAAAATGCCACATCAACTCAACAGGTCAAAGTAACCTGCTATAGCAGGTAAGAGGACCAAATCTCAATTTTCTGTTGAGAAAAAGAACTATTTGTCAAAAGCAAAAAGAAAAAAGGATGGAATCTCAAAGTGGTGTTAGATAAAGGACCAAACTTTTTTTTTGCCAATCTCAGCCCAGATACCAACATCCTTAACTGAAGCGGACATCTCTTTTAAAAAAGATAATGAGATATTGAGAGAAGATTACTACTATCCTCCAGCAAACCTTGGTGGTAATGAGATGGAAGAAGACAACTACTACTATTCTCCGTTTGAGTTAAACTTTGTTGATAGTCTTTGTAACATGAAGAGCCTAAAATTGCCAAGTAGTAAGAGGGTAAGGGTTGTTACTTTCATCACCTCATTCGGTGTGTTGACGTGTGTTTCGGTCAACAAGCAAAATGTATGAAAAGCTTAACACGTGGAAATGTAAATGAGCGTTTACCTATGGCTAATTCTGCCTTTTGATATAATACCGAGCTGAAAGTTGGGGTCGGTTTTTCTTACAGCAGTGCATTTTCCAGTACTTTTTTTCTCTTATTTCTTTTTTTTGTCCTTTTCCTAATAAATGAGACCCTATTTATATCCATCTCATTAGTGGGATTTTAATATCCACTATTACACTTAATAATTAAAAAGGGACACTTGTCCTTTGCTAAGCACGCATGCAGGCCAAGTGTTTGCCACTTGTCGACTCATCTGGCTGGCATGTTGACAAGTGTCAGCTTACTAATGTTAATGATATACTTAACTTTTCTTCACTGGATAGTTATCCTTTAAATTTCCCGCCAAGACCGGGCTCGGTAACCGAGCCCAATTCATGACATCATCAGGGTCGGTTGCTGATGTCACCGGCTCGGTCCATATTGGTCTTGTGGGTCCCATACTTCCACGTGCTGAATGACAACGTGGAGCACTTTGGTGCCAGCTCGGCTCGGTGTCATCAATGGCCTACAAGTTTAATTCCGAGAGAAGAATTTCTGAAGTCAGATTTGAATTTTAATGTTAATCATGAGCTTTTAATGGGGAAGAGGAAATCCCAAAAGTCATCTCTCCCAGACACCTATCGCTTATCAGTTAATATTTGGAACGGCGCATTAATTGTGGTTTCATAATGACGGACACGTGGTAGTTCTCGGTTGGACCAACTGTAGGTCCCAAGGGGTATGAGTAAAGTTTAGAAGGGGGATTGAATAAACCTTACCAACTTTTCGATTTTAGTCCTTTTAAAATAATACAGAGTTAAATACAAACTAAGTCCTCGAGGGACAACTAAGTTAGTTAACCAAAGATATAGTTAGCCACCAACGACTCGATTGAGCTGTTGATAGAATAACTCAACCGTTTAGTCTAAACCTTAACTTGGCCGTGATAAGATTTTTTCAGCGGAAGACTTAACACCCTTGAATTTGGTTAAGTTAGTTTTAACACTTGGTTTTAGCACTTTGCTAATTATCAGTTGTATAGCAAATTATCAACAGATATATAAAATGATATGCAGAAATTAAATGCTGAAATGTAAATGACACAATTAATTTTTATAGAGGTTCGAAGATGGGGTAATTCTTCTACTCCTCTCTTCTCCAACTCCTGGAGGAATCCACTAAGTGTTGATCGTAGTACAAAGTGGTTATCGGTCAGGATACAAGTCTTGATCACGCAGCTGACTTGATCCTTTGGGACTCAGTCTGGAGATGCCTTGGTCACACATTTGGCTTCTCGTCCGACTCAGCTTCTTCACAGGGCGGCTGTCTTGCTACTTTAGCTCACTTGCTCAAGCTTCTTGGATTTGATCACGAAGCCCTCCAATAACTTGAGACTAGTTCGACCTTGAACCTTTCTACAATCCTCCTTGGAATGTAGACCCATTTTGATTCTTCAAAAGTTCCATCTTCAACAGTTAGAAGTTGTCTTTCCTTCACAGCTTGGTGTTAGATCGATTTACTTCGAAATTTAGGCTTGAGGATTTGCTTGAATAACTTGAGAATATTTTGCTGGTTACAGTTCGAATAATTGCTTGATAGTTCGTGGTCCAGGTTCTTCAAGTCGCCTTTTCTCAAGGTGATTCCTCAGCCTTTTATAGTGAACTTTCAAAAATCTGCCCGTTGAAGAGATAGGCTGATTTTTAAAAATCACTTTTATTCGTTGGCTTGTCTTATTGCAGTCCTTGATATTGACATTTCCTCGTATTAAATGAGTGTTCAGCTTTTCAGAGTCTGACACGAGGTGCAGTGCTTCCCATTGGTTCATTCCTTTTGCACGCTTCTGGGACTGAGCACTTTAAGACATGGCAGCATGGAAGTATTATTTGTTTAGGTGATATTCTTGACTTCTGTGCAACGGATTCTTTTCAGTTAACTCCTCTTTGCAGCTGCCTTTTCCCTAGATGACTTGAGTCTGCTCCAATGATTGAAAGACTCATCTGTCACTTCAACTTGACTTGGCCTCTTGAGTTGACTTTTCTGACACTTCACACAGTTGTATCTCAGCTGATACACCTTCAGTCGAGTTCTTGACTTTTCCTCCTTGCCATACTCAGCTGCTTCATAGCGGAGTCTCCATTTCAGTCTTCAGTTGACTTCTTGTATATCCAGGCATAGCTGACTTGACTCAGCTCGTACAACCCTATCTATTACAATGCAAATTACAAGGAAAATGAGGTGCCAACTTTCTAGTCTAAGTTTTACATGGCATTCATCAAAATCTAAACAATAAATTTCCCAACAATTTCCCCCTTTTTGATGATGCCAAAAATTACAACGTACAAACAAAATGTAAGCATCAAAGATACATACGGACAATGTAGAAACAGAGAATATATGCGTAGAATCAATCTTTTTATTGATCATAACATTCTTGTCCTTTACAAAGCTGTTTACAATGTGTATCATAGCAAACATAGCGGTATATCTACGCAAATATAGAAATTACACAGCTTTTATTCATCGTACAGAAGACTTACATACTAATATAGAAATTACACAGCTTTTATTCATCGTACAGAAAACTTACATACATATGTATTTACAATAGTAAAATACATGAAGGGGTGGACATCAACACTTCATCGCCACGCTTCATTCTTTTTCTTGACTCTGTCGTCCTCTCGCTCTCTTTCTCTTCTTTTCATCTTCAGCTGTCTTCTTTTTCTCGTAAGCTCTTTTTGCAGCATCGTCTCTTCTCTTTCTTTCTTGCCTCTGTTGACTCTCTTCCCACAGCTGATCTTGCCTTTTGTTTTCTTCTTCAATTCTTTTGACGTAGTCAGCATTCTTCCTAGCCACTTCCCGGTTGGCTACTTCATCATATCCAGCCCAGTAGATCCTTCCCTTCTTGCCCGGATCTACATATTCAATATTTTTGGGTAGAGATCTAGGTTGAAAACCTCTGCCACCACTCCTTCCTCTTCCTCTGGGCGTATATTGTACTTGAGTCTTCTTCTTTCCAACAGAGTGACCAGCAGAATGACTGCTTGTAGTCTACTGTCTGTCAGCTTCTTCACATAGCTTTAAACCCTTCTCCCAATACAAGTCCCAGGCTTGGGCTATGGACATATTTTTGAAGTATCCCTCGGATTCGAGCGTTTTGAATTCTTCCACTGATTGTAGCTCGTCTCCGCTGTAAATGAATGGCATCTGTGTCTTTTCCTCTTACCTAATGCCTCCGTATTGTTTCAATATTTCCATCGAGCTGACATTCATTTAATACGAAGAAAGGTCTACATCTCAAGATTGAAGACCAAGAAAAGACAAGCCAACGAACACAAGTGACTTTTGAAAATCAGCTTATCTCTTCAACGGGCGGATTTTTGAAAGTTCACTATAAAAGGCTGATGAATCACTTTGAGAAAATGTTACCTTGGTTAACCTTGCATACCTGAGCATTCAAGCAATTATTAAGAACTGTAACATGCAATATATTCTCAAGTTATTCAAGCAAAATCCTCAAGCCTAAATCTCGAAGGAAATCGATCCAACACTAAGCTGTGAAGGAAAGACGACTTCAAACTGTTGAAGGGAAAACTTTTGAAGAATCAAAAAGGGTCTACATTCCAAGGAGGATTGTAGAAAGGTTCAAGGTCGAACCAATCTCGAGTTATTGGAGGGCTTCGTGATCAAATCCAAGAAGCTTGAGCAAGTGAGCTGAAGTAGCAAGGCAAAACCCTGTGAAGAAGAAGGCCGAGTTAGACGAGAAGCCACCAGTGTGACCAAGGCATCTCCCGGTCGAGTCCCAAAGGATCAAGTCACCGTGCCGTGTGATCAAGATTTGTATCCGGGTGATAACCACATTGTACTCTGATCAATACTTAGTGGATTCCTTCAGGAGTTGGAGAAGAGAGGAGTAGAAGAATTACCCCATCTTCGAACCTCTATAAAAATTATTGTGTCATTTACATTTCAGCATTTTTATTTCTGCATATCACTTTATATCTGTGATAATTTGCTATCTAACTGATAATTAGCAAAGTGCTAAAACCAAGTGTTAAAACAAACTTAAACCAAATTCAAGGGTATTAAGTCTTCCGCTGAAAATCTCATCACAACCAAGTTAAGTATTAGACTAAGCAACCGAGTTATTCTATCAACAGCTCAATCGAATCTGTTGAGTGGCTAACTCTACTGGTTAACTAACTTAGTTGTCCCTCAAGGACATAGCTGTGAAATTAACTCTGTATTATTTTAAAGGACTAAAATCGAAAAGTTGGTAAGGTTTATTCAACCCCCCTTCTAAACCTTATTCACACCCCTTGGGACCTACAAGTGGTATTAGAGCGGCTGGTTCATTGAGCTTTCCGCACTGGTTACTGAACTAGATCTCTAATTTCTCAAAGAAATTTTTTTTAACACTTGCCATTTCAAAATCATATCTTTTATTCAGCAAAGTTATTATCATGGAAGCAAATTTGACAAGCATCCCTATGTTCACTATTGAGGAATTTGATGACTGAAAATTCGTATGCAGGCTCATCTATCTGCTTTACATGATGAAATGTGGCTAGTGATAGGGGATGGGCCACTGCAAATATTGAAAGTGAACACAAACTGCAAGAGAAGCATTTGAGCAAAAGGAAGAAGAAGGTGTAGTTGAAGCAAGACCAGCCTTAGTTGAAAAACCAAGGACTGAATGGACCAATGATGACAGAAAGAGATACAACTTGGACAATGTGGCCAATGATATTCTCTACAAGACTCTGGACAAAGCAATGTTCAATAAAGTCAAATCATGCAAAACAACAAAAGAAATCAGGATAAACTAACTTTAATTTGTGAAGGATCGTGAGCAAATTAAGGAAAATAAATTATCTGTTGTTGTTGTTGAAAAGTTTGAAAACTTTAAAATGCTTGCAGGTGAGACAATGGATCAGCGATGCTAGATTTATCAAATCACAAATGAGCTCTCAAAGATTGGAAAGGAACACACACGAAGGAGATGTGTATGAAGATTCTAAGGAGTCTCCCAGCTGAATGGGAAATGAAGACCATGGCTCTAAGGCACTCGATGGACCTATCAAAAACATCCAATCATAAACTTTTCTCAGACCTCAAAGCTTATGAATTTGAGCTAAGAAGAAAGGATCAAGAGGAGACAGCTGTACCCAAAACAGCTGCACTTTTAATCAAAGATGGAAAGAGAGCTGAGGTTAAGGAAGCTATTGACCATGAGGAAATTGCCTTGATGGTTAAAAGATTCAACAAGTTCTTCAACAAGAACTATAAAAGAAACAAGGGTGAATCCTCCAGGAGACATTCAACTACCTACAAGTCAAGGGAAGATAGGCCATCCAAGAGAGCAAAGCATCAAAAGGTTGAATACCAGAGAGCTGATAATCCAAGAATGGAAAGAGCTGATCAAAGAGCTGAGAACCTGTGCTGGAACTGTAGACAACCAGGTCACTATGCCATTGATTGTCCATATCCTGTAGTCAATAAATACAGGAATGAAGAAGAAAGAAGAGTCTTTAGAGAAAGAAGACAAGAAAAGAAAAAGGCCATGTTGGCTGCAGAGACGCTGAGACAACTAAGTCAAAAGATATAGCAGACTCAGAGAGTAGTGAAGCTGACTACTCGAGTGATTCTGAAGAAGAAGCATTGACCTGTCTAATGGTTAAAGAACAAGATCAACCTGACCAAGAAGATGAGGTACACTCTAACTCATCTCACTCAGATTCTAGTGATTGTGTGACACAAACACACTTCATCACCCACTGATCTTTATGATTCATTAGGCAAAATGATAAAAGATTTTGAGCACATTAAATCCTCACACACACTATTAAATGAGGAAAACAGCCAGCCCAAAAGCCAAAACTCACAGCTGACTAAGGAGCTGAGTACTCTAAGTCACATAGCTGATGAGAACAAAGAGCTGAAGGCTGAGAATGCTAAACTAATAACAGAGATAGCTGCTATAGAAAAGAGGGAAAATGATCTCAAAAATGTGATTGCTTCATTCACAAAGGCATCTAAATCATTGGATGACCTTATTATGAGCCACAAAGAATGTGGAGATAAGACAGACATAAGATTCAATTCCTTTGTGCAAAGTCAAACTCCCAGAGTGATCTTGGAAAAGGATCTTCAAGTAATGAAGCATCTCAAAAATCCAAGACACCAAATGTTGCACACAAATTCATTCCAAAGCACAATCACAAACAAACTGGCCTTAGATACAAAGGAAAAGGAAAACACCGATTGAGTATCTTTGAGAGGACAATGAGAAGAAATCCAAAGAGAGTTCCTCAAAACTCCAAACAGAAATATTTTGTGAAGAAGAAACAGAGCTACCAGAAGCCCCAGAAGTTCTATCAAAGGAACACAAATGATGGGAATGGTAGAAACTACCCAAGCCAAGCTGATTGGAATAATGTGAAATATCTGCAAAGATCTATGGAATACAAGCCTAAATGGCAAAGACCTAGACCTCAACAAAGGTCATTCCATAGGCAAAAGAGCTATCATCAGCACACATATGCACCCAAACACTACACTCAGAAATATCACAATTACCCAAAGAAGACAATTGCTAAAACACACACACATGCATACAGACAAAAGAGACAACTGTATGAACCTAAAACCCCCAAGCAATTTGCCAAAGTGAATTATGATTATGGCACAGATAGATGGCAACCTCTTAAAGTCAGATCATTTGGCTATAGGTTGGTTGGATCAACTTACAACACTAACCCCTCAGGACCCAGACAAGTATGGGTACCTAAAAACTGATTTCCTTGATTGCAGTTCAAGGAACAGCTGAGTGCCAAGGAACCTGGTACATGGATAGTGTCTGTTCCAGACACATGACAGGAAACAAAAAAAATCTGTCAAAATTCAAGGAGATTAGAGGCCCAAAAGTCATATTTGGAGGAAATGAAGCTCCAAGGGAAATAAGAGGCATTGGATCCATCAAGAAAAATGGATTAGAAATCACAGATGTTGCGTACGTTGAAGGCCTCAACTTTAACTCGTTAAGCATAAGCCAACTCTCGTGACAAGGGCTATAATGTTGGATTCAATATGGAAGTGTGCCAAATCAAGGACACTGAATCAAATGAAGTAGTGTTGCAAGGATCCGCATAAAAGAACATGTATGTGGTAGATTGGTCGATTGCCACCCCAAGCACTTATCTCAAGCTAGTAAAGAGTACAATTAATCAAGTTGGTGGGCACAAGAAGTTTGAGTCATCCGAATTTCAAGACAATTAACAAGCTTGCAAGGAGTCATCTTGTGGAAGGTCTACTCGACTCGATGTACAAGAAAGAAAGTGTTTGTGATGCATGCCAAATGGGAAATCAGATCAAATCATCATTCAAAGAGAAGTCTAGTCCATCTTCAACAAGGATATTGCATCTGTTGCATATGGACTTATTTGGTCCAGTTGAGGCAACTAGCATAAGTGTAACGCCCCACTTTTTATATATGGAAGTGTTTTCTTTTGAAACGGAGAAATACAAATAACTTGGGACACCACAACTAAAAATGGGAGTTTTTCAAAGAAATATAATATTTTTGAAAAAATTAGTATCTTTGAAAAGAACACATAAATATTTTATATTTTAACGAGTAATTAAATGCGGAAGCGATTTAAACAACTAAAAGGAAAATAGTCATTCATTATAATAAGTCAACAGATCTTAACCATAGTCAAACATATTCCAAAGCAACAAAAACTAAATAGCAGGATAATAGTAGTTTAACAAATCATTAAAATCAAATGTTCAAGTAGACACTAAAATATTCATTCAAAATAGAAGACTTATTTTATTTATTTGAAATGAAGGTTAAGCCAGTCATTCCTCCTCGCCTTCACTGCGTCAAACTCCATCTGGAAAATCATTGTTAATAGTGGGGTGAGTAAAAAAACTTACTCAGTGGGAAATCACATTTGTTCAAGCTAAATAAAATGCATGCATCACATTAATGAAAAACTTGCAACATATATCGTAGCATCATAGCATCATAGAATCATGGCATCATAGAATCATGTCATCATAGAGTTCCTAGAGCATGAAGCTCATGTAACTTGAATCTTCGAGTTCCTAGAGCATTAAGCTCATGTAACTTGAATCTTGGAGTTCCTAGAGCAAAAAGCTCATGTAACTTGAATCTTAGATCATAGAATCCATTGAGCAAAACTCGTAGGATATAACATGTGCACTTTAAACATCAATGTAAAATTCATAATATTTAACAAGAACAAATAGTAAAAATTCCCCACCTTGAAACAGATCCGATGCAAATCATGTGTTGATACGCTTGAACTCCTAGATCTCCTCTCTATTCTCGTCTCCTATTACGATAACAAAAATTACTTGTCTTAGAAATCTTAAATCTTAGAGCCTTAATATTAATGTCATTTATCATCTAAACTCATATATAAAATTTATTATATATTGACGATCTTGTAGAATATTGATAAGATTACTATAAAATATAAATATATATATATATATATATATATCTATGGATCTGAATTAATATTATAAAAAATATGTATAGATCTAAAAATATTCTTTATAACTAATTGGTTTAAGCTTAAGTTCAAATACACACCCAAAATCCAAAAATCAAGTTTCTGACGTCAAACACCAAATTGTAATTATCCCAAATCCTATTAGTCACAAGCATATAACATATATATAATAGTTACATATACATATATATGTATATATATATATATTACTTAAGTGAAAAGTTTTGACAATATTTTAAATACTTTACCCTTACTGTCAATCATATTCGAATACAACATATATATATACATAACATATTATAATTTGCACACACACCATAGTTTTTATACACACACACACTGAATATATATATATATATATATATATATATAGGGATTGGTTCAAATGAGACCAATCCCTTTAGGTTAGTCCATAAGAACACTTATGGACTCTTGATTTAAAATTTTGGATGGTGTAGATCATTTTAGTTAATTTAGGCATATATCAAAAAAAAGTACCGATTTTAATTAAATCATCGCCATTTTTTCACCGAATCATTGATGGATACACATTTATAAAAACACTGACAAAAAAGCGACAGATCACCTACCAAATATAACAACGGACAATATTATCTCGCTAATCTGAAGGTAAAGTTCCCAGAAAATTTTACCACCAAATTTCCTGACAGATTGGCGATGGATTACCGACCAAACATTTACCGACGGAAATATCTATCGTTATTTACCGACAAACATTTTCTGTCAGCAATTGCCGACGGATGACTGAGAGATTAGCGACCGATTTTCATATAAAAGTTTGCCGACATATATATATGTCGTTATCAATGATGGAATTTTCTGTCGGTAATTACCCACGGATTACCGAGAGATTAGCGATGGAATTTGATAAAAAAATAAAAAAAATAAAAAACTAATAGTAAGACCAAACTAAAAGGTGAAAGTTCACTTTTATATTGTAATGAATTAAGTAGAATCAAACACAATATCATTCAAGTTTGTTTGGATTAATTATATATGTGGCCAAAATAAAAACTGAATTATACTTTAGGGTCCAAATTCAATATTTTCAATAATTTGTGATTTAATGAATCTAATTAAAGTCTCGTATAAAATGGAGAATAATCTTATTTCTAAGTTCTTATTTCCTGAATTTCAATTGGATCTAAAATGAATGATTCTCTCTCTCTCTCTCTCTCTCTCTATATATATATATATACATATATATATAAATAAAAATCTTATTTCTTTGTTGTAACAACCCGGATTTTTATGTTTTAAAAAGAATTTTATTAATCATATTATTTGTTTATTTTTGGAATAATAATGGAGAATTAGAAATTTATTAATTACTTTACTGGATAGTTAATTAGTTAAATTACGGAGAATGGAAGGTTTATTTTAATTAGACTAAGAATTTATTTAATTTGGGCCTTATAATGAATAATTGGACTTTTAATTAGTATAAAGTATTAAATCAGGCTCACATTGTTAGTAAGTTAATAATAAGCCCATGTATCAAAAGCCTAGTCTTATTGAGCATAGGTTAAAACACATATATAAGATACATAAAACACACGTAGTGAGAACACACGATACAAAGAAGAAACACACAAAGAGAGAGAAATCGACTAGAGAAGAAGAAAAGAGAAAAAGAGAAGAAAGAGAAGTGACTTCCTGAACGCGATTGATTCGAAAGAGACCTGTAAAGGATTTTAGTATCCCTAAGTTGAACATACAGGTAATCTCTTTAGTTTTCATATAGAATAAGGATTTGAATTATTACTATGTTTACTGCAAGGCGCTACATATGTTCTTGTTCATGTCTTGAATTTCAATTAGATCTAACATCTAAGATGAACAATCCTCAATAAGTACATTTATCACAAGACGACATATGGTTGCAATCGAACCGAACTGAGCTGAGCTTTTGAGAGTTTGAGCGTTACTAGTTTATTATCGAGTCGAACTCGACCTTCAATTTATCGAATATATTAATGGCTTACGAAGTTCTTCGAACTTAATAGAGCCTAAACAAGTTTAGTAAATATCAATACAAATTAAAGGTATTGTGCAATTTATTACAAAAATAAAATTATTTATTTCTAAAATACATAATATATCTATTAAAACTTATAATTCTATTCAATAAATAAGTTTATTTAAATATTTTTATATTTATCATAAGTAAACGACTAAACGTATAAAAATTAAAATTAAAGTCAGACTATTAATTTAATTTATATGAGCTATTAACGAGCGCTCACGAGGAGCTTATTAAAGAGCCTGCTCATGAGCTAACGAACCAAAGTTTATTAACACATTTATTCAAATTGTTTTATATGTATATTTGGAATATATAAAATATTAATACAAACTTTCTATACATTTTAGTAAATTATAAATTAACATAAATTAAAATTAATGTTTAATAATAACTAAAATATTATTAATGTTCTTATTTTATATTTATATAATATTCAAATAATATCTAAATAATTTTCAACTATTCTAAAATTATGTAAAATACAATAATTATATATTATAAACTTATATAAAATGATTTTTTACCATAAAAATACAATAAATATGACAAACTGGTCACGACTCACAAAACTGCATCGTTTCCCAACTTTTTTATTTTCACATTTCACGTAACGTTCCCCAGTTCCCCTTCACAAACCTAGCAAATTTCTTCTTCATAGTTTTTTTAGCGCTTGCTCTGTCTTTTGCAACATAAGAAAATCAAACCCAATGGCGATCCCGAAAACTCACCCAAAGGCCAAAACCAAAGAAAGCCCAGATCTCCAATCATCATTCTTACAACGCATCTATTGCTTGCATTGCTGTGTTGTACCTTGTTTCATATCTAGTTTCTGATGTGTATAAAATATACGTGTATTTTGGGCTTAAAATGATATATATTTGATGCATTTGCACGCATATTTAGTATTTTTTTACTTGATTTCCTTACAAGGGCATGATACTGCGTATTCTTGTATTTTTTACATGAAACAGAGCTTAAAACAAAGATATATCAGTTTGAATGCCCGGCTAAGATTGACGAATGCGAAGAGAAGATCAAAACGACGAATAAAATGGACAAAAACACTTCACACGGCTGACCGTGTGGTGTCACACGGCCGTGTCAAAATGCCGGTGTGAAACCACACAATCGTGTGAAGTGGGAAAAACATGGGACGGAACCAGGCTCACACGGACAGGCCGTGTGAACTCACATAACCGTGTGAAGAAAGGCTGAGCAACAAACCACACGACCGTGTGGGACTAAACCAAGACGCATTTTTTGGAGTTCTTTTCCCATTCCAACTCTACAAGTGATCTCTCCAAGCATCTATAAAGGGACCCTAGGCTTGAACGAAAAAACATCACTTCATACAGAGAAAACACATCAAATTACACAGGAATGCAAGAATCGAAGATCTTCTGAGAAAGGAAGGCTAGGTCGCGAAGAACACCACAAGGCTTTCGAATCTAAGGGAGCACAAGAGCTTCAATGGCTTGGAAGGATAATCCATCCTGACAAGAAGGGCTTTTCTTTCTATGTCTAGATCTCTTGTCTGTGCTTAAACGATATCATAATGTTGATTTTGAATTTGTCTATGAGTTTGTAATCAAATCGAAACTGTGGATTCATGTTAAATATGATTAATTATTTTCTTAATTAATTTGTGTTTTCTATTTTATGAATTAGAGTGCTTATTTATAATTTCTTTTATTTGTCGGAAATAATTTGCATGTCATATTTGTTAGTGCGAGATTTGGGAGATGAGTTCTAACAAAGACAAAAATTGAATTCAGACATAAATGGGTGTAACGTGTCGAGAGACCTACAACTGTTTGTGGGGAGTCATTCAATCCATAAATCTTTTGGGAGTTAATAATAATTGTAACGTATCAGGAGATCTACAATTATTATTAATCTACTGTTTATTTATCACCCGGGAGGGGGAATAAACTATCTTAGGAATTGAACCCATAGAATTGCATGAATTGGTTTTGATACTTTAATTGGATTTAATATTGAAGAAACATGTTCAGATTATGTACCTAAGGTTGGTCATGTAGTTGTTGAAAATACTTGTGGGGTTCGCAAATTTATTTATTTTTCCTTTAATTTTTGATTTTTATTAATACTCAATATTCGGTCGCTTCAATAAAATTGGAATGTGATGTTATTATAGCCTAAGTGTCTCGAATATAAATTCTTGAGGAATACGACCTTGCTTGCCATTAGTTTATAAACTACACTGTACACTTGCAGTTGTATGATCCAAATATTTTTGGCGAACAGTTTCCACAAATGGGTTCTCTTTTACCACTCCGAGAAGCATACGGAACTTGGTAAATAACCTCAAAAATCGTCACACTTTGCACGAGAATTGCTTATATTGGGAAGTAGAATCAATTGTCCCGGTAAACACTGCGATTCTTGTGAGGGTTTAGGGCACCAAGAATCTAGCTTTAGGTGTGCCCTTGAAGAAGCGTTGTTTCTGGGGAGGTATGTATCATATATCCCATTTTCTTGTTTAAATTAAATTTGTGGAGGGATATGTATTTTAAAGCTTGAATGTTTTCGTAAATTGGATTAGTGGGTTTTGTAAGAAATCACAATACTTGTAGTGCTTGGAAAAATATAAGTTATGAGTTTCTACCTTTTATCTTTTCCTTTGATAAGTGTTATGATGGAGCTGTTCGATTGTGCTAGAATAGTTGAACGGCTTGTGGCCATTGAGAATCTTTATTCTAGGTACGTTAATATAGTCCAAGTGTGACCCTTAAGTAGGCATTTTTTTTACCTGGTTTTGTTTTCTTGTTCTATTTTGGGTTTCCAGTGGAATTTAGTTGGGAAATGATTCTTTTTGTTACAATATTGAAGAGGATATGCTGTTGTTTTCAGGAAATATGACAGTTTTTTTTGCATTGTAAGGGTTTGATGATGTAATTTAGATCCCCAGTAAAGGTTTAATAATGTAATTGAGATCCCCGTTGTGTAGCATATGATAGCTATTACTTTTTTTTCCAACACTCTTCTGAATTTCATTAAGGGTTTGATGATGTAATTCAATCCCCTTGGAAAGATGAAGTAGGGATTAAATGGTTTTGCAAGCCTGATCCACTACTGGTAGAACTTAAGGAACTGGAAAATTAGTAGATTTAGCTAACCTGTCAGAGTTTATTTGGATGTGCGTCGTGGATTATGATTTTTATGCTTTCCAACCATTTTCTCCATTAACTTCTCTTTCTACTGTCTATTAATCTTTCAGAGTACACTTTTTTTCCTTGAGATTCACCAAATTATCTTATTCTTGATGTTTCTTTATCATATGATGTTTCTAGTAACAAGTGGTTTTTTATTCCATAAGTTTCTGATTGCCTTTTAAACCAAATTGCACTAACTTTTAGAAAGAGAGATGAATTCCTAACTAGTTTTGTGGAACCTGCCATGAATTTATCTGACTTGTGTTGAGGTTTTGTGTGAACCTGGCATGAATTCATCTAATTTAGGTTGTCAAAGCTCTTTTTCTGCCTTTTTTTTCTTTTTGGTGATTTTCCAAAAGTAATTTCTTTCCTACTGTGGAGTGAATATTAATTTATTCCAGAATGATTTGTCCACCTAAACTTATTACTGGTTTTTAAGTACTATATAACATATTTTATTAAGCATTGTTCTTATTTACCAAGCCTGTTTACATTTATCATTCAAGCTTATGATTCCTACATCATGAACTTCTAAAAAGCAGCGCATCTATGGCCTTGGTCGTTATGGCACCTCATAGGTATTTTTCTACTTTGCATATTATCAACTGTTAATATTTTCTATTCACTATTATGTCGACTGTTTTATGTATTATGATTGATCGATTGTTGTTACATATATCTTCTGAAGGATCCTTGATGTCCTAGGTAACCGCAGAGTGCCTCAAAGAGGAGGGAAGAGCTGAGGGTCGAGCCGAGATACAACATAAATTGGATGAGTATATTACTAGGGCGAGCACCCTCCAGGCACGGGTGGAATGGATGATGGTGCACATGAGCACCTCTCAGACCTCACTTTCCCAAGACCTACCTTCACAAGGCTCACAAAGCATCACGATGGTGATGCGAGTCTTGGTGATGATTAGACTATTACTTTTTAATTATCGATTGTTGGATAAGGGTTGATTGTGGATATGTTCTATTTTTTGAAGTTGCTTTGGTATTTTGTTATTTGTGTTGGATTTTTGGATGTTGCTTTACTTTGTAGTTTATGTTGAATTTTTGGATGTTGGTTATTGAATATTCATGTTTGATGTTAAATTTCAGATGTTGGATGTTAAATTACGTATATTGGATTATGTTGTATTGGATTTTCATATTTGTATGGTATTATTCGATTTGGTAATTGATATGGTTAAAAATGTTTTTTTATAGATATTTAAAAAATTGAAAGTACATAAAAGTAACAATGGATTATTGATAGAATAACAATTGCAAATATCCGTCGGTTATCCGTTGGCAAGTATCCATCAGTAATCCGTCGGCAAAAATCCGTTGGTAATCCATCGGCAACAATCCTTCACCTATCTATCGGCAAATCTGTTGGCAATTCCATCGGTTTTCTGTTGGCATTGTATTGGTAAAAGAATCCGTCGTTGTTCCATCGACACTTTTTCGTCGGTGTTCCGTCGGTGCTTTGTCGGTGAATGATACGTCGGCTATCCGTCGTTACATGCCGGCTTAACTTAGCGATGGATATCGATTGCCGACACAAAACTCATCGGTGGCTTGTCGCCATTGTGTAATCGACTTCCGTCGGCAATTCGTTGGTAAATTTATCGACGGATACTTTCATCCGTCATTACGTTTTTACAAACAAGTGTTTTACCGAAAGAGATTTCTGTCGCCAATCCGTCGGTAAAGTGGGTTTACCGATAGATTTTTTCTGTCGGCAAAATTTCAATTTCTTGTAGTGATAAGCCAAATCAAGTATACCAGAGATTTAATGAAGAAATTTGGTGTGGAAAAAAGTCATATGTGAAGATTCCTATGAATACTTCAATCAAGATGGATATGGATGGAGAATGGAAACCAGTGGATCGGATAAGGTATAGCGCACTCATTGGATCATTGCTCTTTCTGCTTGATCGCCAAATAGACCGACATCACCTTTGCAAAGAGGTGTATATGCAAGGTTTCAGTCTATTCCTAAGGAAAGCCATATGACTGCAACAAAGAAGATTCTGAGATATTTGAAGGGAACCCAAGAAGTTGGATTGTGGTGTCCAAAAGAATGTGGATTCAAATTGATTGGATACTTGGATTCAAACTATGTTTGATGTAGAGTTGGCAAGAAGAGTACATCCTGCACTGTCAAATGCTTGAAATATGTTGGTTTGTTTGTTCGGCAAGAAACAAAACTCAATAGCTATATCAACAACTGAGGCAGAATATATTGCTACAGGCAGTTGTTGTGCCCAGGTCTTGTGGATGAGGCAACGACTGAGAGACTATGACATTGAAAAGAAGGAAATTCCAATTATATGTGACCACACAAGTACTATTGCAATTACTCAAAATCCAGTATTGCACTCAAGAACAAAGCACATTGATGTCAGATATCATTTCATAAGAGACCATATTGAAAACAAAGACATCACATTGGAATATATCTCAACTGAAAAGCAGTTAGCTGATATATTCACAAACCCTTATGTGAATCAATATTTGAAGAACTGAAGAATGAGCTTGGATTTATTGAGCTTTGTTAAAATGCTCAGAAGACTCATTCAACAGAGTTAAAGGTGGAAGAATTGCATTTTACAAAATTCCTTACTCTTTCAACAGAGTAAAACAACTATATTGGAGGTTCAACAGAGTTACGTCAACTGAAGAGTTGAGCTCCGATAGTAGACTGAAGAGAGAAGCCTCGTTAAGTCATAAATGAGTCATCGAACACATTTATGAGCTAAGAGACAAAATGAAGTTATTTTTATTAAAACGGGAATGTTTTTAGAGATGATGTCAGCATCATTAAATGCAGTATAATGAAAAGCGTCAACAGTATGCTTATGATTGGGGATAGATGCTGCAAGCATTAAGTACGATGCAATTAAAGCTTTATATGGTCAAATCTCAACCGTTGATCACATTTCAAATTTTCAAGATCCGAAAATAGTCTCTTCACATCTCATATATATTGGATTTCATTTTCTCTCTCTCTTCTCACTTAACTCTCAAGCTCTCAAGCATTCAAAAAACTCTCTATGCAAAACCTTTGAAATTCTTCAAGTCTTTCTCAGAAAACTAGCATGGCACCAAAGAAACCCTCAAGTTCTACTCTCTATTTCGCTAAGCTCTCAGAAAAGATGTGTGCATTAGTCAATGCGGATGGGCTAGTCAAGCGTCGACAGACAAAGAGAGGTCAAGGAAGATCGTCGGCCACTTAGAAAAATCAAGGTTGTTGGAGTTCCTTAACGTGAACATGCCCCAAACCTTCTTGGAGGAGGTTTCTATGTTTTACGTGAACGCCTATGTTCACGATGATGGAATCCATTCATCTATGAATGGTAAAGAAATCAAGTTGGTTCTTGACGACTTGACTGAGCTGCTTCACCTTCCAAACAATGGACTCATAGAGCTGAAGGATTATGAGCTCGACTTTATGAAGATATGGAAGGAGATCGCCAAAGATGAGGTAGCTGACAAGCTAAATTCCTCAGCTACCAAAATGGTGATTAAAGAGGAGTATCATAAACTGATGGACGTGGTGGCAAAGTGCGTCGACATCAAGTTTGAATCCATA
Organism: Rehmannia glutinosa; assembly: GCA_016081115.2. NCBI lineage: Eukaryota > Viridiplantae > Streptophyta > Magnoliopsida > Lamiales > Orobanchaceae > Rehmannia > Rehmannia glutinosa. Next base: position 476,563 of record JABTTQ020002742.1, on the reverse strand, counting down.
GTCGCTTGTCACGCTAAGCTAATCGTGATGGTCATTATCATTAAGGAGTTGGACGTGAATTGGAGTGAGTTCATATTTGACAAGTTGTATCAAGACATCCAGAACGTGAAGCAGGAGGAAGGCAAGTTTAAGAACACCCTACGCTATGGGATAGTCATTGGGTACCTGTTAGAGAAGAAGGGAATGCCCCTACGCAAGGGTAAGCATTCTACGTTAACAAACGGTTGTTCAACAGGAACTTGTCAGGTGCACAGAAGAAGGCCCATGCAAAGAACAAGGGTGCTTCTGAGGGGAAACAACTGAAAGTGTCCAAGAGGAGGAGACAACTACTCAAGTCCTGACTCGTGTACCGGTTCTAGTTGCTCATGTGGTAACTAAGAAGAGAAGGACAATTGTGCATAGAAAAGCAGCTGTTATAAAACAGAAGACTTAGGCCAAGGGTGGCTTGAGAGATGAATCAGCCAATAAGCCTGCAACTGAAACCTCTAAGGCGGAATCTGAAGAAATCCACTTGGAAAGGCGATCCAAAAGGATGTGTGACTTGTAGTCTGCTGCAGCAACCCCTATCAAAAAGGCTGCAGCAGACACAACTGATTTTGCACCCCCAGCAGCTGAGCAAGAGGAAATTATGGTCGAGGACACAACTGTGCTGGTTCCTAATAAGGCAACTACTGAGACCATTGTTGAATGGTTGAGGTTGTCTTGCCTCAAGTGGAAGAAGAGTGTGCTGCAAAAACCTTGCTGCTTCGGTTTAGCAAGGATCTCCCTTATATCCTGACATCGAAGTTACGCTGCATATGTGGAGGAAATGGAAGTTGAGTGAAAGTTGCATTCAATTTCAGAGGCAAAAAATGATAGATGAGAAAGAAAGGATTCTGGATTTCTTGAAGAATGTCTTAGTTATCCAGGCATTAGATGAATTGTATGCTACCTCCATTCTCTTTGAGAAAAGGCAATAAGAGAAGGCAAAGGCCCTTGAGAAGAGTAAGGCTGTTGAGCCTCATATATGCCCCTTCACTGATGCTGACATTCCGAAATGCAACACCAGCAGTGATGATGAATAGATTGAGGGTGCTGATGCTGTTAAAATTGCATAGTTGCAGCATGCCTTGTGAGAATCTCATGAGTTAGTTGAGCAAGCTAAGCAAACAGGTGTTGGAGAATCTTCTTTAGTTTTATCTCCAACCCCCATCATTGAAGATGTTGTTAGGGACTTAGCAATAGTAACCTCTCTAGCTCACTCACAGGAGGATGTTACAAAGGGAAATGCCGGTTATACTGGGATGGAAATTGTTGAAGAGGGTAACCCAGTGGAGCCACACACTAAAGATGCTATTGAGACATCACAAGAGAAGATGGCTGAACATTCATGTGATACACCCAAGTCCCCAGTGATAGTTGACCCCATTGAAATCCATCAGCTGGTGAGCCAGCTGAGGGAAAAACTGCTCACACTACAGCCAGTCGAGAGAAGGTTGCATGGGACTAAGAAATTTTGAAGCTAGGAGGCGATGCTGAGATAGCTGATTCGGAAACTATTGTTGCCAGAGAAGTTGTGGTGGTTGTGTAATACCTGAGATTTATTATGAGTTTATCAAGATTAGATTATGATTGATATTAGATTATAGTTAGTTTTATTTAGGGGCTAAATTTATTATTTTAAAATCCAAGCCCAAATATTCTAGCTCAATGTTCAATTACCCAAGCCCAAGTTTAAGCCATACCCAATTTCAGGTAAACTGCTGATTATTTTAGGCCTGATATTAAAATCCTTCATCAAATAGAATATCATGTACGATTCCCAATCTTGTAAAAACTCCATCTGCTTCTCTTATAACTAGATGACAAAAGATAATAGCTTATCTACCAACCAAATTTTATTAGAGTCCTAATGTCAAGTGACTTTTCAACACAAGTTTATTAATATAGAAATTGTATCCCTAACCAAGTCTTCACGTATTCTCAGATTTTCAAAAACAGCTAACCTTTAATTTTTCTCTCACGTTACGTTTTGCTCCCAAAATTCTACTGCCCAAACCACTAACACCACAAACCTCACCGGAAAACACCAAATTTCAACAAATTCTTGACCCGATTACACCTACTTCCATCTCAGTCTCAATCCAAACTTAAAAAAATCAGAGGGGGAGAGAAGAAGAACTAGACTTCCCAAAATCGCTACCGAAAGAGCTGAAATTAGCCCGAAACCTACCTCTTGAACCACAATCACGTTATGCCATAGTCGCCCAAGCTTGCTCGCCCTGCCACGTCGTGTGGGTAGTTCAACCGAGAGCCCATCGGGAAAAAAGAAGAAGAAGAAGGAGTTGGGATGTTGACAGGAAAAAGAAGGAAAGATTAGAAATTAAGAAAGAGAAGTGGTGGGGATGTTGGGTCAATTAGTAGAAAGGATAAAGGAATATAAGGAAAAAAAGAAAGAAAAAGGGGAAGGTTGTTGACGAAAACAGAGAAGAAGCAAAAAATAAGGGAGAAAGAAAGAACAAGAGAGAAAGTAAAATAGAAAAAAGAGAGAAGATGAATTGGGGTGGGGGCTGGTACAGAGGAAAGGGAATAAGAAAAGTTTCAAGGAGAAAGTATAAGTGAGAGAGAGAGAGAGAGAAAAGGAAAAGGGAAAGAGGAATTGGAGATGTGGTCCCTCATCAATAAATTACAGAATCACCCATCAGCCCCTAAATCATCCAAATTAGCCTTTGAATTCAAATTCAACTTTCAATTTCAATTTAGCCTTCAATTCTATTTTTATATTCTATTACACCCATAAATTAGGATTTTTAGATTATTATTTTCTAAGTTTTAATTTTAGAATATTCCGAGGTTTTGACTATTATTATGTTTTATTGTTAGGCAATTTATCGAGCAAGGTTTAGGTGTGCTTGCATCCAACACTTTTAAGTTCTACTTGTTTTCAAGCTACGTTTCAAGGTGGAGTTTGTTTTCTAAACTCTTATTGTCCTCGTTAAATGCTTAGTTATTTCTCATTATGTGTAGTACGGTTGCTTTAGACGTCTATGTCGCCAAGGACTCAAGAGGTCCGGGGTCGATGTATCCCTCAAGTGGAACCCCTGCAGTGTGAACTATGTCTATGTCTATGTCTATGGCTTTTCAAAGAATCTATGTGATGTTCTATTGGATTGTATTTGCATGTTAATGTGAAACTTCTGTGTATTTAGCTTGGATAATTTTGACTCCACTTAGCTGTGTCGTTCACCCCATATACAAACCAACTTTTCAGGTGAAGGATATGGTGATGGCTAAGGGTGGTGGATATGAGAAGGCATATGAATATTTTATGAACATATAATTTTGAGAAAAATAAAATTATGTCGAACTATTTGTTTTCTTTCAAGTTATTAAAGTCATTAGTTTCATTTCAAGTTCATTAGTAATTGGTAAGATTAGATGTTGGTTAAATTTTGTTTATGAAACACATTGCTTCCGCTACAATTGGATTAGTTTATTTTATTATTAAATTGGTCGTGTTCTATTTCATTGTAAAAAACTTATTGCATGCTTGTTTATTTTATAATAAAAATTATAGGGCGTTACAAGTGGTATCAGAGCAGATCTACCTTCCTGTATACTTGCAAACAAAAAATACATGTTTTTTTCGTGTGTGTACTATGATAAATGAATAAGTAAATTTTCAAGAAAATCAAAAAGAGTCGACTATCGACCACCACTATGCCACGCCAACTCCAAAGCCAAGGTACAATTTTTTTTTAAATTCGCTTTCTACTCTAATATCATCTATTGGGAAAATTTATTCTATAGATTTTGATGATGCATGCAAAACTTAGATTAGAAAGTTGGCACCTTATTTTCTGTTGTAATTCAACTATGTAATAGATATGATTTATAAGCCGAGTATCGTAGCAACCAAGTTGAAGTTCACAGAATTTGACTGAAGGACGCAGTGAAGAATCAGTTGAGTTGCAGCTAAATGTCGAAGAAAAAGTTCAGTCAAGTGCCAAAAGCTGTGTTTGTCAGCAGACTAACAACTGAGTCACTCCTAGAAGTATGGAGAAGACAAATAGGTAAAGTAGCAAAAGGACTCGAAGAAAGCTGAAGGAGTCCATTGGAAAGAAAAGTTAAGAAATTACCCAAAGTAGAATGGGGACATACTGCAACCTTAAAAGTGTCTTGCTGAAAGAGTGCAAGTGGCTGGAAACCAATGAGAAGTTCGCAGAATGCTCCAGAGTTTCAGGCAACCTGCAGGGCATTAAATTAAGGTTGGGTCAACATCAACTGCTGGACAACAAGACAAGTCAACGATCAAGAAGTGAAGTTTGAAAAGTGTTTATCTCTTCAACGAACATATTTTCAAATTGTCGCTATAAAAGGCTGTGGAACATTTGTGAGAGAGTACGACACTAAGGCATTCAGACACATTCGAGCAAAAAGCAAGCAAGCAAAAATACTCTCAAGCAATACATTTCAAATCCTCAAAGCCTACATTCGAGGTCAATCTATTTAACACACTCAGTGAAGGAAGAAAAGCTTCAACCAGTTGAAGAGGAACTTTGTTTAAAGAACAAAGGGGTCTGCACATCCAAGGATTGAAGGAAGTGCATTGAGGTTCAAGTTAGAACCCATTTTGAATCCGTTGGAGGGCTTTAGTGATCAATTTCAAGGGTTTGAAGGAGTTGAAGTAGTGAGGCAACTGTCTTGTAAAGAAGCTGAGTTCCAGTAGTAGAGCTAGCTGTGTGATCAATGCTTACTCGGACTGTTGTATCCATCTTATAACAGCCGTTGCATTAGTGGATACCTCCAGGAGTTGGAGAAGAGTGGAGTAGAGGAATTACCCCATCCTCGAACCACTATAAATTGCTTTGTGTCTTTTATTTTTTAGCACTTTACTTACCACATATTTTATTCTGCTAATTGATGAATCTGCCAAAATCAACTAATAATAACGTAATCAAATCAAATGTTGTAAAACATCATTAACAAAAAGGGTGTAAGACTTCGCTTTTAAAAAACCAAGTAAGCTGAATTTTTAAAGAGCTCACTTCACTTAGTGGAGTTACTCTATCAACAACTCAGTCGAGTCTGTTGAGTGGTTAACTCTCCTGTTGAGTTTGAACTAAGCTGTCTCAGAAGGACTAAGCTGCTACTTGTGTAAAAACTCTAATTTAAAGATCAAATATCAAAAATTGGTTAAGTCTATTCAACCCTCCCCCTTCTAGACTTAACACAAACACCCCTTGGAACCTACAAGTGGTATCAGAGTGGTTGGCTCAAAGAACCTTCCACACTGGTTACTGAACTAGATCTCAATCTTTACAAAGATTCAACATTTGACTGTTTTTAAACTTACTTTCAAAAATTTATTATCATGGAAACAAATCTATCTCGCATTCCTATGTTCAGTGTTGAAGAGTTCGATGATTGGAAGATTCGTATGCAGGCACATCTCTTAGCACTGCACGATAGTGGTTCGTCATTGAAGATGGACCCATACAAATCATAAAAGTGAATACAGCTGTGGGAGCTGCTGCTGCTGAAGAGGACCAATGATGATAGAAAAAGATATAACTTGGACAATGTGGCCAAGGACATTTTATATAAAACTCTTGACAAAGTTATGTTTAATAAAGTCAAATCTTGTAGGACTGCTCGTGAGATATGGGAAAATCTCACTCTAATCTGTGAAGGCTCAGAGTATATTAAAGAAAACAAGCTAATCAAGTTTGAAAGAAATTTGAAAATTTTAAAATGCTTGCAGGTGAAACTGTGGATCAGTTTGATGTCAGATTTACTGAGATCACCAATGAGCTTTCAGCTCTGGGAAAGGAATATACCCAGAAGTAAATGTGTATGAAAATTCCAAGGTCACTCCCAGCTGAATGAGAAATGAAAGTGATGGCCCTAAGACATTAAATGGACTTGAAAAGAACCTCCAACTATGAGTTATTATCAGACTTAAAAGCCTTGTCTATCCACTCTTGATAGAAGTATTAAGGTTATCTCTTCATAGTGTTCGCATGAGTGACAATGATGATAGCCGCATTTGGGTTCTTCTTTGTCATTCGGATGTAGTCTTGTCTGCTAGAACAAAGTTATTTTTATTATGATTATTCACATTTCCGATTTATAAAACCAAAAAAAAAAATATCTTCAACGGCTGTCAAAATACTATTTTGAGTACTTCAAATGTTTTCATCTTCTTAATCAATTATGAAATATAACTTGAATTTTATTTTTGTCAAAATTTGGAGTAGTCTCTGTACTAAAAGCGACCAGTCGATATGGAGGCCGACCAATATCTCTCATTTTGCACAAAAACTTATCCTTCATTTGTGCCTCCTTGATTCGATTTCTCAAAGTCGACTCTGCCACCATAGCAGATACGATAGCTTTGGTGTTAATTGGCGATACTACCACATCAATTTTCATGTTGGTGAATTTCTTGATCAACTGCTCTTGCTCTGTGATCATACTCGTCAATTCACCACTGTTCTTCTGACTCAAGGCATCTGCCACCATATTGGTTTTACCTGGGTGATGGTTGATTGTACAAATCATAATCTTTGACTAACTCCAACCATCTTCATTGTCACACGTTCAACGTTTTCTATGAAGAAGTACTTGAGACTTATGTGATCCATATAGATATCACATTTCCCTCCGTACAAGTATTGTCACCATATCTTTAGGGCATGTACAATGGTTGATAGATCCAAGTCATGTGTGGGATAGTTAAGCTCATGTTGCTTCAATTATCTTGAGGCATAAGCTATCACCTTCCCTTTTGCATGAGTACACATCTGAGACCTTGTTTTGATGCATCACTATAAATAACGAACCCTTATATTCAATCAAGTATCATCAAGACATGTGAATTAACTAACCTCCATTTCAGCTCTTGGAAACTGGTTTCGCATTTCTCAGTCTACATGAATTTCTCTCCCTTTCTCGTCAGTCGGATCATTGGGCCAGCAATCTTGGCAAAACCCTCAATGAACCATCTGTAATATCCAGCAAGTCCTAAGAAACTGCGTATCTCACTTACGGTCGATGGCGCTTTCCGCTCATTTATAGCCTCCACTTTGGCTGGGTCCACTTCAATACTACGAGCGGTAACTACATGACCCAAGAGCACCACTCGCTCCAGCCGAAATTCACACTTTTTGAACTTCGCATAAAGTTTCTCTTTGGGAAGTGTCTCAAGCACGATCCTCAAATGCTCTTTGTGCTATTGTTTGTCCTTTGAATAGATCAAGATATCATCTATGAACACAATGATGAATTGATCCAAGTAATGATGAAACCCTCAATTCATCAAGTCCATAAAGATAGCGGGTGCATCGCATAACCCAAATGGCATCACAATAAACTCGTAATGTCCATATCGGGTTCTAAACGTCATTTTAGGTATATTTGCTTCTTTGATCTTCAGCTGATGATACCCAGATCTCAGATCAATCTTTGAGAAAACTCCAGCTCTTCTTAATTGATCAAACAGATCATCAATGCGGGGTAAGGTGTAATTGTTCTTGATCGTGAGATTGTTCAGCTCTTTATAGTCGATACACATCATCATTGTACCATCTTTCTTCTTAACGAACAATACAAGTGCTCCCAATGGAGACACACTCGGTCTCACATAGCTTTTATTTAGCAATTCTTGTAATTGCACATTCAGTTCTTGCAACTCCTTAGGTGCCATTTTGTATGGTGTCTTTGACGTTGGTGTTGCTCTTGGCACCAGGTCAATCGTGAACTCCACATGTTGATCTGGTGGCATTCCAGGTAAATCCTCTGGAAAAACATCAGGGTACTCCCCGGCGATTGAGAGAAGCTTTCATTGCTGATATAACTCGTGGTGAAACACCAGATTTAGTCCCATGGAAAGTGAAATTCGCTTTTCCATGTACATGAAAATCTATCTCCCTCTTGTGACACCGGATGTTTGCTCGATTCTTGCTTAACCAATCCATTCATAGGATCACATAAAAGTCCTTCATCTTTATGGTGTATGGGTTCACTTCTAGTGTTCTTCTCTCTATGTTCAGTTGTACCCCTTTAATCTATGTTCCTTCACTATAGTTTTACCCGATGGTATGCTAACCCCCAAAGGTTCCACAAACTCACATATCACATTATTCAGACCCTCAATAAATCTTGTAGATATAAAGAATGCATAGCTCCAGTATCAAAAAGTACAAGAGCAGGTATATTAAATACTCATAACATACCTGTCATTGTCTCGGGCTCTGCTTGCACTCCCTGCTCGGTCATGGCGTACATTCTGGGTTTCTCTCCTATGGGTCTCTGATCCCCTCTGGGCTGGTTGGGATATTTCTGACAGTTCCAACCATGATGTCATGGTTGATAGCATCAGAAACAAACATCTTTTCCGAGAAAACATACACCATTATGATATTTCCCACATTGTTGGCATTGTGGCCTCATCTGCTGACCTTGCTGACTAGGGGCACCACTGACTCTCTATTGTTTGTTGTTACTGACAATATTTCCATTGCTGGGACCCTCCCATTTCCTTTTGGGAGCCTTATATGACTTTTATTACTTCCTTCCTATCTCATATTGGAAGAAACCATTCGAGCTCCTTCCGCCATTGCAGAATTATGAGGTGTTCCCAAGTATATTCATTACCCCGCCCAACTTAGGGCGTATACCTGACATAAACCTCTTAACCTTCTTCTGGTCCGTGTCCATCAAGTGGATAACATATTGCACTAACTAATTAAATTTACTCGAGCACTGCCATAGTCCCTTGTTGCAAAGTCATAAACTCTATTTTCTTTTTATCCCGTTAAGACAGTGGGAAAAACGGTTGCATGGCTAATTCCTTGAAGTTCCATCGCACATCATTCCGCTGTTGGCGATTGCTAGTGCGTCGGTGTGCATCCCAACAATGCCTTGCGTCTTGTTTCAGTTGATATATTGCACAAGAAACCCTTGGTGCATCAGTACACTCGATCAGTTCATAAATTTCCTCCTACTTTGCAATCCATTCTTCAACACTATGTGGTTCCTCTTGTCCCGTAAGGGTTGGAGGTCTGTGGCGGCGAAACAGTTACCCTACTTGTAAGGTGTTGATCATTGGAGTTGGTTGGTTCTGCGGATTCATACCACCCCCTGGATCAAGCTTTCAACAACACTGGCCAAGTGTGCAACTATATCTCCCAAATTGTCCAGAGTTGTCAAATTTGGGGTAGCCTCGATTCTACGGACTCTAGGCATCATCCTACAACCATGAATATAAAACTCATTTAATATCCAATTGAAATATTTCAAACTCATGATATCCAAAAATTCAAGCACAAAATAATAGCAAACACCTAACAAAATAAAAGAGAAAAACATAATCATCCACTTATCTCAAATTTCTTACATCAAATCAAATAAATAAAGAAACAACTGCTAGTTTTGAAAATTAAAAACTTAAACCATAATACTAAATCAAAGGGGGGGGAAATCCAAACATCGACTAATAAAAAAAATGTTATCTAATCAATCATCTTCTTCTGGGTCCTCCTCTAGATCTCCCTCCGGATCTTCCTCTGGATCTTCATCATCATTAGATTCAGGTGGAGGGGCATCGTCATGTATGTCTTGTTTCTCGGGCAGAAGTGAGGATCATTTATCGTGAGTTGTATATGACCCACCCACCATCATCGGAAAGCCGAAGTAAAATCCTCATAATTGACTCGCAATCGGACACCTTGGACATCTGTTATCATCTGGTTATAGATCTCTCTTGCCATTCGCAGGGGTATCTCCAATAAGGTATTGATAAATCTTTGTATGCCTTCTCGATTAGGTACCCAATGACCTACATATCTTGCCTCTATCCATAATTCAAACATAGTTGTTAAGTGCAATCCGACGTCATGACAAGGGTCCCACTAGTATTGTTCGTACCTCTCTATCGTTACTCCCCTATTTATGCTACTAACATCGGATTTTCGTGTTGTATACCTCTTATGTGCCATCTATAGAGCATGAAAAGAAATTAAGTCCTCTAAGTTCTTTCTAACTATCCATAGAGTTCACAAATATCTCAATAGTTCAATGGCATTCTATCGTATGTGTTGTGCATCCAAGAAATCTTAGTTAATCATATTTTTTTTCTTTTTCTCTTTGAAATAGAAATTATAAAATTTGTTACAACGGTATTAATGAAAAATACTTTAGCAAAGGGCATTTAGCAATAGCAAGAGCGACATAACAGCGATGATGCAGGTCCCAATGAGTGTTTGTGTTAAGTCTAGAAGGAGGGGTCGAATGGACTTAACCAAATTTTGATTTTTGATCTTTAAATCAGAGTTTTTACACAAGTAGTAGCTTAGTCCTTTTGAGATAGCTTAGTTCAACCTCAACAGGAGAGTTAACCACTCAAAAGACTCGACTGAGTTGTTGATAGAGTAACTCAGCTGAGTGAAGTGAGCTCTTTAAAAATTCAGCCAGCTTGGAAGTCTTACACCCGTTTTGTTAAATATGTTTTAAAACACTTATTTTGATTAAGTTATTATCAGTTGCGTTTGGAAAATTTATCAATTAACAGAATAAAATATGCAATAAGTAACGTGCTGAAAAATAAACGACACAAAGTAATTTATAGTGGTTCGAGGATGGGGTAATTCCTCTACTCCACTCTTCTCCAACTTCTAGATGTAATCCACTAATGCAACGGTTGTCACAAGATGGATACAACAGTTCGAGTAAGGCTTGATCACACAACTGACTTTACTCCTGGGACTCAGCTTCTTCGCAAGATAGTTGTCTCATTACTTCAACTCCTTCAAACCCTTGGAATTAATCACGAAGCCCTGCAATGGATTCAAAGTTGGTTCTAACTTGAACCTCACTGTACTTCCTTCAATCATTGGATGTGCAGACCCCTTTGTTTTTTAAACAAATTTTCTCTTCAACTGGTTAAAGCTTTTCTTCCTTTGCTGAATGTGTTGGATAGATTGACTTCAAATGTAGGCTTTGAGGATTTGAAATGTATTGCTTGAGAGTGTTTTTGCTTGCGTGCTTTTTGCTTGAATGTGTCTGAATGCCTTAGGGTCGTACTCTCTCACACATTTTCCTTAGCCTTTTATAGTGATAGTTTGAAAATATCTCCGTTGAATAGATAGACACTTTTCAAACTTCATTTATTGATTGGTGGCTTGTCTTGTTGTGAAAAAATTGATGTTGACCTAACCTTAATTTAATGCCATGCAGGTTGCCTAAAACTCTGCAAAGATTCTCGTGAACTTCTCATTGGTTTCCACCCACTTGCACTCTTTCAAAGAAGATAGTTTTTAAGGTTGTAGTATTTCCCTTTCTACTTTGGGTAATTTCTTTACTTTTCATTCCAATAGACTTCTTCACTTTCTTCGAGTCATTTTGTTGTTTTACCCTTTTGTAAATCTTCTCCATATTTAAGGGGAGTGACTCGGCTATTAGTCTATTTGACAAACACACTTTTTTGGTACTTGATCAACTTCTTCTTCGACACTCGCCTGCAACTCAACGATTCTCATCGTCCTTGATCAACTAACTGCGATCTTCAACTTGGGCGCTTTGATACTCAACTTATCGATCATATCTATTACACGCTTGAATTACAACGAAAAATAGGGTGCCAATTTTCTAATCTAAGTTTTATATGCAATAAATTTTCCCAGCAGTTTCCCACTTTTTGATGATGCCAAAACTTAAAATAGAAATACAATGTAAAAAGTGTTAAATAAAGAATAAGTGTAAGAATGAACCATTTTATTGATCATCATTCTGCACTTTACATATACTTACAATATATTTGATGTATTTACAAACGTGTAAAAATACAACAAAATTTTGAGCAGATGCCTTCATGTTCTCTGTTGCTTCCTTCTCATTTCTTCTTCTTCATCTTCTTCCTTCCTCCTCTTCTTCTTAGATTCCTTCTTATTTTTCCTTTCATAATTCCTTTTTTCCCTCTTATCTTCTCTATATCTTTCTTGATATTCTCTGTCTTGTCTTGCATTTTCTTCTTCGTATTTCCTTGCAGGTTCATCTCTTCGCCTAGGAGCTTCTCTATTCTCAAGTTCTCTGAAGCCAATCCAGTACAACCTATCCTTTTTAAGAGGATCTACGTACATAACTTTCTCGAGGCCTTTTGGTGGAGAACCCTTCCTCTTCCACCGGACTGCATTTCGCCCTTCTTCCTACCGGATCGGCTCCCATGGGAGCCTCGATGATCTGGTTGAGCCCTCGAAGACAATCGACTTTTTGAAGGTTGAGTCTTCTTCTTGGCCAAATTCACAACTTCAAGCCCTTTCTACCAAAATTTCCTACGATTTTTCTAAATCCATCCCCTCAAAATATCCTTCAAACTTGAGTGTTTCGAACTCCTCAAGTGGTCTTCCCACTAAGTCAGCTGGGGGAGCAGATTCTTCAGTTGAGTCCTGGAGCAAACCTGCTGGCGGACGTTGGAACTGGGCTTTCAAGGTTTCACTCGCATCATCGCTTTCTCAATCTCTTCTATTTCATTTCGAAATTTCAAAAGTGCTAAGTCGACTTTTTTTTCACCGACAATTCTGCAAACCGAGAATGCAGAGAACCAAGAGATGATCTTATTTGACTTTTGACAATTATTTTCATAGGGGTACATGTCTTCTTTGCTGATTCTTCCCCCTTACTACTTTCCCCCTTTTTGGCATCATCACATTGAATTTGACAGAGAGATGGAGTCAACTAAAGAAGAGAATCCCATGTTCTATGAGTGACAGTGTGTTGTCCTTTGCTCGGATCAAAAGGCATGCTCTCAGAGGTCCCAAGGGGTGTGGTGTAAGGTTTAGAAGGGGGGTTGAATAAACCTTACCAAATTTTCGATTTAGTCATTTTAAAGAGTTCAACGAGTTGACTCAAATCGATTGTGTCCTTGGGAGACAAATAAGTTGGCTATTCACTAAGTTACCCACTCAACGCACTGATAGAGTCATTGATAGTATAACTACCGGTTAAGCCAAATACTTAACTTGGTTGATTTGGTTTTTAACAGTGGAAGACTTAACACCCTTTGATTTGTTTCAAGCTTATTTTAAACACTTGATTTTTAGCACTTAGTTAATCATCAGTTGGATAGCAAATGTATACTAACATCAGATATAAGTAAATATGCAGGAATGTAAATTGCTAAAAGTAAATTGACACAAGTATTTTATAGAGGTTCGAAGATGGGGTAGTTCTTCTAATCCTCTCTTCTCCAACTCCTAGGAGAATCCACTATGTAACAGATCAGTTTACAAAGCAGTTATCAGTTTAGAGACAGCCTTGATCACACAACTGGCTTCTCTTGCGACTCAGTTTCTTCTCAGGGCAGCTGCCTTGCTACTTCAGCTCACTTCTCAAGTTCTTGGATTTGATCACGAACCCTCCAACAAACTTGATACTTGGTTCGACCTTGAACCTTTCTATAATTCTTCAACTTGGAAAGTAGACCCCTTTTGTTTTCTTCAAAAGTTTCCTCTTCAACTGGTTGAAGTTATCTCTCCTTCACAGCTTGTGTTAGATCGAGTTTCTTTGAATTTAAAGCTTGAGGAATTGTTTGAATTGCTTTGAGAATATTGCAGGTTAATTGTTTGAATATTGTTTGCTCTTTCTGGATTTAGGTAACTTTTTCTCAATAGCTTCCTCAGCCTTTTATAGTGCACATTTTAAATTTGCCCGTTGAAGAGATTGGCTAGTTTCAAATGTCACTTTGTATTCGTTGGCTTGTCTTGTCTTAGTCTGCAACCTTTGTGATGTTGACCTTTCCTCGTATTAAATGGCATTCCAGGTTTGCAAATTCCTGACACAAGGTGCAGTGTTTCCCATTGGTTCCTTCCTTTTGCACAATTCTGGGTCAAACACTTTAAGACCTGGCAGCTTGACATATTACTATATCGAGTAATATTCTTAACTTTATTCCAACGGATCTAAGTCAGTTGTCTTTACTTGACTGTTGCCTTTACCCCCGGTGACTTGAGTTTGTTCCAATCATGGGATTGACTCAACTATCACTTCAACTGTTAGACTTGGCTTCTTGAGTTGACTTGACTGACACTTCTCACAGTTGTTCCTCAACTGGCTCTTCTTCAGTCGAGTCCTTCACTTCCTTCTAGGCCATACTCATCTGACACACAACAGAGTCTTCATCCCAGTCCGCAGTTGACTTCTTGTAATCTTTGACATAGCTGATTTAACTCAGCTCATCCAGTAATGCATAATTACAAGGAAAATGGGGTGCCAAATTCCTAGTTTAAGTTTTACATGGTATCATAAAAATCTAACAAATAAATTTCCTAACAATTTCCTCATTTTTGATGATGCCAAAACTTAAAACATTCAAAATAAGTAAACAGCAAACATGCAAGCAGTGCAGTAACAAAGAATGTATGCTTTAAATAATCATTTTATTGATCATAGTATTCTTGTCCTTTACAAAACTGTTTACAACAAGTATCAGAGCCTTTTATAAATGACAATATATTGTTCATCTAAGCTAAGATACATAGAAAGTGAACATTACAGGGAAATTCACTAAGCTTATTATAAAAGACTTACATTAAAGTATTTACAACAAAATACATGAAGGGGTTCGCAGCACACTTCAACGCCTTTGTTGCTTCCTTTTTCTTTTTTCTTCGTCAGCTCTATTCTTATCATCCTCTAGCCTCATCCTCTTCTTCTCTTCTTCCTCTCTCTTCTACTTTTCATAGGCTCGTTTGGCAGCAGGGTCATCCCTTTGCTTCCTCTCAAGCCATTCTCTTGTAGACCTTTCATTTTCTTCATCTTGCCTTTTCTTTGCCTAAGCCAACTTGCGTGCAACTTCTAGATTTGCAAGGTGATCATGTCCAGCCCAATATATGATCCCTTTCTTCTCTGGATCAATATACATTACATCTTTTGGTGTTGGCCGTGGTTGAGAACCTCTTCCATTGCCACCATGTCATCCCCGTCCTGACTCAGCTCCTCTTCCTCTTGGTGTATATTGTACTGGGCCTTAGACTTTCCAGCTGAATGGCTATTGGAAGTCTGTTGCTTATCAGTTGATTTACATACTTCCAATCCATTCTCCCAATATACATCCCACGCTTGAGGTAGAGTCATTCCTTGAAAATATCCTTCTGCTTCAAGAGTTTGAAACTCTTCTATAGATCTGGGCTTAGATCCAGCATCAGGCATAGTCATGTCCTTCGGGGGCTTGATCACACCATAGTCTTTTCCGGCTGGCGGACCACCATATTGCTTCATAATCTCTTCCATGTGAGCTGACTTCTTCTTAGCTACTTCCTCAAATGCAGCTTCGATGGCCTTTCTTTTATCTTTCATGGCCACCGCAGCTTTCTCAACAGGTAGGTTCAGGGGTAGCTTGCTGAGAATTGAGGTCTTGACTTCACCTAGCTGTGGGGTTTCAGCATACATCAATTTTAAAGGAAGATTTTTGGAACTTCCTTCCCCCTCAACTTTGTCACCTCCATTCTTCACTTCTTCTTTCTTCAATCCCTTCAGGGCCTCATCTTCCTCCCCTTTTTTGGCATCATCACCAAAGGAAAGGGTTAGCCTAGGGAATAGTCCACTGAGGATGAAATCCAGTCGGCTGTTTGTCGAGTCTTGCTTGGAGTCTGCTGTGGAGTAGGCTTTGTGAAACTCGGAACTAGTAGCCTTTGATTCAGCTGTCACTATTTTCATCTCTGCCATCAGAAGACTGAATTTTTCATTCATGTTATTCTCCAGGCGAGCGATCTCAGTCTTGTGAAAGTGCTAAAGCAGCTCCATATCCGACTTATGGGAAGTTTCCATCCTAACTATATACTCCTTCATCCTCTGCTGATATATTGAGGTGTCTGCACTCCATACAAGCATTTTGGCAAATAGGGCCTTGAAGTAATGGACCTGCTCTAAACGCATGGCTGTCTGATAGGAAGTCAATTCCCTTATACATACTATAATCCCTCTCAAATCTGCTGTGAGGGTAGCATCTCGATTGTCCAATCTCAAATCTAGAGAGGCCTGGTGGCATTCCATCTTCTCAATCTCTTCGCAGATCTTCTTGAAGGCTTCACCGAACTCATATGTAGGATTTGACTCAGTTGTCGGCCACTCTGCATCGAATTCAAAGTCCACTGGCACAATCGTATCTATGGGAATGACAGGCTCTTCCTGCACGGTATATTTCTTAAGATCTGCAGCAGATTCATCCTCCATGTCGGGCAGTTTAGCAGAGAATGGGAATATGTCTTCAAATACATCATTGTGGACGAATGGTATCCCCAAGGGTTCACCTTGGGGGTCTTGACTCTGAAATCCCTGCAATGATTTAGCTCTTTGTGCCTCAGCTGCGTCAGTGTCATCGACAGATATTGGTACAGTTGTGAAATCCTGCGATTGAGCTGTAGGAGTCGTTATTGCTGCAGTTGTGGAAGCCTGCATAGATGACTGCTGTTCGAGTGGAAGCGATTGATTGTGTTTGCTTAGGCACCCGAGCCTCGATTGTCTTAACGACTTCTTCATCTCGTGTGTTTTCCAATTGAGTAACCTGGTCCTCAGCTATATCATCAGTGTCATCGGAGGATGATGAGACCTATGGAGTTGGCTAATCATCGAAATTAAACCTCATTCGAGCCGTCTTATCTCTAACTTGGCTCTGAGATTTGAGAACATCTTCAGCTTTGTCCATCGTTGGATCTTCATGTTGTGTGGACTCAGCTTCATCCTCTGATCCCAAAAATGATGTATCAATGTGCTCTTGGGAATCGTGAAGGGCGTTGATCTCCTCTTCTACAACAGTTTCTTCAATTTGAGGGATGTTCTGTTGCTCATCTTGACCCTTACATAGGGAAGTCTCAACCTCCCTTGGGCACTTCTATACCCCGGTCTCAAGCCTCAACTGCGGGGCCTCGACAATCCCTTCGACAGACTCGGATGTCTTAGGGTCTTCTACAGTGGCATCCATTGGAGTCTCAACCCCTTGGATTGCACTTTCATGACCCAGAGTCTCAACTCCTAGGGTCTCTCCATCCTTTGCCCGTTTGATCGAGCATTGGAGAGAGGAGAGGTGGAAGAAAAGGCTCGAGGCCGCAGCTTCATCGGCCTTCAAAGCAGTTGACATTTCACCTAAGACAGACTCAACTATCTGAGCATCATTAACGTCACTCTGATGTTCGGTGATCTTCTCTCTTTCGCCTCCAAACTATAATGTTTGGTCTCCCACAACATCCTCTCGAACTTGCTGTGGTGGAGAGAGTTCCCCCCTCAGCTAGCACACCAGCTGAGTGAATGATACTGGGGTCGCTTTTCTCCTGAGATGCGGCTCATCTGTTCCCCGAAGTGTCACAGTTGCAAGGGTAGCTGTCTCAACACCTTCTTCAGTGGTAGGTTTGGATTGGGGGCCCAAAGTCTCAGCTTCATTGCCATGTCCTTGAGAGCCATCAGTTGAGTGCACTGGGGACGTGGTTGCAGCAATATCCGTTGCAATCAGCTGCACCACTCCCAAAGGATCAGTCCTAGGAGAGACTATGGATAACTCTCCAGGACCCTCCAGAAGACTTATCTCATGCATGGCTCGTGATTCTGTGATGGTCTGATGCATCTCGGACTTCTCTACTGCAGCACTGGATCCATGTCTTCATCACTATCAGTAGATTCATAGATGTGCTCATGTGTCCCTGTATGTACACACATCTTGGATTTCTCCAAGGCTCTGGCTTGCTCTTCAGCTTTCTCCTTCACTTTCTCCTTGATGAGTTAGAGAGTTTCCAGACAGCTTTCTTCATTGAGGGCAGATTGGACAGATGCATGTCCAAGAAATTTGAGAAGCTATTCCTCCTCTTCAATGGACTCCGGCGAGCAACTTGACGCCTTGAATAGTCCATCTTCCACGCCCTCCATTCCCTTAATCTTTGTTGAATGTCAGGGTAGACTGGAGAATACATTATGAGATCATCATCATCATCCTCTCTTGTCTCCTGAATGGGGGCTAATGGGGCTTGCTCCTTCTCAGACTCAACAACGTCTGTCTGAGGAGTTGAAACAACTTGTTTTTGCATGGGCTCAATTGTCTCAGCTGCTTCAGTCTCCACAATTGTCTCCCTTACAGCTGGGTCTTCGATTCTCTACTGATCAGCATCGGAACAGTCTTCTCAGGGGCATCTACTATCTCTGGAGACTGCTCCTCTTGAGCATCAGTAGTCTCCTCCTACTTCTCCGGCTGAGTACCGGACTAGGTTGTCTTCTCCAGCTCAGCTTTCCTGAATAGTCGTCTTCTTTTAGTGGCAACCAGCGGAATCTCTGGTTCCACTCCGATGCTCTTCAATAGTGAAGGCTGTGTTCCTTTCTTAGAAGCGGGGCTTTTCTTTACGGATTTGGCGGTCCGCTTCTTCTTCACGATAGGAGAGGGAATTTGGGGTTTCTCCTCTATCTCGGCTGCATGGGCAGGCGACTCGGCTGCGTGGGCAGGGGCTTTAGTTTTGGCTGCGGGAGCAGGTGCTTTCTTCAACTTGGCTGCTGGGGCAGGAGCAGGCTTAGATGATGCAGCTCTCTTCTTAGATTTCTGCTTTGGGGAGAGAGTTGGGGAGGTCTCAGCTGGTCTTCAATAGGGTCAACTGATTCCCTCTCACTTGTATCTGCCTTTCGTGCATGTGCCTTCTTCTGGGCTCCGGAAAGGTTCGCCTTGAACACCTTTTTGTTAGCAAGGAAGGGTTTGCCATGGCGCAATGTAATACCCTTCACCTCCATCAGATGGCCAATGACAAGGCCATATCCCAGTGAACAGCCAAAGTTCCCATCTTCCTTGTAGGATCGGTTCAACACATTCTGGCATATTTGGCTAAAGACGAACTCAGCCCAATTCACCTTTTTCTCTTGCATGATTGCAGCCATCACGATCAGCTTGGTCTTGGACAGTTGATTAAAGCTCCCAAACTTCATATCCATGCACTTGGACACGATGTCCATCAGTTTGTGGTAGTCATCCTTTAGAGACTCCTTCTTGGCTGTATACACAGCCTCGCAACAAATGCTGGCTTAGCAACCTCCTTCCAAGCTGCAGCCAAGTTGACATCCTTCTCAGCGATGTCCTTCAATCCCTCAGTGGGCAAAAAGCAGTGCTCAGCAAGGTCTTTTGCAATGATTTTGATGATCCTGTTGTGGACCGATGAACGGATTTCATCGTCCTGCACCTCTGCGTTCACATAAAACATGGCCACCTCTTCTAGGTAGGTGTGCATGAACTACATCGTTAGAAAGTCCTTCAGGCCGGACTTTTCTAGTTTTTTAGCTTTCTTCTTCACAAGGGCACCATCAACGCCCTGCTTGATCATACCAGTGAAATCCACAGATGATCCGGTGTGGATTTTCTTGGACAACAATGCGAAATCATGGTTTCCAGCCATTTTCAAAATAATTTACTGACTAGAAATGCGAAAAAACAAAATTGAATAACTAGGGTTTAGAACTCAGTTGCAGAGAGAATGAACTTTCTTTGCTGAAGATGAATAGGTTTGCGTGAGGAGAGAGAAAGGGAAATTTCGTATATAAGGGACATGAAAAGACGGTTTTTGGAATTGAAAATGTCGATCAAAATCAACGGTTGGGATTAAGTCATCAAAACAACATTAATTTCCTCACATTAAATGCAACAATATTTATATCCAATCATATGGTTTGCTATGCAGCTTTTTTGCTACAGTCATAATTATGCTGACGTCATCCTTAAAAATATTCCCACTTAATTAAAACAATTGCATTTTTGTCACTTAGCTCATAAATGATTCAACTTTATTCCAAAGTTACTTAGCTTTGCTTCTATCTTCACATATCATAACTCACAAATTTCACTAACTCGTCTGATGACTTCAGTTTCCCGACTGGGTCATTTGTTTCACTTGGCTGAAATGTGAAACTTGCTTATTTTCCATTTTCTCATCTTTTTTCTCTGCTGGTTGAGTCTTCTGAGTAATCTAACTCAGCTCAATTAACCCTAACTCATTCTTGAGTTCTTCAAACCTTGATTCACATAATGGCTTTGTGAATATATCAGCTAACTGCTCATCAGTTGAGATGTATTCCAAGGTGATGTCTTTCTTTTCAACATGATCTCTTGTGAAATGATATCTGACATCAATGTGCTTTAGTCTTGAATGCAACACTGGATTTTGAGTGATTGTAATAGCACTGGTGCTATCACACATAATTGGAATCTCTTTTTATTCAATATCATAATCTCTCAGCTGTTGTCTCATCCATAAGACTTGGGCACAACGTTTTGCCCATAGCGCTATGTACTCTGCTCACCGTGGATGTAGCTATTAAGTTTTGTTTCTTCTTTGACCGAAACCAATCTATTTCAAGCATTTGACATGTACGAAGTACTCTTCATGTCAACTCTACATCCAACATAGTCTGAGTTTGAGTATCTTACCAGCTTGAATCCTCCTTTCTTTGGATACCATAAGCCAACTTCCTGGCATCCTTTCAAATACCTTAGGATTCTCTTAGTTGCAGTCATGTGGCTCTCTTTTGGTGCAGATTAAAATCTAGCACATACACCTACTACAAAGGTGATGTCTGGCCTGCTTGTTGTTAGATAGAGCAATGATCCAATGAGAGCTCTATATCTGGTTTGATCAACAAGTTTTCCATCTGCATCCATGTCCATATTGACTAGTGTATTCATTGGAATCTTCACAGAAGACTTCTCTTCCATACCAAATTTCTTCATCAAATCTCTGGTACACTTGGTTTGACTTATGAAGGTTCCAAATTTCAATTGCTTGACTTGAAGTCCAAGGAAGAAAGTCAGCTCTCCCATCATGCTCATCTCAAATTTTCCTTGCATGAGGTTTGAGAACTTGTCACATAGCTCTTTATTTGTGGATCCAAAAATGATGTTATCCACATATATTTGAACAAGCAGTATACTCTTTCCATCTTGAACTCTAAAGAGTGTTCTATCAACTTTGCCTTCGGTGAATCCATTGTCAGTTAGAAATTAAGACAATGTATCATACCATGCTCTTGGTGCTTGTTTCAATCTATATATTTCTTTCTTGAGCTTGTAGACCTTATCTCCAATAGTTTTCTACTCAAAACCTGGATGTTGTTCAACATAGACTTCTTCATCTAACAGTCCATTTAGAAATGCACTCTTCACATCCATTTGATATACAATGAAGTTCTTATGTGCAGTATAAGCAAGAAACATCCTTATTGCTTCCAACCTGGCAACATGAGCAAAGGTTTCATCAAAATCTATACCTTCTTCTTGGCAATATCCTTTGTCTTCCAATCTTGCTTTGTTTCTTACAACAGATCCTTCCTCATTCATCTTGTTTCTGAAAACCCATTTTGCACCAATGACATTCTGGTGGGTTGGCCTTTGAACTAATTCCTATACTTTGTTTCTTTCAAACTGATTCAGCTCTTCTTGCATAGCCCGAATCCAATGTGTGTCTTCCAATGCTTGAGACACATCTTTAGGCTCTATCTGGGAATGAAACAAGTGAACATAGCTTCATGCTGTGCTCTGGATCTGGGTTCTTATGCCATCTCTAACATCTCCAATGACTAACTCTGGTGGATGGTCTCTCAGCCATCTCACATCAGGTTGGAGTAAGTCTGCTAGATTCAGCCGTCTCGTAGATAAGTTGTCTTGAACAACTCTTTCATCTTCATTCAGCTGTAGACCTTCCAGCTGTCTTTGAGATTCAACTATCTCATCTTCATCTGGGTTGAGTGCTCTCACTTCAGCTTCAACATAAGGACTCTTCTGCATAGTTGGTTGATTCAGCTTATCAACTAACTCATCAATGTCTTCTCCATTTACATTAGGCTCATCAAAAACCACATGGATAAACTCTTCTGTGACCATAGTCTTTTTATTTATCACTCTATAAGCTTTGCTCTCAGCTTAGTATCCCAAAAAGATACATTCATCAGCTTTAGCATCAAAAGTCTTCAAATTATCTTTGCTATTATTATGGATCAAGCACTTACATCCAAATATCCTGAAATATCCAATATTTGGCTTTCTCCCAGTCCAAATCTCATGGAGAGTCTTGGTCAATTGCCTGTTAATCATGCATCTATTTTGAGTATAGCATGTTGTATTTATGGCTTGACCCCAAAAATCTCTTAGTAATCCACTTGACTAACATAGTCCTTGCGACTTCCTTGAGAGTTATATTCCTTCTTTCAGCTACTCCATTCTGCTGTAGAGTCCTTGCAGCTGATAATTCATGAGCAATACCATTTTCAACACAATACTGAGTTATTATCCCATTGACAAACTCAGTTCCCCTGTCTGACCTTATCTTTATAATGGTTTGACTCTTCTCATTTTGAAATCTTCTCATCAGCTGAGGTAACTTCTGCAAAGTTTCCTTCTTTTTACACATGAATATTGTCCATATATATCCTGAATAATCATCTACCACTACTAAGGTGTATTTCTTTCCACTGATGCTAGCTGGCTCAACTGGACCAAATAAATCCATATGTAATAGATGCAATATCCTTGTTGAAGAAGGACTTGGCTTATCCTTGAATGATGATTTGATTTGCTTTCCCATCTGGCATGCATCACATACACTTTCTTTCTTGCACACTGAGCCTGGAAATCCTTCTACAAGATGACTCCTTGTAAGCTTGTTGATTGTCTTGAAGTTCAGATGACTCATCTTCTTGTGCCACAACCAACCTGATTTGGATGTGCTCTTTGCTAGCAGACATGTGCTTGGTGTAGCAGTAGACCAATCTACCACATACATATTCTTTTGCATTGAACCTTGCAACACTATTTCATTGGATTCAACATCTTTGATTTGGCATACTCCCATGTTGAATCCTACATTGTAGCCCTTGTCACAGAGTTGGCTGATACTTAACAGGTTGAAGTTGAGGACTTCAACATAAGCAACATCTGTGATCTCCAATCCATTTTTCTTAATGGATCATGTGCCTTTGATCTACAAATATAACTTTAGCACCTCTAGTCTCTTTGAATCTTGACAGATTTTTCTTGTTTCCTGTAATATGTCTAGAACAGTCACTATCCATGTACCAGGTTCCTTGGCACTCAGTTGTTCCTTGAACCTGCAATCAAAGAAATCAGTTTTTAGGTACCCATACTTGTCTGGGTCCTGGGGGGTTAGTGTTATAAGATGCTCCAACCAACCTATAGCCAAATGGTCTGACTCTAAGAGGTTTCCATCTATCAGTGCCATAATCATAATGCACATTAGCAAATTGCTTGGGGTTTTAGGATTATACAACTGTCTCTTTTGTCTGTATGCACGTGTTTGTGTTTTAGCAATTGCTTTCTTGGGATAATTGTGGTATTTCTGAGTGTAGTGCTTGGGTGCATATGTGTGCTCATAAAATCTCTTTTGCCTTTGGAATGACCTTTGGTGAGGTTTAGGTCTTTGCCATTTTGGCTTATATTCCATAGGTCTTTGCTGATGTTTCACATTATTCCAATCAGCATAGTTTTGATAGTTTCTACCATTCCCATCATGTGTATTTATCTTATGAAATTTCAGGGGTTTTTGGTAGCTTTGTTTGCTTTTCACAGATATTTTCTATTTGGAGTTTTTGAGAACGTGGTGAATTTCTTCTCACTATCCCTTTCAAAGATACTCAACTGACTCCTTTCCTTTCCCTTTATAACCAATGCCAGTTTGATTGTGATTGTGCTTTGGAGTGAATGTGGGTGCAGCATTTGGTGTTTTGGGTTTTTGGAATGCTTCATTACTTGAAGATCCCTTTTCCAAAATTACTCTTGGAGGCTGACCATGCACAAAGGAATTAAATCATATGCTTGTCTTGTCTCCACATTCTTTTTGACTCATAATAAGTTCATCCAATGATTTGGATGTTTTTGTAAATGAGGCAATCACATTTTTAAGATCTTTTTCCCTCTTTTCTGTAGTAGCTAACTCTGCTGTGATCTTGGCATTTTCAGCCTTCTGCTTAGTATTCTCATCAGCTATGTGACTCAGAGTACTCAGCTCTTTTGTTAGCTGTGAGTTTTGGTTTTTAAGCTGGCTGTTTTCTTCATTTAAGATTGGGTGTAAGGACTTTATGTGTTCAAAATCTTTCATCATTTTGCCTAATGAATCATAAAGATCTATGGGTGATGAAGTGTATGTATCACAGTCACTACCACTTGAATCAAAATGAGATGAGTTAGAGTGTACCTCATCTTCTTGATCTTGTTCTTTGGCCATGAGGCAGATCATAGCCTCTTCCTCAAAATCACTTGAGTAGTCTGCTTCACTAGTATCTGAGTCTGCTGCCTCTTTGCACTTGGCTAGCTCAGCAGTCTCATCAGCCAACATGGCTTTCTTCTTTTCCTGCCTTCTTTCCCTAAACACTTTTCTTTCTTCTTCATTCCTATACTTGTTGACTTGTGGATAGGAACAGTCAACTGCAAAATGTCCTGGTTGTCTGCAATTCCAACACAAGTTCTCAGCTCTTTGATCAGCTATGTCTGTTCTTTGATTATCAGCTCTTTGATGCTCAGCTCTCTTGGGCGGCCTGTCCTCCCTTGACTTGGAAGGTGTTGAATGTCTTCTAGAGGTTTCACCCTTATTCATTTTATAGTTCTTGTTAAAGAACTTGTTGAATCTTTTAACCATCTTGGCAATCTCCTCCTGGTCTATGGCTTCCTTTGGTTAAGCTCTTTTCCCATCACTAGCCAATAATGCAGCTATCTTGGGTACAACTGTTTCCTCCTGCTCTTTTCTTCTCAGCTCAAACTCATAGGCTTTGAGGTCTGAGAATAGCTCATGGTTAGATGTTCTTGAGAGGTCCATTGAATATCTCAGCGCCATGACCTTCATTTCCCATTCAGCTGGGTGGGCTCTTAAAATCTTCATACACATTTCCTTCTGTGTATATTCTTTCCCAAGAGCTGAAAGCTCATTTGTAATCTCAGCAAATCTGGCATCCAGCTGATCCAAAGTTTCACCTGCAAGCATTTTAAAATTTTTGAAGTTTTGAATAACAACAAATAATTTATTCTCCTTAATTTGTTCTCATCCTTCACAAATTAAGGTCATCTTATCCCAAATATCTTTTGCAGATTTACAAGATTTGACTTTGTTGAACATGGCTTTGTCCAACGTTTGTAGAGTATATCCTTGGCCACATTGTCCAGGTTATATCTCTTTCTATCATCATTTGTCCATTCAGTCCTTGGTTTTTCAACCATGGTTGGTCTTGCTTCAACAATAGTTTCTTCTCCTTCACTTGCAAGTAACTCTTTCTCCAATTTGTATTGATTTTTAGTATTTGCAGTGGCCCATCCTCTATCACAAGCCACATTTCATCATGTAATGCGGATAGATGAGCACATCGAATTTTCGATCATCAAATTCCTCTACGGTGACATAGAAATGTGAGTTAGATTTGATTCCATGATAATAACTTTGCTTAAAAGATGAAAGACTTTGAAAAACACAAGTATTAAAACATTTTGAAAAGATAGAGATCTAGTTCAGTAACCAGTGTCGGAAGGATCAATGAACCAACCGCTCTGATACCACTTGTAGGTCCCAAGGGGTGTGGTGTAAGGTTTAAAGGGGGGTTGAATAACCCTTACCAAATTTTCGATTTAGTCCTCTTAAAGAGTTCAACAGAGTTGACTCAAATCAGTTGGGTCCTTGGGAGATAGCTAAGTTTGCTATTCAGCTAAGTTACCCACTCAACAGACTCGATAGAGCTGTTGATAGTATAACTCGGCTGCTTAAGCTAAATACTTAACTTGGCTGATTTGGTTTTTAACAGCGGAAGACTTAACACCCTTTGATTTGTTTTAAGTTTGTTTTAAACACTTGATTTTTAGCACTTAGTTAATTATCAGTTGGATAGCAAATGTATACTAACAGTAGATATAAGTAAATATGCAGGAATGTAAATTACTGAAAGTAAATTGACACAAGTATTTTATAGAGGTTCAAAGATGGGGTAATTCTTCTAATCCTCTCTTCTCCAACTCCTGGAGGAATCCACTATGTAATGTCGGTTTACAAAGCGGTTATCGATCTGGAGACAACCTTGATCACATAGTCAAGCCTCTTGCGACTCGAACCTTCTTCACAGGCACCGCTTCTACTTGACTCACTTCTCAAGTTCTTGGATTTGATCACGAAGCCCTCCAACAAACTTGATACTTGGTTCGACCTTGAACCTTTCTACAAATCCTTCAACTTGGAAAGTAGACCCTTTTGTTTTCTTCAAAAGTTTCCTCTTCAATCAAGTTGAAGTTATCTCTCTTCACGACTTGTGTTGGATCGAGTTTTTTTTTTAAGGCTTGAGTAATTGCTTGAATTGCTTTGAGAATATTGCAGGTTAATTGCTTGAATATTGCTTGCTCTTTCTAGGTTCAGGTAACCTTTTCTCAATAGCTTCCTCAGCCGTTTATAGTGCACATTTGAAATTTGCCTGTTGAAGAGATAGGCTAGTTTCAAATGTCACTATGTGTTCGTTGGCTTGTCTTGTCTTGGTCTGCAGCCTTTGTGATGTTGATCTTTACTCGTATTAAATGGCATTCCAGGTTTGCAGGTTCCTAACATAAGGTGCAGTGTTTCCCATTGGTTCCTTCCTTTTGCACAATTTTGGGCCAAACACTTTAAGACCTGACAGCTTGACATATTACTATATCGAGTAATATTCTTGACTTTATTCCAACGAATCTAAGTCAGTTGCCTTCACTTGACTGATGCCTTTACCCCCAGTGACTTGAGTTTGCTCCAATCATGGGATTGACTCAACTATCACTTCAACTGTTAGACTTGGCTTCTTGAGTTGACTTGACTCACACTTCTCACAGATGTTCCTCAGCTGGCTCTTCTTCAGTCGAGTCCTTCACTTCCTTCTAGGCCATACTCATCATCGACACACAAAGAGTCTTCATCCCAAATCCATGATTGATTTCTTGTAATCTTTGACATAGCTGATTTAACTCACCTCATCCAGTCCTATCTATTACAATGCATAATTACAAGGAAAATGGGGTGCCAACTTCCTAGTTTAAGTCTTATATGGTATCATCAAAATCTAACAAATAAATTTCCTAACAAGCTCTGTATTTATATCTAACATTTCGGCATGCAGAGTGTTTTCCATGTTCTGCATAACTTTTTTGAATTGAAGCTTAATCAACTCCATGTCAGTCATGTGACTCCGTTTCATCCTATCAATGTTGTCCATTTGTATCTGCTAAAACTGAGCTTTTTCACCACACCAGATCACAAGTCTTGAGAAAAGAGACCTGAAGTAGCAAACTTGCTTCCTGCGAAGAGCTTTCATCTGAGTAGTTTCATGAATCTGCTACACAGCTCATCTGATGTCTCCTGAAATCATAGCATCATGGTTGTAAATCCTCTGGTTGAGAGCAGCAAATCCACGTTTCATAGCCTCAATTTCTTTGAAGATTGCTCGCAAGGTTTTTCTATAGTCAGTTGACTTAGGTAATGAACCCTCGGGAAAAACGGATTCAAAATCAAAACCAAAAGGAACACCTCCCATGTCGTCTGGAGCCTAGAAATCAGCTTGACTAATATCAACCTTATAGCGTGCAACTTGCTTCGCAGTATCAGCCTCCAAGGGGACTTCATCAACAAATGGAAACAACCATTTAGGCACTGTGGAAGCTCCCAGTCCTCCTTCGGGAGCACTTCTCTAAGTTCCCTGGAAACTAGCTCTTTGTTCCTCAGGTGTTTGAGTTTCATCAGCAGTCGCAGCTGTGGAAGCCTGCTGAGCTAACCGAGCCTCAGCTGTCTTAACAACTTCATTGGCAGTAGTGTTAGCATCCTTTTGAGGTGTCTGAGCCTCAGTCACCTGAGCAACATCACGGGCTGATGATAGCACCATATGGGGTGGGCCATCAACCAAAATGAATTTTGAAGAGGCAACTTTGGCACGAGCCTCTTTCATCCTGGCCTCCATTTCCTTTTCCTCTGGATCGGATTGATTAGACTTGGCTTCATTTTCAGAGTCAATGAAATCCAAGGGTTCATCATCATCTATCTCTTCAAGATCGGCTGACCCAGGTTCTGGCATTTTGGGAAGGGCCTCAGGTACTTTGACATTTTCCTAAACAGTTCCCCAGGAAGTCTCAACCTCCTTGGTGTTTTCAGCTACCTTGGCAGCAGTCTCAATCGATGTAAAGCCTTCTATGTTCCTTTCTACAGACTTTGCTGCAGTTGGGTCTTTGATATTGGAATACTTGAGGTCTCAACCTCTGGGATTGCACTTTCAAAACCAGCAATCTCAACTGTCGTGGTCCTCCTCATTCCATCATGTGCCTCAGCTGCCTTAGCAACTTCATTGGCACGCTTGGTTCTCACCGAGACAGTCTCAATCACAAAGCATCGTTAGTCCCAATTTGCTCTTCTTCTGGAGTCTCACCATCGCCTCCTAACACCAATTGTTCTTTGTCTCCTACAGCCTCCTTCGAACTAGCTATAGTGTGTTCAGTTTCCCCCTCAGCTGGCTTACCAGCTAATTCATTGGGAATGGGGTCGTGAGACACTAGAGACTTGGTTGTTTCCTTTGAGTGCTCAAACAAATGTAGTTGTCTCAACAACTTCATTAGGGCGTCGCTCAGTTGGGTTACCCTTTTCAACTTCTTTCCTAACGTCATCACCATCCCGATTTTCTTTGTTGGGCGTGATACTGCGTATCTTGTATATTTTTGTAGAAAATAGAGAAAAACTAAACAAAAAGCAATAACACGTTCAAAAGGTTATGTCAAGAGTCAAGGTACGAGAAAAGATGTGAAGGAAAGAAGCATGGACGGGCGAACAAAAGGGAATTTCCTTCAAAAGCGTCCAAACGCGCTAATAGTTTTTTTAAGATTGGCGGGGTTTAATATTTTGGCTATATGTTTTCTCTACAAAATTGATATTGAGCTGATTCAAGTGGATATAGAAAGATAACAAGGGCTACAACTTTCATGAAGGCCCCAGGAGCAAATTCACACAGTTTACAAGTCACGCGATCGTGTGAACAGTCACACGACCGTGTGAAGTGCTTCAACAATTTTCAGAGACAAAAAACCAATCACATGGTCAGACCGTGTGGTGCCACACGACCATGTGGGCAACCGTGTGAGATAACATGGACCATGCGACTCATTTTTTATAGATTTTGTTGTCCTTTTTCCCATCAGAACTCTATAAGTGATCTCTCACAGCACCTATATAAAGGGACCAAGGCTTTGCATGAAAAAAAGAAGTCATTATATTTGGAAATACACTAAAATACATAGGATTACACAAATCAAAGGTCTTCTGAGATAGGAGAGCTAGGTTACAAAGAGCACCACGAGGCCTTTGACATCTGCGGAAGCACGAGAATTTCGAAGTCTTGGAAAGAAGATCCATCCTGGCAAGAAGGGGTTTTCTTTCTTACTTTAGATCTCTTTTTTGTACTTAAACGATGTCAAACTGTTGATTTCAAATTTGTCTATGAATTTGTTATCAATCATGTGGATAATCAAAACTATGGATTCATGTTAAATCTTAATTGATTGTTTTCTTAATTGATTTATGTGGTCTATTTTATGAATTCGAGTGCTTATTTTCTTGCTTATTATCTAATTAATAATTTGCATGTCATATTTGTTAGTCCATAATTCGGGAGATGAGTTCTAACAAAGACGAAAATCGAATTCAGGCATAAATGGATATAGAGTCGGGAGGCTTATAACTGTTTGTGGGGAGTCATTCACATCACAGATCTAATGGGAGTTAGTATTAATTGTTGAGTAAGGATGCAAGCAATTGGTATTTATCTACTGTTTATTTGCTTTGGGAGGGAGAATAAACAGGTATAGGAATTGAACCCATTGAAACACATGATTAGTTTTGATAAACATTGATTGGATTTAATATTGAAGAAGCATGTTGAGATTATGTGCCTAGGGTTGCTTTTGTATTTGTTGAAAAGACTTGTGGAGTTTGGGTTTTTAAAAAATTATTTCTTTTATTTTATTTTTTCGATTAGATATTAAAATTGTAGCACCCTTTCTAGCTTACTTGAATTTAATGTGAAAATAGCAATTAAAATAAAAGAAATACTTTAATAGAATGCTTAAAAATATAGAAAAATAAAAATCTTACTTCTTTAGAAAACTTTGCAGCGGAATTAAATGCTTATAACTGAAATAAAATGACATTCGACATTTAATAAAGTAAAAAGTCAAACTTTGAAAATAAAAGAATTCTATTGGCATGGGTTCCCTGAGTCACTGCGCCCGACCATCTCCTTCCTTTCTGCATTCTCATCTGAAAAATATTCAACATTCGTGGAATGAGCTAAAGGAGCTCAACAAGTAATCTCATGCATGAATGCATGCCTAATGCATTATCTTAACCTCTATAACTTAAAAGACATTACGTTTTCCTTGCTTAAGAACCTTCATTCAACTATTTAGGGAAAACCATTCATTCAACTAATTAAGGAAAACCCTTCATTCAGTTAGTTAGAGAAAAACCCTACATTCAATTATTCAAACATATCTAGGGAAAATCTATATATTCAGTTAGTTAAGGGAAAAACCTTACATTCAATTATTCAGCATCTTGGGAGAAAAGCCATACGTTCACTTAATTAGGAGAATACTCTACATTCATTTAATTAAGGGAATACCATATATTCAATTACTCAAACCTATTTAGGAAAAAATCCTACATTTATTTAGTCAAGAAAAAAACTACATTCAATTAGTTAGAAAAAGTACATTTAGTTAATTTGAGATAACCCTATGTTCAACTAACCATTGAAAATCATACTTTAATTAATTAGGGATAAACGCTATGCTCAACTAATCAGGAAAACCTTACGTTCAATTAATTAGTGAACTCTAGAGTCTAGATTCAAATATACTTGGGGAAAAGTCATATATTCACTTAGTTAGGAGAAAGCTCTATATTCGATTAATTAGGGATAAACTCTACATTCAACTAGTTAGGGGGTAATTTAGCTATCTCCTTGCTTAAAGTTAATAGATTTTTTAGCTATAAAATATTAGGAACCCAAACAGTTTTATTAACGGGAAAAACATATAGAAAACGAACTGAGGTCGGCTAGCTCCATGTAGTGAATTCTAGTAATTTTTCTTGAAGTTGAAAGGCTGACATACATACTAGATAATATCAACAAAACAAAGTGCCTCTTACATAGTTTAACATAATCGCAGGTATCAGTTGTCTTAAATTGGAATAGATTACTGCACAAGCATTGAGAAGGTGAATATCAACCTAATCATTACTCATTCATAACATTATGACTTGGACTTTATTACTTTAGAAAACTATCAATAGTCATGAGGAAGTATTATTAGAATTAGTTTTCAAATTACATACAGACGCATTATTATTTGAGGGTCAATTGGTATAACATACCGATCGGTTAGTACCAGGCAGAATAAAATTACTGAAAAATGTATATGTTTATAAGAAGGAACACGTAAATCATATAAACATCTATATCATAAGCAACGAGCCTTTCAATTAGACATAATAATAATGATGGATCTTAAATTCTATATGAAAATTAAGGAGATTACTTGCCTGATCAATTTAGGGTTAGTAAAATTCTTCTCACGCCTCTTTCGAATCAATCGCGTTGGGGAAGTCACCTCTATTTCTTCTCTTTTCTCTTGTTTTCTTTTCCTTTCTGGTTGATCTCTCTCTCCCTCACTGTCGTGTTCTTCTTCTCTCTAGGTAACGTGTGTTTTTGTGTTCCCTCAATGGGATTTTGCGTGTCTTATATTTTTGTATTTAACCTACTCTTAATTGGGCTAGGTTTTGGATATATGGGCTTATTATTAACTTACTAACAATGTGGGCCTGATTTAAAACTCTATAATAATTAAATGTCCTATTATTCATTATAAGGCCCAAATTAAATAAATCCTCAGTCTAATTAAAAAAACTCTTTTATTATCCGTAATTTAACAAATTAACTATCTCGAAAAATCATTAATGCATTTCCAATTCTCTATTATTATTCCATAAAATAAACTAATAACATAATCCATAAAATTCTTATTAAGGCATAAAAATTTGGGTCGTTACATTCTCCCCACCTTATAAAAGTTTCGTCCTCGAAAATTGTTAAATATAAGAAACACAATATGTTAAAGCGTGAATATGACTCTCATATTCTATGGAGCATAAACATTAAAGGCACAATTAAATACACAATTAAATCAATAGCAAAGCACGAAACATATTATGGTGTATCAAATAATCAATATTATATCAAACACCTTCACATAAGCATACATTTCTTAGAGACATAAACATATAAATTCATAACAACAATTAATGTAAAGCTTACCAAGTTGCGGAGGGAGATGCTCGAAGCGCGACTCAAAACCCATGACTAGTTGACTTTAAAATTATCGTAGATTAAATCGTTTCAAAGTCTATAGAACTGATTTTAAAAATCTTGGGCTCTAATACCACTAAATGTAGCACCATTTCTAGCTTACTTGAATTTAATGTGAAAATAGTAATCAAAATAAAAGAAATACTTTAATAGAATGCTTAAAAATACAGAAAAATAAAAATCTTACTTCTTTAGAAAACTTTGAGGCGGAATTAAATGCTTATAACTGAAATAAAATGACATTCGACGTTTAATGAAGTAAAAATTCAAACTTTGAAAATAAAAGAATTCTATTGGCATGGGTTCCCTGAGTCACTGCGCCCGATCATCTCCTTCCTTTTTTGCATTCTCATCTAATATTCAACATTCGTGGAATGAGCTAAATAAGTTCAACAAGTAATCTCATGCATGAATACATGCCTAATGCATTATCTTAACCTTTATAACTTAAAAGACATTACGTTTTCCTTGCTTAAGAACCTTCATTTCATTGCTTAAAACTTTCTTTCGCATAAAACTTTGTCATTTGTTGCATGAAACATTCTTAAGACGCGAGCTCACTTGGTAACACATTGTTCTAATCAGGGTCGCAGTGGGCCTTGTTATTTGGAACCCGTGAATATTTTGCCCGAAGGCCCGTTTCCATTCATTTTTCCCGAAGGCCCTTTTCCTTGAACATTAACATTAGCCGCAAGCGGCACATGGTCGGAACGCCGGTCCCCCGCGCCTATTTCCCACTCACTCCAGCATCATAGAACAATGTGCACCCATTTCTTTTGAAAAACATTATACTTTATGACTTGACTTTACTTAATATTTGGATGCTCATGAAATGCTATGAACATACATTAACAATGATGCATGAGCCTACGTGATGCAACATATCATTAAATACGAGAATTAACGTAAACGTATATCATAATAATTAAATCGCGTCAGCTAAAATAACTTGAGAGTAAAACCTCATTCAACTATTTAGGGAAAACCATCCATTCAAATAATTAAGGAAAACCCTTCATTCGGTTAGTTAGAGAAAACCCTACATTCAATTACTCAAACATATCTCGGGAAAATCTATATATTTAGTTAGTTAAGAGAAAACCTTACATTCAATTATTCAGCATCTTGGGAGAAAAGCCATACGTTCACTTAATTAGGAGAATACTCTACATTCATTTAATTAAGGGAATACCATATATTCAATTACTCAAACCTATTTAGGAAAAAATCCTACATTTATTTAGTCAAGGAAAAATCTACATTCAATTAGTTAGAAAAAGTACATTTAGTTAATTTGGGATAACCCTATGTTCAACTAACCATTGAAAATCCTACTTCAATTAATTAGGGATAAACACTATGCTCAACTAATCAGGAAAACCTTACGTTCAATTAATTAGTGAACTCTAGAGTCTAGATTCAAATATACTTGGGGAAAAGTCATATATTCACTTAGTTAGGAGAAAGCTCTTTATTCAATTAATTAGGGATAAACTCTACATTCAACTAGTTAGGGGGTAATTTAGCTATCTCCTTGGTTAAAGTTATTAGATTTTTTAGCTATAAAATATTAGGAACCCAAACAGTTTTATTAACGGGAAAACCATAAAGAAAACGAACTGAGGTCGGCTAGCTCCATGTAGTGAATTCTAGTAATTTTTCTTGAAGTTGAAAGGCTGACATACATACTAGATAATATCAACAAAACAAAGTGCCTCTTACATAGTTTAACATAATCGCAGGTATCAGTTATCTTAAATTGGAACAGATTACTGCACAAGCATTGAGAAGGTGAATATCAACCTAATCATTACTCATTCATAACATTATGACTTGGACTTCATTACTTTAGAAAACTATCAATAGTCATGAGGAAGTATTATTAGAATTAGTTTTCAAATTACATACAGACGCATTATTATTCGAGGGTCAATTGGTATAACATACCGATCGGTTAGTACCATGAAGAATAAAATTACTGAAAAACGTATAGGTTTATAAGAAGGAACACGTAAATCATATAAACATCTATATCATAAGCAACGTGCCTTTCAATTAGACATAATAATAATGATGAATCTTAAATTCTATATGAAAACTAAGGAGATTACTTGCCTGATCAATTTAGGGTTAGTAAAATTCTTCTCACGCCTCTTTCGAATCAATTGCGTTGGGGAAGTTACCTCTCTTTCTTCTCTTTTCTCTTGTTTTCTTTTCCTTTCTGGTCGATCTCTGTCCCCCTCACTGTCGTGTTCTTCTTCTCTCTAGGTAACGTGTGTTTTTGTGTTCCCTCAATAGGATTTTACGTGTCTTATATCTGTATTTAACCTACTCTTAATTGGGCTAGGTTTTGGATATATGGGCTTATTATTAACTTACTAACAATGTGGGCCTGATTTAAAACTCTATAATAATTAAAAGTTCTATTATTCATTATAAGGACCAAATTAAATAAATCCTCAGTCTAATTAAAAATACTCTTTTATTATCCGTAATTTAACAAATTAACTATCTCGAAAAATCATTAATACATTTCCAATTCTCTATTATTATTCCATAAAATACAGAAAAATGAAAATCTTACTTCTTTAGAAAACTTTGCAGCGGAATTAAGTGCTTATAACTGAAATAAAATGACATTCGACGTTTAATGAAGTAAAAAGTCAAACTTTGAAAAAGAATTCTATTGGCATGGGTTCCCTGAGTCACTGCGCCCGACCATCTCCTTCTTTTTTTGCATTCTCATCTGAATAATATTCAACATTCATGGAATGAGCTAAATAAGCTCAACAAGTAATCGCATGCATGAATGCATGCCTAATGCATTATCTTAACCTTTATAACTTAAAAGACATTACGTTTTCCTTGCTTAAGAACCTTTATTTCATTGCTTAAAACTTTCTTTCGCATAAAACTTTGCCATTCGTTGCATGAAACATTCTTAGGACGCGAGCTCACTTGGTAACACATTGTTCTAATCAGGGTCGCAGTGGGCCTTGTTATTTGGAACCCGTGAATATTTTTCTCGAAGGCCCTTTTCCTTGAATATTAACATTAGACGCAAGTGGCACATGGTCGGAACGCTGGTCCCCCGCGACTATTTCCCACTCACTCCAGCATCATAGAACAATGTGCACCCATTTTTTTTGAAAAACATTATACATTATGACTTGACTTTACTTAATATTTGGATGCTCATGAAATGCTATGAACATACATTAACAATGATGCATGAGCCTACGTGATGCAACATATCATTAAATACGAGAATTAACGTAAACGTATATCATAATAATTAAATCGCGTTAGCTAAAACAACTTGAGAGTAAAACCTCATTCAACTATTTAGGGAAAACCATCCATTCAAATAATTCAGGAAAACCCTTCATTCGGTTAGTTAGAGAAAAACCCTACATTCAATTACTCAAACATATCTAGGAAAAATATATATATTCAGTTAGTTAAGGGAAAACCTTACATTCAATTATTCAGCATCTTGGGAGAAAAGCCATACGTTCACTTAATTAGGAGAATACTCTACATTCATTTAATTAAAGGAATACCATGTATTCAATTACTCAAACCTATTTAGGGAAAAACCCTACATTTATTTAGTCAAGGAAAATCTACATTCAATTAGTTAGAAAAAGTACATTAAGTTAATTTGCGATAACCCAATGTTCAACTAATCATTGAAAATCCTACTTCAATTAATTAGGGATAAACCCTATGCTCAACTAATCAGGGAAACCTTACGTTCAATTAATTAGTGAACTCTAGAGTCTAGATTCAAATATACTTGGGGAAAAGTCATATATTCACTTAGTTAGGAGAAAGCTCTATATTCAATTAATTAGGGATAAACTCTACATTCAACTAGTTAGGGGGTAATTTAGCTATCTCCTTGCTTAAAGTTAATAGATTTTTTAACTATAAAGTATTAGAACCCAAACAGTTTTATTAACAGGAAAAACATACAGAAAATGAACTGAGGTCGGCTAGCTCCATGTAGTGAATTCTAGTAATTTTTCTTGAAGTTGAAAGGCTGACATACGTACTAGATATTATCAGCAAAACAAAGTTCTCTTACATAGTTTAACTATAATTGCAGGTATCAGTTATCTTAAATTGGAACAGATTAATGCACAAGCATTGAGAAGGTGAATATCAACCTAATCATTACTCATTCATAACATTATGACTTGGACTTCATTACTTTAGAAAACTATCAATAGTCATGAGGAAGTATTATTAGAATTAGTTTTCAAATTACATACAGACGCATTATTATTTGAGGGTCAATTGGTATAACATACCGATCGGTTAGTACCAGGCAGAATAAAATTACTGAAAAATGTATAGGTTTATAAGAAGGAACACGTAAATCATATAAACATCTATATCATAAGCAACGAGCCTTTCAATTAGACATAATAATAATGATGAATCTTAAATTCTATATGAAAACTAAGGAGATTACTTGTCTGATCAATTTAGGGTTAGTAAAATTCTTCTCACGCCTCTTTCGAATCAATCGCGTTGGGGAAGTCACCTCACTTTCTTCTCTTTTCTCTTGTTTTCTTTTCCTTTCTGGTTGATCTCTCTCTCCCTCACTGCCGTGTTCTTCTTCTCTCTAGGTAACGTGTGTTTTTGTGTTCCCTCAATGGGATTTTACGTGTCTTATATCTGTATTTAACCTACTCTTAATTGGGCTAGGTTTTGGATATATGGGCTTATTATTAACTTACTAACAATGTGGGCCTGATTTAAAACTCTATAATAATTAAAAGTCCTATTATTCATTATAAGGCCCAAATTAAATAAATCCTCAGTCTAATTAAAAAAACTCTTTTATTATCCGTAATTTAACAAATTAACTATCTCGAAAAATCATTAATGCATTTCCAATTCTCTATTATTATTCCATAAAATAAACTAATAACATAATCCATAAAATTCTTATTAAGGCATAAAAATCTGGGTCGTTACATTCTCCCCACCTTATAAAAGTTTCGTCCTCGAAACTTGTTAAATATAAGAAACACAATATGTTAAAGCGTGAAAATGACTCTCATATTCTATGGAGCATAAGCATTAAAGGCACAATTAAATACACAATTAAATCAATAGCAAAGCACGAAACATATTATGGTGTATCAAATAATCAATATTATATCAAACACCTTCACATAAGCATACATTTCTTAGAGACATAAACATATAAATTCATAACAATAAATGTAAAGCTTACCAAGTTGCGGAGGGAGATGCTCGAAGTTTGACTCAAAATCCATGACTAGTTGACTTTAAAATTATCTTAGATTAAATTGTTTCAAAGTCTATAGAACTGATTTTAAAAATCTTGGGCTCTAATACCACTAAATGTAGCACCATTTCTAGCTTACTTGAATTTAATGTGAAAATAGCAATCAAAATAAAAGAAATACTTTAATAGAATGCTTAAAAATACAGAAAAATAAAAATCTTACTTCTTTAGAAAACTTTGAGGCGGAATTAAATGCTTATAACTGAAATAAAATGACATTCGACGTTTAATGAAGTAAAAATTCAAACTTTGAAAATAAAAGAATTCTATTGGCATGGGTTCCCTGAGTCACTGCGCCCGATCATCTCCTTCCTTTTTTACATTCTCATCTGAATAATATTCAACATTCGTGGAATGAGCTAAATAAGTTCAACAAGTAATCTCATGCATGAATACATGCCTAATGCATTATCTTAACCTTTATAACTTAAAAGACATTACGTTTTTCTTGCTTAAGAACCTTCATTTCATTGCTTAAAACTTTCTTTCGCATAAAACTTTGCCATTCGTTGCATGAAACATTCTTAACACGCGAGCTCACTTGGTAACACATTGTTCTAATCAGGGTCGCAGTGGGCCTTGTTATTTGGAACCCGTGAATATTTTGCACGAAGGCCCGTTTCCATTCGTTTTTCCCGAAGGCCCTTTTCCTTGAACATTAACATTAGCCGCAAGCGGCACATGGTCGGAACGCCGGTCCCCCGCGCCTATTTCCCACTCACTCTAGCATCATAGAACAATGTGCACCCATTTCTTTTGAAAAATATTATACTTTATGACTTGACTTTACTTAATATTTGGATGCTCATGAAATGCTACGAACAGACATTAACAATGATGCATGAGCCTACGTGATGCAACATATCATTAAATATGAGAATTAACGTAAACGTATATCATAATAATTAAATCGCGTTAGCTAAAACAACTTGAGAGTAAAACCTCATTCAACTATTTAGGGAAAACCATCTATTCAAATAATTAAGGAAAACCCTTCATTCGGTTAGTTAGAGAAAACCCTACATTCAATTACTCAAACATATCTCGGGAAAATCTATATATTCAGTTAGTTAAGGGAAAACCTTACATTCAATTATTCAGCATCTTGGGAGAAAAGCCATACGTTCACTTAATTAGGAGAATACTCTACATTCATTTAATTAAGGGAATACCATATATTCAATTACTCAAACATATTTAGGAAAAAATCCTACATTTATTTAGTCAAGGAAAAATCTACATTCAATTTGTTAGAAAAAGTACATTTAGTTAATTTGGGATAACCCTATGTTCAACTAACCATTGAAAATCCTACTTCAATTAATTAGGGATAAACACTATGTTCAACTAATCAGGAAAACCTTACGTTCAATTAATTAGTGAACTCTAGAGTCTAGATTCAAATATACTTGGGGAAAAGTCATATATTCACTTAGTTAGGAGAAAGCTCTATATTCGATTAATTAGGGATAAACTCTACATTCAACTAGTTAGGGGGTAATTTAGCTATCTCCTTGGTTAAAGTTAATAGATTTATTAGCTATAAAATATTAGGAACCCAAACAGTTTTATTAACGGGAAAAACATACAGAAAACGAACTGAGGTCGGCTAGCTCCATGTAGTGAATTCTAGTAATTTTTCTTGAAGTTGAAAGGCTGACATACATACTAGATAATATCAACAAAACAAAGTGCCTCTTACATAGTTTAACATAATCGCAGGTATCAGTTATCTTAAATTGGAACAGATTACTGCACAAGCATTGAGAAGGTGAATATCAACCTAATCATTACTCATTCATTACATTATGACTTGGACTTTATTACTTTAGAAAACTATCATTAGTCATGGAGAAGTATTATTAGAATTAGTTTTCAAATTACATACAGACGCATTATTATTCGAGGGTCAATTGGTATAACATACCGATTGGTTAGTACCAGGAAGAATAAAATTACTGAAAAACGTATAGGTTTATAAGAAGGAACACGTAAATCATATAAACATCTATATCATAAGCAACGTGCCTTTCAATTAGACATAATAATAATGATGAATCTTAAATTATATATGAAAACTAAGGAGATTACTTGCCTGATCAATTTAGGGTTAGTAAAATTCTTCTCACGCCTCTTTCGAATCAATCGCGTTGGGGAAGTTACCTCTCTTTCTTCTCTTTTCTCTTGTTTTCTTTTCCTTTCTGGTCGATCTCTCTCTCCCTCACTGCCGTGTTCTTCTTATCTCTAGGTAACGTGTGTTTTTGTGTTCCCTCAATAGGATTTTACGTGTCTTATATCTGTATTTAACCTACTCTTAATTGCGCTAGGCTTTGGATATATGGGCTTATTATTAACTTACTAACAATGTGGGCCTGATTTAAAACTCTATAATAATTAAAAGTTCTATTATTCATTATAAGGCCCAAATTAAATAAATCCTCAGTCTAATTAAAAATACTCTTTTATTATCTGTAATTTAACAAATTAACTATCTCGAAAAATTATTAATACATTTCCAATTCTCTATTATTATTCCATAAAATACAGAAAAATAAAAATCTTACTGCTTTAGAAAACTTTGCGGCGGAATTAAGTGCTTATAACTCAAATAAAATGACATTCGACGTTTAATGAAGTAAAAAGTCAAACTTTGAAAAAGAATTCAATTGGCATGGGTTCCCTGAGTCACTGCGCCCGACCATCTCCTTCCTTTTTTGCATTCTCATTTGAATAATATTCAACATTCGTGGAATGAGCTAAATAAGCTCAACAAGTAATCGCATGCATGAATGCATGCCTAATGCATTATCTTAACCTTTATAACTTAAAAGACATTACGTTTTCCTTGCTTAAGAACCTTCATTTCATTGCTTAAAACTTTCTTTCGCATAAAACTTTGCCATTCGTTGCATGAAACATTCTTAGGACGTGAGCTCACTTGGTAACACATTGTTCTAATCAGGGTCGCAGTGGGCCTTGTTATTTGGAACCCACGAATATTTTGCCCGAAGGCCTGTTTCCATTCATTTTTCTTGAAGGCCCTTTTCCTTGAATATTAACATTAGCCGCAAGCGGCACATGGTCGGAACGCCGGTCCCCCGCGACTATTTCCCACTCACTCCAGCATCATAGACCAATGTGCACCCATTTCTTTTGAAAAACATTATACTTTATGACTTGACTTTACTTAATATTTGGATGCTCATGAAATGCTATGAACATACATTAACAATGATGCATGAGCCTACGTGATGCAACATATCATTAAGTACGAGAATTAACGTAAACGTATATCATAATAATTAAATCGCGTTAGCTAAAACAACTTGAGAGTAAAACCTCATTCAACTATTTAGGGAAAACCATCCATTCAAATAATTCAGGAAAACCCTTCATTCGGTTAGTTAGAGAAAAACCCTACATTCAATTACTCAAACATATCTAGGGAAAATCTATATATTCAGTTAGTTAAGGGAAAACCTTACATTCAATTATTCAGCATCTTGGGAGAAAAGCCATACGTTCACTTAATTAGGAAAATACTCTACATTCATTTAATTAAGGGAATACCATATATTCAATTACTCAAACCTATTTAGGGAAAAACCCTACATTTATTTAGTCAAGGAAAATCTACATTCAATTAGTTAGAAAAAGTACATTAAGTTAATTTGTGATAACCCTATGTTCAACTAATCATTGAAAATCCTACTTCAATTAATTAGGGATAAACCCTATGCTCAACTAATCAGGGAAACCTTACGTTCAATTAATTAGTGAATTCTAGTAATTTTTCTTGAAGTTGAAAGGCTGACATACGTACTAGATATTATCAGCAAAACAAAGTTCTCTTACATAGTTTAACTATAATTGCAGGTATCAGTTATCTTAAATTGGAACAGATTAATGCACAAGCATTGAGAAGGTGAATATCAACCTAATCATTACTCATTCATAACATTATGACTTGGACTTCATTACTTTAGAAAACTATCAATAGTCATGAGGAAGTATTATTAGAATTAGTTTTCAAATTACATACAGACGCATTATTATTTGAGGGTCAATTGGTATAACATACCGATCGGTTAGTACCAGGCAGAATAAAATTACTGAAAAATGTATAGGTTTATAAGAAGGAACACGTAAATCATATAAACATCTATATCATAAGCAACGAGCCTTTCAATTAGACATAATAATAATGATGAATCTTAAATTCTATATGAAAACTAAGGAGATTACTTGCCTGATCAATTTAGGGTTAGTAAAATTCTTCTCACGCCTCTTTCGAATCAATCGTGTTGGGGAAGTCACCTCTCTTTCTTCTCTTTTCTCTTTTTTTCTTTTCCTTTCT
Organism: Rehmannia glutinosa; assembly: GCA_016081115.2. NCBI lineage: Eukaryota > Viridiplantae > Streptophyta > Magnoliopsida > Lamiales > Orobanchaceae > Rehmannia > Rehmannia glutinosa. Next base: position 434,477 of record JABTTQ020002742.1, on the reverse strand, counting down.
GGTCGATCTCTCTCTCCCTTTCTGCCGTGTTCTTCTTCTCTCTAGTTAACGTGTGTTTTTGTGTTCCCTCAATGGGATTTTACGTGTCTTATATCTGTATTTTAACCTACTCTCAATTTGCTAGGTTTTGGATATATGGGCTTATTATTAACTTACTAACAATGTGGGTCTGATTTAAAACTCTATAATAATTAAAAGTCTTATTATTCATTATAAGGCCCAAATTAAATAAATCCTTGGTCTAATTAAAAATACTCTTTTATTATCTGTAATTTAACAAATTAACTATCTCGAAAAATCATTAATACATTTCCAATTCTCTATTATTATTCCATAAAATAAAATAATAACATAATCCATAAAATTCTTATTAAGGCATAAAAATCTGGGTCGTTACAAAAATTTTTAATTTTTGGTCGCTTCAATAAAATTAGAATACGTTGTTATTACAGCTTAGTGTTTCGTATTCAATCCCTGAGAAATACGGTCTTGTTTGCCATTATCCTATAAACTACGAATTACACTTGCATATTTCACCACTCTCTTCCAAACTATTCATCTTCTATAAGCTCAAGTAGTATTAGGGATAAAAATCATCTTTCAATTTTAAAGATCAAAATATGGCTAACAATAAAAAGTTTAGGATAATGGCTAGCAAAATGTGGCTAACAATAAAAACTTAGGGGAGATGTGGTGAAATATTTAAAGACCAAAATGTAGCTAACAATAAACTATGTTGTACACTTGCAGTATTTTTGTGAATAATGTGATGAATTGTTGATGAGATATTTTTTACTTGTTTGGCATCGATTATATTTTCCAAAAACTTGTTAGACAAAAAATTTGATCTCAATACTGCAAGTGCACAACGTAGTTTATAGGATAATGGCAAGCAAGGTCGCATTCCTCAGGGATTGAATTCGAAACACTTAGGCTATAATAAACAGTAGATTAATACCAATTGATAGCATCCATACTCAACAATTAATACTAACTCCCAACAAATCTGTGAATTGAATGACTCCCCACAAACAGTTATAACCTCCCGACTCTATACTCGTTTATGTCTGAATTCGATTTTCGTCTTTGTTAGAACTCATCTCCTGAATTATGGACTATCGAATATGGCATGCAAATTATTGATCAGATAATAAGCAAGAAAATAAGCACTCAAATTCATAAAATAGAACACATAAATCAATTAAGAAAACAATCAATCAAGATTTAACATGAATCTACAGTTTTGATTATGCCCTAGGATCCGAAAGATTAGCCTAACATGATTGATGATAAATTAATAGACAAATTTGAAATCAATAGTTTGACATCATTTAAGTACAAACAAGACATCTAAACTAAGAAAGAAAACTCCTTCTTGTCAGGATGGATCCTCCTTCTAAGCCTTCGAAACTCTTATGCTTTCGTAGATGTCAAAGGCCTCGTGGTGCTCTTCGGAACCTAACCCTCCTCTCTCAGAAGGCCTTTGATTTGTGTAATACTATGTATTGTAGTGTATTTTCAGATATAATGACTTCTTTTTTTCGTGCAAAGCCTTGGTCCCTTTATATAGGTGCTATGGGAGATCACTTGTAGAGTTCTGACAGGAAAAAGACAATAAAACATGGTCGTGTAATCTTCACACGGGAGCCCATACGGTCCTATGACACCACACGGGCTGACCGTGTGACTTGCTTTTGTCCGTTTTCTTAGTCTTTTCGATCTTCTCTTTGCACTCGTCGATCTTGGCTGAGCCTTCCAACTGATATCTTTCCATTTAAGCTCCGTTTCCTGTAAAAAAAATTACAAGAATATGAAGTATCATGCCCTTCTAAGGAAACCAAGTAAAATACACTAAATATGCGTGCAAATGCATTAATTACATATCAAAATAAGCCCTTAAAAGCACATATATTTTACACATATCAGAAGAGAAAGAGAGATGAAAAAGATCGTAGAAGAAGAAGAAGAAGAAAGAATGAGGAGATAACCAAGACGATAGAAATTAGCTGTGAGCAAATATTTTGTTGTATTTTTACAATTCTTTAAAATACACTCAAATAATGTATGTGTTGAATGATTCATTAATAAAATGATACATTCGTTCAATTATTTTAATTTTAGCACTTTATGATGTAATTAAGTTTTGGCATCATCAAAAAGGGGGAAATTGTTAGGAAATTTATTGTATAGATTTTGATGATGCTTAGAAAATATAGAATTAGAAAGTTAGCACCCCAAATTCTGTATGTTATTTCAACTTGTAATAGTTAGAATATTAGTTGAGTCATCAAACAGCCAAGTTGAAGATGCAGAAGACTTGCTGAAGAATGCAGAGAATATTCAGTTGAGTCGCAACTGAGTAGCCAAGAAGAACTTCAGTCAAGTACAATAGATGTGTCTTTCAAAATACTTACAACAGAGTCATCCAAGAAACAAGGAGAAGACTCAACTTATGGGGTGAAGCAGCTAAAGGACTTAGAGAAAGCTGAACAAGTCTGTTGTGAAGAAAAGTCAAGACTTACCCATTTTGGTAAGAGACATACCTGCAACCTTAAAAGTTGTTTTGCTGAAAGAGTGCAAGTAGAAGGAACCAATAGAACGCTTGTAGAACTCTGGTACACTTCAGACGCCTGTAGGTAGTTAATACAAAGGTTGGGTCAACATCAAGTGCTGCAAGAACAAGACAAGCCAACGAACAAGAAGTGAAGTTTGAATTTGTCTATCTCTTTAACGAACAAATTTCAAACTCTCACTATAAAAGGTTGAGGAATTTTTAGAGAGAAGTACGAATGACACATTAGAGAAATCTGAGCAATCAAACAAACATATGCAATACTCTCTCTCAAGAAAGAAATTCATAATGCTCAGGCATGAAACTCGAAGCAACTTTATCCAATACATTCTTGTGAAAGATAGAAACCATACTTCAAAGTTGAAGAGGAAACCTGTTTTTAAGAGAAAAGGGTTTGTTCTTCCAAGAAGTGAATGAAGTTCAGTGAGGTTCAAGTTCGAACCTATTTCAAACCTTACGGAGGGCTAAGTGATCAAGTCCAAAAAAATTGAAGAGTTGAAGTACTGAGGCAGCTGCCTTGTGAAGAGTTGAGTCCTAGGAGTAAAGCCAGTTGTGTGATCAAGGCTTGCTCGGACTATTTGTACTTTTGTAACAAAGTCAAAGTTGCATTAATAAATTTCTCCTGGAGTAGAAGAAGAGTGGAGTAACCACTATAAATATTTATGTCATTTAATATTCCACACTCCAATTTCTGCAATTTATTTACTTGCATTATATTTGTTATCTAAGTGATAATAACAAAGTTCGAAATAAGTGTTGATAACTTATTTTTTAAAAAGGGTGTAAAGACTTTCACTGTTAAAAAACCAAGAAAGCTGAAATTACAAAAAGCTAACTTCACTCAGCTGAGATACTTTATCAACAGCTCTCTCAGAGTCTATTGATTGTTTAACCCTCATTCTGAAGTCTGACCCAACTGTCTTTTAAGGAACTTAGCTATTTTCTTGTGACCAACTCTGATTTTATTAAAATCAAAAAATTGTTTAAGTCTATTCAACCCTCCTTATGACTTAACTCACATCCCTTGTGACCTACAACGGTGTAGAGAAAACATCTTACCCACAAACCAAATAGGCCAACAAACTAGGAGAGAAGAGAGAATTCAATTAAGAGATTGCTTAAATTCAATCCACTCTCCAATGGCAGCTTCAATTGTAGCTCTTTTTAGTTCCAAACCTTTTGAAACATCAAGGCTTTTCTAGTCTTCGACAACCACCATAAAATATAGTATAGAGTTAGATGCGATCACAATTCTCTAGACTAGAGTTGAGCTTGCAAATGTGTGGTCACCAATCACCAAAAACATTTTGTTTGCCAAGGAGACCATCCCGCTAAAATGGATCAAGTTTCCAAAGAGGAAACCCTATTGCATTTGAAGAAAAGATACTCCAAAAATTCAAGTTATTCACCCAAAGATAGGAACCAATGATACAGATTCAATCATTGTTTGATACTGAAATCATTAGTAGGAAGAATCCCTAATAAGCACTTCCACAAAAAGATTTTCAGTTTTTCCATAACTTTGACTTTCCAAGTGAGTTTCCAGATTCTCTGCAAATTGTGTTGGTATTGCCAGCTGGACTTTTGGTTTTTCTGAGAAAGGTAGTGCTTTAAAAGCAGCGGGTATGCAGATTTGACTAGGGATGGCAATGGGTTGGGTTTAAACCCGGGCCCGTAGTGAACTCGCCCCATTCGGGACCAGTGCCCACCCGATCAGTGGGTAACAGTCTAATTTTTTCAAACCCGGCCGGGTCCAGGGTGAAACGGTCCTTCAATACCCGCCCCGGACCCGCCCCATATAAATTTAATACATTAAAAAATATGATATAATATGTATAACTTAGTAACTGGAGATTAGATCTTTTTCTCTCTTTCACGGAAAATCTCACTTTTCATTTCTCAAAATTAATTGACGACCCTTTATCCTTGTCCAGCAACTTCATCCGGCAACTTGCATATAAAACTAACATTGTAGGGTGAGTTTAGTCAGACAAGTGCGTTTCATATACCATCCTTCTGGAAGTTAGAAAGTGATATGGTTCACAGATTCCATTATGCCTAAATCTTGCTTTTGTGGTTAAGCAAATGTATTAGCAATTCCAATTAAAGTTTATATATGCAATATAGCTATTTGATTTCCTGTATCACTCATGTATGCTTCTCTAGGCTCTTTGTCAGTGTAGAATCATTTTTTGACGGGTTTGATGGGTCCAACCCGCCGGGTCGCGGGTCCAGGGTGGGGCGGGTCTTGATGCGGGGCGGGGTAGGGTGGGTCCCAGGTCTTGAATTTTCTTGGCGGGATGAGTCCCGGGTTTGGCCAAACCCGTCCCAGACCTGCCCCATTGCCATCCCTAGATTTGACAAAGTGACAAATTAATCTGTCAAAGTGTCTGGTAATATTGTCTCTTGAACTAGGTTTGCCCATGGGAATCTTGGGGATGTTGGAGACATCCTCCTGCCAAAATTACTTGTTTAGGATATGTACATTCCAAGTCGTGTTGGGCTCATCAATAAGCTCTCTTACCCAAAATGAAGAAGGATCATGACCATCCATTGGGTTTGAAACAGGAAAGAGTTGGGGATCTAGGGTGAGCTCCAAATATTAATGCTTTTATTATCACCAACTTGAAACTTAAGACATTTTTCAAAAACATGTTTGATTCCAAGCCAGCTACTCTAAAGCCAAGAAGAACTGTATCCAACCTTGAGGATTTTGCTGACAAAAGAGTAGGTTTAGAAATAACCTTCTACGGTTGTTTAGCCATTAAGGCTTCATTGAAGATCATCAAATCATCGAACCCAAGCCCTCTCTGATCTCTAGAGAGAATCAGTTTGTTCCACCCCTTCCAATGCATTTTGTAGTGATTGTTCTCATTTATTCCCTACCAAAAGTTGGTTGCCATTTTACAAATTTCCTTGCGAACCCCCTAGGTAATCTAAAAATAGACATGACAAAGACAGTCAAAGCTTCAGGAACATATTTCCTGCACTCTTCCCAGCTTGTGAGTGAAATCCATTCTTCCAATTATGCAGTTTGTTCTGAGTAGCATTGACAACAAACTTCAAAACTTCCTCCTTGGTCCTACCAATTTCCGTTGGGAGACCAATATATTTGCTGACTTTGTGGAATTGGATGCCTTGGAGAGTAGGCATATGGCATCTTTTGTTTCTTGAGGTGTGTTTTTGCTAAAGAAGATTGATGATTTGGACAAGTTAATTAGTTGATTAGAAAAAAAAAATATTTCAAGAATATTTGGAATGGATTTTGGTGCCTCACTAAACAGCAAAGAATCATCTGCAAAAAGTAAGTGTGTGATGACAGACCCATTCTCATAAAGCTTCGGACCATGGAAGTTACCCTCTTTAAATTCTTGTCTGATAAATGAAGAAAAAACCTCAAAAGACTTGTTGATTTGAGTCGGCTAGAAGACTTGTCAAGGAGTTTCGAAGACTTGCAAACAGAGTAATGAAGATTCAACAAACTCTCAGTTGAGTACCTTGTTCAAAAGGCTCTCGACAGAATAATGCTAGTCAAGTAAAAGCAGAAGACTGGCAGCACAATCGAGTTAGAAGACCATTCTGAAGACTTATATCTTATAAGACTCTAGATTTAGTCACAAGAGGTAAATCACCCGAAGCATGAAATCAACTGGAAATGATCTCTTGCACTGAGTCCAAGAAGGATTCTCATCAATATCATCGAAGTACGATGTTTGACCATAAAAGTGAAAGGTATTTATCGAGGAATAAGAGACTTGACCAATGGAAGAACACTTGCAGACTGCCATGTTTCAGAAACCTGCACAAGCCAAAGAGCTTTGAGTAGAAGTCAGACACAACAACGCAAATACCAGTCTCTGAAATACAAATAGTATCATCCTCCTTTATCAACCCGATAATTCAATTAAGTTTCCTTCTTTGAGAAGTGAAAGCATGGAAAATTTACATTTTTCGCCAAATTCCTTTATTCGTAAGACTCTAGACTTTTTCTTCCAGAAGGCTTATTCTATATCATACAATATATCAAGTCTTCTTGTATGCAAATTCCAAAAAGACCAATTTCTCGAGCTGCCAAAATGTCTGAATTTTCAAGATCAGTTTTGATAGAGTCAATTTGAATGGTTGAGTTAGTTTTGAGAGTTCTACTCCATTTGAGAATTTCATTCGATAGTTACTGGTTTTGGATTACAATTGGAAGAAAGATGAACCCAACACTCAACTTGCCAAGATTTAGTGATAATGTTCTTAAAACCATCCATACAAGTCCATCTTTGATCAATGAAAAACCTTTTCTTGTGCCTTGGGGCCAAAGGGTCATTATTTAGAATAAGGAGTAAGTGGTTAGAGACACTCTTGAATGCATGTTAACCACAACTTGATTAAACTTGAAGTGCCAACTAGGAGAGCAAAAGAACCGATTGAGCCTCTCTTCAACGTAATGTTTCTCATCTACGTTGTTGCCCAAGTGAATTGACCACCATTACATTTAAATTTAGTTATGCCCCGAACAACAAATATCATTAAAGTTCCCTCTCAAAATTCACAAGTCACCCCATTCCCTTTTGGCTTGAGTCAAGAAGCTCCATTGTTGCTTTCTAATGTTATTATCACTGAACAAAACAAGTCTAAACAGAATCTTGATATCCATTTCTAAAAAACTCAATCAAAATGCAAAATTGACAAGTAATGATCAGGGACCTGGTGCTTAGACGAGGTATAGACGGGGTTAGACGAATAATAGATAGGATTGGCGGAGCCTAATCGAACAAAAAACGTAGAACATTAATTGGAGCATATCGCGTAGGCGGGAATTAGGCGGGCTATATGAGGATTTTTAGAAAAAATGCTAACTTTTCATTTTTTTTTTAATTTTGAGAATTTTAATTATATAAATTCGACGATATTGTTTTAGAATTTATTTTTATAATAGATTTAGCATGTTAAAGGCTATGCAAGGGTTCATAAAATCTTAAAAAAAACTAGTCACACATCCTTTATGGACTATGTTTGGTTATATTCTTGCAATTTCGTGGATTATAATTTTGAGAGAATGAAGAGGGGGAATCTTTAGAAAATTGTAATTTTTATAATATATATATAAGAGAACATATAAGTACAAGCTCTTCTCCTCTATGATATCATTGCAAAGTCCTTGGACTGACAATAATATAAATAGCTCAAATTTAATAATAATAAATTTGTTTGATGGTTACTAAATATCATGCGATTTTAAATAAAGTGATTTTACCAATGTACATTGTGTAGAAAACTAAATTAATAATATTCGTCAATCTATTTATATCTTAAAAAAATAAAAAAAATTAAGATATTTTTATCAGATACTTTTGGTTAATAAAATTAACACAATTAACCAAGTTATTCTTTAAACGCCAAAACACACAAAAAAAACCCTCAAATTTATTATTAACGAAGTTGTTTGCTGCTACAGAATATCATGCGATTTTAATTCAAATTACATTGGAACAAAATTAGCTTCTCCTTTTACAAAGACAAAATTGATCATCTGGGTTAAAGCACCAACGATGAACATATTTTGTTTTGAAGTAGTAGATCGAAGCTTAAATTATTAATACGAGTGTATCTAATACAAAAGGCTTATCAGAAAAGTAGTTGTCGGCGGAGACTTTAATTCCAAAAGATATTAAAGATTTTGTCCACTCGAGTATAAGTTTTTCTCTATCTGCAAAGTCCTCCGATTGACAAAGAATATGAGATTAACTGTTAGTCAGTCAACATCAAATTTGATTTCACAGAACTTAAATATTTCTTTGAGTGGATACTCAAAATTGGAGATGGTGAAGTGAGTGTATAAGTTGATAGGAAAAACATTAATTGATATTCCTGATCATATACTGATCCAAAATGCAGAGAATCCTATTACAATTTTTGCTGAAAAGTACTTACCATTCAATTATGAGTAACTTTTACAATCCTTTATTTTTTGAAGACAGAGCAATACTTGCACCAATAAATAATGTTTTGAATTCGATGAATGACTATGTGATGCCTATGATTTCAATAGATGAAGGTATATATATTAGTACTGAAAGTAAGTGCAAAACATTTGAAAATTATGAAAATCAATACGAAATCTACATAGTTGATTTCTTAAACAATATCAAGTCTTCAGGAATTCGAAATAACATCTTGAAATTGTAGGTTGGGGTACCATTGATGCTAATTCGAAACATGGATCAATCTTTAGGATTATGTAATGACACCATATTGGTTTTACAAAGCTCGATGATCATATATTCAAATTATTGTAGCAGAGATTCTTTCTAGAACTAACATTGTGAGTAAATTATTTATTCAACGTATGATATTAACCACTTCATATAGCAAGTTATCAATTAACCCAGAAAAAATAGAGTTTTTATTTGTTGTTTTCTTTTCAATGACTATAAATAAATGTTAAGGTCAAACACTCTCCCATGTTAGTTCATACATGGCAAAATCATTATTCAGTCATAGTCACCTTTATGTGGTAATACAAAGAGTTAAGAATAGAAAACACTTGAAAATTTTTTGTTTGGATAAGGATGATGCATTTGGAAATATAACAAATAATTTAGTTTACAAATAAGTTTTTTAGAATTTAAAGTGAACGATTTGTAAGATACTCTTCTAAAATTTTTGGTATTTTTAATTAGTATTTTGGATCTCCTATAACTATCACGAATAAATTTGCAATATCAAAATTTTGTCTTCTGACGAATTCCTGTGTAACGCACAAAAGTTATTCTAGTGTACTTCTATTTTACAAATTCAACCTATTGGGGGTTATATTTGTAAAACAAAAGGGAAGTTCTAGGATTTTTATAACTTTATAACAAATAAATATTTATAATTAAATTAAATCTCAAAAATAATTTTTATAATTTATCCTTATAAGGATACGTTTAACATTAGTCTCATAATCTGTGTGAGTTGTAATATTCTCCTTGTCGAATAATAATATACCTTACCACAACCATTATCCTTAATTGCCATGGCCCATTGCCCTAATTGTCGGATGCTCCACGTGTTCAATTTGAAAGTCACCCAAATATAGAAATTTTTTTCCCGAGATCCACAACATATTCGAGATTACAAAATTAAATACAAGTACAAAAATAGCAGTTACAAAGTTCTTTATATAAATAAATTATAATTTCAACAGGTAAACTCAAATAACACAAGGCCCTGGCTAGTAAGTAGTAATTACTAATTAATAATGTGAAACTAAGAGAAAATTAATAAATATTTTGCTTAAAACTAGGACATCACACTTTTTCACAATAAAAAATAACAATAAAAATTTAACAATAATAACTTTATGTGTATTCTTTTTATAATCATTCCTCAAATACTCAAATAGTCACTACTCAAATAGAGTGGGATACAAAGTGGAGCTCATTTGATATTGTTCCCACGATATTCAGTTTCCAGCATTTCAATTTGAGTTTTGTATCGCCTTTTTTCTCTTGGAAAAAATGTTGAAAAATAATTTTGTGTTTGGTTTTATGTTCTAATTTTATTGTTTTGACAAATTTAGATTATTATGCTATTTGAGTTGGTTAGTAGTGGATCCATAATGTCTAATGATGTATTTTATTTTAAATTGTAAATGTAAGAATATAATTTGTGCAATGATAAGAACTACATGAGATCCACACATTTTGAATTGTGTTCAATGATTGCGTATTGGGTAATCTAAACTTTGAGAATTGGAGACTTTCTAGTCTAGTAAAAAAAGGTAAAACAATCACAATTTGTATAAAATTAAAAATATAATTTTCAAAGAAAACCAAATGCTCTTTTTAAAACTAAAGCATATTTTAAATATAATTTTACAGTAAAAAAAATGGGAATGTGAAGGCGTGGAAAATAAAATAAAAAATAGAAACATAAAAGACGCAAGACATATATTAGCAAACACGTAAACTAAATCAAATTAAAAATGTATCCTATATACTAAAAGAAAAAATAGGAATGATAATGGGTTGAGTAAGACCCAGACCCGAAGCAGACCTGTCTCATTTGGGACATGTATGAGTCCAATAAATAAGTATGGAACGGGTAATGTGTATTTACTTTTAGACCGGACGGGTATGGGCCGGGTAACGGGTATGACAGGACCCGACCCATATAATTTTTATTTTTATTATTATTTTATATATAGAATTAATATATGGTATTAGTGTTGATCAAGAATTTTTATTAGTGTTTATTTCATAATTCATATAATATTTACAAAATTATATAAATAATATAAGTTTTGAGTGCACTATTTTGAGTAAATATCGTACAAAATTGGCTGAATATATGAGTTGGCGGGTCTAATGGGTCTAATATGTCTTACCCGCAAGACACAAGTATGTGTCGGGACGGATACAGATCTAAGATGAGGTGGGCGGAGTGCGAATGCACGAGTATTGCATTTTTGTTAATCTGGGCGGGTCTCGGGTCTCGGCGGATCCGGCCCGGACTCCAACCCATTGATATCCCTTAGAAAAAACAAAGTCGAGACACATCCATGTCATTAATCTTGGGCGTGTGTCAAACTTCTCATCTTCTCAAATCCATGCGTATTCACATTTATTTATGTGACAATCATATGTACAAAATTAAAAGATTAATAAATTTAATCAAGTTTCTAAAAGATAAAATATAATTCCAAAAATAAAATATTTTGCTCACAATTAGTTTGGAAAAGTCGATGCTGATCAATTATATCCGAATTTTTATTATTGAGAAATACTCTATTAGTTCAGAATATATATTTTTAAATTAAAATATAACAAATTTGAGATATAACAAATAATTCAAAAATTAACAATTCTATCTACACTATTTATTAAATTTTTGAGACTAAAATTTTATCTTTAGATAAATCCCTTACACGGGAGTAAATAAGTAAATGATTTAAAATAACACATATTTTAATTTTTTTCAGAAACTACACAAAATCGACCCCCTATATTTCTGGACTTTCACCGCTATAAAATAACTTCAATGGCTTAACTCATTACGCAATTCCATCAAACCACCTAGATAGCATCGCCATTTTCATACACCATGGCTTCTCTCCCGAACCCACCTCTTAATTTCACGATTCGATCCGTATTTTTCATTGTAATTCTTTGGATTGGGTTGTTTTGCATTGCAGAAATCAATGCTGGTGGGGATGTAGGAGAAGTTTTAGGGAAAGGAGGGAGTAAACAGAGAGAATTCGACTACTTCAAGCTCTCCCTCCAATGGCCGGGTACCTATTGCCGCAGAACTCGCCGTTGTTGTTCCTCAAATGGCTGCTGTCGAGGGTACTTTCAGTATTCTTTCTATTTCGCTGAAAATTTTGCATTCCTATGTTATTTTTGTTCGTCTGAAGTCTCCTAGACCAAATAATTTTTGTTTTGCTTATTTTGGAAAGATTAAAGTAATTATATCTGTTGAAATTGATTCGTGTAGATAGATTTAGCTGAAGTTATTCTTATGTTTTTTCCTTTTTGGAGGTCGGGGTTTGTAGAAGAATTTCGGAGTACTACGATTTTTTTTTTTTATTTGCAATACTAGTACCTTGTTATCTATCTGCATTCTTTAATTAGTGTAGGATAGATTATTAAGAAGTGAAGGATAGCTGATTTATTATTTAGTAAGTTGATTATCGATCTTATAATAGTAAAGATGGATTATCAAGTTCTGGAGCTAGCAAGCAGCAAGGTTAGCTGAACTGGTCACCCATAAACATATCAGTGTATGAATTATGATCAGAGAGAAAATCCACTTTGCTTCCTCAAATTTAATTGTTTCTTCCCTACTTATAATTGTATATCTAAACCCCATGTAGGTTTTATTTTGATTTGCTATGCTACAGTTAATGTTATGGATCCACCAAAGTAAATACCAACCTGGTCGCTGATAGTTTGTTTCACGTGAATCGAGGGAAAAATGTGGCTCTTTTGGAGGCTGTAAATAATTGCCAGAAGAAAGATGAGGTTTTAAAATAGCAAAAGGCCAATCAAATAGGAGTAGAAACTTTTTTTGCGGTTAAGTGAGATAATTTATGTTCCCAGGAAACTTCCAAAAAACAACTAAAATTCAGGGGGCCAAGTGTAATTTTCCATATGATCAATGCTAGGGCGGAGCTAGACATTTAACTTTTTTTTTTGGGGGTGCTAAATCAATAGAAAATAAATATTGAAAATACAAAAAGTTTAAATTTAAATATAAAATGTATATAGAATAAGGGAGATTTTGAAAAGTTTGGGGGGCTAAAGTCCCCTCATCATCCTACAAGGCTCCACCCTATTCAATGCACTTCAACAAAATCTTGTGCGCGATACTTCCACAAAATCTTGTGCGCGATACTTCCACAAATTCAAGAGAAATCCTAATGTTCGTTACTTTTGATGAAAATGTGAATTTCCTTTTTATAGATAGAAGATATGATGCAATCTCTTCGACTCATTATGGGCTCATGGAACATTCTTTAGGTGTGCCGTGTGTGTATTCCAGATGGTTTTTCTCTGCTCTTTTTTAATCTTTGTTTCATGTTTTCTCTTGGTTATGTCGAACTACAAGTATTCTGTGATGTAGTTGTTGAGATTTCTACACTCAAGACATGACGAGACCCGTATATTATCGCATGCTTTAAGTTTGGTTGTGCAAACACCAGAGCTATTTTGATGTTAACATCAGCAAAATTATTGTATTTCTCGTAGCCAGTGCTCAATTATGATTTATGACTGTGACGTCTTGTCTTGGAAATAAAGAAACTGGAGTAATTAAAAGAGTTCATTTTAAAGCACTTGAGTTTTCCTGTGTTGCTCCATGGAGTTGTACATGATGTCATTTGCGTCGTGAATATTATCTGCTGTTGAAATGTCAAACTACATGTTAAAGATTACTAAGAAGTCAAAGACAGGAATTGTTTGGAGAAGAAATCTTGTTTAAGCTTATCCCTACTTGCCTAGTTGTGGTTTATTTCTTCCTGCTGTTATAAGCTTTTCTTAGTGTTCTTCTTTTTACTCTGGAAAAGTGCATAAGAATATCAAGGAAACTTATTTTTGGTTTTGTTTGTTTCTCCAGCTCGAATGGGCCAACAGGATTTACAATCCGTAAGTCTACTTCTCTACATTCTTTAAATTAAAATGAGGGTAGTGGTATGAATTTTGTGGTAATACGAAATTTAAATTATGTGCAGCCAAATAAAATAGAATGATGTACCTCTGAAAAGATGCAGATAAAACTAATGTTCAAATGATATTTTTTTTCACTCTTCTAACGTAATTTTCAATGTCCATGTCATATCTGTTTCTTTGCAGATGGACTTTGGCCAGATTATAATGACGGGACTTGGCCTGCATGCTGCACGGGGAAAAGATTTGATGTTAAAGAGGTATAGTTTTTGTAGGTCCTTTAGTCTAGTTTATACTGAAGGAGATGCTTTAGATTTTAGAACATATGTGCATATTCCCTTGCCTATATCGTAGTAAGTTGTTGGTGCCCTTCGAATATGCACTTAGTATCTTATATATTGAGTTTCATTTATCACTTGGTCTGGATCCCTTTTGGTAGAGAGAAGAAGCTATACATGGGTGGCAGTATGAAGATTTTTGAGCAAAATCAAAGCTAAAGACTATCATTAGTTCCTTACCCAGCATACCCTTGATATGTTTAATATGCCAAGTAGGATGATGCCCATAGAAGCTTATACTGGCTTTAGAGGAAACAAAAATAAAATCACCAATTTAGCAGTTGCAAATGAATTGTCTATGTAAATTCATGATCATCAGTTACCAAGACAAGATCCTGGGAAAGAAGTTTCTTCCTGTTTAAGCACATTAGTGTAGAGTGACATGGATGGATAATCAGCAAGGTATCATGAAGCTAGGGCTTGTATGGTCCCATTTACAGAGGGAGTTTTCAGTTTTGCTGCTTTCGTTGAGATTTAAGTTGTGTGCTGGTTTCATGTGAAATCTCAAAGTATGTTTGGATGAATAATGAAAATGATATCTTTTATAGGTTTGGAAATGAGATTGTGTTTGGTTCAGTGGTTTAAAGGACTTCTCAACACAAAACTGCGTGATGAGAATGATTGAATGAAATTATGTTTGTGTTTTATAGTATTATTTTCAAAATTTTATGCATGTAATAATTTGTGAAGATAGTGACAGAGTCTATTTGAATATTATTAGATATGCTAATTTATTGTATGATGATTCGAAAGGTGTTGGGTCCCTTATAATGATATAGTTTGAAATTAGTAATATATTAAGTAGATACAACTGGTAAAGGTGGTTCCAACTAGAATAATTTGAACGACAGGTGTAGTGATTGAGAAGTGATAAAATTAAGTTATGGGTTAGGAAGTTAAACTTATAGTTTTGAGATTGGAAAATGATAAGGTAAAAGGAACGTTTCTATTGAAAATAGATCAAACAAACATGAGTTCAAATTGTGAATTTGCATAAAATGAAAAAATGGCTTTTGAAAATGGGGCCATACAAGGATTTTGGTTTTTTGGTTGTAATATATGATGCAGATCTATCATTCTCTCCTGTCCTAGAGCTGTGCGTTTTCTGTCCTTCATTTTCTGAAGGTTTTTGTCCCTGATGGACGAGACTATTTATCTAATTCCTTATATATATTTTTATCAATCATATGCGATTCTCTGACTTAGAAGATATACTTTCTAACATGAATGCGTTTACTTGTCCTAGGCAGTAAGCACACCCCTTTTTCATTCTTATAGTTCTGAAAACTGCAGCTTTCAACATTGCTTGGTGCATTGAATGAGTACTGGCCATCTTTAAGCTGTGGTTCTTCATCGAACTGCCATGGTGGAAAAGGATTATTTTGGGAACATGAGGTTGTTAATCAAAACTCTGCTTTACTTCAGAAGTTGTGATGATTTTACAAGGAACTAATAGTTTTTCCTTTGTTTCTGTCATGTTTGGATTGCGAAATGTCTGGAAAAAGTGGGGTAAGCATCATCCTGAAGTGTTAATACTCCTTTGGTTTTATCGTTTTATTTGTGATATGATGAATAGAACTTGTCATATGCATATTTGATTTCAATGGAAGCTGAGTTGCTGCATACACTTAAGCATGCTGAAAGTGATCTTAATCCATGACACGCGCATCAATTTTTTGTTGTGAATTTATTGTTAGTCATTTTGGTTGCTTTTGCTGTTCTGACCGGGGATGCACTCAGCTCCCTGCATGATTCTTATGATGCTAACAAAATATGATTGATCTTTCAACCACTGTCCTTTCTCTTCCAGCAACTTATTGCAAAAGCCTTTAAGCCCATGGAAGCAAACAAGAAATAAAGAGAGACTAAATTATTGTATATTCATGTTGCAGATTAGCATGCTTTACACTCGTGTGCATGTGCATGTCTCTCTGTCTAGGAGGTGGAATACATCTAAAGCAGCACAATCATCATACCCAGACCTAGGTCTTTTTTTTTTGGGGTTGCTGGAGATGTCAGTGCATGGATACTTGAAAAAGTTCATGAATTGATGTACTTAATATGGTTCGTCTGTCCACTAATAAGTGGAATGTTAAGACTTAGAACTGGGTAATATGGTCCTACTTCCTAGGAACTAATCCAAGTCTAATTTTCTTCCCACCATCAAGCACTAGCGCACAAAGTGTGATGTAGCTTGATTTTGGCTGTTCAGCACTTGAGGTTTGAAATCTTTAGCAGTGAATTGAAATAGACATGTGTTGGACAGGTCTGTTGACTGCTAGTATTTTATTTTAGACAACAAAAGTTTGTGTTCGAATTAAAGTACTTTGGTTATTTGAATGCAAATTTTAATTATAGGCTTTATCTTATAAAATATGTTCTTTTATTAAGCTATTTGTACTGTTTATTGAAATACTGGTAGAAAAAAATTGTGTTGAAGAATAACTTCTCTTCTTGATTTCCTTGTTCTGCAGAAAAACATGGAACTTGTTCCTCTTCAGTTACAGGAGATGAATACACATACTTCTTGACTGCACTTAATGTTTACTTCAAATATAACGTCACAGTAAGATGGCTATATCCATTAAACTTTCCTATTTGTTCATTAAATATGTTGTAGTTCCTAGTGCAGGCTTGTTATGTATGATCATGAGTATCTTAATCTGTTGCATTGGTCACTCGAATCTGCAGGAAGGCTATAATTAAGTAGTAAATTACCTGGTAAACTTAAAAAGCTCAACTTTTGATATGAACAAGGCTTCGCAGTCACTATCTATTGTGTTATCAAATTGCCTAGATTCGCTGGGAGGGGTTATGAGCAATCTTTTATTGAAAATATGGTCTCCAAGTGCCCATCACAGTGTATTTGTTGTTTCCAACAGAACTCAGCTTTGACATTGATGATAATCTAGTTAAAGGAATTAAAGTGTAGCATGTGCCAAAAACTGGAGAGGCCCACTCCATAGATTTCACTTTGTTTGCCTCCCCCCTTCTCTCCTCAACCCCCCCCCCCCCTCCCCAAAAAAAAAAAACAAGAAAAAAACCCAAAAAAAAAAAGAAATAATACAGTAGCCATTTCAAAGACGGATGTAGTCCGTTCCATCATTTCCAGCTTTCTTGGTCGGCCCTCTGCCCTCCTCTCATATCCTTTTTATTAGCTCCAACATTAGATAAGGTTTTTTTTTTTAATTTTAACTCAGGTCCCAGTCAATATGCCATACATCATACTTGGAGTATTGAAATTAGATAAAATGTATGCTATAGATAAACAAACAAACAACATTTTTTTTTGTTGTTGTTGTATACTATAGATGTGAATATCGAGAAAGGTCTGTGAAACTGATCATCTTTGCCTTTACTGTGGGCCAGTATCTATCAGCGACATGGAGCAAGGCATACTGGATCTGAGACATGAACTGGACATAATTAGCAAAATGTGTTTTTTGCCATGATTGTTAGGCTGAGTTACGCTCCTATGACCCCTAGTGGCTTGTAGTAATCAATATAGGGGAGGGGTACTAAATGCCTTACTGCGATGCAAAATTTAATGCAAAATTATCCCCGCAGGACAGAAGCCGATATAACTTGAGAATAACTCTTGTAACTGTGATTAATGCCACCACAGCTTAGATAATTTTTCTCTTTCCTGGCTGTATTATTCTTTTAATACTTTAGCTAAGACTGAGATCAGAAGTTTTCCATTTAATTAGTGTCATAGTGGTACTTTTACCCATTCGTTTATACATTTATTACATCATGCAGGAAGTTCTGAGAGAAGCTGGATATGTAGCATCTAATTCTGAAAAATATCCTCTAGGAGGCATTATTTCAGCCATTCAAAATGCTTTCCATGCAACTCCTGAACTGGAATGCTCAGGTGATGCTTTGCAGGAACTTCACTTGTGCTTCTATAAGGATTTTAAGGTTAGACCCTGCCACCTTTTTTCTCTCTCTTTTCTTTTTTTTTTACTTTTTAAACTTCTATTTCCTCTTTGACTTGATTTTAAGACTTTTTGCTGATTGTGATTACTTCGTCTTTATATTCTTTGATTGCTTTTTGGGGGGCGAGCAACCCAAATAAGTTTTTGTTTATCTGAATTAAGAGCTCTACCTTTTTTCTTTCTTTTCTATTTTTTTAATTCCCCTCTCCTTTTAAACTTCTATTCACTCTTTGACTTGATTTTAAGACTTTACTTCTGATTATGATGGCTTTTATGGAAAATGGTGTACGTTGCAGGACTTTGTATTAATATTTGTAGATTGAAGAATTGCCTGATTTCTTTTTTATCATTTATGCTTCTATAACACCACTATCTACTTTCTGCTTGTTTCTCCTTAAGAGTAATTTATACCATGTTCTGAAAACGAGATGTTTTTGCAGCCTCGGGATTGCGCAGGTGAATCCAGCACTGGAAAAGGCATGGTTACTTCAAAAAAGTCATGCCCCAAATACGTTAGCTTGCCAGAATATGTCTCATTGAGTGAGTTAATTTAATTTTCTCCATGCCGTAAGTAGTTGCTGTATGGACACAATCCGAGTTAATAGTCTCTCTGAAAATTGAATACATATTTAGTCTCTCAAAAGTTCCCTTTCACTTGGGATCAGTATTCAGTATCATTTTTCCTACAAGCTTAATATTTACAATGACATGATAAGGCCATCTCCAACCCTACGCCATCCCCACGGACCCCACCCTTTTTACGCTAATTTGAACCACAAACCATCCCCCAACGCTTGCGCCATCCGCTGTTCTATTTTGGAGCTGCTTCAGTGTTGCGCCACAATTGGGCAACACTGTAGCTGCACTGTACCCGTTCCTTATTATTATTACGGATAAAAGTTGTTTTAGTTAAAAATTTAACAAAATTTTATTTTATCCTAACTGTATATTTTTCATAGAATTATTTATATTTATGTAAATATTTTTAATAAAACTAATAATTATTTATATTTATAATGTATTTTACTTCTCTATTAAAATCTTATTTAGTTTTTTAATGCATATTATTTTAAATAATATATATTAGATATATTAATAAAATATATTCTTTATATAACTATATATGTATTTATGATACTATGTTAATAAATATTTGTTTTTTCAATAAACTAGTTTTAATATCTGGAATGCTAAGAAATATTATTTTTAGTGCAAAATTTGAAGTATCAGGTGGAGATGGATTTTAAGTGTGGTGCAAAAATTGCACGATTTTAGTGCAAAAGCTGCGCTAAAATAGAATTTAGGGTTGGAGATGGCCTAAGTGATGAATGCTAAAAAAAAAAGACTCAATTCCCATCGCCACTCGAAATTCATGGTCTTTCATCTTGACTATGAGTTTGAGGTTGGAATGATATGGGACAAATTATTGTAAGCTTGTTGAGTTGTTTGCAGTCACCTTGTCTCATGAAATAAATCATCTATGCCCTTATCTCTGATTGCATTCACTTTAGACTGCACCTTTTAATTTATACCTTTTAAGCACCATTTATGCCTGAAACAACTTAATTTTCTGATTGCAGAACTTGGAAATTACAAAAGTGAAGTTTCAGAATCTACTTTACAATCATCTATTTGAATGATTCGTCCGACAGCAGACCCAAGTCTGCGGTGCTGTACTTTTTAGCTAATAATGCTAGGACATTCATCGGCACTAGTTGGAACATGTAGATATGTTTGAATTATATTGATAGTTGTAAATTATGATGCCGCATATTATCTTTTACTGATATTTGATTTTCTTGGTCATCAAAACCATTCGTATTTTCCTGCAATTGTTGGCCAGAAAGAAGCATGTCGTTCAAGAGTCCTTTTAATGTCGCAAGTGCAGCAAACAACTCTTGCTACATAGCCGCTCGTTTCTCTCTTAGAATAGACTCAAATGCTTTATGTTGAGTGAAATTTACATCGTATGGACAAGTGTGTATGAATATGGATTAGTATTTCTTCAGGTCGAGGATACTCATGTTCGGAAGTTGAACGTATGCTGATGAACGTGAAAAGAAAAAAATGAATGTATGAAAATTATATTGCATTTGTTTGGACAATGTAAGTTATTAATAGACGCTGGAACATCAATAGTTTAATACTCGATTAATTAATAATTCTGCCTAAATAATATTTTTGTTGGTTCCGACTCGAGGACAACATACTAAATTAATAATTCGCCATATTTACAAGCTAATATATATACGGGAATTCATATAGGCCAATGCAATATATAAATTAACAATTCTTTAATGAGTCGAGTCTCCTGTCAGACGGTGATGGATCTAATCCGTTAGATGGAGCTCCAACCATCGACCCGATCCAAAACCCAAAGCAAAGAGACTAAAGAGTAAAAAACAATTGACGCTCTGAAAGACTAAAGACGAATTCTAAGGCAACTACCTCGTCTTCTGCATTTTTTACCTCATTGCGCTTTCTACTATTGGCAAAGCCCCGTCATCTATTTCCACGAAAAGTCTTAATACCCACCTTTCTCCTTCACTTTCTCCGACTTCGATTGTGCATGTGTGTTTTGAGATAGATTAGATATCATTGAGTATATATTGTAGTTTGGTGGAAGATTCTCATTTAGGGATGAGTTTGTTGTTAATTGTTTTTCTAGTTATTGATGGGAATATGGGCAATATAAGATAATTTCCGGCAAGTAGTCTCAGATATGCATACTTTTGTGAGCTTGAGGAAATGGCAGGGGAGTGAGAACAATGAAACAAAACTATTCCCTTATCGGAGATTGTTTGTAAGACGATGTATGGAGGGTTTGTGCTTTTTGCAAACCCATCACCGATTTTACTTTGGCAACAACCATCACAGATGTGGCCAATGATGATGAAGAACCCTCTCACGGAATGTTGATGAAGTTTAGAAGATTACTAATACTTTTTAGGGAGACTACTAATACTTGTTTGGAGCTAATACTTTTATGTAGAAAAACTAATATGTTTTAGGGGGACAACATAAATATTTTCCAGGTGGCAACTAATACTATTGGGGGATCGAACTAATACTTTTATGGAGAAATACTAATACATTTTATAAGAAAAATTAATACTTTGCAAGAGCACTACTAAAATACTCTACAGGAACTACTAATACTTTTTCGAGAAACTGCTAATACTTTTCCGAGGGACAGCTAATACATTTCGGGAGAAAAAGTTAATTATATTCAAGAAAACTACTAAAATACTCTCCAATGAACTACTAATACTTTTTCGAGAAACTATTAATATTTTTTTAAACGACTGCTAATACATTCGGGAGTATATTCAGGAGAAATACTAAAATACTCTCCAGGGTACTAATACCTTTCAGAAGAACTGCTAATACTTTTTAGAAGGACGACTAATACTTTTCGAAGAATCATATTATCTAGGTGGTCCCCGAAAACTACTAAAACACCACTTTGCTAATATTACGGAAATGTCACTGTCGGTTTTTTGGATCCGTCTAATAGTTTTTGGCCCGTTAGACCGTCTGACAGGAGTTTTTGTATTCTTTAATATATAGTACATTTAGTTTTATCTATGAAGACTTCACAAAAAAATGACTCAATTGTTATTTATTCTTTGTTGAAATTGAGTCATCTTGAATTTCATTTCAGACTTTTGTTAAGGTAGTAAGAAGTAAAAAAATTTAGTGTGTTTTCCTTGTAGCTAGAGATGTTAAAAGGGCCATAGCCCGTTGGCCCGGACCGTTTAAATCAGAAAAAAAAAGAGGGTTAGGGCCGAATTATTTTGTCCCGTTTAAATCAGGGCCTTTTTGGCCAAGATCGTTTAAACCGAAGCCCGTTAGGGCTAGCCCGAAGGTTAACCGACTAGCCCGTTAGCCCACTATTTTTATTTTTTAAAAGATAAATATAATTCTAATATTTTATATCTATTTTTATTACCTATTATTACTAGTAAATTTATTTTCTAAATTCACATCTCCCTCATCTTTAAGTTTAACTTTATTAAACAAGCTATAAATTCTTTTTTATTTGTCTTATTTATTACTTAATTTAGTTTTCCATATTTATTCTAAATAAGAAAATGTCACATAGTCTTATTAGATTATTTAGGATATAAATTTTATTTCTAAATGGTGTTAAATCCAATTTTATAATTTTGTTAATGCAACGTAATTATAAACATGCATGACTGTTTTTAAGATTAACTTTAAATGTTAAACTTAAATGTTATATATGATCAAGTTTGAAATTTTAAATTTATATAAATATTTTTTAATTTTTTGACTATAGCCCGATAGTGGACCGTTTAGCCCGAAGCCCGCTAGGGTTAGGGCTAGATTCCAATATTGCCAGCCCGTTTAGCCCGAAGATCGTTTAGCCCGAAGACCGTTTAGCCCGAAGACCGTTTAGCCCGAAGCCCACTAGGGCTGGCCCTATAAGGCTAGGGCCAGCCCGTTTAACATCTCTACTTGTAGCTCAACAAAATCTTATTCGATAGGGATTCGATTTGGGTTGAGTTTGGGTTCACAGGTTTGTGGGTCAAGCCAACCCGGACCCGAACTATTTATTTACAGGTAACCCGGACCCGACCCACTTAACCTGTCTAATAAAATTATTTTTATTTACATTTAATAATTTTAACTAAATAAATTTATTTATTTTTGAAATCAATCACTATGACACACTTTTCAATCAATAAAAAATATCACAATTCATAATATTCAAAAAGAAATAATATACTTACATAAATAATATAACATACTAATCATATTTTGAGGGCAAAATACAAAAAGGCATGCAAAATAATAACTAAGGAGATTTTAGCATTTAAGTTTTAAAGACATGTTTTGTTTTTTTACCACTAATTATTTACTTATTTTTTTAAATTCACAAACGGGTTAAAATAGATTGACCCGAACCCGACCGATGTAATTGGCTGGTTATTCGGGTTCGACCCAATTTTGACTCGGACCTATATCCATTAAATTTGTGTTAGGTTCGTGTTGGGTTTGCGCTCGGACCCAAAATTAATACCCTTATTATTCAGTGTCATTTGTTGTTGAGCTTTCTTTTGAGAAGGGGGTTCCACAGTATGATCGGACATTTCTCCCAAAAGTAGACCCAAGGAGAAAATCTCCATTGTGTGGATGAGAATACCTTTAAACTTCCAAACTTCTCTCTCTCTCTCTCTCTCTCTCTCTCTCGTATATATATGCACACACACATACACATATAATAAAGTTTTAATGATAATTGTTTTTTAAAACTATTACAGTTAAACATCTATAAATTAATAGCATTGAGACTACCAAAATCTAATAATTTTGCATATTAAATAATCGATATATTAATACTCTATTAATTTGTAGAATTATAGCTAGTAGAGGAGTTGTTTTGCTTGTGGATAATTACCTTGCTCGTCCAAACCTATTGAGGAGTTGCAAAATATTGAATTATTTTTCTTACCACCAAATAAAACATTAAAAGATTCAATCTCTTAACGAGATTATTACACAAACTTTTATAGAAGTTTTTTGGAGGGTTATTATGATGTAGGAGAACCAAATATAGATAAGATGAATGTTTTAGATGCAATGAATTTGTCATTGTTGTTTCTACTATAATGTTCACGAAAATACAATTTTAAACAGCTTTTGTCATTGTAAACATTCGTCAGCGATAATATGATTCATAGAATTTAGATGAATTGTCAGATGGTGAAGGCACTCGATCAAGAACTGCGAAATCTAATCATAGAGTTAGATTATCATAATAGAATATAGGGCAGATCTCTTGTGAGACTGTCTCACAGATCTAAATCCGTGAGACAGATCCTCACATGGCCCCGTACTCCTTTCTCTCTCCAGCTGGACCCTTCCTCCTCCTCCTCTCTCTCTCTCCTGGTCATTCTTTATTTCTCTTTCCTCTTATTGGTCCCCCCACTCTATCTCCTCACATCTTCTCTCATGATCCCCCATCTCTCCTCACATCTCACTCCTCTCGTGTTCCCCTCACTCTCCTCACATCCACCCCCCCTCTCTCTCTCTCTCTCTCTCTCTCTCTCTCTCTCTCCCTCACCCACCCCCACGTTTTTCTCTCTACACACATGAAACAAAAAAAAAGAAAAAGAAAATAAAGTGTTGGGCTTTGGTCCAGCATCCTGCCTGCAATGGGCTTTAAAAGAGGCGCAAGGCGCGGCCCACGATTCGAACTCGTGAGCGCTGGATTGCATAGTTAAAGGATAGCTTAAAAGATATGATTTGGACTACCTATACCAACAGATGCATCTTCTTTTCTCGTGCCCATTACATAGAAACTCCGGGTTAAGCGTCTTGGCCCGGAGTAGACATGGGATGGGTGACCCCCTGGGAAGTTTTCCGAGTGCGCGTGAGTGAGGACAAAGCGCGCTAGAAAAGACTCATGTTGGTTTGTGGGGACGATCATCAATCCGAGTAGCGCTAGAGGTCCAACAACCGGTATCGAGAAGGTTCGAGTTCGAATTCCCTTGGAAGCACGCTGCGATGGAGGTTGCCGGGAGCGGTGGAACGAGATCTTTGGCGCTTGTGAGGTAAACGGACCAATCAATGGTAGGTTGCCATGTGACCGAAATTAAGGTAAAACGGATTTGAATCGAAGGTGTAGGTTTAGGTGGACCAGAATTGAAGGATAGGTTGCCAGGTGGCGGAAACAGATCAAATCGAAGGTATAGGTTCTTTGGGTTGACCGGAATCGAAGGGTAGGTTGCCAGTGTGGCGGAACTCGGGTAAAATAGACGAATCAAGGTGTAGGTTCTTTGGTGGACAAATCGGAAGGGTAAGTTGTCGGTGGTTGGCCGAGGTAAATGTTCGAATCAAGAAGGTGTAGGTTCTTTGGGTGGCGGGCGAGAGGTCGGGCGTGACGCGACGCTGAACTAAAAGTTGGCGTTAGAATCGGCGGAAGTTCGGCGGGCGTGAGGGTTGCCAAGCACTAGAGCCGAGATCTTTGGCAGTCTTTGGGGGGGGGATTGTTGGGCTTTGTCCAAAGATCCGCCTGCAATGGGCTTTAAAAGAGCGCAAGGCGCGGCCCGCGATTCGAACTCGTGAGCGCTGGATTGCATAGTTAAAGGATAGCTTAAAGGATATGATTTGGACTACCTATACCAACAGATCATCTTCTTTTCTCGTGCCCATTACATAGAAACTCCAAGGTTAAGCGTGCTTGGCCTGGAGTAGACATGGGATGGGTGACCCCCTGGGAAGTTTTCCAGGGTGCGCGTGAGTGAGGACAAAGCGCGCTAGAAAAGACTCATGTTGGTTTGTGGGGACAATCATCAATCCGAGTAGCGCTAGAGGTCCAACATAAAGTATCACTTGTTATGAAAAAAGTGTCACATTAGACTCCAAAAATATTATTTTTTTATTAAGGTTGTCAATTTGGGTTAGGTCCGGGTTCGTGGATTCGCGAGTCAGAATCAGCCAACCTGGACCCGACCTATTTAATTTTTCATGTCAGAACCTTGAACTCGAACCCAACCTATTTATTTCACAGGTAACCCGGACCCGACCCGTTTAACCAGTATAATAAAATTATTTTTATTTATATTTAATAATTTCAACTAAATAAATTTATTTTTCTTAAAATCAATCACTATAACACACTATCCAATCAATAAAAAATATCGCAATTCACAACATTAAAAAAATTAATATAATTACATAAGAAACATAACATATTTATCATATTTTGAGGCCAACATACAAAATAATAACAAAATACATAATTAAGAAGGTTTTAAAATTTAAGTTTTAAGAACATGTCTTGTGTTTTGTTTTTTCTTATAATTAATTATTTACTTAATTTTTTTGAAACTCACAAAACGGGTTAAATAGGTTAAAATGAGTCATTACAGGTTGACCCATACCGACATGTTTAATTGACGGGTTATTTGAGTTCGGCCCGATTTCGACCCGACCCATGAAGTCTGTACACATACCCATTAATTCCGTGTTAGGTTCATATCGGGTTTATGCGTCGGGTCTGAAATTGACACCCTTACTTTTTATTAAAATAAAGTATCGCTTCTTATGAAAAAAGTATCACTTATTAAATAAAATATCACTTCAAGGATCACTTATTATGAAAAAGATATCACTTTTTATTACAATAAAGTATCACTTCATGGGAAAAATATCACTTCTTATTAAAACGAATATTACTTTTACTTAAAAAACAATATCATTTCTTGTTTAAAAAGTATCATTTTTATTTAAAAAGTATCACATATTATTAAAATAAATATCACTTCTTATTAAAGAAAAAGTATTATTTTTTATTAAAACTGTATCAATTCTTCTTTAAAAATTATCACTTCTTATTGAAACAAATATCACTTCTTATTAAAGAAAAAATATCACTTTTTATTAAAAAAAGTATCAATTCTTATTTAAAAAACACCACTTCTTATCAAAACATATATCACTTTTTATTAAAAAGATATTATCACTTTTTGTTAAAATTATAAATTCTACTCTGAAAAGTATATGTTTTTTAAGTATCATTTCTTTAGGTATTTTCTTCCTGTGAGGAGATAGAGAGAATGGACATGTGGGATGTGAGGAGAGAGAAAGAGAGAGAGAAGGGGACCACATGAGTATATATATATATAGAGAGAGAGATGAGGGAATTGTGTGCGTGTGTGTATATATATATATATATATATATATATATATATATATATATATGTAGGTGGGACCGTATATAGACGAACAAGAGGGGGGCATGTGTATAGAAACAGAGGTGCACGGGTTTTGGATTTGGCAATGGGGCTCCATCTCATGCATTTAGATCCATGAGACAGTCTCATACAAGTTTTTGCCTAGAATGTATGTCCCCCTAAAGAAACTAAAACAACTAAAATAATATTGACGAACGGGCAGATAATCAGACGTTATGCAAATTGTGAAGTTGAAGATGATATCCATCCTGAGAGTTGTCTAGAAAGCTTTGCAGTAAGTTATATTCCCCTCATCGTAATGATCTGCCTTAGCATAAAATTTGTCTAAGTGTTTACTTGGGATCTCCAGTTCCATTATATTACACGAGATTTGAAGTTTTTACTCCTAGGGGAGTGGTGATGGCTATAACTGGACTAAATGGGCTCCTGCTTTGGAGCACTAGGGCTCTAGAATGCACTTGGCCCTCCTGGGTAGCCTTAAACTCTTTGATTGGGATATAGTCGGAAGTGTGTGATTGCCTTGGTTAAATTCTTATATTAGTTTTCTTTTCCAAGACTTCAAAAGTCTGGGATGTTAATCTTTAGCTTCAACTTGTGCTCCTGGAGTCTCGTTCACTCCTTTTCTAATTCTAGGTTAGGATATCATATGGGTGGCGGAACCTAAGGAGGTACTTCTATAGCTTGTGTAGTAGTGTATTATTTTTTGATGTTCTTTGTTGCCTCCTCCAGTGAAGCTATCCCCTCTCTTTATGATACTCATTCAATTAGAGGATGGGGGTTATTAGCAGGTCTCCGTGGAGGTTATATCCTCTTATTTTTGGTCGCTCGTATTTGATTCTCCTGCTCATGAGTTAGTATCTGACTCTAGAACTGATCTACATCCTCAGTGCTGAAGCATTGCTCCCACAGATGACCCAAAATGATGTTGCTGAAATTTGCTCACTCTTAATTAAGTACTGGATGGATTTCCAAAATCATGAGAAGTCCAATAAGGTCTTGTGAAGTATAGGTAAGTCCTAAAGGGTCCTCTGAGTAGTAAAATTCATGGGAATAAGCCTGCAACACGAACAAACAATTAGAAGGGCCCTAGAATTGTTGTGGGAAAGCCCCCCTGATGCTTAAGTCAGCAATGGTTATGAATATAGTTCAAAGCACATAGCAATTAACAATTTAATTGACATTACTTACAAATGAATGGAGATGGACTATGTATACTCGGGATATTGGGCCTTATGGCCCTTGTTTAGTAGATGGGGATCGTGGGTCATTTGACCTCATGTGCTTTACTTAGTAGATCGGGCCTCATGTGTCATCCATTTAATAACTAGGAAAAATGGTACAATTGTCTTACGTTTTCCTAAAAATCCTTGCAAATAAGTTGTCCTTTTTCATTCCTGGAAATCATTACCACTTTTTTTAATCACTATAAATACGCTCCAGCATATAGAACAAAGTTTAACTAATGCTGCAACATAGATCTCAAAAATATTAGAAGCAAACTGAAAATTGTAGAACAACCATAAGAAGAAAACAAATCGCATCAAGAACATAAGAACAAAATAAATGAGGAAGGATGAAGCAAAACACAACAAACATCAAGAGGAAGAATAAACAGATCGTAAAACATAATAGCAAATCACAATAGGAATCAGAAAAAAAAAGGTTATCAACAACTATCGATATCAAAGGCATTATATACTTCATTAAAATTTATTACGTTTGAAAAACATTATTTTATCTTCTACTATTTTAATTGTTTTCTTCGTTTTCAAGTTCAAAAAAATATCATATTCTATATATTATGAATGAAATTGATAACTCTAGAATTTGTGCATTTGAATTAACCGAATCTAATGCTTCTAGATTCAAATTGTTTGAAAGTTATTTCGAGAAAATTTCAACCATGTTTCTAATTCATATTTGCGGAATTGGGTCAAACTTAACCATTTACCAATAGTTCTTTCAATTGATTATTTCAGAACCGTTCCAAAGTTGTTCAAACATTGTTCAAACATGTTTTAAATGTGTTTCAACTAATACATTGCTATTGCTTCTCTTATTAATTTCTAAAATTATTTCAAATATGTTTAAAGGATGTTTCAAGCATGTTTCAATGTTTTTTTCGAACACGTTTCAAACGTGTTTCAGCTAACACAAAATCTATTGCTTTTGATATTAATTTGTAAAGTTGTTTGAGTGGTGTTTCAAAAAGTTTATTTCAAATATGTTTCAACTAATGCAGATTTATTGTTTCTTGCAGATACATGTAGACGATTCCAGAAGTAGGATACCACAATGGGCAACTTTCAAACGTGTTTCAGGTAATACAATGTTATTCCTTCTCTTATTAATTTCTAAAACAATTTTAAAGGTATTCAAAATTATTTCAAATTTGTTTCGAACATGTTTCAACTAATACGATTTCATTGTCTCTCTTATTAGTTTCTAGAATTGTTTAAAAAGTATTTCAAAAATATTATATCAAACATATTTCACATAATACATTTTCTTCTTATAGACACATGGAGAGAATTCCAATAGTAATATAACACACAGGTCCGGTCCTCTATGGAGACAAATAAGGTTGTTGCCTCGGGCGTCGGGGAAAAATTCGGCCATCCTATTTTTTAATTATTATAAAATTATAATATAAATAAAATCTTATATATTATATTATAAATATGACACCCGGGGCCGAAGAGGGCGGAGAGTGATCGTCAGTGCAAAGAGAAGGCACGGACAATGAGCGGCTTCTAGAGCGGCTTCTGGCAGGCTTTTAGCCAGAGGAGGACATGAATGAACTGATCTCACACCCGAAGAAGAGGATATTCTAAGACTCTGCAAGTATGAGATTGACATTTGAGAAAAGCTTAAAAGATTTGATAGTGCTACTCATACCAACAAAATGCATCTTCTTTTCCGATACTCATCTCATAGAAACTCTAAAGTTAACCGTGTTTGACTCGCGCCTTTACAATAAATATATAAATATTAATATAATTATTAACTTAGGTACAATGAAAAAGTTTGAAGCTCAAATAAAAAATGATAATGAAAGAAAAATGCACTAATTAAAAGTCAAATATATATATATATATATATATCGATATTTCTTTTTTTGTTGGTTTATATGAATTTTTCTTTGTTGGTTTTTATAATTGTGACCATGTTAACTTATATAAATTTCTTTGTTGGCCTTGTCAGTTTATATGAATGCAACCTTGT
This sequence comes from Rehmannia glutinosa, assembly GCA_016081115.2. NCBI lineage: Eukaryota > Viridiplantae > Streptophyta > Magnoliopsida > Lamiales > Orobanchaceae > Rehmannia > Rehmannia glutinosa. Next base: position 404,534 of record JABTTQ020002742.1, on the reverse strand, counting down.
TGACTTATATTCATAATATTTTACAAGTAACTAATGATTTGCAGTATGTTAAAAATATTTGTTGTGCCAGCTACTACGGCCAAGAACACCAAATTTATGTGTTGCATCGCGCTTTGAAATCTACAAGTAGAGCTGTCAAAATGGGTTAGCGGAATGGGCCGACCGGCCATTATGGCCGGCCAGAAAAATGCTGGGCCAACCCACCCAAAAAATAAAAAAAATAAAAAAAAATATTTTTTTTGCATACTATTAATTTTAATTAGTTAATATAATAATGGATGACAAATACATATTTTAAAAAATATTATATACACTTTTATAAGAGATAAAAACATAAAATATCAATTCTACTATTTTTTTCTTCTACTTCTTATTTCTTTTTCTTCTTTTTCTTCTTTTTTTTAAGTGGGCTAGCTCGCAAACCCATGCCCGCGGCGGCGGGCTAGCCAATTTAGGCCCGCCTCTTGGTGGGACACTAAACACTTAATCCACCTCTAATTTCGGGGCGGGCCAGCCGGACGGCCCTAACCTGTTTTGATAGCTCAAACCACAAGACTCACCCTGATACCACAATGGATAATATGAAGAAAATAATGATTACAACAACAATGAAGTAGCAAACATACTCATTCCAAAGGATTGTATTTTTATTAACCTAAAGAAAAATATGGAATAACAAATACCAATCAACAAAAAAGAAAAAAACAATGCAGATTAAATATCAACTGAGAGAACGTTTACCACATTGAAGATTGCAAATGACTTCAATCTAAAATAACTCAGTTGTTTCAATTGTACAAATACATAAAGAGTTGGTTACCTCTCATAAATTTAAGAAAATAAATCCAGTACAAATATATAAAGAGTTGGTCTCCTGTCAGACGGTCTAACGGATCTAAGTTCGTTAAACGAATTTCAATACCCAGCCCGGATCTAAAGAGAGAGAGAAAAAAGAAAAATATGTTCTATCTCACTCCATCCTATCTGCCTATCTTTGTCCTCTCTCTGCCCAATACACCGACCTCCATGGCCATTATGTTTTCTCGCTATTTACAGAGAGATTGTATCTCTTTTATGAGATAACATCTTTTGCACTAGTACGAGATGATAAATCTACCATGGCATCCTACTGTTTTTTTTTTTTATCTCTTCACCCACTAAACCTCAAATATATTCATGAAAATATATTCATGGGAAAATTAATACTTTTCAGTTGAACTACTAATACGTTTTAGAGGGACTAGTAATACTTTTGAGGGAAAAACTAATACATTTCAGGAGATTACCCTAAGTAGCTTTCAGAAAAAATAAATACCTTTCAGGACATTACCCTAAGTAGCTTTTAGAGAAAAAACTAATACTTTCCAAATTAACTGCTAATACGTTTTAGGGGGATTACTAATATTTTTGAGGGGAAAAATAATACTTTTCATGAAGATCCAATTAAAAATAATGTTCAAGAAACTACTAATACTTTTCTGAAGGACTGTTAATACTTTTCAGGAGAAAAACTATTATGTTTCAGGGTCCTAGTAATTCTATGACAACCTAAACCAAAATACCATCGAGTCGGTTTTGAGATCCATCTAACGAAATTTAGCCCGTTAGACCATCTGACATGAATTTTTGTGCATATAAATTGCTTCAAAAACCCTTTCCAAACAAATGTGGCATGAGATTGTGATATCCAACTCAATCTTGTTATTAAGATTATAAATGGTACTTTATGGGATAAGACAAAAATAATTTAGTCTAAAGTAATTAATGGAAATAATGCTTATGAATTTAGGTAGGTAATAATTAATAAAAGTGATTAATGACCCTGATCACATAACTAAATCAACCAATAATTATCGACAAGATAGATCTTAGGAATGAGCAGGTCTTTTGTAAGATGGTCGCACGCTGCGACGGATTGCACCTTTAGTATAAAAAGTGATACTTTTAGTGTACAAAATGATACTTTTAGTATAAAAAGTGATACTTTATCTAAATGCATTTAAATTAAGTGTATTCATATAATATATTATTTTTTAAACTAAAACTATCACTTTTTATACTAAAAGTATCACCCGTAGCACCGTGCGACCGTCTTACACAAAATTTTGCCTTTAGGAATAAGGATCAGAGCTTTATTTTTTACTACACGCACTCCACTTTCATTATTATTATTCATTTTTCAGATGAATAATAGTTATTCCCTGGTTAATTAAATGCAAACGAGAAAATTTTGATATTTTATTATGTATTATGACCATGTTATGAAATTTTGTGAAGAATTATGGTAAAAAGATTAAAAAAAACAAATCATTAACAAATTCATAAGCTAACATACTACAAAACACGGACACTTCTGTGAGGATAACATACATAACCAGTTATATTTCGGATATGATACTTTATCCGATACTATATGGATACATATCTATAATATCCAATTGGATGAAAAACAAAAAATTGGCCTAGGCATCCTATTTAAAAGAAACAAAGCCACATCCATATGAATTCTTATAAAACTAGTATGGAAAGAGAGATAATTTATTCCATTACTAATGTATTCAACATATTTTATGTGTGTTTATGTCAATTATCACATTTTAGATTTGAGTATTTATGAAATTTTAGCTTTTTATACTTGAAATATTTTTTTATTATATTTAATACATTTATGTTTTCAATAATATAAAAGTATATAATTTTATATGTATATGTATACCGTACTCGTATTCCTTAAATTTCAAAACACGGCGTATTCTCGTATCCGTGTCGGATCATACTAGTGTCCCGTACCTGTATTAGTACTTCATAGCTAACATATAAAATACGAAGTAAAATAATTATCAAGAGAACAAATACATCTTATTTTATGAAATAACTTAAAATCAAACTTAAATAACTTTAGTTTTCGAGATAATTACATTTTATCCCCAAACTATGCGCGTTTTTCGAGGTTACCATCTAAATTTTTCTGAGTTGCCCTTGACCCTCTGGAACTCTAGGATTTTTGCATGGTGCAATATATTGTCCACCGTCAGTGGAATATTCTCAAAATATTCCGGCACGTGAGGGCAAAAATCGTTCTTGACTCAAATTTTAAAACAAGTTGTTATATTTTATCACATGAACTTTATTTGGCTTGTACTTCACCTCCCTGAACTTTGCACGATTTCATTTTGCCATGTCAAGTTAAAAATATTGGAAATATTTATATTTATATAACACGTATTTTGCCCTTCTTAGATTTTCTATCCACAAAAGCTAAATTTCATAGTATTTACTTTTGGTAAACATATTATCAATGAAATTGTTTTATAATTTTCTGTTTTTAAATTTCTTTTGCAAATATTCCTTCCATCAATTTAAATTTATAATTTTTTAATTAATTTAGTTCATTACAAATCTTATACACTACTTAAGTGTAAAAATAATCAAATTCATTAATATTGTAATACTTTTATCTTTAGTAATTTTATTTATAAAAGAAAGTTAATGCATTACATTATTTCAAATCAACTTTGGTGAATATTTATAATTTTATTCACCTAGAAACTGAAAAGGATAGTTTATATTTTTAATTATAAAGTAAAAACCAACAAAGTAAAAGGAAAATAAACTAAGATTTTACAAGAAAGTTTAAAATGAAGAATTATAGTATAATTTTGTTGATAAAAAAATTAGGAAAAAAGATATAATATACATGTATAAACATGTTTATGGGGTAAAGTGCAAGTAAAACAAAGTTTATGTGGCAAAATATAACAACGGTTTTTAAAATTTTGAGACAAGGATGATTTTGCCTTATGTGCAAGGCACGTGCCGGAATTTTCTGGGAATATTCCGCTGGCAGTGGCCAATATATGGCACTGTATAAAAAATATTAGAGTTCAATGAGTAAAGTACAACTCCGGAAAGTTTATGTGGTAACTTCCAAAAATGCGTATAGTTTGGGGGGTAAAATTTAATTATCTCTTAGTTTTATGTGCATTTATATTTCACAATAGATATCTATTTATGTATCACAAAAACTCATGTTAGACGGTCTAACATACTAAATTTCATTAGACGGATCTCAAAACCAACCCGATGACATTTTCGTACTATTAGGTAGTGGCATAGAATTACTAGGACCCTGAAACGTATTAGTTTTTCTCCTGAAAAGTATTAGCAGTCATTCAGAAAAGTATTAGTAGTTTTTTGAACATTATTTTTAATTCTCCTCATGAAAAGTATTATTTTTCCCCTCAAAAATATTATTAATCCCCCTAAAACGTATTAGCAGTTACTTTGAAAAGTATTAATTTTTCTCTGAAAGCTACTTAGGGTAATCTTCTGAAAGGTATTAGTTTTTCTCTGAAAACTACTTAGGGTAATATCCTAAAATGTATTAGTTTTTCCTTCAAAAGTATTACTAGTCCCTCTAAAACGTATTAGTAGTTCAACTGAAAAATATTAATTTTCCCATGAAAAGTACATACAATAATCTAGTGAAAAATATTAGTAACCCCACTGAAAAGTATTAGTAGTTCCCCTAAAAAGATTAGTTTTTACCTTTGAAACTAATAACTTATGAATATAAGTTGGTATGTATAAAGTTTCACATGAACAAAATCATATGACAGTGATTGAGAGTTCTCCGCAACATCTGAAGATTGTTTTGGAGTATCTCTTCTAACTATTTTTCAAATAGTTTAATACTAGTACAACAGGGGTTTGCATCCACATATAAAATATATCTTCATGAATATATTTGAGGTTTAGTGGGTGAAGAGATAAAAAATAGTAGGATGCCATGATAGATTTATCGTCTCGTCTTTGGTGCAAAAAGACGTTATCACATAAAAAGAGATACAATCTCTCTGTAAATAGCGACAAAGCATAATGACCATGGAGGTTGGTGTATTGGGCAGGGAGAGAACAAAGATAGGCAGATATGATGGAGTGAGATAGAACTTTTTTTTTTCTCTGTCTTTAGATCCGGGTCGGGTATTGAGATCCGTCTAGCAGACTTAGATTCGTAGACCGTCTGATAGAAGACCAACTTATTTATATATGATGAAGTTTTCTTTCCTCTCAGTAATTGATTTTTTTAAAGCATGAATTGTACTCTTAAATATACCTAGAGCTGTCAAAATGGGTCAGACTCATCGGCTGGCTCACCCCGTCCCGCCTAAGGTAGGGGGTGGGTTAAGTATTTAGTGGCCCATCCCGCTAACTCGTTTTGACAGCTTTAAGTATATACTTATGTTTTAGTTGAAAGTTAATAAGTTATACACAAAAAAGTAATTCAAAATATGGATGAGGCCTAAATCAATGTGACGACCGATTTTTTTTTAAAAGAATATTAATTTTGGATCCAAATCCCTACAACATAGTGATCGTTTGATTTATTCTTACATTAATTTATAAAATAATGTCGATATACAATTAATTATTGTACATATACTTAACACTCATAAGTTCTGTTAATATCTGATCTAATCATTTTTCTGAAATATTAATATTGATATTTAAAATTCGGGGCCAGCCCATTAGGCAGTCTAATGTGAATATTTGGATTTGTGGGCGAAAGACAATTCGATGCACATAAGAATTGATTCTATGTGGATTAAATAATGATCTAATTTGAGTAGTAATAATTGAAAAACCCTTGTAAGGTTCTACGGTCAAAAAAAGCCATGAAAACCCGCCAATTTGTCATAAATACATCGGGTTATTATCACGGTGAACTCATAGTGCCCATATCGTGTCCTAAAAGCTGTCTTGGGTATATCTCCTTCTTTAACCTTCAACTGATGGTACCCAGACCTCAGATCAATCTTAGAGAAGACATTTGCCCCATTCAGTTGATCAAAAAGATCCTCAATTCTCGGTAAGGGATACTTGTTCTTGATAGTAAATTTGTTTAATTCTCTGTAGTCGATGCACATCCTCATGCTCCCATCTTTTTTCTTCACAAAAAGGACAGGGGCTCCCCAAGGCGACACACTGGGTCGTATAAAACCGGTATCCAATAGTTCTTGCAGCTGGACCTTCAACTCTTGAAGTTCCTTGGGAGCCATTCTGTATGGTGCTTTCGATACAGGAGCGGCTCCTGGAATTAGATCAATTGTAAACTCCACTTGCCGATTTGGAGGTATTCCAGGCAAGTCCTCTGGAAATACATCGACATACTCTCGTACAACCGGAACTTCCATGATTGTTTTCTCAATAGTCTGAGTGGCCATCACATTAACCAGAAATCCCTGACATTTTCTTTTCTTCAATAATTTAAACGTTTTCATTGCCGATATAATTCGAGGCATTCCACTCACTCTTGCTCCGAAAAATATAAATTTGTCTCCATTTGACGGTTCAAGAATTATTTCTCTTTCATGACACTTGATGTGGGCCTTATGCTTATTCAACCAGTCCATTCCTAGTATGATATCAAAATCCCTCATTCTAATCACATGCAAATCCGCTTCTAGACTCTTCCCATCGAAATCCAATGCCACATTGTTAGTCACTAGATCAGTACTTATTGTTTTTCCCGAAGGAAGGCTTATTTCTAGCGTATCACTAACAATGCAACTCTCAAGACGCGTTTTAGCATGAAAATCAGCGGATATGAAAGAATGCGTAGCACCAGTATCAAATAACACTAAAGCAGGTATATCGGAAACATGTATCATACCTGTCAGTGTTCCTGGGTTCTCCTGGGCTTCCTGTTGTGTCATAGCAAAAACACGCGCCTGACCCGTTGATGTCTTTCCCTTCTTGTCTGGAAACGTGGTGCAATAATCTGCGTGATGGCCAGGTTGGTGGCAGCGGAAGCATTTTCCTTGTCCCAGTAAGCATTCCCCTTAATGATTCCTCCCACAGGTTGGACAGGTTGGCTTCACCTTTTGTGCAACTGGAATTGCATTTGCTCCGGTCCTGATCTGTTTACTCTGGCTACCAGTCGCTACTCCCTGACTTGGACCATTCCATTTCCTCTTTCCTGGAACATTGTCTATCTTCTGGGCAGGATGGTCCAATTTCAAACACGAAGCCACTTCCTGAGCTCGTGAAAGCAATTCAGCATAAGTCGTCGTTCCCAAACCAGCTAGCACACAACCTATTTCTGGACGGAGACCTCTCCGGAACCTCCTTGCTCTCTTCTCATCTGTGTCTACCAAGTGGGTGGAAAACCTCGCCAACTGATTGAACTTACGTTCATACTCAATGACTGTCATGTTGCCCTGCTTCAACTCCAGGAACTCGGTCTCCTTCCGATCCCTATAAGACTGTGGAAAATATTGTTGCATGACCTCTTGTTTAAAGTTAGTCCAGGTCATGCAACGTAGTTGCTCATCATCTTGAGCGAGAAAAGCCTCCCACGGGTCTCCGCATCTTCTGTGAACTGAAATGTGGTGCACGAGATTCATTGCGCATCAGTACTAGGGATACGGGCAAATATTCTCTCCATTGCGCGTAGCCACTCCTCGACTGCGAATGGCCCATCGCGTCCATTAAAGGTTTGTGGTCTGAATCTCCGGAACTGTTCCAAGATGTGCGCTTCCTCATTTCCACCAGCTGGGTGTCCTGGTGCAGGTGGTACGACATTCTGTTGGGGTAACCCTCATAATAAAGCGACGAGATTATTCAGCAAATCGTTGTCGGCATCCCCTTGGCCCTGGCTTGAATTAAGCGATGCATTTAATCCATCCTTTCGTGGAGCCATGATCTATAATACAATGGATTGTTTGGTTTTTAACTCGTATGAGAAGTAAATGTAACATCTAACCAACACATAATCACCACAAGACAAGATAATTACAAAAAACATTTATATATATATATATATATAATTCCACTATTTCAATAGAAATTGCCTTCAAGAGGGTACAATGTGAAATAAAATAGAATAAAAGATCATACTGAATTCGACTAATCTAGAAAAATAAAATAACTCTTACTAGAATAAATAAGGAAAAGAAAAAAAAAATGAAATTCAAAACAAAATCTAGATAAGGCTAGAAAAACTGGTCATCTAACTAGACCCCTCAGATGAGAATAATCCATCTAAGTCTTCCTCTGGGTCTTCCTCTAGTTCGGCCAAAGCATCGTCATCTGAATCAACATATACTACGTTAGGCATGACGGGTGGCCCACGCCTAAGTAGTTCGACTATAAATCTCTCGGGATCCAATGTTGTATGGGGCGGCACAGGACTGTAGTCCGTCATGTTGTCACGCACATCTCTTGCGAGGTCACTCCATTCTCTGGGTAGGGTACTGATTAGCTTATCATTCGCTTCATCCCGGGTGATTATTTCTTCAAGATGTTTTATTTCCAGCCACATTTCTCTTATTGTTTCGATATGTTCCTCTACTGTGGCCCCTAGCTTTCTTTCATAGTTCAAAAACCTATATACCCTCCAATGAAAAATTCGATCTCCCATTCTCTTCCTAGTTGTTTTTATCTCACACACCATCCTGGAGTATTTCGTGTTACCATATAAGTTCATACGTTATTTAATAAATTATGCAGTTCATTATTCGTATAGCTCATCATGAATCACCACTTATAAGGGATTTTTCTAACATGTTAAGCAGGTAAAAGTATGTGAAGTACGGAAATACATTTATCACGCAGGAAAAAAAAATAATAACAATAATAATAATAATCACATTTTTTTTTTCCAAGTAACTTCATAACACATTGTGCATTCCCAAGAATTCTCATATTGAAGCAATAAGTAAATTTATGAATATAATCATATTGTTTGTGCCCCTGTTATAAAAAATTTCTGGATCCGTCCCTGGTAGACATCCCCTTAACTAGTGCAGTATCTTTGCCTTACCTCAAGAAGCTTCATCTTTATTATGTTTTCTACCACTTTGATGGATCGCTTTCTCACTTGCTCTCTTGTTGTCCAGTGCTTGAGGAGTTGATTATTGACAGGGAACAAAACTTGGGTTGCTGTAATATATCTTCACCCACATTAAAAAGGTTCACATTCAATATTTCGTTTGGTTACGATTTTTACGGTCGTGGCGGTAGGTTGGAGATAAATACTCACGCACTTAAATATCTTCAGGTCCATGATTATTCTTGCGAGCATGCATCAATTTCGCCAATGACCACCATAGTTGAAGCAGAAATCTCAATTATCAACATGGCGGTAGACGAAGATTACTATGAAGATTATAATACATTAAATCGTAGTACATCTGTGGTAGAGTTTCTTGATTGTCTCCGTAACGTGAAGTGCCTAAAAATATCAGGTTGCTATGAGAAAGAGGTGTGTATTTGGTCTTTCGTCATCTCATTCTGTATGTCCTTAGTGCTACTTTTAAATCCCCTGTCAATTGTCAATTTTAGTTCTTATACTATGTATGTGGTTTTAAACCTGGTTTCTTTGCAGTTTCTTGATATGAGTGTCGCTAGTTCAATTTTAAGTTTTAATAATTTAACCAAACCCGAAGTGGCTGTTGATTGGCGTTTTCTCATGAAGTTCCTTGAAAGTGTTCCTAATCTTGAAGTCCTTATTATCCAGGTTTGTTGATATAACAAAGTAAATTTTAGCTATTCTCTTTTTCATTCATCAATAGCTTCTTTCTTCTTTATGTGTAATCATATGGATGCTGTTATTATCAGGTTCATGCATATCCAAAATGCTGGAAGGAGCCCGACCAAGTGCCTACATGCCTATCATCACATCTTAGAACCATAAGAATAATTGGTCAATTGGGGTGTACAGAGCATGAGTTTAAAATGTTAATGTATTTTTTGAAACATGCTAAAGTTGTGAAGAGGATGGAAGTATATTCCCGGTGCTATGCGCTCCAGAGTATTTCATTGCTTGAGAGCATCTGAGGCGTGTGAGCTTGCCTTCTATTAAGATTGTTTGGGTATTGGATCATCTTTTTTTTTTAACAGAGATCTTTATATGCCTTGATGTTTGTCTATATTCAACTTCTAGTTTTATGATGTTATGGTCACTCTTTGTACTTGCTGATTTTGTTAATATTGTGGAATGACGAAAGATGCTGACACCAAAGAAAAGAAGTTAGATAATTAACTTCCTTAAAAAAGTGGGGTTTTATTTGTTTAACAATATCATCCTAAACTAGTGCAATTTATAATATAGAAATAAATATTAGTAACTTATTTTTTGTAATTAGGCTAACTATAACTACAGAGTGTTCTGTAATTTATTTGAAATTAAAAGCACATGTGTGATGATACCTTAAACTTGGCTAGTGTCAAACTCCTATATGGTTTTATTGGGTCTTTTTTTTTTTGCTGGTTTCATGTCAACCAGTTAGTGAGTAATTTTCATGTGGAACATTGAAGGAAATAAAGGTGGGGTTGGGGTGAAATTTGTTCTGAGGGCGAAATGTCATTTTGCAGATATACAAGTCGAAAAACACTTGTAAAGAGTACTGATATGTAAATCACTTGCCCTTCAATCAGTTCTTGTTGTAAGGAAGTAAAGATAATTAAATGGGCAAATCGTTGGTGGATATTTTCTCTTTTTATATACATATTTTTGTCATATAAGTTGGAACTTGGAGGAATTGAAATTACACATAAATTTGCATATTGGTTTCTTAATAATATCGGTTAGAAAGGAATAAATTGAACCTTTTTTAACCCTTATTCTCTTTCGGTATTCTCCTAATCCTGTTCTTGATGCCACACATATCTGCAGAAGAGAAAGTTATTGTAATTGTTTTGTCATATTTGGAGAGGGAAAAGGAAACACTTGCATTTACTGGTTGGGAATGAAAGTGAAACTAAAGACAAACATTACCCTGAAGTTTCTTTTTGCAATGTGAACGTTCCAAAGACAAAAAAGTCTTTCTTCAAATATTAGATTACATATTTGCACCCCTTTGCTCTTTGATTATACCGTTGTTAATCCATCTGGGACCCAAACCTATGCTATACATAGAGAGTGTTTGCAAACTCTCTCAATTGATTCTCAATTTTTAGGTACCAAATATGAAATATGTGATACAAAAAATAAAATAGTGATTCACAAGTCTCGGTATTGTTTGCTTTAGTCTAGGCCTGAGGAAGGTATGGTACGTTTTGGTCAGGGTCTTACGAGTTTGTCCTTGAAAATGTGCTTCTAACCCTCGCTTATAAGTCAAAGTCAACCCACATATACATGTATATGCCTAGGGGTGTAAATGAATTGAATTGATTCAAATATCAAGATATTTTATTCGTATTCAACTAATTTAGAGAATATTTTTATTCGTATTCTTTTAATACTTGAATACAAAAATCGATTCTTATTTTTATTTGATAATATATACGAATCAATTCGAATATTCGTATTCGAAATCCTAGCCAATATTATTTTATTTTTCGGCAATATCTAATAAGATTGCAGTAATAATTTAAATCCAAATATTTTTTTGACCTATGATTTGTTAAGATGGTTCACCTATTTTTCTATTTCTTTCTTTTACTTATAACTGCATTTGACCTATGAGCTTAAATTATATCTGGGCTTGCTAATTTTATATGAATTTACTAGTTTTTTATAAATAAATATATGGTTTGTTATATATTAACCTATTTTATATAAATATAATATATATAATATTATTCGAATATTTTTTCGAATACTCGAATCGAATATAATGATATTCATATTCATATTCCATAATATACGACTCGTAATAAATATTCTTATTTGGATTTGCATTCTAATTTTTCGAATTCGGATGTTAATATATGAACTCGAATACATAATCGAATAAAAAAGATTCGCTTCTTTTACACCCCTATGCAGTGGCGGAACTACCTTTAGGCTAAGGGGGGCCCTGGCCCCCCAAACTTTTTTATTTTATTACTTAATATACATATATATTTGTATATATATGTTATATATATATATATGTGGTATTTTAGTATTTTTGTCCAAAACTAAATTGTTGGTCAATAAAATGTGTTATATAAAACCACATAAGGTAATAGTCTATTGATATATATCATAATATTTAAAATTGGAAAATATACATCGTGATTAGAATTTCGTGTATTTTTAAATATTTAACTGTGAATATTGTTTATGCAAAGATAATGTATTTAACATAATTATCATATATATGTTTGATCATTCGTTCTTTAATTGTTTGCGTTGGAGTCAATGTTGTTAAAATCGTATCTCAAATCCGAAAAAAGTTACTCATATTGTCTCAATGGCGGAGCCAGGAGACCCTAACAGGGTGGGTCAATCTACGAAAATGGGTCAATCCAAAAAAATAATACAATTTATAACTAATTCTTTTTTTCAAAAAAAATCAGTAATTTTTTTTCTTAAAAGAGGGCTGGGCCAGGGCCCAGGTTGGCCTGGCCCTGGATCCATCAGTGTATCGTCTTATTAGGATCCGAATATGTGTGAGTATCCATGTCTACACATCTTTGTCATCCCTAGTAGGCCCCCTCAATTACAAATCATGGGTTCGCCCCTGCCCCTATGTATGGCTGACTGATACTTTGTTTCTTACGGATTTTATACATGTTTAAATTAGATTGTTTAAATAACAAATTTTTATTTTCTATAATAAATTATGTTAATGTTTGAATTTCATCAAACATTATATTCCGATTTTTATTCTTCCAGATTTCAGGATTAATTCTTATCAGTTAATATTGTCAGTTTCTTTTTACAGGAGTTATGTTAGAAGTTTAAATTCAGTTTTCTGACTTTACTAACTCCTTATAAGTTTATGGTAGTGGGTGGTTTCTTTCCTTAAATCTTGCAGGTAGTTTCTCTTCTATTTTCTTGCAGGAAGTTATTCAAGTGATGGCTATTTAAGGATCAGAAACCAGCAAATTTCGGATACAAATTTTATGAGAGTTGTGAGTTCATCTTCCAGCATTTTCATACCAGAAATTCTGCAGAAGCTTAGTGATACCAGGAATGTTGGCAACATTGTTGGCATCATTTTTAGAACTCGAGTTTTGAGTGTTTTTGTGAGATAGATTCAGTGTATATTGAGTGTTTGGAGTGCACTAAATAGATTCTCACATTTTGTAAAGGAGTGTTGTTACTTTCGGAGACACAAGGGGAGTTGTTCTTCTAGTTTCCTTATTTACTTTGTAATTTTGTAAGTTGTAAACAACATTACCTTTTGTATAATTTTTGTTCTAATGAACACAGTACAACTATTTTATACTTGTACAAAATTTTTAATATCTTGTGTTTTATATCTCATTCTGTCTTTATTTCATACTTAGTGAAATTGTGATTTAGTTAAAAGTCTTTCGTTGTGTTTTCCAAAGTGTTGGCATCACTTTTGGCTGCACACTGCATTTTTAGAAGAATTGGACCCTTCAATTCTTTCAATTGGCATCAAGAGCCTTCACTAGACGATACTTAGTGTGATCATGTGTTTTGCAGTGTTTTTATGATGGAGATTCAGAGTAATTCCATGGTTCGACCTCCAGTTTTGGATGGGATGAATTACTCGTACTGGAAAGTAAAGATGAGGGCGTTCATTAAGTCCATTGATGAACGAGCATGGAGAGCTGTCCTCGCTGGTTGGACACCACTAAGAATTATTGATGCTGATGGCGATATTGTGATCAAACCAGAAATTGAATAGCTGAATGATGAAATTAAAATTGCTAGCTTTAATTCTAAAGCTTTAAATGCCATTTTCAGTGTTGTGGATCTTTCTTTGTTCAAAATAATTTCAAATTGTGTTTCTGCAAAAGATGCTTGGGATGCGTTGCAGTTACATTGTGAAGGAACACATGGAGTTAGAAGAACAAAGCTGAGATTACTTGCCAACATATTTGAGAAACTTCGAATGGAAGAGGATGAAACCATTGCATCCTACAATGCAAAAATCTGTGACATTGCTAATGAGGCTCAATCTCTTGGAGATCCTATTAGCAATGAAAGGTTGGTAAGTAAGGTAATGAGGTCTCTTCCTGAGAGATTTAATGTTAAGATTTATACTATTGAAGAAACCAAAAACACTGATACTCTGAACTCATTGGGATTTTACAAACTTTTGAGTTAAATTTGGCTCAACAAAAAGAACATCAAGTTAAAGATAAAGGCAAAAGTATTGCTTTTACATCTGAGACTGATGTTGGTTTTTGATAATGAGAATGAATCTGATTTTACAATAGGAAATCTTATTAAAGATTTGCATAATGTTGATTTAAATGAAGATTCAATTGCATTGTTAACTAGAAGGTTTAATAATTTTCTCAGAAAAACAAATAGGAAAAATGATTCCACACCTTCTGGTAACAACAGAGATTTCAAGTCTAAGAGACAGGTTCCTGGAAATTCTTCAAACTTTCCTAAAAAATTTGAATCAAATCAAGAAAATAATACTTTCAAACCCAAAAATCTTGATTCGATTCAATGTCGTGCTTGCAAAGGATTTGGGCATTATGCAAATCAATGTGCAAACACTCTTAGGGAAAGAGGTATGATCTAACTGTGTCTCTTAGTGATGAAGAGTCTGAAGAGATCAAAATGGAAGAAGATGATAGTTGCAAAGGTCGATGACCATTTTGGAGAAAGATCAGGTAATTTCTGAAGGTTTGAAAAATGATGCTGCAAGTGTTACATCATTTCAGACTTCACAGAGCAGGTACAGTGAGTCTGTGTATGATTTTGTTGATCATTTCAGATCAGCTCTTTGTTTGTCACCTGGAAAACTTGAGGATTTGTGTCAGGATGATTTAAAACTTAGGTTTGATGATGTTATAAAAGAAAATGATATTTTGAGAGAGTCTGTGACTAGACTAGAAGTTATGTTAACCAAAAAGGACAAGGAACTTGAAATGATTAAATCAACTTAATGGTCTCAAAAAGACTCAGAGTAATTTTGACTCAAGTTAACATCATTGATGACATATTTCTGAAGGCTAGATTTGATAAAACTGGATTAGGTTTTTCTAAACCTATCAAAACTGACTCTTGTCAAAAGTCAAAACTTTCTTTGAAACAAGGTGGCATTGGTAAGAACAATAAATCTTTTCTCAAAAGCAACTTTAAGAAGTCTGAGAGTGTCTTGAAAAGAAAATTTGTCTGTCATTATTGTTCTAAACCTGGGCATATCAAACCGTTTTGTTTTAAGTTGAAGAAAGACAAAGCCTCAGGTAAAATGATGTTAGAAATGATGCCTGACACTGTTGAAGACACTTTCAATACTGCAGAGAATTCTTCTGATAATGTGGTTTGTTCTGATGATCAGTCATGTCTTGTTGTGTATACTTCACTTAGATCTAATGTTGAAGGAACATGGTATTTTGATAGTGGTTGCTCAAGACATATGACTGGTACTCGTAATTATTTGACTGATTATGAATCAGTAGTGAATGGTGGTAAAGTTCAATTTGGTGGTGGTGTCAAAGGTCAGATTGTAGGAAAAGGAACTCTTCATGTAAAGGGACTTCCTTGTTTGAAAAATGTGTTGCATGTGAAAGGGCTTTTTGCAAATTTGATCAGCATTAGTCAATTGTGTGATGATAATTTGCATGTGAAATTTGATAGAGATTCATGTTCTGTTTTTAATGGTAACAATACTTGTGTCATGACTGGTACAAGATCTGTGGATAATTGTTACATGGTTGCACTGAATCAAGTTTGTAATCATGCTGAGACTGATGATTGTATGTTGTGGCATCAAAAACTTGGACATGTTAATTTTAGAAACATGTTTAAGTTGATCAACTTGGAAGCTGTGAGAGGTATTCCTAAACTTCAAGTGAAAGGAAAAATAACACAAGTTTATGGACCATGTCAAAAAGGTAAACAAACAAGAGTTCCACGTCATGTGTTACAATATTTTAGTACTTCTCGATGTTTTGAATTGCTTCATATGGATTTAATGGGACCTGTAGAAGTGGATAGTTTGGGAGGAAAGAAATATTCCTTTGTTTGTGTAGATGATTTATCAAGATATTCATGGGTCGAATTTTTAAAAGATAAGTCGAAACTTTTGAAGTGTTTAAAAATTATACTTGAGAATTTGCAACATGCATGGTTCTAACATTGCAATTAGATCGATCATGGGAGAGAGTTTGAAAACTCTTCTTTTTCTAATTTCTCGCAATGAAAATGGCATCTTTCATGAGTTTTCACTCTCATTACTCCTCAACGAGAATGGGATTCTTTGAAAGGAAAAATAGAACCTTGCAAGAAATGGCAAGAGTAATGTTGTTTTCTAAAAACATTTCAAAGAGATTTTGGGCAGAGGCTTTGAATACTGCTTATCATATTTCAAACCGTGTTCACTTGAGACTGGGTACTACTATGACAAGTTATGAGATTTTGAAAGGAAAAAAGCCAAATCTCAAGTACTTTCATGTTTTTGGCTGTGTGTGTTATATTTTAAATGATCGAGAATATCTTGGTAAATTTGATGCAAAAAGTGATAAAGGAATGTTTCTTGGATATTCCAAGAATAGTCATGTGTATATGATTTATAATCTTAGGACTAGGACTATTCAAGAATCTGTGAATGTTGTATTTGATGATCATACAGGTTTTGAAAACAATGATGAGGAGGAGGATATAGCTCATGTGCAGGAAGTGGCACAAGGACAAGCGGTGATCGATGTCTTTGTACAAAATGATGCCGAAATGATGCATCATCTTGAAATCATCGACCCAAACTGCAGAGGGAACTCAAGTTGTGAATGAGTCGGACTTCGGGAAGGTGATGATAATCTTGATCTTTGTCGGAGGAATCCATCCAGGAAAGTTCGGAAAAATCATCCAAAGGACTCGGGTAATTGGTGAAGTGACGGTCAGTCGGAAAGGTAAAGAAAAGGTGAATTATAGAGAAATGGTGAGACCTTCCTATCTATCATCTGTGTGTCTTATGGTTAATTCAACATGCTTTGTATCCTTAATTGAACCTAAAAATGTGTTTGAAGCTTTAAAAGATAAATTTTGGATTGAAGCCATGCATGAAGAATTAAACCAATTTGTTCGTAATGATGTTTGGGATCTTGTTCCTAAGCCTGATAATGTTAACATCATCGGTACTAAATGGATTTTTAAGAATAAGAGTGATGATAATGGTAACATTATTAGGAACAAGGCAAGATTGGTTGCTCAGGGATATACTCAGGTTGAGGGTATAGACTATGATGAGACATTTGCTCCAGTGGCCAGGCTTGAATCAATCAGACTTCTGATATGTGTTGCTTGCTTTCCGAATTTTAAACTTTTTCAAATCGATATTAAAAGTGCCTTTTTGAATGGATTTCTTAATGAAGAAGTTTTTGTTGAACAACCAAAAGGCTTTCAAGATCCTCATAAACCAAACCATGTTTTTAAACTTAATAAAGCTTTATACGGTTTGAAACAAGCTCCAAGAGCTTGGTATGAAAGGCTTGCTGAATTTCTTGTACATGTTGGTTTTCAAAGAGGAAGTGTTGACAAAACACTGTTTATTAAAAAGGAAAAACAACACTTGGTCATTGCACAAGTGTATGTTGATGACATAGTCTTTGGTTCAACAAATGATTTTTTAAAGGATGAGTTTGTCAAGTCTATGTCATCTACCTTTGAAATGAGTCTTGTTGGTGAGTCAATTTTTTCTTGGTTTACAAATTAAGCAGGATGTATGTCGATGGTATCTTTGTTTCTCAGTGCAAATATGCAAAAAACTTGGTGAAAAAGTTCAGTTTAGAAAGCAGCAAACACATGAAAACTCCAATGAGTTCAAGCATGAAATTGTCTAGAGACAGTGATGGCATCATTGTCGACCCCACTGTGTCGTACGAGTATGATTGGAAGTCTTTTATACCTTACAAATGGCTAGTCGTCCGGACTTGATGTTTAGTGTATATGTGTGTGCTCGATACCAAGCAGAACCTAAGATTACTCACCTTAATGCTGTAAAGAGGATTATAAAATATGTGAGTGGTACAGTAGATCTAGGTATCTGGTATACAAAGGACACCAACATGAACTTAGTAGGGTATAGTGATTCGGACTGGGCTGGGGATCTGGATGATAGAAAAAGTACCTCTGGAGGTTGTTTTTATCTTGGCAATAATCTTGTTTCGTGGTTCAGTAGGAAGCAAAAGTGTGTGTCATTATCTACAGCTGAATCCGAATATGTTGTTGCTGGTGCATGTTGTTCTCAATTGATGTGGATGAAACAAATGCTGAAGGATTATGGTTTTAATAGTGAGATTTTAACCATGTCTTGTGACAATGAAAGTGCAATCGATATTTCAAAAAATCTGTCGGACACTCACGAACAAAGCACATTGACATCCGGCATCATTTTATAAGAGATTTGATTGAGAAAAGGTTGGTTTGTATCAAACATATTGCCACTGAACATCAGTTAGCTGATATTTTTACCAAATCCTTGAATTTTGAGAGGTTTTCTTGCCTAAGGAAATCTCTTGGGTTATGTGTCCTTTAATATGTGATGCTTCATGTGTTGCATCACTGTGTGACACATCTTGTTTATGTATATATTTTTTTCTTCTTTTCAGTTTGTAATGTGTATTCTTGAGATTTTCTGTACTGATCTATCATTTCTTCTAATTTCTGTGCAGCTCTTATTCTAAAAGAAGTCAACAAACAAGATTTATTTTGGTCTTGCTTTTTGGGCATTTTTGTATTTTTTGGCTCATGGATCTTGATATTCTCGTGAGCTATATACCTGTGACTTTCATAAGTCTTTATGTACTATGGTTATGCCTTTGATCTTGTTAAGCAAGAAAAGAAAAATCTGTTTCTGACATGATTTTTTTTTTTTTTTGCTGTTACAGAATGATCTTGTAAATGATGGCATCATTGTACATATCATCTCATGATACTGCTGTTTTTTTTTTCTTTCTTTTTATATGTATTATATTTTTCGTTTTTTTTTGTTTTATTAAAAAAAAAATTTACACTAACTGATGTTGTGGTGGATTGAGTAGTTTTAACCTTTCTTTCCTCACCATGTTTCTGAGATAGTTTTTTTTTAAACTGCTGGATTAGTGTGCTTAGTGAGTTATTTAACTGCACTTAGTGGGACTTTATATGGTTATTTCATAAGTCACTTTAAATACCATATGTTCAAGTGTTTGTTTGTTCCACTGTTCAGTATTTTTATTTCGGTTTCCATATATTTTATCTCACTTATAATTATGGAACACGAACATATTGCTGAACTTCTCACTAAATTAAAAGAGGGTGCACCCCTTAATGTGTCTAATCCATCTAACCTCATTTCTTAGAATCCTTCATCTACTCAAAACCATTCTCCTCAAAAACTTTCGACTCCAATCTCAAGTGTTTCTAATTCTCTTATGGCTGAGTATGATCCTCAGGATATTAGATCGGAGTGGGCACAAGCAACCAAAAAGGGATCATCGTCTGGCATAGGTGTAGAAAGAGAAGAAGTTGCAACACCTCAATTTGATCCACCAATGGCAACCCCACCTTCACCAAATGCTGAACAAGAAGAAATTTTGGGAGAAATTGTACCCATATCTGAAGCACCTCAACCTCTAGGGTTTGAAATCCCAGGAAAAGCAGGCAATCCAGTCGATGTGGAAAATCCTCCAAACATGTAAGATTTCAGAGAAGTTTTTGGGCCATTAATTCCTCCTCTGACTTGATATTCACGAAGAAGAAAGGGTTTGACACCCATACTTGCAGGTGATGCACGACCGAGGAAGAAATCAAAAGGTTCAAGCTCTACTGGGGGTTCTAGTGAAAAGGTTGAAGTTTCCGTTGAAACTCACGTTGATACTACAATACCCATGGATTTTCAAGCACAGACTCCAGAGCAAGAGGTTCAGAAGTCACCACCAAAGGACACAAATGATGGAAATGATGATGCCAACATCGTGGCATCATCTCAAACTCGACCATCAAAGAACAGAGGTTCCTTTTTCAAAGAATGTCGAAAAAAATGATGCACCCATCATGGCATCATCTCAAATTCCTGGTCAATCCTCGGACATTCCTCCTCCTTCTAGTCTGCTCACAATCCAACACAATCGAACAGGTTGTGGAAGAAGATACGAGATGATGAAGAAACTTTGCGTGCTTGGGCGAACGAAGAACAAAGTCCAGTTGGAGAATACGCAAGCAACATTGAATGTCCCGTCTTCACATCATTCTTCTCCAATAGACTGCGAAATGGCGCTGAATTTGCGAGAAGCAAGGGCTATACCCACGTACTCGGGTATTGATCCCTCAAAGTCTTATTTTAGTGATTTTATTTCTGTGGATGCTTCTAAAACTGGAAGTCTTATCTTAAGCGGAGGGTTTTTCAAGATAAAAAAATTCATATGCAAGAATTTGAGTCAAATAATATCATTGGTTATACGAAGAGAGACAACTCTTTGGTTACATACATATGCTAGACCGTATGTTGAAAGAGTTGTTAAGGAATTTTATTGCAATCTTTTATTGGATTCTTTTAACCCAAATTCTGCTAAGTTTGGAGAGGTGTTTTTGAGGAAAAAGGTCTACCATTTTACTACTCAAATTGTGAATGAATTTTTGGGAACTGAGGATGTTGTAGAAGATGGACAGGAGGTTACTGAGATGGAATGGTCATACAGAATTAACTCGCGAATCATAAACCGAGTGGCGGAACCCGAAAGAAACTATACTCGGCCCGGATATCCTCCAAGTATGCCGTCCCGCACAAGATAGCAATTGCAAATTGGTTGCCAACAACCAAATAATGCCGCGATTACAAAAGAACAAAGCACTTCTTGTATGAGATTGGGATGAAACATAAAATAAATTTTGGCTCCGTATTTGTGAAATCATATCTTCATATGCTGAGAGGGTTTTGGAGGTTGGTCTTCCTTTTCCATCTCTTATCTACTCCATTTTGGAGTCCTAAGGTTTTGTTAAGAAAGAGACGGAAAAATTGATTCATATCAAATCTCTTATCCGAATCAAACCTCCTCTTCTCAAAGGTGAAAGGCATGTGGATTTGCCTCTGAGGTCTGATGAAGATATTGCAACACCTAGTTCTCCTTCTCAAATTGCTGATCCAGTTTTGGCTTATTTGATCAAACAAGAGAAGTATGCTACTTCTCAAATTGAGTACTGGATTAAACAAAGGGATGAACTGAAGAGGCTGATTTCAGGACAAAAAGGGGGAGTAAGTGGCTCGAAATCTGTGGCTTATGATGAAGGTTCTTCTAATGAAGAAGATGGTGGTAATGATGCTGAAAATGTTGGTAACATCTGAGCATCATTTGTTTGGGTACTTAATTTTTGCTTGATACTATGTCTTTAGTTAGCGTGGTTCTCTTTTGTTGTTTCTGATGATAGTTAAAGTTGTTTAGGTATTTTGTCTATAGTATGTTCTGATTAGGTTGTTTGTTGTGGGTTGTAAATATGTCTTGTTAATATATTAATTTTCCTTCGTAGTATTTCTGTGTGATTAACATGCATCTTGAGTTCAGGGGGAGATTGAGTTTATCTCTGTTGATTGATCCTTGAAGTCAGGGGGAGAATATTAACTGTGTTTTTGTGCAAACGTTTTGTCGAATCTGCAAGAAAGGGGAGATTGTTAATGTTTGAATTTCATCAAACATTATATTTCGATTTTTATTCTTCCGAGTTTCAGATTATTTCTTGTCGATTAATATTGTCGGTTTCTTTTTACGAGTTATGTTAGAAGTTTAAATTCAGTTTTACGACTTTACTAACTCCTTAGAAGTTTATGGTAGTGGGTGGTTTCTTTCCTTAAATCTTGCGGGTAGTTTCTCTTCTATTTTCTTGCGGGAAGTTATTCAAGTGATGGCTATTTAAGGATCGAAACCAGCAAATTTCGGATCTGATTTTATGAGAGTTGTGAGTTCATCTTCCAGCATTTTCATACCAGAAATTCTGCAGAAGCTCAGTAATACCAGGAATGTTGGCAACGTTGTTGGCATCATTTTTAGAACTCGAGTTTTGAATGTTTTTGTGAGATAGATTCAGTGTATATTGAGTGTTTGGAGTGCACTAAATAGATTCTCAAATTTTGTAAAGGAGTGTTGTTACTTTCGGAGACACAAGGGGAGTTGCTCTTCTAGTTTCCTTATTTACTTTGTAATTTTGTAAGTTGTAAACAACATTACCTTTTGTATAATTTTTGTTTTAATGAACACAGTACAAGTATTTTATACTTGTACAAAATTTTTAATCTCTTGTGTTTTATATCTCATTCTGTCTTTATTTCATACTTAGTGAAATTGTGATTTAGTTAAAAGTCTTTCGCTGTGTTTTCCAAAGTGTTGGCATCACTTTTGGCTGCACACTGCATTTTTAGAAGAATTGGACCCTTCAATTCATTCAAATTATAATTTTCATTTTGTTTCTTTTCAAATATACCCTCAATTGAAGTAGTCGTAAAAATGTTGACTGTGCTATACATTCTTCATTGTCATTCTGGATCATGTAACTTAGTTATCATATTGCGATTGAAATAACTTATAATAAAAATCTATTTAGTTAAATTTGATGTGAAAATGTTATTCCAATTGTGTAATATATGAAATATAAATAATGAGATGAAATCTTTTAACTAATTGTTGATGAGCAAATTATTAAAATAATTAAATTCGGGAAAAAAAGTCGATCTAGCTTTGAAATTTGAGCACATCATCTCCACAAATTTTCTGTCCATTGTGGCCTTGTGGGATGCACGTAAAATATAGTGATCTTTATACAAAAAATAAGTTAAATGATTTTGAATATGATATCGCATTGTTAATTGTTTTATATAAATATTAAATAATCTTGCAACAATTACACCTTAGCTATTATGCCGACGGCTGACAAAATAGTTACCTAGTGAATATTTGAAGTAATCGAGTAATATATTAAATACAAATTATAAGAAAAATATTTTTAATTAAATTAGTAAATAATTATATTTGGGAACCAAGTTCCATCTAAATTTGGAATTCACATCATCCCCACAAAACCCTAGAAGCCGAGGGCTGGGATTTGCTAAATTAACCCTTTTTTCGGATTAAATGAATGCTAATGTGAAATTACATAGTATTCTTGTTTAAAGGTCGACAATCAAGCTTTTTTGAAAAAACCCAATTCGTGAACCATAAACCCGTTCAATTTTCATGGAGAAAACAATACAATCAATCGACATGCACATGAACCAAATTGTGCCTTCAATTGATAGGCTAAGTGATTTGCCAGACGATGCCATCTGTCACATTCTCTCTTTTCTTCCAACTAAAATCTCTGTGGCAACAAGCATTCTAGCAAAAAGATGGAGGTTTCTCTGGGCTCATGTCCCCAATTTAGATTTTGGACGCTGTGATTTCTCTATAAAAGCAGAATATTCAGACATCATCCACAGGATTATGCTGCTACATAAAGTGAAAAGCATGACTACTTTTCGCCTCTTCCACATATACTCTGACAAGTATCAACTTGAGACATGGATTACCATTGCTATTGAGCGCAATGTCCAAAATATTGATCTTCACATTGTGGTTAGGTTGCCTCGGTGTCTCTTCAACTGTAAAACCCTTGTCGATTTGAGGCTCAAAAATTGCAGAAGCATCCCTTCTAGTGGCGGTGTATATTTGCCTAGCCTCAAGAAGCTTCATCTTTATTTTGTCGAATATGAGGTTGATAAAACCCTTTTCTCACTTGCTTTCTGGTTGTCCAGTGCTTGAGGAGTTGATCATCGATGAAAGTTATATCATGGATGAAAGCTATATCATCGATGGAAAATTGGATTGCTTTAATATATCTTCACCCACATTAAAAAAGCTTACGGTCGATTTTCCGTTTAACCTTGACCTTAAGGTAAAGATAAATGCTCCGGCACTTAGATATCTTCAGGTATATGATTGTTCCTGCGTATATATCATAGTTTCGCCGATGCCCTCCTTAATTGAAGCAGATATCTGTGTGAACAATTGTTCATTGGAAGAAGATGAAGTGGTAAAGTTTCTTCGTTGTCTCGGTAATGTGAAGTGCCTAAAATTATCAAGTCATTATAAGGTATGTAATCGATCTTTCGTCATCTCGTTCTGTATATTCTTAGGGCTACTGTTTAGTTATTTGGAGTTCCTCTTGTCAAATTTAGTCACCTTTGTTCTTTCAAAACAGATTCCTTTGCACTTTCTTGACATAGATGTCTCTGGTTCAATTGTACAGTTTGATCATTTGACCAGACTCGAGCTTAAATTGGATATTGATTGGCGTTCTCTCATAAAACTCCTTGAAATTGCTGTTAATCTTGAAGTCCTTATTGTAAGTGAATTTTGTTGATGGAATTTTAAATGTCTTAAGCTTTTTCTCTTGTTCTTTCGGCTATAGCTTCTTTCTTGTTGTCATCAGGTCGATGTAGATGTGTCATACTGGATGGAGGCGAAACAAGTGCCGATATGCCTATTATTACATCTAAGAAATATAAGAATTGATCAAATGAGATATACAGATCATGAGTTTAACATGGTAAGATATTTTTTGCGGAATGCTAAAGTTCTAAAGAGGATGGAAATATATTGCCAAGACATTGAAATTGATTTCAAGGCAAAGTTTGATGCGCTCCAAAGAATTTCATTATTTGAGCGAGGATCTGAGGCATGTCAGGTTGCCTTCTATTGAGATTATTTAAAGGTTGGATCGCCAGGTTTTTGGCGTGATCTTAAGTTATAAGTCTTGATATCTATATTGAACAACTAAATGTTCCTTCACTGCTGTTTTTATGCAGTCGAGCTTTCAATTTGGCTTGCTTTATGCTCTATGTTCTGTGCACAATAATTCTTGCTAGAAAACTTTTTTTTTAACTTTGTTGATAATTATCTTTGATTATATTTGGCTGCCTGCAATAGTTACTGTTTTTACTTGCTATTTTTTTTAACTAATTGTGGGAAGACAAAAGATACAGACACTACAGAAAAGAAGATTGAGAACCATCTTCCTTTAGATGAAGAATGACTAAGTACCACACTAAATAATAGATGAAGAATATGACCGTCGGTGTTTAGTCAAAATAGCTAAGAAAAAAATATATTTTTAAAAACACATGACTATTTTTCACTTTTACAAAACAGAAATGGTCAATTTGGCCTATTGCCACTAAGATAAATTCGAGTTCGCGAATTCACCTGTCTCAGCAGTATTGAGGTAGGTTTATTATTTTGTTTAGTCACTATCTTTGATTTTAATTTTCTTTTTTGTTAATTTCTAGTTTTGTTACTGTATATATGTATATATTATAAAATTAAATATTGCCTTCTAATTGCCGGATTAAATGGGGAGAAAATAAAAATGTATAATACATAGATAGACAGGGGAGAGGGACCTTGAAGCCAGGGGGCAGAGGTACATGTTAGGGAAAGGGGCCTTGCCCCCCCCCAATTTTTTTTTAATTTTTTATATGTAAATTATTTTTTTCAAGTGTTTTGCCAACCCCTCCCCCCCCTAAAAGGCCTAATTTATTTTTTCATGCACCACCATGGTCCATTTGGTCCATTTTCTTTAACTAAAATTAGTGGATTTTTAACCACAAACCACAACTCTTATTAATAATTAAAAAAAGTACCATTATGCAAATACACACACGTGTATATGCTATATATATATATATATCAACTTTAATTTTATATTTCTCCCATCAAAACTCACCCAGACCCACACATAAAGAAAAGTTTCAGACTTTCAAATAGTTATTGGTATATATTAATAATTAGTGGGATTCATTTCTTTTGATTCTCTTGAAATAGTTTTGTATTTGATTCAGTAAAATGAAATAGTTGTGTTTGATTCAGTAAAATTTATGGGATATAATTTTGAAATCAATTTATTTGTTCCTGACTCATTTTTAATTCACAAAAACTTATGTAAGACCGTCTCACGGATTTAAATCCGTGAGACGGAGCCCCACATGGTCCACATATTTCTATCTACTTTTCCCCTCCTTTCTCTCTTCTCTCACTAGTCTATTTTTCTCTCACCTTACGTATCCCCCCAAAATCTCTCATGGTTCTCTCCATCTCTCCCCATATCCCACTCATTTGGTGGTCCATCTCTCTCTTCTCATGGTCCCCCCTTTCTCTCTCCCCAATGTCCTTCATTTTATCTCTACACGCATGACACAAAGGAAAAAGATGAAGAAAATAAAGCATCAATTCTTATGAAAAAAGTATCATTATTTATTAAAAAATATCACATTTAGACTCGAAAAAAATCACTTCTTGTGAGAAAAGTATCACTTTTTATTAAAAAAATATCACTTTTTAATTAAAAAAATTACTTTTGTTTTGATAAAGTATCACTTCTTATGTAGAAAGTATCACTTTTTATAGAAAAAAATATCACTTCTAATTAAAAAAGTATAACTTCTTATTAAAACTAAAGTATCATTTTTTATTAAAAATATATCATTTTCTATTAAAAAATTATCACTTCTTATTAAAATAAATATTACATTTTATAAAAAAAAAATATCACTTTTATTTAAAAAATATTATTTTTATTAAAAAAGTATCATTCTTATTAAAACAAATCTCACTTGTTATTGAAAAAAAGTATCATTTTTTATTGAAAAAGTATCAATTCTATTATGAAAAGTCTAATATTTTTTGTGAGATTTTTGTATCTAAAATGTTGTGTGTAGAGAGGGGGGTGGATAGAGATAGAGAGGAGAGAAAGAGAAAGGGGACCACAAGATGAGTGAGATGTGAAGAGAGAGAGAAAACCATAGAGCATATCACGTGAGAGTGAGACGTGAAGAGAGAGAAAGGAGTGGGAACCATTGAGAGGAGAGACAGAGAGAGGAAAGAAGGAGACCACTTGGAGCTCCGTCTCACAAAATTAGATCCGTGAAACGGTCTCACAAGAGACTTTCCCTAATTATTTAGGGTCGGAATCTTGCATTAACTCAGAAATTAGGGGTCCAAAATGAATAAGCACATTTATGAGGTGAACACCTATCTATAACTTATGCTTGGAATGATGGGATGCAATAAAGAGTTTCTACTTTCTTATTTTATTTTGAATTGGGTCGTTAGGCTCAAATCTCAAGTCATATATCTATAAATACTTCATGGCTCATGCCCTTTTAAATCACCCAATATAATTATTCTTATTTTTTTTTATCTACATACCTTTCAGTTTTTATCTTAAATCTTGTTTTGGTTCATGTTTGGCAACTTGGGGTGGAAATAGGCTAGGTCGGGCCAGGATTTGCATCGGACAACCTATTGTTAATTTATGTTTTTTGGGCCTAAGCATGACATGTTAAATATAATAATGTAGGCCTTATTAAAAGTCTAGGCTGGACCTTAACCTATTTATTAAACAGGTCAGTCTAAGCCGTAATTTCCTGTTGGGTAATCTGACCTATTTTCATCCCTACCAATACCTAAGGATGTTAATAGTAGTGACTTTTAAAAAAACTGAAACTTCAATGTATAAAGAAAATGTAATGATTTTATTGATGTGATGAGGAATTTGTAGATATGTTGATTGTTTGTGGAAATTTTCGGGATATAATAGTGTAAACTAAATGCCAAAAAATTGAATAAAAAATTATAAATTAGAACCAAAAATAAGTAATGTGAAGCCCTTGATTTTTACTCGAGCGAGTATTTATATCACTTATCGTCTATGTACTATTTTGACTATTTTACCGCGTCACTTTGATGGGTAAATATTAATAATAAATATATTTTGGCATTTAATTTCATTTCTATTTATTACTTGTGATCATAATCATTTATTAATTATATTCCACATTAATGATCACTTGATTGATCATTATTACTATTTGTGTATTTATTAGTCACCTTAGAATTTAAGAGACTATTTATTTTAGAGTTATACCTTATAGAATTAAGAATTTGATTAGAATAAGTGATCATGAGACTTATTAGTGATCAAGGAAATCACTAATTATTTTGGAGATTGATATTATTCATCTATTATCATCAAATTTGGGACAAAAAAATATGAAAATACCACAATTACCCCTTAAGTGGATGACAATGAGGAGTATTTTGGTGTAGAAATATCTTCCAACTCTTGTACATATGCACCTTATGTTAGTCATCTTGTGTATAATTACACCATTAATTCAAACATTATACACATCATCTTATACACCAATTCTTTAACATTAATTTCCCCAACTTATTCCCACTCACCCAACATTCCTTCCTTACCCATCCTTTGCCCATAACTTTGACTTCCATTTTGTCTCCATGCAAGAGACAAATTACAAGACATGAAAATTGAACAAAAATTCCCTCCCCGTCTCTCTCATGTGGACGGCCATATGGCCATTTTTACAAAAACATTTGCCAAAAATTTCATCCAACACATTTTAATCTTCAAGCAAATTCTCTTCCTTCTCTCTAAACATTCTCCTTCTTCTCTCTAAAATTCCTTCACATCTTCAAATCTTCAAGAACAATTCCTTCATATCTTCAAACCTTCAAGAACAATTTCTTCACATCTTCAAATCTTCAAGAACACATCCTTCACATCTTCAAACATACCTTCATATCTTCAAGAACACATTCTTCATATCTTCAAACATTCTTCACATCTTCAAGAACATCTTCTTCATATAATCAAACACTTTCTCTTTCTTCAAACACGTAACAAAAACACAAACATTCGTCCTACTTCTTCATAAATTTTGAACCCTCCTCTCACAAAGGTAAGAAATTTTGTTTTTCAATTCAACTTGATATCCTATAACTCATCACCTTCTCTTCTTAACATAAGTTTAACTTTGACTTTTGGAGGTACACATAAGATACTACATAAGGACATGCAAACATTGTGGTCATCTTAGAAGACATTGTTGGAGAATTTGGACTATAAGATAAGATTTGGACACTAGTACCCTTTTCTCTTCTTCTTCCTATTTTCTTCAAATTTTAACACCCCTTATTCATTTTTGAAAAATAGGGGCTACCTTAAGTGGTTTTGAGGGTGAGCCAAAAATTCCAACTTTGAAGCTTCTACTAGTTCCATTTCATCTACTACACAAGGTAAAGTGTAGTATTTCCAATTTTCTCACCTTTTTCTTTGTCTCCTTAATTTTTCACTCATTTTTCTAACTCTTAATTTTTGGTATTTCTTGACTTAGGGGCTGACCTACGTGACTTCATAATCAAGTTGTGAAATTTATCCTTTTATTTCACAACTATCCAATTTTAAGGTGGGTGGAAAAATCTTTCCAACTTCTAGGTGTTTTTCCTTAAATGCATGTAGTATTTTGTTATTGAGCACTTGATATATATATATATATATATATATATTATGTATTGCATGTTAATTTCTTGTATCAAGTTGTAAAAATTCTCAAGTGTTGCTCAAAAATGCTATTTATTGAAATATTTGATGAATTCTTGTATGAAATGGACATGCATGTGTATGATCCTTGAAATCCATATTTTGTATGACTTATAACCTGGACAATTCGAGCATAATTAATTAAATTTCAATTTTTGGACTTAAAATATAAAAATGGAAAGTTGGTGGATTTAATTGCAAGAAAATAAAACTTAAGGGACCCCTCGGCAATTTTCGAAATTTTGGGACTGCACTTAGGTTCAAAAATGTTGTTTGTACGTTTTAATAAGGTTTTAAGAGTTTTAAGATAAATAAAATCAACCTTTAAAAGCCCAAGGACTAGATTGTAAAATTTTAGAAGTTTAAGGGCTACATTGCAATTTTCGAAACTGTACCAGACCCTATTTTTAAAATTTGAAGTTTTAACTCTTAAGGGACTGGAAATAACATATTTTAAGTGTATTCCAAAAATCCAAGTGTTTAGAGCTTGGAAAGTAATTTTATAAAAATTGAGGGACCAAATTGTAAAAGATTAAACTTGAGGGCCCAAATGAACTTTCCAGGACTTATACATTCCATGTACCTGTAAATACTAATTTAACTATAACTTAATGATATTTTGGACCCAAGGTTCAAATTTCACAACAATTGGACCCCTAAAAGCCTTAAAGACAATTATTTTAAAATGAGACAAAAATGATATTTTCAAATGTTAAGGGACCTATACTTATTTATTTTTAAAACTATTTTTGTCCCCATATCCCACTGACCTTAGTGACATTTTCCAACTGGAATCACATTAAAAGCCCTTTCGGTTTGTGAGTTCCAATTATTTTAAACTTAGGGTCCGAAATGATAATTTTAATAAATTTGGGGCCAATGTGAGACTTTTAAAAAATATCGACCTCAAAACTTTAAAAACCTGAATATCCAAATAATTTAGAGAATTTAGGAACTGACCTCATAATTTTTCAAGGTCGAGACATTTATTTATTCAATTTTTTACTCCAAAAGTATTGGTTTTTACAAAACGGGGCTAATTGTAAATTTCTTTTTAACAAGGACCTAACTCAAATTATTTTTCTTTTGAAGAAACAGCCTTGGACCCTCTGAATTTAATAATTAATTAAAATATTTTATTTTCTCAAAAATTCCTTGACTTATTGGATCGTCTTGACCAATTAATACCTGATCGCGGGGCGACTTCTTCGTCTTGCGATTTCGAATCTATAACGGGACTTATGTTCCACCTAATCTTTCAAGATATCGAAGATTGCTTATCCTCTCGATAATCATCTTCATCCAAATAACTCCACCAATGCCATAATTGCCACTCGCAATTTTCGAAAATTTTCCTGAACTGCTTCCCTGAATCAATAATACTCGACTGCCTGGTTTACTACATGAACTTGTATTTACTTTCCTACATGAGTCAACTTGATGTGTCAAGCTCATAGTCGGAATGGATACGTCGGTGATGGAACCGGGCAGCTCGGCTGCTATTCCACTCTCCGGTCCCATCGTCCTAATCCCGCAACTGAGGGACGAAGTTTGTCCAAGGGAAGCGGGTCATAGTACTTGAGGTATAGTCATGATTATGACAATCCAGGCCTAGCTAGCTCTACTGTGGATTTGTCTTTGCCTATGGAGCGATAAGGTGATGGGTCTTGGACCATCTTGCTCGGGGAGTTACAAGGAAGAACGAAGAAATCGCTATCTGATCCACATGATTCTGGAGTTAATCGGACCCGTTTGGTTGGCGCTACAAATCCGTACGCAACCGCTACTTGTATTGCATTGGTTGGTGCTACAAATCCGTATGCAACCATTACTTGTCTTGCATAGGATTGGCGCTACAAATCCATACACAATCCTACCTTTCTTGCCTGAATCACATAGTGCATGTGTGATCACGAACTGTTTCTTAAACTGTATAAGTATATTACTTAAATATATTTATCATGACGCTTGTGGCCTGTGTGTGAAATCATGCATCATATCTCACCCATTTTCATACATTTGTTTTTCTCGCATTACTATATATATCGCCACACTTGCACAAGATCACCCCATCCACTGAGATTTTTGTCTCAACCCCTCTTGTTTTCTAACCTTTAGATGAGGAATATGTCGAACCGGCCACAGATTGAATACCCTCACCCCACCTGTTGAACTTGCATTCTTTTTCTGATGATTGTACTTATTTCTTGTACTTCTGCTAATGTTGGACTCTCTTTTATCCTGCTACTCTTTTCTCTCTTTGACTGTAATTTAAGGGTTTAGGACCCTTTGACATTTAATATTTGGATATTGTGTACTTTGCATTTTAGTTTTGTCCTGTAAACTTATTCAAGTTATTATGTCGGATATATTTGGATCTTGTTAGACTTTAAGTTGTAATTCGTACTTATGTTTATTTTATTTCTGCAGCTTTAGACTTTGTTTCACTTGGGATTGTTGTATTATTTGTCTAGTTTTTTGGGTTTATTCTGTTTAAGTGGTTGATCGTCGTCGTGTCCCGTCTGAGGCGTGACAATTTTAGTGGTATCAGAGCTGGGCTAGTAAGATGGAAACTTACACCAAGCTGACCCAGGATAGGACCCTCGGTCTGTGTTGGGTAGTACCGCGACTTGACTAATTACGTGTGAAATCGATTTCAAAATGGCATAGAACCGTATTATTGATGTTTAGACTGAGTTAAGAATTTTATACTGTTGGGAAATTTATTGTTTAGATTTTGATGAATGACATGTAAAACTTAGAATAGGAAGTTGGCACCCCAATTATTGTTGTAAACTGCATTGTAATAAATAGGGCTGGTCGAGCCGAGTTAAGTCGACCTATGCCCAAACATGCAAGAAGACAAATCGAGACTAGAAGGAAGACTCACGCGAGACAACCGAGTATGGCAAAGAAGAGAAGACGGAACTCTCAAGGAGCAACGAGATGCAAACAGTGGAGTATCGGCCAAGTCAATTCAAGAAAAGCCAAGTCTCAAGTTGAAGTGACAAGAGTCATCCAATGATTGGAAGCCGACTCTAAGTCACCCGAGGAAAGCAAGGAAATGCAAATAAGTCGAGATAATCAAAAAGATCTTTGCCAAAAATCAAGAGAATTACTTAAACAAGTAATACCTCCATGCTACCTTTCTCGAAGTGCTCACCCGAGCGTGCAAAAGGAATAAAACCAATGGGAAGCACTACACCGTGTCGAACTCCTCGAAAGCCGGAGAACAATTCATACGAGGAAGTGGCAATTCCAAGGATCGCAACAAGACAAGCCAACGACCACAAGTGACTTTAAAAAATAAGCCTATCTCTTCAACGGCGATTTTTGAAAGATCACTATAAAAGGCCGAGGAATGACTGAGAGTGGGTTACCAAGGTTACGAACCACGAATATTTCAAGAAAAACATTTGAATCAGTAACCTAAAATATTCTCAAATCATTCAAGATTAATCCTCATGCCTACACTACGAAGAACATCAATCCAACACTCACCGTGAAGGAAAGATAACTTCAATCAGTTGAAGAGGAAATTATTGAAGAATCAAGGGGTCTACATTCCACGAAGGATTGTAGGAAGGTTCAAGGTCGAACCAAGTCTTGAGCTTTTGGAGGGCTTCGTGATCAAATCCAAAGAGCTTGAGCAAGTGGGTCAGAGTAGCAAGACAAGGCAGCCCCCGTGAAGAAGCCGAGTCGCATTTAGAAGCCACCGAGTGATCAAGGCGTCTCAGGTGATCGAGTCCCAAAGGATCAAGTCACCAGTGATCAAGACTTGTATCCGGACTATTACCACTTTGTATACTTGATCAATACCTAGTGGATTCCTCCGGAGTTGGAGAAGAGAGGAGTAGAAGAATTACCCCATCTTCGAACCTCTATAAAAATCTTACTTTGTGTCATTTACATTTCAAAGACTTTAATTCTTGCATCATATTTGTCTAATTCTCACGACATATTTGCTATCCATTAAATAATCTTTAAGTACTAAATCAAGCTCTAAATCTCTACCTAACCAAACTTAAGGGTGTTAAGTCTTCCAATAAAACAAATCACAGTTGAGTTTAGACTTAACAAATGAGTCATTCCATCAACAAATGCTCTCGAGTCTTTGAGAGACTAACTCTACCGATTAACTAAATTGGCTCTCCACCAAGGACACAAACTGTGTAGTATCAACTCAAATCTTTAAAAGGACTAAATCAAAAATTTGGTAAGGTTTATTCAACCCCCTTCTAAACCTTACACTTACACCCCTTGGGACCTACAAGTGGTATCGAGCGGTTGGTTCATTGAGCCTTCCGCACCGGTTATCGAACTAGATCTCCAAACTTTTCAAAGTCCGCTTTAGTACTTAAACTTTCAAAACTCTTTTTATCATTAAAATTTATTATCATGGAAGCAAATTTGACACGCATCCCTATGTTCACAATTGAAGAATTTGATGATTGGAAAATTGTATGCAGCTCATCTATCAAAGATTACATGATGAGATGTGGATAGTGATAGAGGATGGGCCATTGCAAATCTTAAAACTAAACACAAAAAGAAGAGCCGCAATTGAAGGTGAAGAGGATGTTGCTCCCGCACCAGCCATGGTTGAAAAACCAAGAACTGAATGGTCAAATGATGACAAAAAGATACAACATGGACAATGTAGCCAAGGACATCCTTTACAAAACCTTGACAAAGCCATGTTCAATAAAGTCAAATCATGCGAACGGCTAAAGAAATCAGGACAAGCTAACATTGATTTGTGAAGGCTCGAGCAAATCAAAGAAAATAAATTATCAGTAGTTGTACAAAAATTTGAGAATTTCAAAATGATCGCAGAGAAAACCTGGATCAATTGGATGCTCGGTTCACGTAAATCACCAACGAGCTATCTCGCACTTGGTAAGGAGTATACACAAAAGGAAATGTGTATGAAGATTCTAAAAAGTCTCCCAGCTGAATGGGAAATGAAGGTCATGGCACTAAGACATTCCATGGACCTATCGAAGACCTCCAACCATGAACTATTCTCGGATCTCAAAGCCTACGAATTTGAGCCGAGAAGAAAAGACCAGGAAGAGACAAATTGTACCCCAAAACAATTTGCTCTAATTGTTAAAGATGGGAAGAGAGCCGAGGTCAAAGAAGTCATTGACCCGGAAGAAATAGCCCTACTAGTAAAAAGATTCAACAAGTTTTTCAATAAGAACTACAAGAGAGGCAAGGGCGAATCCTCCGAGAAGACACTCGGCTCCTCCAAGTAAAGGGAAGATAGGCCAACCAAGAGAACAGATCATCAAAAAGTCAATATCAAAGGGCCGACAATCCAAGAATGGAAAGAGCGATCAAAAGGTTGAATATCTATCTTTGAACTGTAGGCAACCAGGTCACTATGCCATTGATCGCCCATATCCTGTAGTCAACAAATACAGAATGAAGAAGAAAGAAAGGTCTTGAGAGAAAGAAGACAAGAAAAGAAAAAGGCAATGATGGCACAGAGATCTTTGAGACAGCCAAGTCAAGAGAGACAATGATTCGCAGAGAGCAAGTGAAGCCGACTACTCAAGTGACTCAAGATGAAGCCCTGATCTGTTCGATGGCCAAGGAACAAGATCAACCTCGACCAAGAAGATGAGGTACACTCTAACTCATCAAACTCGGTTCTAGTGATAGTGATCAGAATACACACACTTCATCACCCACTCGATCTTTATGATTCATTAGGCAAAATGATGAAAGATTTTGAACACATTAAATCCTCACACACACTATTAAATGAGGAAAACAACCTACTCAAGAGCCAAAACTCAAAGTCGACTAAGGAGCCGAGTACTCTAAGTCAAATAGTCAGATGAGAATGAAAGTTTAAAGGCTGAAAATGCTAAGCTAATAGCGAAAAATGCCGCCATAGAAAAGAGGGAGAATGACCTCAAAATGTTATTGCCTCATTCACTAAGGCATCTAAATCATTGGATGATCTTATTATGAGTCAAAAAGAATGTGGAGACAAGACAGGCCTAGGATTTAACTCCTCCGTGATATGTCAAACTTCAAAAGTAATTTTGGAAAAGGATCTTCAAGCAATGAAGAGTCTAAAAATCCAAAACTCTAAATGTTGCACACACATTCACTCCAAAGCACAATTACAAGCAAACTGGCCTTAGTTATAAAGGAAAAGGAAAACAAATGACCGATTGAGTGCGGCTGAAAGGATAAATGAGAAGAGATTCAATCGAGTTCTCAAAGAAACTCCAAACAAAAATACTCAGAAAGAAGAAACAGAGCTACCAAAACCCTTAAAATCTATAAAAGAAATACATATGATGGGAATGGTAGAAAATATCCAAGCCAAGTGATTGGAATGATGTGAACTATCGGCATAGACTTATGGAATATAAGCCCAAATGGCAAAGGCCTAGAACTCAAAGAAAGGCCATTCCAAAAGTATAAGAGCTTTCATAAGCACACATATGCACCTAGGCACTACACTCGAGACACCACAATTACCCAAAGAAGGCAATTGCTAAAACATATACACAGGCATACGGACAAAAGAGACAAATTGTATGAACCTAAAATCCCCAAGCAATTTGCCAAGATTAATTATGATTATGGCACTGATAGATGGCAACCCCTTAGAGTCAAATCATTTGGCTATAAGTTGGTTGGATCATCTTACAATTCTAACCCCTCAGACCCGCATACAAGTATGGGTACCTAAAACTTAATTTCCTTGATTGCGGGTTCAAGGAACAATAAAAGTGCCAAGGAACCTGGTACATGGATAGTGGTCTGCCCGGACATATGACAGAAACAAGAAAAATCTGTCAAAATTCAAGGAAGTTAAAGGAGCAAAAGTCATATTTGGAGGAAATGAAGCTCCAGGTGAAATAAGAGGCATTGGATCCATCAAGAGGAATGGATTAGAAATCACCGATGTTGCATATGTCGAAGGACTCAACTTCAATTTACTAAGCATCACCAACTCTATGACAAGGGCTATAACGTTGGATTTAACATGGGTATATGCCAAATCAAGAAGGTCAATCGAATGAAGTTGTGTTGCAAGGATGCGGATAAAAAAAGAACATGTATATAGTAGATTGGTCAACCGCTACACCCAACACCTGCTACTAGCAAAAGCACACCAATCAAGTTGGTTGTGGCACAAAAAGTGAGTCACCAATTTCAAAACGATTAACAAGCTTGCCGTAAGTAAACTTGTTGAAGGACTTCCGCACTCGAGATACGAAAAGGAGAGTATATGTGACGCATGTCGAAAGGAAAACAAATCAAATCATCATTCAAAGAAAAGACATGCCCATCTTCAACAAGAATATTGCATCTCGATACATATGGATCTATTTGGCCCAAAGGAACCAAATAGCATAAGTGGAAAGAAATACACCTTGGTGGTAGTAGATGACTACTCAAGATATACATGGACAATATTCATGTGTAAGAAGAAAGAAACTCTACGTAAAACTACCACAAAATGATGAAGAGGATTCAAAATGAGAAGAGCCAAACCATTATCAAAATAAGATCGGGACAGAGGAACCGAGTTTGTCAATGGAATAATAACTCAAGATTGTATTGAAAATGGTATTGGTCATGAACTATCTCAGCAAGAACTCCACAAAGAGAATGGAGTTGTAGAAAGAAGGAATAGAACTCTCAAAGAAGCGGAAGAACCATGTTAGTCAAGGGGTTACCAAAAAGATTTTGGGTCAAGCAATCAACACAAATTGCTACACTCAAAACAGATGTATGATAAACAGACAAATGACAAAGACTCCCTATGAGATTTGGACAGGAGAAAACCAAATGTTGCATATTTTAGAATATTTGGATGTAAATGCTTCATCCACAACAATGGCAAAGATAATCTAAAGGCCTTCGATGCTAAAGCCGATGAAGGTATCTTCTGGGATACTCAACAAAGTAAAGCCTACAGTACTCAACAAAAGGACTATGGTTGCGAAGAATCCATTCATGTTGTATTCGATGAGCCAAATGTAAATAGAGAAGACATTGAAGAGTCACCGATAAGTTTCTAATCATCCAACCATACGTAAGAGTCCCTATCTTTGAAGCTAAAGCGAACTATTAACTCGGATGAAGATGAGATAGCCGAGTCTCATAAAATCTTTGGAAAATTTGCGGCTAAGTGAGTGCGAGAGAGCTGATCAAAGCAACACAAACAAGCTAGACAATCAATCCAAATAACTTACTCCAACCTGATGTAAGATGGCTGAAAGACCATCCACCAGAACTTGTCATTGGAGATACAAGAGAAGGTGTCAAAACAAGATCCATAACTCAACAAGAAGCTATGTTCACATGCTTTATCTCGCAAATAGAGCCCAAAGATGTGTTACAAGCATTGGATGACACACATTGGATTCAAGCTATGCAAGAAGAGTCAATCAATTTGAAAGAAATAAAGTATGGGAATTAGTTCAAAGACCCACCCATCAAAATGTTATTGGTACTAAATGGGTGTTCAGAAACAAGATGAACGATGAGGGCTCGGTGGTAAGAAACAAAGCAAGACTAGTAGCCAAAGGATATAGCCAAGAAGAAGGAATAGATTTTGATGAAACATTTGCTCCTGTAGCAAGATTGGAAGCAATAAGGATGTTTCTTGCCTATGCAGCTCACAAGAATTTCATTGTATATCAGATGGATGTAAAAAGTGCATTCCTAAATGGTTTATTGGAAGAAGAAGTGTATGTTGAATAACCTCCAGGATTTGAGCAGAAGATTCTTGGAGATAAGGTATACAAACTCAAGAAAGCTCTGTATGGATTGAAACAGGCACCCAGAGCATGGTATGATACCTTGTCACAATTCCTAATCGAGAATAGATTCACAAAAGGAAAAGTAGATAGAACACTTTTCAGAATTCAAGACAAAAAGAGTATACTTTGCTTGTTCAAATATATGTGGATGACATCATTTTTGGATCCACAAACAAAGAGTCATGGTGAAAATTTTCAAACCTCGTGCAAAGTAAATTTGAAATGAGCATGATGGGAGAGCTAACATTCTTCCTTCGACTCAAGTGAAACAAATCGAAGGATGGAACCTTCATAGGTAAAACAAAATACACCAGAGATTTAATGAAGAAATTTGGTATGGAGGAGAAGTCTTCTCGTAAAAATACCAATGAATACATCACCAAAATGGACATGGATGCAGATGGCAAGCCTCAGTAGATCAAACAAGATACTGAGCACTTATTGGATCATTGCTCTATCTCACAAAGAAGCGGGCCGGACATCACCTTTGTTGTAGGTGTATGTGCGAGATTTCAATCTGCTCCAAAAGAGAGTCATATGACAAAGAAAAAAGAATCCTGAGATACTTGAAAGGAAGCCAAGAAGTTGGCTTATGGTATCCAAAGGAAGGTGGATTCAAACTACTTGGCTATTCGTGACTCGACTATGCTTTGGATGCAGAGTGGACAGAAAAGCACCTCGGGCACATGTCAAATGCTAGGAAACAGGCTGATTTCTGGTTTAGCAAGAAGCAAAATTCAATAGCCACCTCTCAAATTGAAGAGAATACATAGGCTGGCAAACAAGTTGTGCCCAAGTCCTATGGATGAGACAAAGAACAGAGACTATGAAGTTGAGGAAAAAGAAATCCCAATCATGTGTGATAACACAAGTGCAATTGCAATTACTCAAAATCTGTGTTGCACTCAAGAACAAAGCATATCGATGTCGATATCACTTCATAAGAGATCATGTTGAAAAGAAGGACATCATCTTGGAGTATATCTCAACGATAAACAATTGGGCGACATCTTCACAAAACCATTATGTGAGTCAAGATTTGAAGAACTCAAGCATGAGTTAGGGTTAATTGAGCCGAAATGACACTCGGAAGAATCAAAGAAAAGAAATGGAACACAAAAAGGGAAAAAGAGTCGAACTCACAAATCAGCTAAGTAAATCACCAGACGGAAGACAATATACCAAGTCACCGACAATTTGAGTCACAAAGAGGATCGTGAGAAGAAGAGTTAAACCAAATGAGGGCAAAAGTGAATCATTTATGAGCAAAGTGACAAAAACGCATCGTTTTTACTAAGCCGGAATGTTTTTAAGAATGACGTCAAGATAATTATGACGTGTACAGCAAAAGCCGCACACCAAGCTTATGATTGGATATAAATGTTGCCGCATTAAATACGAGACATTAAATGCTCAATCGGCGTGCAAATCTAAGCCGTTGATTTCGATCCCATTTCAAAACCACCCGCACGCCCTTTTTCATAAACCATACTTAAACCATTTTCGTCCGTTTCTCTCACACACTACCAAAACTGTTCATTTCTCTCTCTCGGAAGCAAAGGCAAAAATTTTCTCAAAACCCTATCTATCTTCAAATCAATCTCTAAGTTTTCTTCGGTAAAATCCTCAAGGATGGCATCAACCCATGATTTTGTCAAGTTAGGAAAGCAAATCCACACCGGGTCTCTTGTGGATTTCGACGGATGGTGAAACAGGGTCCGACGACACCCGAGTGAAGAAAATTGCCGAGAAATTAGAAACGCCTGGCTGAAATCGCTTTTAGCCGAATATCCGATGACCTATGTGGAGGAGGTCGCACGCTTACGTGAATGCCGAGATTCACGATGAAGGGATAAAGTCATCTGCTCACGGAAAGAAGCTCACCATCTCTCGCCAAGGATTTGGTGAACACCGCTCACTACCAACGGAAGGAGCATCGAAATTAACGGTTTATGTAAACCTGGCCGCCGCTTGGAAGGAAATAGCCAAGCCCGACTATGCCGATAAAATAGTTTACACAAATAACAAAAGGCTTTTGAAGGAGGATTACCACAAATCGTTGGACATAGTTGCCAAATGCATAGACATCAAATTTGGCGACTTTGACCAACTCACAAAAGCAAAGTTGATCGTAATGGCTGCGATCATTGAAGAAAAGAAAATAAATTGGGCTGAATTTGTCTACAAAGCAGACTCTGCCGAGAATGTAGGGAACAAATCCTTCAGGGAAGATGGTGCATTTGGAGGATCCCTAGATATGGCCTCGGTGATTGGCCGGTGATGGAGGTGAAAGGAGTCCCTCTTAGACATGGAAAGGCGTTCCATGTAAACAAGAGGATGTTCGAGATCAAACCTCTCTCGGCGCACGAAGAGAGCCTACTCCAAGAGAGGCGACACAAGTGAGGGGAATCACCGACCAAAGATACAAATGCTTTCTCTCCACCAAAGAAGAAAGCTGCCCTGCGCTGCTAAGAAGAAGATCGCCGCTCCCGCAAAGAAAGAAAGTCAAACTCCGCCCCGCAATCGTGTCTCCCGCCTCAAGAAGAAAGGGCCGAGAAGGACTCTCAACTACCTTCTCGTATCGGATCGTCAAAAAGAGGAGATCTCGATAAGCCAAGACGGCCAGCTCCTCGAAGAAGACACCAAAGACCCCGCCGCCAAGACTCGAAGAAACTCTCTCTCGAACCAAGTCCCTCCGTACGAACTAAGAGACGACGAAGAATCATCAAGCGATCCGAGCTTGAGAAACCGGCCGAGTCACCCACTGGAACAAATACTAAAATCGCCAAGCAAAGAGAGTCCCCGATGTAATTGATGAAACAAACTAAGTTTGTGAAGGCGATCACAGAGGCAAATCAAGACACATCGCAGTCCGCGCACCGAGACACAAGAAGAAGGCCGATAGAGTGATAGTGATATGATGATCCTATCCCCACTTTACCCGGATATCCAAAATCGTCATGAGAGTGGAGGAAATGGAAATTGAGTCGATCCAGGAAACAGTTCCAACGGCCCGAGTTTATAGAAGAAGAAGAGGAATCAACGAACTTCCTTGGGTCGACCTCTGTGATCCCTAGATCGGATGAAGACAATCGCACGTATATCCTGCATCTTCAAGGATAAGGATAAGGAGCGATCGCGTAAGAAGTCGAGGCAAGAGAGAAGGCCAAAGATCTCGCCTCTCTCACGGAACCACGTAACATACACATTCTCACTTCGATATTCTATCGAGGAAAGTGATGAGGATCTCGACACCGCTGCGCCACGTAAGAGTTGCAAATGCAAAGAAGCAATGCATGAATCGAATTCTTCATGAGAAGAGCATGATGGAGGGACCAGGAGAGTCCTCCAAAACACACGGTGAAATCGATCCAATGGGAGTGGTTCAAAGAAATTGCCACCGTTGTTCTTGCCACCACTTCCCTCACTCGGAAGAAGGAATTAAGGAAATGGCGATGAAACCGAGTTAGTGGGGACCCTAGTCGAGCCAACCCCTAATGAAGGTGTCTTACCACCGCCCCAACTACTGAACACTCAAGAGAAATAACCGGGAGTTTGGAGACGAGTGACCCCATTCCAAGTCACTCACCGGGTGCGCCGAGCTGAGGGGGAAACTCCCACCACTGCGGCAAGGCCTCGGAGAATGTTTGCAGATGACTCCACAACGAATCTAGGAGGCGAAGTGGAGAAAGTACAAACACAAGACAAACAGCAAGTTGCCATCAACGAAGCTCGGCGATTGAGATCTTCTTAGCCGAGGTGCCAACCGCTTCGAAGGCTAATGACGTTGCCGATGCGAAATGAGGCACGCAGAAGGAATGTACTTCAGGAGTTAACACTCTACGGGCGATGAAAGTGCAATCCATGGGGTTGAGACTCAAATGGATGCCATCACGAAGACCCTAAGACAAATGACATTGTCGAAATGGAGGTCCAAGGCCTCGCCGCTAGTTGAGAGTGCAGGAGGTAATGAAGGCCCACGGGAGGTTGAGACTTCCTGGGGTAAAGAAGTCAAGTAGAGAACATCCCTCCCGCTATCATAGATCCATCTAAAAAGGAGATAAGCGCGCTTCATAATTCCCAGGATAATCCTGATGTAACCTTTCCGGGATCGGGGCGACGAAGAAGCCGAGTCATCCCCGTGATGACTCCAAAAGACTCAACTCTACGGATGTTCCCAAAGACGAGCAAGTCGATCTCAAGACTACTCGTCAAACTTTCAATTTTTATGATGAGCCACCAATGGAAATCTCATCATCATCCGATGACGCTTCGATAAGGCCGAGGACCATCCACTCAATTGGAGAAACCAACGAGACCAACGAAGCCGTTGAGACAAATGAGGCTCAAAGCAAGTCGGGTCCACTTCACAACAGATCGCAATGAAACAGAGTCCATCGCGCAGCTCCCCAAGCCGCAGCAGATTCGACTCCAAAAGAAACTTCACGCGCACCTCTCATTATTGAACAAATCCCGATTGGCCGTGTTGATTCCTTTGTAGAATCATTTCCTTTCTCCTAGGAGGTACCCGACCTCCATGAAGAATCGAGAACGAGCTCGACGCTTCCACGGACCAGCTCCTGTCATTTCGTCAGTACCATCGTTCAAATGACTATGACTTTGACGCCGCATGGCCATCACCGCAACGGAAGAAACAAATTTGAAGTTCGGGAGGTGTTCAAGGCATTATTTGTCAAATTGAACGGATGGAGAGGCACCAGGCCTCTATGGACATGCGATCGACAACAGAGATGCCAACCTTCGCGCTACTAGAGAGGCATAATAGTCGGGATCGGGGAATGGTGGCAACAAAGAACAAACAATGCGTGTGGAACAAGTTAGATACTTCAGACATTGTTCAACAAGTCGCTTGTATGGAGAGCCGAGAATGCCGATGCAAAAACGAAATTGAGAGAACACATTGAGCACATGCATGAAGCTCACACTACCGAGATAAAGGCTGCTGCGTGAGCAAAATAAGAGTGATCTCCAAATGCGTGGAAGAAAATATGGACATGAAAAATTCAGCCTTCTCATGGCTGAAATGAAGCTAATTTCAACAGTCCAACGCTACTCGCTC
This sequence comes from Rehmannia glutinosa, assembly GCA_016081115.2. NCBI lineage: Eukaryota > Viridiplantae > Streptophyta > Magnoliopsida > Lamiales > Orobanchaceae > Rehmannia > Rehmannia glutinosa. Next base: position 361,381 of record JABTTQ020002742.1, on the reverse strand, counting down.
AATTTCGTGCGCATACTCCGCAGTTGACTCGAGACAGAACTTCGACTATCGCAGGCTCGACTTCCCTTGCCAAGATGTTTCAGTGTTCCTCTCTCCTTTGATGATGCCAAAAGGGGGAAGATGAATACTTTAAAGCGCTAAAAGATCCTCGAAGTGAGAAGGAGGAAGCGACTTTGAAGGAAAGACAAATGAGGAAGTGTCAAAACAAAAGAAAGGAAAGTCCGTGGAGGGGGAAGGATCGAAAGAAGTGACCTTGATGATTGCACAAACCCCCAACAAGGTCTTGTCACAAATGATATTATCGCAGACAAACTCCCCTCGCGACTCGCCACTCCAACACTCTGCTATATCTATGGCCGAAAAGAGAAAGACAATTGAAGCGAGGGATGGAGGAAGTGGAAGGAAGAATGGATGCCCGAGTTATGAACATCTTGAAACAACATGGAGGCATTCCAAGTGAGACAGAGACACTTATGCCATCTCGTATGTCGGACAGAGCCACGATCGCTAATGAATTTAAAACGCTCGCATCCGAAGGATACTTTGCAAATATGTCTATGGCTCAATCTTGGGACTTGTCTTGGGAAAAGGGTCTCACGTTATGTGAAGAAGGCGACGAGCGACAGACTACCGATCACTCTGCTGGTCACTCCGCCGGTCACTCACCGGAAAGAAGAAGACCACGAAGACAATACACGCCCGCAGGTAGAGGAAGAAGCGTGGTGGAGGAAGAGGTTTCGACCTGGGCCTCTGCCCAAAAACATTGAGTACATAGATCCGGCAAGAAAGGAGGGATCTCTTTGGGCTGGTCTTGACCAAGTAGCAAATTTGCAAGTGGCTAAAAGCAATGATGAGTATGCGAAAAGAATAGAAGAAGAAAACAAGAGACAAACTCAAATATGGGAGGAAAGACAAGAGAGATTAAGAAAAGATGAAGCTGCCAGAAGGCATATGAAAAGAAGAAGAAGGCGATTGATGATGAGAAAAAGAGAAGAAGAAGAGCGAAGAAGATCTTTGAACAAGATGAAAGAAGGAGAGAAATGAAGGAGATGAAGTGTTGCTTTGTCCACCCCTTCATGTATTTTATTATGTAAATACATACTATGTAAGTCTTCCGCAATAAAGCTATAAATTCTTTATTTTTTTTGTAGACAAATGTTTGCTCGATACACCTAGTAAACAAACTGTGTAAAAGAACAAGAATGTTATGATCAATAAAAGAATTGATTCTACGCATACATTCTATGTGAATACACTATCCGCATGTATCTTTGCTATTTACATTTTTGAATGGTTTAAGTTTTGGCATCATCAAAAAGGGGGAAATTGTTGGGAAATTTATTGTTTAGATTTTGATGAATGCCATGTAAAACTTAGAATAGGAAGTTGGCACCCCAATTATTGTTGTAAAATCGCATTGTAATAAATAGGGCTGGTCGAGAAATGAGTTAAGTCAGCTATGCCCAAACATGCAAGAAGACAATAACGAGACTAGAAGGAAGACTCACATTGCGAGACAATGAGTATGGCAAAGAAGAGAAGACGGAACTCTATCAAGGAGCAAACAGATGCGGTGAGTGGAGTATCGATCAAGTCAACTCAAGAAAAGCCAAGTCTCAAGTTGAAGTGACAAGAGTCATCCAATGATTGGAAGTGACTCTAAGTCACCTGGGAAAGCAAGGAAATGCGATTAAGTCGAGATAATCGAAAAACGATCCATTGCCGTACGAAATCAAGAGAATTACTTAAACAAGTAATACCTCCATGCTACCTTTCTCGAAGTGCTCGATCCCCGCGTGCAAAAGGAATAAACCAATGGGAAGCACTACACCGTGTCGGGACTCAAAAGCCGGAGAACAATTCATACGAGGAAGTGGCAATTCCAAGGACTCGCAACAAGACAAGCCAACGACCACAAGTGACTTTCAAAAATAAGCCTATCTCTTCAACGGGCGATTTTTGAAAGATCACTATAAAAGGCCGAGGAATGACTCGAGAGTGGGTTACCAAGGTTACCCGAACCACGAATATTTCAAGAAAAACATTTGAATCAGTAACCTAAAATATTCTCAAATCATTCAAGATTAATCCTCAAGCCTACACTACGAATAACATCAATCCAACACTCACCTGTGAAGGAAAGATAACTTCAATCGGTTGAAGAGGAAATTATCAAGAATCAAGGGGTCTACATTCCACGAAGGATTGTAGGAAGGTTCAAGGTCGAACCAAGTCTTGAGCTTTTGGAGGGCTTCGTGATCAAATCCAAAGAGCTTGAGCAAGTGGGTCTGTAGTAGCAAGGCAAAATGCCCTGTGAAGAAGGCCGAGTCGTCGAGAAGCCACCGAGTGATCAAGGCGTCTCAGATCGAGTCCCAAATGATCAAGTCACCGTGTGATCAAGACTTGTATATGGACTGTTACCACTTTGTATACTTGATCAATACCTAGTGGATTCCTCCAGAGTTGGAGAAGAGAGGAGTAGAAGAATTACCCCATCTTCGAACCTCTATAAAAATCTTCTTGTGTCATTTACATTTCAAAGACTTTAATTCTTGCATCATATTTGTCTAATTCTGCTGACATATTTGCTATCCATTAGATAATCTCTAAGTACTAAATCAAGCTCTAAATCTCTACCTAACCAAACTTAAGGGTGTTAAGTCTTCCGCTGAAAACAAATCACAGTTGAGTTTAGACTTAACAGCTGAGTCATTCCATCAACAGCTCAGTTGAGTCTGTTGAGAGACTAACTCTACTGATTAACTAAATTGGCTGTCCACCAAGGACACAGCAGTGTAGTATCAACTCTGAATCTTTAAAAGGACTAAATCAAAAATTTGGTAAGGTTTATTCAACCCCTCCTCCTTCTAAACCTTACACTTACACCCCTTGGGACCTACATATACTTGGAGATTCCATAGTCATACTTGTCTTCACTTAGTTGACTCTTGACTGACTTTCCTTATTCTTTCTTATCTTTCCATCTATATTCATCTAATCCATCTTAGTTGTGTTTGACCACGATGGATCCAGCGCCCCCGACCTGGTGGGAAGTAGTTGAGGCCCATGTTGAGCGGGACTACTATAAGGCATTAAAGCTATATTGGCACCAGGCATTTCTTCGGGCCATTTCCGAGCTAACTGGGGAACGTCACCGCACTCGTGAACTAGGATACCTCCTGGAGAAGAGCCAAGAGGAGAAGAATAACCGTACTCTCCTTGCTAAGGATCGTGAAAACACCATCCGCGCTCGCGAAGATCAAATTCAGTTGATCCAGAACGCTTAGACAATACTCGCAAGAAGATGGAACGCGCCAGTGACGGCCACACCAAGTGGGAGATGGACGCGTGCATGTCAAGGGACACCATCGAACGCTTCGAGGAGGCTATCATCAAATAGATGACGGTGATCGAGGACCTCACACAGGCCTTGTCTCAGCGGGATACCGCTTTGGAGACTGCTTTGGCAGCCAATGTACTAGCAATGCCACCACCCGAGGTGGAACCAGAGGCTGACCCTGAAGCAACAATAAAGAGGATCCCGAGGAGGATCCCGCGGAAGCAGGGGAGCCCAAGGTATTTGAGGCCGTCCCTCTTGGTGATGCTCAAGCACCCGACGAGTGGCTTGAGATCGTCGATTGGCCGGACATCGAGGCATTTCCCAGCCTAATCAGGTCTAGGTCATTGACGTGGATGACAGTGAGGACGATGGCGCAGTCACTGAGTAGATAGATTTTATTTCCCGGATTGTACTTGATGATTGTACTGGATGTTTATTCGTGTTCCGTTGTATTTCCCAATTTCTTGTACCGTTGTTCTATGAACTTCATTTGGTGTACTCCAAATTTTACATGGATATGCCTTTTCTCTTACTGTTGACTCTACGTCTTGGTTATCATCTCCACCATGAAAGCAAGGAAGGCGATCACTAGAGGGGCACAAGGGTACTTGGCGCTTGTAATTAACAAACCCAAGGTTGAGACACAAATTAACCAAGTACCTATAGTATCGGAATACACGGATGTATTTTCACAAGAACTCACCACTGTCCTTCCAGATAGGGAAGTCGAGTTCACCATCGAGGTATTACCGGGAACCGCCTCGATTGCCAGAACGCCGTATAAAATGGCTCCTCTTGAGTTGCAAGAGTTGATGGCTCAATTGTAGAAGCTGATGGGTGTGGGATTTATCTGACCAAGTACGTCTCCATGGGGAGCACCGGTACTGTTTGTCAAGAAGAAGGATGGCACATTAAGACTGTGTATAGATTATCGCGGTCTTAATAGCGTAACCATCAAGAGCAAATATCCCTATCCGAGTATAGACGAACTGTTTGATCAACTTCAAGGAGCGACAGTGTACTCGAAGTTTGATTTACAACAAGGATATTACGATCTGAAGATCCATAAAGAAGACATTTCCAAAACTGCATTTCAAACTAGATATGGACATTACGAGTTCGTAGTAATGCCTTTCGGTCTGACGAACGCACCAGCAGCATTTATAGATCTGATGCATTGAGTCTTTCGACCCTATTTGGATCAATTCATAGTGATATTCATTGATGACATACACGTATACTCTAAGTCTAGAGAAGAGCATGAACGTCATCTGAAAATTATTTTGGAGACACTACGAGAGCATAAGTTGTATGCTAAATTCAGCAAGTGTGAATTTTGGCTTAGTTAAGTCGCATTCTTGGGACATATAGTATCCGACAATGGGATCACAGTAGATCCTTCGAAGGTACAGACAGTGGTTGAATGGAAACAACCCGAGTCTGTAAATAAGATCAGGAGTTTCTTAGGACTAGCTGGATATTATCGAAGATTTATCTAGATTTTCTCCAAGATAGCCGGACCACTCACTCGACTAACCCAGAAGCAAGTCAAGTTTGAGTGGAATGACAAGTGCGAGGTTAGTTTCCAAGAGTTGAAGAAGCGACTTACTACGGTTCCAGTCTTAGCCCTTCCAAGGGGAACAGAAAACTTTGTCGTCTATAGTGATACATCAAAGGAAGGACTAGGAGCAGTGCTCATGCAGGAAGGAAAGGTCATCTCTTATGCATCACGAAAGCTCAAGCCGTATGAGACCAATTACCCAACGCGTGACTTGGAATTGGCAGCGATAGTGTTCACGTTAAAGAAATGGAGGCACTATCTCTACGGAGCAACATTCATGGTTTTCACAGACCACAAGAGCTTGAAGTCTCTATTCTCTCAGAAAGACCTCAATCTGAGGCAATGGAGATGGATGGAGTTGATTGAGGACTATCACTTTGATATTCAATACCATCCCGGGAAAGCTAACGCAGTAGCTGACGCCTTGAGTAGAAAGGCGAGCTTAGCCAGACTTATGATTCGAGAGTGGGAATCATTAGAAGAGCTGAGCAATTGGAATCCGACGAGAACCAATACTCAGATTTCATGTGCTAACATTTCGGTTTAACCCGATCTGCTAAATGAGATCAAGGAAGCACAGGGGACAGATGTGCATCTTCAAAAACTGAAAGAGAAGATACTTAAAGGAGAGAGATCAGAATTCTCGGTGCATGAAGATGGGATTATCAGATTCTAAAATCGAATTTGTATACCGAGTGACGAGTAGATTAGGAATAGAATCCTAGCAGAAGCACACCGTTTGGTGGGTAAACATGAAGAACCAGGTAGCGGAGTTCGTTGCGAGATGTTTGACTTGTCAACGAGTAAAAGCAGAACACCAAGGACCATCTGGTTTACTACAGCCATTGAGAATTCCCGAGTTGAAATGGGAACACATAACGATGGACTTCGTGACGAATCTACCAAGGACTAGAGAAGTCCATGATGCTATATGGGTAGTCGTAGACCGACTCACAAAATCTGCACACTTCTTACCCATCAAGAAAATTGACAGCTTGCGAAACTCGCGCAGATTTATATCCGAGAAATCATTCGACTGCATGGAGTACCAGTCAACATAGTATCAGACCGAGACCCGAGGTTTATCTCCAGATTTTGGAAGTGCTTGCATGAGGAATTGGGTACCTCATTCGAGTTTCCAAAGACAAAGAAGATATCCACAAACGGATGGGCGAATGAGCGAACTATTCAAACCCTAGAAGATATGTTGCGAGCCTGCACGTTGGATTTCCAAGGAATTTTGGATTCACACTTACCATTGGCCAAGTTCGCCTATAATAACAGCTATCAGGCCACGATTGGTATGGCGCCCTATGAGGCACTATATGGGCGGAAATATAGATCCCCACTACATTGGGAGATTGATGACCAATGGACTCCAAAAGAGAAACGAAAGTCACCCTCGATTCCAAAGGTAGACTTAGTTCAGGAGGCCATGGAGAAGGTCAAGCTGATCAAGGAATGGATCCGCATAGCTCAGAGCCGCCAAAAGAGTTACGCGGACAAGAAAAGAAAGGATTTGGAATTTGAAGCCGGAGATGAAGTATTTCTCAGACTCTCACCATGGAAAGGATTGATCAATCCGAAGAAAGGAGGCAAGTTGAGTCCGAGATATGTTGGACCTTACAATATTTTGCAAAGGATTGGGAAGTTAGCCTACCAACTCGAGTTACCAGCACAATATGCGGGAATGCACGATGTATCAACCAGACCCCGAACATATCATCACCCGTGATACTCCTCTTCTGATGGAGAATTTATCCTACACCAAGAAGCCGATCCGAATCATTGACCAGCAGATACGTCAGTTGCGTAAGAGAGAGATTCCGATGATTAAAGTGGTGTGGTAGAACCACAACCGAGACGAAGACGCAACGTGGAAAATGAAAGAAGACATGAGGAATCAGTATCCGGAGTTATTCTGAAGAGAATTTGGGGACCAAATTCTTTTAAGGAGGGGAGAATGTGAAGCCCTCGATTTTTACTCGAGCGAGTATATATTTCAATTATCGTCTATGTACTATTTTGACTATTTTACCGCATCACTTTGATGGGTAAATATTAATAATAAATATATTTTCGCATTTAATTTCATTTCTATTTATTACTTTTTATCATAATCATTTATTAATTCTATTTCACATTAATGATCACTTGATTGATCATTATTAATATTTGTGTATTTATTAGTCACCTTAGAATTTAAGAGACTATTTATTTTAGAGTTATACCTTATAGAATTAATATATTAATTTAGAATAAGTGATCATGAGACTTATAAGTGATCAAGGAAATCACTAATTATTTTGGAGATTGATATTATTCATCTATTATCATCAAATTTGGGACAAAGAAAAAATGGAAATACCACAATTACCCCTTAAGTGGACGACAATGAGGAGTATTTTGGTGTAGAAATATCTTTCAACTCTTGTACATATACACCTTATGTTAGTCATCTTGTGTATAATTACACCATTAATTCAAACATTATACACATCATCTTATACACCAATTCTTTAATTTTAATTTCCCCAACTTATTCGCACTCACCCAACATTCCTTCCTTACCCATCCTTTGCCCATACCTTTGACTTCCCTTTTGTCTCCATGCAAGAGACAAATTACAAGACATGAAAATTGAACAAAAATTCCCTCCCCCTCTCTCTCATGTGGACGGCCATATGGCCATTTTTACAAAAACAATTTGCCAAAAATTTCATCCAACACATTTTAATCTTCAAGCAAATTCTCTTCCTTCTCTCTAAACATTCTCCTCCTCTCTACAATTCCTTCACATATTCAAATCTTCAAGAACAATTCCTTCTTATCTTCAAACCTTCAAGAACAATTCCTTCACATCTTCAAATCTTCAAGAACGCATCCTTCACATCTTCAAACCTTCAAGAACAATTCCTTCACATCTTCAAATCTTCAAGAACGCATCCTTCACATCTTCAAACATACCTTCATATCTTCAAGAACACATTCTTTATATCTTCAAACATTCTTCACTTCTTCAAGAACATCTTCTTCATATCATCAAACACTTCCTCTTTCTTCAAACACTTAACAAAAACACAAACATTCTTCTTACTTCTTCATAAATTTAGAACCCTCCTCTCACAAAGGTAAGAAATTTTGTTCTTCAATTCAACTTGATATCCTATAACTCATCACCTTCTCTTCTTAACTTAAGTTTAATTTTGACTTTTGGAGGTACACATAGGAGACTACATAAGGACATTCAAGCATTGTGGTCACCTTAGAAGACTTGAAGAGAAATTGTTGGAGAATTTGGACTATAAGGTAAGATTTGGACACTACTGCCCTTTTATCTTCTTCTTCCTATTTTCTTCAAATTTTAACACCCCTTTTTCATTTTTGAGAAATAGGGGCTACCTTAAGTGGTTTTGAGGGTGAACCAAAAATTCCAACTTTGAAGCTTCTACTAGTTCCATTTCATCTACTATACAAAGTAAAGTGTAGTATTTCCAATTTTCTCACCTTCTTCTTTTTCTCCTTGATTTTTCACTCATTTTTCTAACTCTTAATTTTTGGTATTTCTTGACTTAGGGGCTGACCTACGTGACTTCATAATCAAGTTGTGAAATTTATCATTTTATTTCACAACTATCCAGTTTTAAGGTGGGTGGAAAAATCTTTCTAACTTCTGGGTGTTTTTCCTTAAATTCATGTAGTATTTTGTTATTGAGCACTTGAGATATATATATTACGTATTGCATGTTAATTTCTTGTATCAAGTTGTAAAAATTCTCAAGTGTTGCTCAAAAATGCTATTTATTGAAATTTAGGTGCATGCATGTACACATTATTGTTGTATTTGATGAATTCTTGTATGAAATGGACATGCATGTGTATGATCCTTGAAATCCATGTTTTGTATGACTTATAACCTGGACAATTCAAGTATAATTGATTAAATTTCAATTTTTGGACTTAAAATGCAAAAATGGAAAGTTGGTGGATTTAATTGCAAGAAAATAAAACTTAAGGGACCCCTCTGCAATTTTCGAAAATTTTGGGACTGTACTCAGGTTCAAAAATGATGTTTGGATATTTTAATAAAGTTTTAAGAGTTTTAAGATAAATAAAATCAACCTTTAAAAGCCCAAGGACTAGATTGTAAAATTTTAGAAGTTTAAGGGTTACATTGCAATTTTCGAAACTGTACCAGACTCTATTATTAAAATTTGAAGTTTTAACTCTTAAGGAAGTGGAAATAACATATTTTAAGTGTATTCCAAATATCCAAGTGTTTAGAGCTTGGAAAGTAATTTTATAAAAATTGAGGGACCAAATTGTAAAAGATTAAACTTAAGGGGCCAAATGAAATTTCCAGGACTTATACAGTCCATGTATTTGGAAATACTAATTTTATTATAAATTAATTATATTTTGGACCCAAGGTTCAAATTTCATAACAATTGGACCCCTAAAAGCCTTAAAGGCAATTATTTTAAAATGAGACAAAAATGAGATATTCAAACGTTAATGGACCTATACTTATTTATTTGTAAAACTGTTTTTGTCCCAATATTCCACTGACCTTAGTGATATTTTCCAAATGGAATCACATTAAAAGCCCTTCCGGTTTGTGTGTTCCAATTATTTTAAACTTAGGGCCCAAAATGATAATTTTAATAAATTTGGGGCCAATGTGAGAATTTTATAAAATCTCTACATCAAAACTTTAAAAACCTGAATCTCTGAACAATTTAGAGAATTTAGGAACTGGCCTCATAATTTTTCAAGGTCGGGACATTTATTTATTCAATTTTTTACCCCAAAAGTATTGGTTTTTACAAAACGGGGCTAATTGTAAATTTCTCTTTAACAAGGACCTAACTCAAATTATTTTTATTTTAAAGAAACAGACCGGGACCCTCTGACTTTAATAATTAATACCCAATCGTGGGGCGACTTCCTCGTCTTGCGATTTCGAATCTATAACGGGACTTATGTTCCACCTAATCTTTCAAAATATCGAAGATTGCTTATCCTCTCAATAATCATCTTCATCCAAATAACTCCACCAACGCCATAATTGTCACTCGCAATTTTCGAAAATTTTCCTGAACTGCTTCCCTGAATCAATAATACTCGAGCTGCTTCGGGGATGGAACCGGGCAGCTCAGCTGCTATTCCACTCTCCGGCCCCATCGTCCTAATCCCGCACCTGAGGGACGGAGTTTGTCCAAGGGAAGTGGGTCGTAGTACATGAGGTATAATCATGATTATGACAATCCGGGCCTAGCTAGCTCTACTGTGAATTTATCTTTGCCTATGGAGCGATAAGGTGACAGGTCTTGGACCATCTTGCTCGGGAGTTACAAGGAAGAACGAAGGAATCGCCGTCGATCCACACGATTCGGTTAATCCTACCCGCTTGGTTGGAGCTACAAATCCGTACGCAACTGCTACTTGTATTGCATTGGTTGGCGCTACAAATCCGTATACAACCATTACTTGTCTTGCATAGGATTGGTGCTATAAATCCGTACGCAATCCTACCTGTCTTGCCTGAATCACATAGTGCATGTGTGACCACGAACTGTTTCTTAAAATGTATAAGTATATTACTTAAATATATTTATCACGACGCTTGTGGCCTGTGTGTGAAATCATGCATCATATCTCACGCGTTTTCATACAATTGTTTTCTCGCATTACTATATATATCGCCACACACGCACATGATCACCCCATCCACTGAGATTTTTGTCTCATCCCCTCCTGTTTTCTAACCTTTAGATGAGGACTATGTTGAAGATGTCGAACCGGCCACAGATTGAATACCCTCACCCCGCCTGTCGAACATGCATCATTTTTCTGATGATTGTACTTATTTCATGTACTTCTGTTGATGTTGGACTCCCTTTTATCCTGCTACTCTATTCTCTCTTTGACTGTAATTTAAAGGCGTAGGACCCTTTGACATTTAAGATTTGGATATTGTGTACTTTACGTTTTAGTTTTGGCCTGTAAACTTATTCAGGTTATTATGTCGGATGTATTTGGATCTTGTTAGATTTTAAGTTGTAATTCGTACTTATGTTTATTTTATTTCCGCTGCTTTAGACTCTGTTTCACTTGAGATTATTGTATCATTTGTCTAGACTGTTGGGTTTATTTCTGTTTAAATAGTTGATCGTCGTCGCGTTCCGTCTGGGGCGTGACAAGTAATATGTATCTCATTTTATACATTTTATTATCAAGATTACAAAAAAAAACAAAAAATTGTGCTACTTTAAAGAAATTATCGAATTCTTTATATGAATATAAGAGGAAGAGAGAAAATAAATAGTATTGATGAATGATGATTATTAGGAAGCGTTAAATAGAAATAGAAAAAAGTTACTTTTGAAGATAAAAAAAATCTCCAAATAATCACATTTTTCACAAATTAAAATGGAAAATTTATAAGAGGCAATCATACCTATATTAGTGTTCTTTTTTTTTTTCTCTACTTTTTCTTTTGGTATTTTTTCCACTTTAAGGGGTTTCCTCTCTCTCCTTAGCGTTTACTTCTCTCTCATCCCTCCCCTTCCCCTCTTTCCTCCGCCGTCTTCTATCGTCTTCGAAATCGTAAGAGTCTTGGCTTGGAGTTACAGGTTTAGTGTTAAGAAACTAAGAAATTCATACACAGCAATAAACAGAGCAATGGAATAGTAAAAATGGAAAATGAGCCAATTCATTTCAATTGGATGGAAAAGAATAATTTCAAACCTTTGATGAATAAATCTGCAAGCTGAAATTTTGAAGGCATGTGCATTATCTTGAAACCTTTTGTTAGCACTTGTTCTCTTATAAAATGACAATCTATTTCAACATGTTTCTGTTAGATAAATGTTTATATCATGATTTTGATGATTTTATTCAAATGAGTTTTTATACCAAAACAATATCCCTAAATGTTGTCCAAATACTTCCGATCAATTTAAAATGTTTATACTATTTTTCGGAGTATTTCTTGAAGTTTATTTTCGATAAAAAATTGGACAACACTTATATTTCAAGCTCGACCGGTCGCCCTATAGGGAAACATGTACCTGAATTGAGTTTTGAAACCAAAAACGGGACGGATTAAAAAAAATGGACGGCAACCGGTACGGGCGACCTGTCGACCCTAGGGCGACCGGTGCCTGGCAACGATGTTTTGGAAACAGACTTCTATGTTTTGTATTTTTGACATTCCCGACCATTCACCTAGGGGTCGAATGGTCGGACCCCCCGTCGACCGGTCTCCCTGTGTAAAATCCGCACAGAACTCATTTCAAACTTATCTCTGCGCGACCGGTTGCACCCCTTGTGTATCAGCTAACTATCCGTTGCATTTTTCAGACAACTTTTCCCTAACAGCTATAATTTTGATTTTAAATGGTTTCTTTTACAGAAAATCACTCCCCAAGGAGGAGTCTATGTCTGGAAATCAAGCCAAAACCTCCGCTATAAATAGAGGCTTCTTTCAAGCAACAAGATACAACACAACATACAAGCAAAGAGCATACAAGCAAACACTTTCATATCTTGTTGTATTTTTAGCCTAAGTACTTTCACTTGCACACTCTTGAGGTCTAGGCTTTTGATTCTTGATTACACTTGCACTCAATCTTTGTATTGGTATTATAGAGTTGTAATCAATCATCCAAAACAAGATATCCTTGTTGTTGCTCTTGTGGTAAGAGTACACTTGGGTGATCTTAGGTGTTGAAGAGTGTGGTACTCTTCATAGGTGTTGAAGGAAGATTATGGTAATCTCCTTAAAGGTGTTGTAAGAGGATTGTGGTAATCCTCAAGGTGGTGTTGTATTAATTTTGGAAATTAATAAAATCTTTTTTTCTTTTTGAAATCCATCCTGGATATAATGGGGTGGTAGTAGATTAGGCCCTAGGTGGGTTGAACTACTATAAATCATCGAGTATTGTTTAATTTCTGCATTTACATTCTTGTCATTTGTTTGTTCACTCGAAAAAGAGGGCAAAATCTGAAAAATCGGGATAATCTATACACCCTCCCTCTAGATTATCGTAGCCACTTGGACTAACAAGTGGTATCAGAGACAAACTCTTTGGCTAGCTGGTTCCGAGTAAAGAGGAAAGATCCATGCTACGAATGAAGCTTATCTCACTACTGGCACCTCCACCAACAAGCCACCACTATTCGACGCCAACAACTACGCATTTTGGAAAGACCGTATGGAGTGCTTTCTACAAGGGTGCGGGTTCGACATTTGGAATGTGGTCATTGAAGGAGTTGTTCAACCAACCAAGAAATTGGAGGATGGTACCTCGGCTCCTAAACCCTTCAAGGAGTTCGATGAAGTCGACAAAAAGGCTTTCTCTCTAAACGGTAAGGTCTTAAATTTTTGGCATTGTTCTATTACCGTCACCGAGTACAATGGCATAAGAGGCATAAGGTCGGCACATGAGGTTTGGGAAAAATTGGAGACTATATATGAAGGGACAAAAAAGGTCAAGCAAGCAAGAAAGACTATGCTTGTTAAAGACTTGGAAAACTTTAACATGCATGATGGTGAAAGCATCTCTAAGATGGTGGAAATGCTTCACAACATTGTCAATCCTCTTGTGGCCCTCGGTAAAGTCATCTCCGAAGAAGACAAGGTGACTAAGGTATTGAATGCTTTTCCTGGCTTATGGTCCGAAAAGGTGACGGCAATCACGGAGGCACAAAATCTTGAGACACTCAAGTTTGACGAGCTCATCGGGAACCTCCTCATCTATGAAGTCTATCTCAAGGAGAGGAAAAATTCCAAACCAACCATCAATCAACCGGGTATGCAAAATATTCCTAAAGGTCTTGCTTCTTCTTCTAATAATGCATACTATGATAATGATGATGATGATGAGGAGACGACCGCACTTGTTCGAAAATTTGCAAAATTTATGAATAAAATTAAGGCAAGAAAACCGAGAGATAATGCTTGCTTTAAATGCGGAAAACCCAGGCACTTCATTGCCAATTGCCCAAAACTCGATGAGGAGGAACAAAAGAAAAAGAAGCCTTTTTCGAAAAAGAAGGCTCTAAATACGGAGGTCAAAACTTGGGATGAACTACTTGAAACAACCGACGAGGAAAGAGAAACCAAACATGCTCTTATGGCCATAAACGATGAAAATAATGAGGTACGCTCTAACTCTTGTACCTCATCCTTAGTTGATGAATTGCAATGTAATTTTAATGAATTGCAAATTGAGTTTCAAAATTTGATTGTTAAATACAAGACTTTGAAAAAGGAGCATAAAGAGCTTAAAATTGAAAAGAAAAAATTATTTACTTCTTATGAATCTCTTGATAAAGCTCATGCTATTACTCTTACTAGAGTTCATACTCTTGAAACCGAAAAGGAATCGCTCACCAAAGATCTTGAATGTTTAAAAAAGGATGTGCATCGTTTTAACATAAGCACAGACAAAGTTACAAAAATTTTAGATGTACAAAGAGGTGAGCATTCCAAATTAGGACTTGGCTATAAACCTTTTCAACCTCTTTCAAAGAAAAATGACCAAGGTCTGACTTTTGTACGTGCTAATAGTGCCCATGATATTATTTGTTTTTATTGTGGTAAAGTTGGTCACTCTGTTAGCCATTGTAAATTGAAGAACAATTTTAGCTATGTTTGGAGACCCAAAGGTCTCAAGACTAACCTGTAAGTCCAAGCGGCTATGATAATCTAGAGGGGGGGGTGAATAGATTATCTCCATCTTTTCGATTTCGCCCTCTTTTTACAATCGAATGCTCAAACAAAATAATCAAGGTGCGGAATGTAAACAACACGCGTCGATTTAAAGAGGTTCAACCCACCTAGGGCCTAATCCTCTACCACCCCAGTATATCCGGGATGGATTTCGAAAAGAAAAAGAATTTTATTAATTACCAAAATTAATACAAATTCAACTTACAACACCTTGAAGAGCACCACACTCTTCTTCAACACCACCTTTGGAGATTACCACAATCTCCCTTTGAAGATTACCACAATCTTCCTTCAACGGCACCTTGTGAAGATTACCACAATCTTCACCCTTGAAGAGCACCACACTCTTCAACACCTCAACAAGAAGATTACCACAATCTTCTTACACCTAACACCTAGATCACCCAAGTGTGTTCTTACCACAAGAACACTCACAAGGATATCTTGTGTTGAATGATTACCCAAATTCAAGATTACAACTCGATAATTGATAATACAATAGAGTGCAAGTGTAATCAAGAAAAGCCTAGACCTCAAGGATGTGAAAGTGAATAGCTAGGCAAATTACAACAAGAAATAAGACAATGTAAGAACAAGTGTATTCTTGAGTGTATCTTGTTGTGTTGTAGTTTTCTCTCTTGTAGTTGTGCTTCAAATCTTCCTCTATTTATAGGAGATGATTGATACTTGATAGGCTCCTCTTGGAATCTGATATCTACAAAAATTGCAATTAAAAACAAGATTATAGTCATGTTAGAAATCAATCCCACAATTTAGGGAAAAGGCATCTGTCACGCAAACGGTTAGAATTTTGTCTTTGTCAAAGCATAGAGCGACCGTCGCACGAAATAGAAGTTTGAAACATATAGCACCAAAATAACACAGGCGGCCGGTCGAAGGGCACCTCGACCGGTCGAGCCTATGTGCGGCCGGACTGATCAATTTTGAGAGTTCTCAAGTTTCTGTTTCACGAAACTTGTTCCCAGGTACCGGTCGCTCGCCGGTCGACCGGTCGACCTCCTCAATGACAAGTTGTCCGATTTTTATCAAAAATAAACCTCAAGAAATATTCCGAAAAATTCGTAAAAACATTTTAAACCGATCGGGAGTATTTAGGACAACATTAGAAATATAGTTTTGAAGAAATAAAACATTTACACCCAAAGTGTTGTCCGATATAAATTCCAATAAATACTCCGAAAAATAGTAGAAACATTTTAGATCAATTGGGAGTATTAGGACAACATAGTTTCAATGTAAAAACTTATTGTCTTAAAAACATTAAATGTGTTGTCCAATTTTTTATCGAAAATAAACTTGATGAAATACTCCGAAAAATATTAAAACCCTTTTAAAACATTTAGGAGTATTTGGACAACCTTTAAAAACATTGTTTTGGTGTAAAATCAAAATCATCAAAATCATGATAAAACCATTTATCAAACATAACCCCTATGGACCCCAAAACTATAGGGTACTTAAAAATAATTCTTTTATAGGTCATAGGGGCTATAACAACCATGGAGGATTCAAAATGGCTCGTGGACAGCGGGTGTTCACGCCATATGACCGGAAAGAGAAAACTTTTTACCAATATCAAGCTCCAAGAAAAGGTGTGGTCATGTTCGGCAATGGCAAAGGAAAAATCATTGGCAATGGAGACATTGGTAACTCTTCTTTCTCTCTTAGTAATGTTCTTTTAGTAGAAGGGCTTAAGTTTAATTTGATAAGTGTTAGCCAATTTTGTGATTCAAATTATAATGTTGTTTTTAATAAAGAAAAATGCCTTATTCTTAAAAATGATGAAATTATTTGTGAAGCAAATAGAAAAGGCAATCTTTACAAAATTTGATGAAAAATGCCTTATTCTTGTCTTGTCGCCAATAATGATTTAACGAGTTTATGGCATAGGCGACTTGGACATGTTGGATACAAAAATTTGAAAAATATTTACAAAAACCAACATGTAAAAGGACTACCCAAATTGAATTTTGAAAATCTTGGCTTATGTGACACTTGTCAAAAGAACAAATTAGTTAAAAGTAGTTTTAAGCCCAAAAATGAAATTTCCACAACCAAGCCTCTACAACTTCTTCATTTAGATTTGTATGGGGATATTAGCACGGCGAGTCTAAGTGGAAAATATTACACTTTCGTTATTATCGATGACTTTTCTATATATACTTGGGCACGTTTTCTTACCAATAAAAGCGACGCCGTTAATGAGTTTGTTAAGTTGTGTAGACTTATTGAAAATGAAAAGGAAGATACTATTAAGTCTATTCGAAGTGATCGAGGTGGAGAATTTGATGGTGAATTTAGAGTCTTTGGTGAAACCAAGGGATATACACATAATTTTTCGGCTCCAAGGACACCTCAACAAAATGGAGTAGCCGAAAGGAAAAATCAGACACTACAAGAGATGAGTCGGTCCATGCTCAATGAATTTTCTCTTCCAAAATATTTTTGGGCCAAAGCCATAAGTACCGCTTGCTATGTCATAAATCGAGTTTATATTCGTCCTAAAATGAATAAAACTCCATATGAGCTTTGGAAAGGAAGAACTCCAAATATTAGTTACTTCAAAATATTTGGATGTAAGTGTTTTATTTTGAATACTAAGGATCAATTGGACAAACTTGATCCTAAGGCCGATGAAGGAATATCTATGGGGTATTCTACAAAAATCAAAGCATATCGGGTTTACAATAAGACTAGTGGTGTTGTTGAAGAATCCATCCATGTCAAATTCAATGAAGCTTCGGGTGTTGAAAGGATACCCAATGATGAAAGTGATGAAGAGGATATTATTGAACCCATTGTTCAAAATGATGCTCAAAATGATCAACCTTCTACATCAAATGATCAACCATCCATTTCAAATGTTCCTCAAGAAGATAGAGGTGACACTTTGGATCTTCCTGTAGCATTGAAATTTAAGGGAGATCACCCAAAAGATCTTATTATTGGTGATCCCCTTGATAAAGTGATGACCCAAAGAAGATTTGCCGAGAAAGCTCTTATATCTCAAAAAGAGCCTAAAAATGCTAAGGAGGCTATTGAGGATGAGATTGGTTTTTGGAAATGCAAGATGAATTGAATCAATTTGAAAGAAATGATGTATGGAAATTGGTACCTTGTCCTCCATCTCAAACTATTATTGGTACTAAATGGGTATTCCGGAACAAACATGATGATCAAGGCAACATTGTTCGAAACAAGGCAAGGTTAGTAGCTCAAGAGTATTGTCAAGAAAAAGGTATTGATTATGATGAAACTTTTGCACCCGTAGCACGTTTAGAAGCTATTCATATTTTACTTGCCTATTCTTGTTTCAAAAATTTCAAGCTTTACCGAATGGATGTTAAATCTGCTTTCTTAAATGGTTTCATTCAAGAAGAAGTCTATGTAAAACAATCTCAGGGGTTTGAAAATTTTTCTAGGCCTAATGATGTTTATAAACTTAAAAAGGCCTTGTATGGTTTAAAACAAGCACCCCGTGCATGGTATGATAGACTTAGCTCTTTTCTTTTGCAAGATGGTTTTACAAGAGGTAAAGTTGATACTACTCTCTTTGTTTTTGAAAAAGGGCAAGATTGTCTACTTGTGCAAATTTATGTTGATGATATTATTTTTGGTGCTACTAATAAATCCTTTTGCAAGAAATTTTCTAAGTTGATGCAAGGTGAATTTGAAATGAGCATGATGGGGGAACTTAATTTCTTCCTTGGACTTCAAATTAAGCAATGCCAAGAAGGTATCTACATTTCGCAATCTAAATATACAAAAGAACTTTTGAAAAAAGTTCGGCATTGAAGAAGGAAGAACCGTCTCTACCCCTATGGCAACAAATGTCAAAATTGACAAAGATGAGAAAGGCAAGTCCGTGGATGAATCAAAGTATCAAGGTATGATTGGTAGTTTACTTTATTTAACCGCAAGTAGATCGGACATTCTTCATGTTGTATGCCTATGTGCTCGTTTTCAAAGCAATCCCAAAGAATCTCAAATGAGTGTCGTTAAAAGGATTTTTCGATTGAAAGGCACTATTCAATATGGTCTATTTTATCCAAAGAATGAAAATTTTTCTCTTAAAGGTTATAGTGATTCGGACTATGCGGGTAATATTGATGATCGGAAAAGTACTTCCGGCTCATGTCAATTTTTGAGCGATTGCCTAGTTTGGTTTTCAAAGAAACGAAATTATGTTTCACTTTCAACGGACGAAGCCGAATATATTTCCACAGCTTTTTGTTGTACACGACTTCTTTGGATGAAACAAACCTTAGCGGATTGCAAATGTTCTTTTGAAAATTTTCTATCTTTTGTGATAACATATCCGCTATTAATATTGCTCAAAACCTGGTTCATCATAACCGTACTAAACATATTGAGATTCGACATCATTTTCTAAGGGATTGTGTTTCTAAACGAAAAATTGAGATATCTTTCGTACCATCTCAAGATCAATTGGTGGATATTTTTACAAAACCGCTATCTTCCGAGACTTTTACATTATCTATACGAGCTCGATTAGGCATAATGCATATTGAATGAGGTTTATGTTTGCATTTTGCACGTTTTTAAAACTTAGGGGCAAAAAATCGGATTTTTGGTTGAAAATTCGGATTTTGGAAAACAGGTTGAGACAGCGGGCTGGGGTGGGGGTGAGGGCAACCGGTCGGACCTTACCTCGACCGGTCGCCCACACCGTCGACCGGTCGTCCACTGCCATTTTATGGTTAAAAATGTTTCTGTCTTCAGACTTAGCCATTTTGGCTCTTTTTGTCCATTTTTCGTCCCATTCGCCAGTTGCACATAAATTTCACTTCAAACTTGTTTTCTTGCATACTTTTCATATCTTGGACTTAATTAGGCTCGATCATCATCATCATTGCTTATCTTTACCGATTGAATGGTAAGAATTCTACTTCCTTTGCTCAATTGGGTTGAACCCTTGAGATTGTGATTTTTTTGTTATATTTTTTATGGAAGTTTCATATGATTGTGATGAGCTTGTTATTTATGATGTATTGAATTGTGTTTGAACTGATTTGGTGATGAAATGTTTTTGCTTGACTCATTTACAAGGGTTTTATACAACTTTTTTTATTTTTTATGCCCACAAGGTGTTCGATGAATTGTCACAAAGAATTTCTCATTTTGTACATGACTCTTATGCTTTCAAATGTCTTATATACTTATTGAGAACATGTTTTGCCAAACAAAACGAGCTTATGGATATCAAATGATCAATTTCTCCCATTGATATTCGGATTCTACGTCTATTTTTTTCAACGGTTGATAACTTGGCTCTATGGCGCACTTTGATATACATGTATGATGTTTTTATCATCCTAAATTCTTTTTGATGATTCCAAAGGGGGAGAAACAGGAAATTGGCTCGTTAGCTAAAAGAAGCTAATAAAAGCTCGCAATAAAAGATATAAGCTATGGCTTTCTAATGCCATAAGTTGTTAAGAATACTTAGTCCATGACTTGTATTATGGACTTATTTGCATGGATTATGAGTATTTTTGACAGGGGGAGCTTCTAAGCTCATGTTGTTTATATTCATCTTGTAAAAGCTTGTGCTTCTAGCTTATGCAATATTTCTTATTGATGTACTTGTTGATAGGAGGAGCTTTTGTAAAATATTTTTAATGGATAGTTTACTCATAGACCGGAAAATTGTTTTGTTTTCGAAATCGTCCTCTTGAAAATTGTTTTGGTTTGTAATCATCAAAATGGGGGAGTTTGTTAGATAAATGTTTTTATCATGAGTTTGATGATTCTGTTCAAATGAGTTTTTATACCAAAACAATGTCCCTAAATGTTGTCCAAATAGTTCCGTTCCATTTAAAATGTTTTTACTATTTTTCGGAGTATTTCTTGAAGTTTATTTTTGATAAAAAAACTGGGCAACACTTATATTTCAAGCTCGACCGGTCGCCCTATAGGGCAACCTATACCTGAGTTGAGTTTTGAAACAGAAAACGGGACGGATTAAAAAAAGCGGAGGGCGACCGGTGCCTGGGAATGAAGTTTTGGAAACAGACTTCTCTGTTTTGTATTTTTGACATTCCCGACCATTCAGCAAAGGGGTCGACCGGTCGGACCCCCATCGACCGGTCCCCCTGTGTAAAATCCACAGAGAACTCATTTCAAACTTATCTCTGCGCGACCGGTCGCACCCCCTGTGTATCAGCTAACTATCCGTTGCATTTTTCAGACAGTTTTTCCCCAATTTGTGGGATTGATTTCTAACAGCTATAATTTTGATTTTAAATGGTTTCTTTTGCAGAAAATCACTCCCCAAGGAGGGGCATATGTCTGGAAATCAAGCCAAGACCTCTCCTATAAATAGAGGCTTCATTCAAGCAACAAGATACAACACAACATACAAGCAAAGAGCATACAAGCAAACACTTTCATATCTTGTTGTAGTTTTAGCCTAAGTACTTTCACTTGCACACTCTTGAGGTCTAGGCTTTTGATTCTTGATTACACTTGCACTCAATATTTGTATTGGTATTATAGAGTTGTAATCTTGAATTTTGTCAATCATCCAAAACAAGATATCCTTGTTGTTGCTCTTGTGGTAAGAGTACACTTGGGTGATCTTAGGTGTTGAAGAGATTGTGGTAATCTCCTTGAAGGTGTTGTAAGAGGATTGTGGTAATCCTCAAGGTGGTGTTGTATTAATTTTGGAAATTAATAAAATCTTTTTTTTCTTTTTGAAATCCATCCCGGATATACTGGGGTGGTAGTAGATTAGGCCCTGGGTGGGTTGAACTACTATAAATCATCGAGTGTTGTTTAATTTCCGCATTTACATTCTTGCCATTTGCTTGTTCACTCGAAAAAGAGGGCAAAATCTAAAAAAACCAGGATAATCTATTCACCCCCTCTAGATTATCGTAGCCACTTGGACTAACAGTTTCGTTCTTTCATGAAACACTGGATTTTTGGTTAGATAAATAGCAGACTGATTGTCACAATAAAGAGAAGTTGGTGCTTGCAATTTAACTTGAAAATCTTTGAGCAAGTATTTTATCCATATCATTTCACTACAGGTTTGGGCTAAAGCTCGATATTCAGCTTCTGCTGATGATCTTGAAACAATGGTTTGTTTCTTAGTTTTTCAACTAATCATGGAATCTCCTAAGAAAACACAATATCCTGTAGTTGATTTCCTTGTTTCTGGACATGAGGCCCAGTCTGAATCACTGTACCCTTTGAGAATGAGGGATGATTGAGATGAATAAAAGAGACCTTGCCCTATAGAGCCTTTTAAATATTTTAAAAATCTATGAACAAAATTTAAATGAACTTGTTCAGGTTTATCCATGAACTGACTTAGAATATTCACAGCATATGTAATATCTGATCTAGTTATTGATAGATAGATAAGTCTTCCAACCAATCTTCTATAACTAGTGACATCTGCAATCTGTTCTTCAGATGAATGTGTTAATCTGTGATTCTGTTCTATAGGGGTATTGGAAACCTTGCATCCTAGCATTCCAACATCTTTTAAAATGTCTAGAGTATATTTTCTCTGATTTAGGTGAATGCCCTATTTAGATCGAGCTATTTAAATACCAAGAAAAATTTTGACTTACCCTAAATCTCTTACTTGAATTGACTATGAAGAAACTTTATGATAGATTGAATTGTTTGAAGATTGCTACCTCCAATTAAGATGTCATCAACATAGCAAGAAGAGAAATGAAATGATTGTGATCCTCCTTTGTAAATAGAGAGTAATCTGACATGGATTGTTTAAATCCTGCTTGTATCAATATTTTTGTGAATTCGGAATTCCATTGTCTTGATGATTGCTTTAATCCATTAAGAGATTTGTGAAGTTTACATACTAGAGAACCTTGAGACTCCCCCTTAATGAAGAAACCAGGATGAAGATTCATGTAAATATCTTCATCAAGTTCTCCATTAAGAAAGGCATTGTGAACATCCAGTTGATGGAGGTGCCAACCGAAAATGGAGGCTAAGGCAAAGAAAAGCCTGACAGTGGTGATTTTAACAACAGGACTGAAGGTTTCTTGATAATCAAATCCTTCTTTTTGAGTATATCCTTTTGCAACAAGGCGAGCCTTGTGTTTGTTAATTGAACCATCAACATTTAATTTAGTTTTAAAAACATATTTGCAACCAATTGGTTTCTTGCCAGATGGTAATGGGACAATGCTCCATGTGCCATTAGTCTCAAGAGCTTGAAGCTCTTCATTGATGGCATGTTGCCAATGTGGATATTGCACAGCTTCCTCATAAGAAGTATGATCTGAGAGTGAATGTAAGGAGACAGAAAAAGCTCTATAAGCTGGTGATAAATGATCATATGTAAAATATGAATGTAGAGGATGAGCAGTGGAAGTTCGAATTGAGGTGCAACAATAATCCTTCAGGTATAAAAGGGGCTGGCGATTTCTTGAAGACCTCCTGGGAGAAATAGGGACTGGAGGAGATGGAACCATAGGTTCCTCATTGTGATAAAAAACAGCTGGAAGGGGTGAAGAATGAGTATGTTGTGATGGTGATAAGGATGACTTATGGGAAGATGGATTGGGAGGAAACCAGTAAAAAGTCTGGAAAAGAGGGAGGTAAAGAGATATTAGAACTGGAAGAGTGATTAGTGGATGGTGGATCATTGTTGGAGGAAAAAGGGAAACTGTGTTCAACAAAGTGAACATCCCTGGAAACAAAAGAAACTTTATTGTATATATCATAAACCTTGTATCCTTTGATGGCATTAGGATAGCCTAAAAAAATACATCTCTTGGCCCGAGCTTCAAAAAATTGATTTATGTGGGGTGGTATTAGAGGCAAAACACAAGCATCCAAAAAATTTTAAATGTTGATAAGATGGTGCAGTTTTGAAAAGGACCTCAAAAGGTGATTTGTTATTGAGAACAGGAGTTGGTATGCGGTTGATAAGATAAGTGACAGTTCAGATAGCATCGCCCCAAAAAAGAATTGGTAAAGAAGTTTGAAATAGCAATGCTCTACCAACATTGAGAAGATGTTGATGCTTTCTTTCTACCATACCATTTTGTTGTGGTGTATAAGGACAAGATTTTTGATGAATGATGCCTTGAGATTCATAAAAAACTGGCATGTGAAATTCAAGGCCATTATCAGTGCGAATGATCTTGATTTTGACATTGAATTGATTGAATATTAAATGAATAAAATTTTGTAGGATGAGTTGAGTTTCTGACTTGGTTTACATAAGATAAGTCCATGTAGTTCTACTAAAATCATCTACAATAGTTAGAAAATAATGATGCCCCTTTAAAGAGGACTTAGCATAAGGACCCCAAACATCACAATAAATTAAATAAAAGGGTGCAATAGAAGATGGAAAATGATCGGGAAAGCAATTTCTTTTCTGCTTGGCCAAATGGCAAATAGTACAATCAGTAGTTACATGATTTTTGACATTGAAGCCTAAATGTTCTATAAGTTTGAGCCTATTATAAGAGGGATGACCAAGCCGTTGATGCCATAAACTAGCTTCCTGAATTTGATTGGAATGAACTAACATAGTAAATGATGAGGGACATGGCTGGCCATTGGCCTTCAGGGAAGTTTGAAGTATGTAGAGGCCCTGAGAGGCTTTAGCAAGCCCAATCATCATCTTTGAAGAATGATCCTAAATGAGACCATAATCATGTGAGAAAGTAAGAAACAAAGATGGATTGGTGGTAAGTTGAGTGACAGATAAGAGATTAAAAGAAAAACCAGGCACACATAATACATTAGTGAGAGTTAAATGAGAAGAAATTTATGCAGTCGGTGTGTGTCACACAGTGCACAATTCCATTAGGCAAGAAAACTGAGGTGTTAGTTCGAATAGGTGGTGAAGTATATAAGGATGAACAACAAATTATGTGAGCAGAAGCCCTTGTATCTACTATCCAAGTAGAAAAATATTTGGAGCTATTTTTGACTGAAATAAGAGAGTTATCTGCCATGTTGGAGAAGTGGTTGGTGATTGGGGATTCTTCAAGAGAAAGAGTAGGATGAGAGGCCTGGATAGGGTCATTATTGAGGAGAGTCGTCAATTTCTGGACCTGGTCAGGGGTGAAGGAGAACAACTGAGGAGAATCAGTGGGAGCAGACATAGCCTTCTGAAGTTTGACATTGTTAGCCAAGTGAGGATGACTAGGTGGCTTCCCAGTGGCATTCTTGCCCTTGGTGAACTTGAAATTAGCTGGAAAACCAATGAGCCTAAGACACTTCTCAATAGTGCGTGTTTCCCTCAGTGTTGACAAACAACATCATTTTTAAACTTCCTTTTAGGTTGAAGGGAGCCCACAGCCAGAGCAGAGCTATCTAAGGGAGGGTATAGGGAAATTCTAGCTTCTCTCTGTCTTTCTTCTTGAAGGAGCATGGCATAGACAATATCAATGGAGGGGATGGGATTCATAAGAAGGATTTGGCCCCGAGTGTTTTCATAAGAATCATTAAGGCCCATTAGGAATTTAAAAGTGTAATTAGAAAGTTGGATATCACTAGAGTTTTGATGGCTTGACAGGAACACAACCCACAACTGCAATGAGGAAAGGTTCTGTAGTTGCGAAGTTCTTCCCAAATGGTGTTAAGGGATATGAAATAATCAAAAATGGATGAGGAGCCCTGAGAAGCAGAACTTAGCTGTTGTTGAAGCTGAAAAATCCTTACACTATCAGGTTGAGAATAACGGGTCTTGAGGGTGTCCCAAACCTCCTTGGCAGAGTTCATGTAGATGATTTAAGAAGCAATGTCTTTGCTTACAGAATTGAACAACCAGGTGAGAATAAGATTGTTGCAGCAGAGCCAAGGAATGTAGAGTTGATCACTAAAGTCAGGGGTGGGAATGGAGCCATCAAGAAAGCTTTGCTTATTTTTGACAGAAATGCTGAGAGTGAAGGCTCTACTCCAGGCTGTGTAATTGGAGCCATCCAATGGTGGTTTGATTTCTATTGTATGAGAGTTATCTGATGAAGGAAGGAAATATGGCATGGTGGGATCTTCAGTAGGAGAAGTGAATTGCCTAGCAAGCTGCGGTGTGACGATGTAAAGAGAAACCCGAGGGTCAATGTTATCAGACATGATGAAAGAAGTGATAGAGGCAATTGATCAAACAAGAAAAGGGTTGTAGGGATGAATGATTTTACAGAAAAAGAAAAAGGCAGAGAAGAACCCCAAAATCAACAAACAATAAAAAAGGATGAATCAAGGCTTATGGAATGAAGCCTTTATTAATATTTAATCCTAAGCTCTTGATATCATGTTAAGAAACTAAGAAATTCA
The DNA here is from genome assembly GCA_016081115.2 of Rehmannia glutinosa. Taxonomy (NCBI): domain Eukaryota; kingdom Viridiplantae; phylum Streptophyta; class Magnoliopsida; order Lamiales; family Orobanchaceae; genus Rehmannia; species Rehmannia glutinosa. The sequence goes on along the minus strand of JABTTQ020002742.1, from coordinate 335,422 downwards.
TACACAACAATAAACAGAGCAATGAAACAGTAAAAATGAAAAATGAGCTAATTCATTTCACTTGGATGGAAAAGAATAATTTCAGTACAATCCTTGCTAATATGATGAGAGTCTATTTATATACATGTATGAGGACGGATGTGAAATCTAAAAAGGAATAAAAATCTAGCTGCTATACAGACTTTGTTTCAACCAATTCTTCTACAGTACTCTTTTGCTCTTCTTTGTACAATTCCTCTTGTGGTGGTTTGGTCCCCACTTTCTGTATATTTTGAGATTCAGGTTTTAGTCTCTTCTCTTGTCCTCGTTTTGTTTTCCTCATCGATTCTCCATCGATGTCGGATGCTGATTTTGTGTCGGGTTCTGGTTCAGATTTATTATAGTATTTTTTCGCCTTGTTATTATTTAGATTATTCTTCTTTTTAATGTTATCACTCTTGTTGCCGTTTTTCCATATCTCAATTGAAAATTTAGCAAATTAATTGGTAGGAATTTTTCTTCTAGTGTTAATAGTGAGGAACAGAAATGAAAAGGGTTAGATATTTAATTGCAATAGAATGAAACGAACATAGTAGTTCTGAATAATTGCTTAAGTCTGTAATTTGAATCACTGGGTTTCAACGTTGTGTATCTTATTGTTCTTCATTATTATCAGTCCAAAACCATTTTTATTATTTGCAACAAAAATGTCACTGCTAAGAATTCTGAATCTCAGCCTTTAACCAGAAAAGAAGGCTTTAATGATTTTTAAACGGTAATTTAACGATACTGAAATCTGAGGGAGTGAATTGTAAGTTTAGTGTTTACTAATTAACCTTATAATTTAAGTGGGCCTAAGAAGAAAATTGTTAGAGAGGAGACTTTTACATATTTCCTTGTGGTGGCTGGTTAAATTTCTTGTGGTGTTTTCAAAATTTGCCATATTTGTTTATGCTTATTAAGTAAATGCCATTGATAAACTCTGTTAAATTACACTGGATTATTGTCTAAAGGATTGATAATTAGATGTTATTGGAGAAGTCCAATTCGTGAATCCAGAAACCATTTTCCTACTCTTATGAAGAAACAAGACAATCAAGCAAAATGTGTGTCAGTGTTTTGGATGGGGAGCAAAATATGCACTCAATTGATAGACTTAGCGGGTTTCCAGACGGCGTCATCTGTCACATTCTCTCATTTCTCCCAACTAAGATCTCTCTGTCAACCAGCATTCCAGCTAAAAAATGGAGGTTTCTCTGGGACTATGTCCCCAATTTATATATCCACAATTTATATTTCCGTATTGAGAATCTTCGATCATGGACGAGCTTTTCAAACATCATCAACAGGGTTATGTTGCGTAGTAAAGTGCAAAGCATAAATACTTTTAGCCTTTGTTATCACGGTTATGATTGCAGTGAGTTTGAACTTGAGACATGGATTACCACTGCCATTGAGCGCAATGTCCAAAATCTTGATCTTGACCTTATGGTTATGTTGCCTCAGTGTGTCTTCACCTACAAAAACCTTGTCCATTTGACGCTCCATAATTGTGTAGGTGTCCCCACTAGTGGCGTTGTATCTCTTCCTAGCCTCAAGAAGCTTCATCTCCTTTTTGTTGAATATCATTTTGATCTTGCTCGCTTGCTTTCTGGTTGTCCAGTGCTTGAGGAGTTAATCATGGATGGCATTATGAATCAAAATTTGGGTTGCTTAAATATATCTTCACCCACAATAAAAAAGCTCCGAATTTTTTTCTCGACAATAAGTTCCATCTTTAACGAACCTGACTATAGGGTGAAGTTAAATGCTCCCGCACTTAGATATCTTGAAGTTCATGATTGTTCATACACATATTTCACTTTTGCCACTAAGCTCCTTAATCGAAGCAGACATCTGGGTGAACAATTTGGAAGAAGAGAATTACTTCTACACTCGTTGTTTATTAAAGTTTCTTGATAGTCTCTGTAACGTGAAGTACCTAAAATTATCAGAACCTCATGAGGAGGTGTGTATTCCATCTCTCATCATCTCATTCTACATGTTCTTAGTTCTATTGTTAGTCTTTGGGAGTCCCCCTATCAATTTTATTGGGTGAGATTCACCTTTGTTCTTAAAATTTTGTTTGTGGTTTTAAAGCCGATTTCTCGTGATTCTGACTTAGGAGTGGTTGGTTTATGTGTAAAGTTTGATAATTTAATCAAATTCAAATTGGTCAGGCGATTGGCGTTTTCTCACAAAGTTCCTTAAAAGTGCTAATAATCTTGAAGTCCTTATTATCTGTGAGGTTTGGACACAAAATAAAAGTTTTTTAGCTTTTCACTCTTTTTCCTATCAGTCACTTATTTCTTCTTTAGTATTTATCTCACACCTTCCTTAATGTTTTTTTGGTTATTCTCAGGTTGATAAGAGCCTGAAAAACTGGATGGAACCCATGGAAGAACGGTGTGCATGCCTATTATATTCTCTTAGAATTGTAAGAATTGATTAATCCGGGTGTATAGAGCAAGAGTTTAACATGGTAAGATATATTTTGAGGAATGCTCAAGTCCTGAAGAGGATGGAAATATATTCTCAAAGTTATGGTATTGGTTTGAAGGAAAAATTTGATGCGCTTCAGAGAATTACATTATTTCATCGGGGATCTAGGGAATGTAAGCTTGCCTTCTCTTGAGATTGTTTTGGGGGTTGCATGGTCATGCAGGTTTTTGACAGTAATATGAAGTTGTGTATCTCTGATGTTTTTAACAAGTTTATTTATTTATGTGAGCTTTCTTCCTGCATCTTTTGTTTGAATTTTCTATTTCAAAAGGTGTTTCATCTTTTTTTTTTCCAACATCACTAATGCATGTTATGTGTACATTGATCATGTCATTTTATATACTTGGTGTTTACTAGTGATGTTGGAATAAGTTTCTTCCACTTGATCAACCACCAATTTGGATAGAAATATCAGGAGCTGGAACATATTTTCATTTGTCGCGTTTAATGATTGTTTACTAATGTTGAACATTATATTTGAATCGTTTATTGATTGCTAATTTCTTCGTGAATGAAATTTAGACATGTTGGAAAATATGTTTCATTTTTGTGTGCTGGGAAAAACAACTAGATATCCTCAGATCAGTTCGACTTTCAAACCATTTACCTTTCTGACCGGAGGCTGTTAAGTTTAAAGTATCAAACCTTAAAAACCAGTGAAGAATCAATACTTTTGCAACTTAAGATAACCTTAAATTTGATGGGAAAGATCCCTAATAGCCCCCATTGGCCTACCCGTGAAAATTCAATTAATGGTAAAAAAGTTCTCCTCTTTAGTCAGGAGTTTAGTTCTCTCTCGAGAGGTCGTTCCCTGTAAGGGTCTTAGTTAGGGTTTTTCTTCCCTTAATCGCCGCCGACCACCCCTTCTCTATCTGGTTTATCCTCTCTGTTATTTGTGTTATACCCCTGTATAACCATCCTTTCAGATCTCCTTTTTTCCTTTCCGTCTAGTCTTATTGTGTGTTTTTCTCCTTGGGTCAGTCCGGGTTGGCCTCTCTATGTTTTAGTGCTTTTTTCATTTTTACAGCTTGTTAGCTCAAACCTCGTTCTATTCTTCTGGGTCCTTGGTTCCCTCCCTTTTGTTTTTTTTCCTCTGTCTTTATCCCATACTTGTTCATTAGTAGTGGATGGGAGATGGAGAATATTTCAGAAAAAAGAGGCAGCTACCTCTTAGCCTAGTTCTTTTTTATCTATTCCTGATCTTTATTTCCTAATCTATACATCACCCCAGCCCCGCCGACCACCATGAATATATTCAGTTGGAACTGTCGAGGTCTTAGGAACCGGGCGACAATCCTAGCTTTAAAGAAGTTCCTACATACTGAGAGCCTTAATATTGTTTTCCTCATGGAGACCAAAATTAGGAGTAAACAGATATCGTGTATGAACATGAGATCATTGGGTTATTCAGGATGTTTTGGAGTGGATTGTGAAAGGGATAGTAATAATAAAAGAGGAGGATTAGCAGTCCTATGGAAAGATCCTTTGGAGCTGACGCTAGTTTCCTACTCCAAGAATCACGTCGCTCTTCGTGTCAACAAACTCGATACAAGAGACGAATGGTTATTTTCTGGTGTATATGGATGGGCAGACTCTGGAAGTAAATGGAAAACTTGGGAGCTCCTAAAAAATATAGCTAGAGAGAACACTCTCCCGTGGCTCTGCATTGGCGAATTCAACGAAATACTCTGGCTACATGAAAAGCAATGAGGGAATCTTAAATCAATAACATGCATGGACTCCTTTAGAAATGCAATGGAGGTGTGTTCACTAAAGGATCTTGGATATAATGGGGCAAGGTTCACGTGGACGAACAGGCAAGCCGGAGAGAAAAATATAATGGAACGATTGGATAGGGCCCTTGCAAACTCTAGTTGGAAGGACCTATACCCTAGAAGCCAGGTTCACCATCTTTGTCGAATCCAATCTGATCACTGCCCAGTAATCGTAGAGGTTGATCACAACAATAGAAGGTTTGCCCATATAAAAAGAGGAAAAAAATATTTCGTTTCGAACATGTCTGGCTTGAACATAAATATTGCAAGGAGATTGTCGAAGAAACATGGAAACATACGGTACCACCAGGTGCTAATTTAATCAAAAAATCCAAGAATGCGCTGCTACTCTCACGGGCTGGGAGAAATCGGAATTTGGAAACATTGGAAGAAACATTAGCAAGTTGAGTGCAAAACTGGCAAAATGGCAGAATGAAAACCAGACAGAAATGATCATCCAAACATGCAAAAAGATCCAGAATGAACTAGACGAGTTATATCGATTGGAAGAAATTCTTTGGCATCAACGATCTAGGGCGCTATGGTTAAAAGAAGGAGATTGGAATACACGTTTCTTCCACCAAAAGGCGTCACTTAGAAAAAAATGGAATACCATTGATCGGATTAAAGATTCTAATGGGGAATGGAAGGAATCTGATGATGAGATAGCCGCTGTGATGGTAAACTATTTTAAGGAGCTCTTCAAGCAAAGTGTCCCATTTGATGATGAAAGGATCCTTGAATCTATGGAAACTCGGGTCACAGATGAGATGAACAAAATGTTGGTGGAACCTTATACTAAATATGATATTTTCCAGGCCCTCCAACAAATGCACCCGACAAAGGCCCGAGACCGGATGGTATGTCTCCTCTATTTTTCAAAAATTACGCCCATCATTGAAAACCGACTTTACTACCATTGTCTTAAAAATTTTAAACGAAGGTCATGACCCATCTAGCTTGAACAATACCTTCATTGTGCTTATCCCGAAAATCAAACACCCTGAAACCCCGAAAGATTTTCTACCTATTTCCTTATGTAATGTCATTTTCAGAGTGATTACAAAAACGATTGCTAGTCGCTTAAAAATGATTTTACAAGAAGTTATATCCCCTAACCAAAGTGCATTTATACCGGGACGCCTCATAATTGACAACGCTATGTCGGCCTTTGAAAATTTCCATAGTATGAAACAAAAGAAGAAGGGCAATACCGGTTATTGTGCTTTAAAACTCGACATGAGCAAAGCGTATGACCGAGTTGAATGGAATTTTTTGTGATGTAACTTGAGTAAGCTTGGCTTTCACCAACAATGGATCGACCTTGTTATGCGTTGTGTATGCTCTGTCTCATACTCTATTCTGATCAATGGTGCTACTTCTGATTATTTTTCTCCGACTCGAGGTCTCCGTCAAGGCGACCCGCTTTCACCCTATTTGTTTCTTCTGTGCGCAGAAGGATTTACACACCTCATTAGAGAAGTCGAACGACGGACAGAGATTCATGGCTTTAAAGTAACAAGAAATGCTCCATCTATCTCACATCTCTTTTTTGCAGATGACAACATTCTCTTCTGCAGGGCCACGCCGCAGGAAACCTACACAATACGTCGAATTCTCACCTCGTACGCTAACGCATCAGGACAACAGATTAACATGGAAAAATCTGAGCTCATGATGAGGCCAAATGTGGGACAAGAACATCAAACTCGGCTTAGTGATATCTTTGGGGTTAAACAAGTTCCAAACCATGTAAAATACTTGGGCCTACCAGCTATGGTTGGAAAGTCAAAAAAAGAAATCTTCAGAAACATCCAAGATAGAATCATACAGAAACTAAAGGGGTGGAAAGCAAGAATGCTATCACAAGCAGGGAAAGAGATACTCATTAAAGCAATCATCCAGGCGATACCAACTTATGTTATAAGCTGTTTGTTATTACCAAAATAAACGTGAGAGGATATTGAAAGAAAAATTGCACAATTTTGGTGGGGTGCTCGCGATGGACAGAGGAAAATTCATTGGGCTAAATGGACAACCTTAACAAAGCAGAAGCATAGGGGTGGACTGGGATTTCAAACACTACACCATTTTAATCGGGCCATGCTTGCAAAACAAATTTGGTGAATTCTAGAGCAACCAGAGACGATGGCAGCAAGAATCCTTAAAGCTAAATATTTCCCCCGAACGTCAATATTGCAGGCGAATGTGGGATATAAGCCAAACTTTCTGTGGCGGAGCATCATCACATCTAAACCAATCATTGAAGAGGCCATAGGCTGGAGGCTGGGGAATGGCAGAGATATCAAGGTTTTGGGCGACAGATGGATTGGTGTGCACCTGCCTGAGATGATAAGGGGAAGATGGAATAATATACCACCAAACCTCATGGTTAAAGATCTCATTGACGAGGACACTGGGATGTGGAAGAGGAATATGATTACACAATTATTTGATCAGGACGAGGCGGAACGAATTATTCAAATGCATTTGAGTCCACGACATCCAGCAGATAAAATAATATGGTTACACTCCAAGACCAGCAATTATACGGTTCGATCTGCGTACCACTCTATTTCGAACAAAGAGGGATCAACAGATGCACAAACATCATCGAGCCATCCAAACCAACCATGGAAACAGATGTGGAGTTTGCGATTACCCCCGAAAATTAAGCACTTCCTTTGACGGGCGTGTACTGACTCCCTCCCCACCTGATGATGGACTGCGGTATAACACAAAAGGTATGGTATATTAGCCCACTACGGATTGACATGCAGCTGGTCAAATTTGGCACGTTTAAAAACTTTCTATGGACGAGAATGATGAATCACCCTCAAGAGGTAAGCGAACTCTCTGCTATATTGGCCTGGAAAATATGGACCCATAGAAACAGAACATGCTTAGAGGGGGAAAATTCGACATAGAGAAAACTGCCACTTCGGCACACAACTTCTTCCTGGAAATTCATGGGTACCATCAAAAAAAGGACACAATAAGGAGAGAAAATGAGACAGAAAGATGGAAACCGCCAAGCCATGGGGAAGTAAAGCTAAACAAAGACATGCATGGCTAAATTTAATGATGGGTCTGTGGGGCTTGGTTTTGTAGTTCGAGACGAAAAAGGAGATATATTGGTAGCAGGGACTAAACGAACTCAAATGGAAGGTAATAACACGTATCTGGAGGGATTATCAATTCTCTTTGCCATACAAAAAACGCTGGAAATAGGTATCACAGGACTCAACGTGGAATGCGACTCAAAGGAATTTATTGGTGCACTACGTATTCGCACGATCCCTTACATGGGACTGGATATTGTGATCGAAGATGTACGTGAGTTAGCTCAGGAGGCTAATATCAATAGCTTTTCTTACATTCGTAGAAGTGCTAACTATCTGGCACATGAGGTGGCTCACTTCCTTGATAAGGTAGGTGATGAATTGATATGGGTTGATGAGTTACCTGATAGATTAGAAAGAATCCGACAAAATGATGTAAACACTGGAACAGTGCTTCATTAATATAACATTTGTTTTGTTCCTCAAAAAATAATTTGATGGGAAAGGATTATGATCCTATGAAAAAGGCATTGTTTTTTGTCAAGAAATGATCCAGGCTATTTTCCATTGGGATGAAGATTAACGATGGAAAATGAGCCTGGTGGAGTCAATTTGTGGCAAAAGCAATAAACAGTTAGAAAAAGCCCTATTCTTTCTTTTATTTTCATGTATTTTCATTTAGCTATATTTATTTTTATGAGAACATTTTATAGCTTTGCAAACAAATTAAAAAGTATAATTATTTTCAATCTTAAACCAAATTTATTGAATTAATTTATCTAAAATTATATCATTTTTTTCAAAATAGCACATAATAGACTAATAGATAATAGGTAATAAAAGTAGATATATAATATTAGAATTATATTTATTTAAAAAAATAAAAATAGCATGCTAGCACGGTTAACATTCAGGCTATCTCTAACAGACTCTGGGCAAAACTGTCCGGACAGAGAAAACGGACCAAAATACTTCGGTCCTATCCTTTTTTTTTTCCTCGGTTTAAATGTTCCGTTCCAGGCCAATTGGCCACCAACCAATTTAACATCTCTAGAGATGAAGGAGCACTTTTGATAAATCTTCATTTTTAATGTGCAAAATGCTAAATTACATAATTGGAAGGCGCAACATGCAATTATCCTTCTTCTCACTTCTCCATTATAGTTCTGTTTTTACATTTTCTTTTTTATATTTCCTCTTTTTGACGTTCTCTCTTCTCAGGTTTCCTTCTTCTCATCCCTCCACTTAATATCTTTCCTCCGCCGTCTTCTATCCTCTTCGAAATCGTAAGAGTCTTGGCTTGGTGATCGAGGTTCGGATTTTGGTCGCTTGTCCTTGTTTCGATTTCTGCTACCTTCCGACTTTCTGGATTCTCCTTCGAGGTCAGTGTTTGAATTCGGGCCGGGTTCCAGTTCTTATTTCTTTTAGTAATTTGCCTTGTTGTTATTTATAGATCGATTTTTTACTGTTATCACTCATGTCGCCCTTTTCTTATATTTCCAAAAAATCTGGAAATGATTTGGTAAGATTTTTAATTTTTCTGTTAGTGTTAGTGGTCAAGCACAGAAATAAAAAAGGGCAATCTTTTTTCTGTAAGTAATATTTAATTGGGCTACAAAGAAACAAACTTAGTAGTTTTAAATATTTGCTGAAGACTGTATTTATCGCGGTTTTAAACACTTGATTTGAACGTTGTGTATCTCATTATTCTTTGTTATTATCATTCAAAAACCATTATTTATTATTTGCAGCAAAAATGCCACTATTTAGGATTCTCATTCCCAGCCTTTAACCAGAAAGAAGGCGAAATGATCCGTAAATTTTAATATGAGATGTTGTTAGGGAGAATCTGTTACAATAGTAAGTTAAGAAGATAAATTGCTTTTGATGATTTTTAAACTGTAATTTGACATTACTGAAATTTGAGGGAGTGAATTGTAGTTTAGTGTTTACAAATTAATCTTAGAAGTTAAGTGGGCCAGAGAAAAAAAAATTGATAGAGAGGAGACTTTAAAGATTTCCCTATAGTGGTTGGTTAAATTTCTTGTGTTGTTTTCCCCATTTGTCCATTTTGTTCATGCTTATTTAAGTGGATGCCATAGATAAGCTCTGTTAAATTACACAGGGATCTTGTTTAAAGGATTGATAATCAAGCGTTATTGGATAAATCCAGTTCCCAGAAACCATTTCTCCATTCTTTTATGGAGAGAACCAGACAATCAAGCAATAAGCGCCTCAATGTTTCTGAAAGGGAGCAAAATATGCCCTCAATTGATAAACTTAGCGGCTTGCCAGACGACATCATCTGTCACATTCTCTCGTTTCTCCCAACTAAGATCTCCGTCGCAACCAACATTCTAGCTAAAAAATGGAGGTTTCTCTGGGCTCATGTCCCCAATTTATATTTCGACAACGCGAATCGTCAATCATGGACAAGCTTTTCAAATATCATCAACAGGGTTATGTTGCGTCGTAAAGTGCAAAGCATAAATACTTTTCGCCTTTGTTATGACGATTATGATTGCAGTGAGTTTGAACTTGAGACATGGATTTCCACTGCCATTGAGTGCAATGTCCATACTCTTAATGTTGACATTATGTCTATGTTGCCTCAATGTCTCTTCACTTGCAAAACCCTTGTCCACTTAATGCTCGATAATTGTGTTGGTGTACCCACTAGTGGCGTTGTATTTTTGCCTAGCCTCAAGAAGCTTCACCTTATTGCTGTTGAATATCAGGTTGATCTTCCTCACTTGCTTTTTGGTTGTCCAGTGCTTGAGGAGTTAATCATGGATGAAATCGTGAATCAAGGTTTGGATTGCCTAGTTATATCTTCACCCACAATAAAAAAGCTGGAATTTTTTTTTCCCGTTAGTAAGTACCATATTTGACGAACCTGTCTATAGGGTGAAGATAAATGCTCCCGCACTTATATATCTTCATGTATATGCTTGTTCGTATGAGCATATCTCAGTTTCGCCGATGACCTCCTTGATCAAAGCAGACATCTGGGTGCACAATTTGCCCAAAGACTTCCATACTCGTTGTGTGTTAAAGTTTCTTGATAGTCTCTATAATGTGAAATGCCTAAAATTATCAGGTATTTATGAGGAGGTATGTAATCGATCTTTCATCATCTCATTCTGTATGTTCTTATTTATACACATTAGTCATTGGGAGTCCCCCAGTCAATTTTATTGCGTGAGTAGTCATTCACCTTTGTTCTTATATTTTGTTTGTGGTTTTAAAGCTGATTTTTTTGCAGTTTCCAGACTTAGGATTGGTTGGTTCATATGTAAGGTTTGACAATTTAACCAAACTTGAATTGGCTGCTGATTAGCGTTTTCTCATAAAGTTTCTTGAAAGTGCTGCTAATCTTGAAGTCCTTATTATGTGTGAGGTTTGGACACAAAATATAAGTTTTGTAGCTTTTTGCTCATTTTTCCACCAATCATTTCATTCTTCTTTTAGTGTTTTAAATCAGCGAGGGGCTTTTTTTTTTTTTTGTTATTCTCAGGTTGATAAGGATCTGAAAAACTGGATGGAACCCATGGAAGAACGGTGTACATGCCTATTATATTCTCTTAGAATTGTAAGAATTGATCGATTTGGGTGTACAGAGCAAGAGTTTAACATGGCAAGATATATTTTGAGGAATGCTCAAGTTCTGAAGAGGATGGAAATATATGCCAAACATGAACTTGATTTCAAGGCAAAATTTGATGTGCTCCAGAGAATTTCGTTATTTCATCGAGGATCTAGGGAATGTGAGCTTGCCTTCTCTTTAGATTCTTTTTGGGGGTTGCATCGCCACATAGGTTTTTTATAGTAATGTGAAGTTATATATGTATCTGATGTTTTTAACAACTTTATTCATTTATGTGAGCTTTGTCTCTGACAGTAAAGGTGTTTCATCTCTTTTTTCCAACATCACTAATGCATGTCATGTGTACATTGATCATGTCATTTTATATACTTGGTGTTTACTAGTGATGTTGGAATAAGTTTCTTCCACTTGATCTACCACCAGCTTGGATAGAAGTACTAGAAGCAGGAACATGTTTTCATTTGTCGCGTTTAATGCGAATTGTTTATTGAATATTGGACATTGTGACTCATTTACCTAATGCTAATTTCTTCTTGAATGCATTATATACATGTGGGTTGGGGGTATGCTTCATTTTTCCGTGCTGGGAAGAACAACTAGATATCTTCAGACCAGTTCGACTTCCAAACTATTTACCTTTTCTGACCTACGGCTGTAAAGTTTAAAGTTTCAATTCTTTAAAACTAGTGAAGAACCGGTACTTCTGCAACTTAAGATGACCTCAGATTCGATAGGAATGGAATATGATGCTATGAAAAAAAGTTGTACTGTGAGTTAACTGTTAAGTTCAGTTCAGTATGAGATATTCTTTGAATGATATCAATACATAAACTTGTAAGTAATTATTGTATTGGTAACCGTATGCCATCTCTTCCTGAAGTTGAGCCAAGATAGCTGTTGAAGTCTCACAGATTGCCAAAAAATGTCTTGTAATGGACTAAAACAAGATTCGATATGCATGATTCCTAAGTAATGTTTTCTATACTTTCATGGCCCTAAGTAAAACAATTGAATAACTTATTATCCTTGTAACTTGTTCCATATGTAAAACAAAATATACTTATCCTTGACCAGATATTCTATTATGTTATTTTCATATGCTTCGTTAAGCTGTGTTTTAAACAACTTTTTTATGTGTATTAATTTGTAGCTTTGCAATTAAATTTGAATAAAATCACAAATCTTTTTCATATCCAAAATTATAACCGCTCACAAATAAAATCAGCGTTTTTTTTCGGTTTTGACTTTTATTTCCTTAATGAATAACTAACGAAGCAGAAAATCATTACTATCGTTGCAAAAAACCAATACTAAGGAAGCATAAAATCATTACTCCGTGAATGACTAGAGGTGAGAGAAATCACAAATTTTTTCCATATCCAAAAGTGTAACAGTCCATAAATAATATCAGCGTTTTTTTCGGTTTTGACTATTATACCACTTAATGAATAATATTTATGGAAAAAATAGAGTAAAAATTGATTTAATATCAGCCATAGATTGAAAGAGTTCAATGGATAGGATGTGTCATACGTTCTTACCTGGGGACACTGGACTCATATAACCCTCTTTCTCTATATATATATATAGATATAGATATGAATATATTCAATACTAAAATCAAATTTAGTGAACTAGTGTAGCTAAAATGATCACTTATATTAAAAAATAGAAAATAACAAATGTACCCATTATGACATATGCCATTTTTTTAGAGAGAGAGACAGAGTAGAGAGAAAAATCAAAAGACTGAAATGAAAAAGGGGACCCGTTTTCATGAGTATATCATACCTATTGGTTGCGGGTCGCGGGTATGGGGCTCTGTCTCACGGATCTATCCGTGAGACGGTCTCATATATGTTTTTGTGTTAAGTTATTAGTCTTGATATCTATATTCAACTACCAAATATTACATCGGACTTGTTTATGCTGTCAAGCTCTTTAATGTGGCTCGCTTTATACTCACCATTTTGTTTCTAGCTGATTTTATTACTTTGTCGATCACTATCTTTGATTTTGATTTGCCTGACCTGCAAAAGTCCCTGTTTCTTTTCTGCTACTATTGTGGGATGATAAAATTAAGGATTCGGGCAAAAAAGGAGAATAAAAATCGAGTTTCCCCTTCCTCGTGTCACCTTCAATATGAATGCAAGTTGAAAAATTTAAAAGCATATGCGTGATGAATCAGAAAATTGTAAATAATATGTGGACTGCTGCTGAAACTTCTTACATAGAACTTCTGGATCCAACCTTCTATATCAAGTAAAAGATAACTTGTCTGATAGGGTTAATTTGGATTACCTACTTAACAATTTGAAGTTATCCCCTTTCTGAAGTTGAGCTTGCTTTTTCATTGCTTGAGCCTTGAAAATCTTCACGCAGATTACCAATAATGTCTTGAAATGGATGAAAACAAGATTGATATGCAAGAGTATTTTCTGTACTTGCATGGCCCTAACTAAGTAGCTTAAACAGATTTGAAACCTATGGGCCTGTTTGTTTATGTTTCCATGGTCCATTTCCAGTTTATGGAGTTGGAAATAGAATTTTGAGAATTTATTGGTTTTGTGTGGAAATTGGGATTGTGTTTGAATGAATGAATTGAAATGTGTTTTATGTAGGGTTGGAAATGAGATTGTGTTTGATTTGAGTAGTTTTGAAATATTATTTTATGTATATAATAATTGAAAAAGTTGGTAGTGGTGGGGTCCATTTCAATATTTTAATTTGAATATATAATATTATATTTGTAAGATTATAGTTGGTGGGTCCCATTAGATAGTTATAATTTAAAAATAGTAATATTTTAAGTAGATAAAGTTGATAATGGTGGGTCCCACATATATAATTGGGTTAAAATATGAGAATAGTGATTAATAAGTAGTGATGAGTGATGTAGGGTAGTGTATAGGGTTGAGAATAGAAATTATAGGTTTGAGATGTTGTTTTATGTGAAAAATAGAAAATGAAAATGATGATTTCCATTGGAAATTTTATGAAAAACATGATTCCACTTTTATGTATAGTTGGAAACTGGAAAGAGGCCATTGGAAACATAAACAAACAATGCCTATGTTTCTAGTGTTTATTTAATGGGATAGTTACCAAAAAAAAAAAAATGGAGGTTCGGGCTAACTACAAAAAACTCCAGAAATTTTTTAAAATTACAAAAAACCCTTTGAAGTTCGATCTTGTCTTACATTTTCTCTAAGCAAAAAATATTTCAAAACTCCCCCAATATTATAGAAATATTACAGTCACCCCCTTAAATATAAAACGTAATCAAAGCTGAGGGGGCTTTTTGTTATTTAAAAACATCTCTGGATTTTTTTTTTTTTTTTTGTAATTAGCTCAAACTTCGGAATTTTTCTTTGTAATTATCCCTTTTTCTATTGATTTCATGTCAACCAGTTAACAGATTTGATAGTAAGTTTCATGTGGACTAACGGTGTCTGGACTCTGGAATGAAGTTTGAGGGAAGGTATGGTCTGAGAGAGAAAATGCCATTTTGTAGATATTGAAGTTGAAACGCTTTCACAGACTACAGAGCATTTAAAATCACTTGCTAACCAAATGACACCTTTAATAAGCTGTGAGAATATCAATTAGTTTTAAAAATATCAGGATCATTTATGCGAGTTAAAAAAGGGGCTGAAGCAAGGATAGGAAGAGGTATAATTAAATCTCAATTCTTGTTTGTTCGGAAGTAAAAAGATGGAGACATAGGGGCAAATCATTGGTGGACAATTTATCTTTAATTACATTTTTTAGATGTGTTAGGAATTGAATGTACACATGTTACATGTGCGACATTCATTGGACGACCAAATATAACCACGGACAAAAATAAAAGGTAGCAAAAATGCAAATATTAAAATAGACGTACGAACGCACTGTATTAACTATATTTTATGTGGAATATTACATAGCTTAGCAAACAACCTAAAATACAATTATTTTCAATATGAAAACCAAATTTATTGAACTAATCTAACTAAAATTATATCATTTTTTCAAAATAGCAAATAACATATGCAGAAAATTACGATGTTAGAAAATAGAAAAAAAATTATTGGCCATTTTACTTCTCCATTATTCCCTGAAAATGTTACAGGGTACATTGTGCCCAGATGATATTGATTTGAGGGTTGAAACTCTAAATAAACATAATTGGAAGGTGCAAAATGAAATTAACCAGATATATGTTTCCCCCTCTCGTTATTTTTCTCACTTTCATCTAGTCGTCTTTTATTTTCCTTTTTTTGAGCTTCTCTCTCCCTCCTCTTTCCTCCGCCGTCTTCTAAATGGGAGCGCTCCGAGAAACCAGACTCCGAATACCAATCGTAAGAGACTTTGCTTGGAGTTCGAGGTTCGGGCTTTTCTCTATCGTTTTTGTGAATCTGATTTCGGGCCGGGTCCCGGTTCAGATTAGTTACAGTATTTTTTGCCCTTTTATTATTAGATTATTTTTTACTGTTATCACTCATGCCCCCCTTTCCCCACATTTCCGTTGAAAATATAGCAAAAGATTTGGCAAGATTTTTTGTTGTTGTGGTGAAACACAAAAGAAAAAAAAATAAAACCTAAGTGCTTCTAATTTGTGTTAGTCTAGTCGCACAGCTTGGGACACTGGATTTTCAACATTTTATGTCTTGTTGTTCTTTTTATTAGAGCCATTATTTATCATAATGCGACAAATTACTTGCAACAAAAATTTCGCTGTTATGAATTTTAACAGAACAGGAGAAGTTCTCGGCTTTTAACCAGAAAAGGGGAAGTCGTCATAGATTCTGATATGGAAATAAATTGCTTTTAAAGATTCTTTAAAGGGTAAAATTTTAAAATTGTGAAATTTGAGGGAGTGAGTTGTTATTTATCCTTTTGAATTCGTACACGTTATCTCTACAAATGAACTGTAGAAGTTAGGTGGCCATCAAAGAGGTTTGATTGAAAGGGGAGGTTCACAGATTTCCCTGTAGTGGCTCGTTCGAGTCCTCAGTGTATTTTCCCCCATTCGCCCCGCTAATTTTGTGCTTATAACTGAATTTCATTTTATTTCGATAAACCATGTTAGATTACAGGAACCTTGTTTAAAGGATCGATAATCAAGTGTTTGTCAAAAAATCCAGTTGGTGAACCCGGAGACTCTTTGTCCATTTTGTCATGGAGATAAAAACAATACAATATAGCAGAAAGCGCAAGAAGCATTTAGATAGAGAGCAAAATATGCCCTCAATTGATAGACTTAGCGGCTTGCCGGACGCAGTCCTTTGTCACATTCTCTCTTTTCTCCCAACTAAGCTCTCCGTGGCAACCAACATTCTAGCTAGAAGATGGAGGTTTCTGTGGGCTGATGTCCCCAATTTATATTTCGACAGCGAACATGATAGTAGAGAGGAGGAATTTCCAAACATCATCGACAGGGTTATGTTGCTACATAAAGTTCAAAGAATGAACACTTTCCGTCTCCGTGTCCTAGTCGCAGATGATTGCAACCCGTATCAACTCGAGACATGGATTGCCACTGGTATTGCACGCCATGTCCAAAAATTTGATCTTTCTATTCATGCTGAAATTATATTGCCTCGATGCCTCTTCACCTGCAAAACCGTTGTCGATTTGAGACTCCATGCTTGTGGAAACATCTTCGTCCACAGTGACAGACTTTGCTTGGAGTTCGAGGTTCGGGCTTTTCTCTTTCCTCCGCCGTCTTCTAAATTGGAGCGCTCCGAGAAACCAGATTCCTAATACCCAATCGTAACAGACTTTGCTTGGAGTTCGAGGTTCGGGCTTTTCTCTCTCGGGCCGGGTCCCGGTTCAGATTAGTTACAGTATTTTTGCCCTGCAATTACTCAATGTTGTAAAAAGCGTTAGGCGCTTGCCAGACAGCAGACTGGGGCCTAACGCCTAGGAAGAGCCTAGGCGGGGGGGTTAGGCGGGAGCTGAGCGGCATTAGGCGGGCCTAATCAGAAAAAAATCGTAGGCGGATAAGGGGGCCTAGCGCCTAGGCGGGGATTAATCGGGGTTAGGCGGAGATTTTTACAACAGAGCAATTACTACATTATTTTTTACTGTTATCACTCATGTCCCACTTTTCCCACATTTTGGTTGAAAATCTAGCTAGATTTGGCAAGATATTTTATGGTGTGGTGAAGCACAAAAGAAAAAAAAAACCTAAGTGCTTCTAATTTGTGTTAGTCTAGTCGCACAGCTTGGAACACTGGATTTTCAACATTTTATATCTTGTTGTTCTTTTTTATTAGAGCCATTATATATCCTAATGGGACAAATTACTTGCAAAAAAAAATTCATGGTTATGAATTTAGATAGAAAAGAAGAAGTTCTCGGCTTTTAACCAGAAAAGGAGAAGTCATCGTAAATTTTGATATGGAAATAAATTGCTTTTAAAGATTCTTTAAAGGGTAAAATTTTAAAATAGTGAAATTTGAGGGAGTGAGATGTTATTTATCCTTTTGAATTCGTACACATTATCTCTACAAATGAACTGTAGAAGTTAAGTGGCCATCAAAGAGGTTTGATTGAAAGGGGAGGTTCACAGATTTCCCTGTAGTGGCTCGTTATAATCCTCAGTGTATTTTCCCCCATCCGCCCGGCTAATTTTGTGCTTATAAATGAATTTCATTTTATTGATAAACCATGTTAAATTACAGGAACCTTGTTTAAAGGATCGATAATCAAGTGTTTGTCAAAAAAATCCAGTTGGTGAACCCGGAGACTCTTTGTCCATTTTGTCATGGAGAGAAAAACAATACAATATAGCAGAAAGCGCAAGAAGCATTTAGATAGAGAGCAAAATATGCCCTCAATTGATAGACTTAGCGGCTTGCCTGACGCAGTCCTCTGTCACATTCTCTCTTTTCTCCCAACTAAGCTTTCAGTGGCAACCAGGATTCTAGCTAGAAGATGGAGGTCTCTCTGGGCTCATGTCCCCAATTTAAATTTCAACGCCTCAAATCTTGATACAGAGGCGTGGTCTCTCTGGGCTCATATATCTTGATACAGAAGCGTGGTCTCTCTGGGCTCATATCCCCAATTTAAATTTCGACCCCAAAAATCCTGATACAGAGGCGAAATATTTAAACATCATCACAGGGTTTTGTTGCTACATAAAGCGCAAAGATTGAATACCTTTCGCCTCTCTTACACGGCTCTTAACTGCAGCGAGTATCAACTTGAGACATGGATTGCCACTGCCTTTGCGCGTCATGTCCAAAAAATTGCTCTTAATTTTTGTCATCAAGTTATGTTGCCTCGATGCCTCTTCACCTGCAAAACCCTAGTCGATTTGAGGCTCCATGATTGTATAGGCATTTCCTTTATTGATGTCATATGTTTGCTTAGCCTCAAGAAGCTTCGACTTTCTTCCGTTCAATTTGGTGATGGCGATGACGAGTGTGATGACCTTTCGCGCTTGCTTTCTGGTTGTCCAGTACTCGAGGAGTTGATCATCGATAAAATCATAGAAGAAGATTTAATTTCCTGTAGTATATATTCACCCACAATATTTCAGTTTGCTAGGCTCGAAGGTGTGTGCAATGAATCTTTCAGCCATGACTACAAGTTGGAGATAAATGCTCCCGCACTTAGATATCTCCAGGTACAGGATAGTCTATCCGAGCGTTTCTCAGCTGATATGCTAACTTCCTTAACTGAAGCAGACATTGGTTTAAACAATTATATGGAGGTTGCAGATGACTACTTATATGCCTCCTCTGTGTTAAACTTTGTTGAGGGTCTCTGCAACGTCAAGCGCCTGAAATTGTGGAGTCGTAAAGTGGTACGTCCTCGAACTTTCATCATCTCATTTCATATTCTCTGAGCACCAAATGCTGTTTTTAGTAATAAAGAATTTTGGTGTCATCTTTATCGTCACCTTTGTTCTTATACTCTCAACACAGTATCTGTATTAAAGCTGATTTTTTTTTTGCAGTTTTGTGAAGGAGCATTCGCTGACCGATGCTATTCATTTGTAAGGTTTGACAATTTAACAAAACTCGAATTGGCTGCTGATTGGTTTTTTCTCATAAAATTCCTCGAAACTGCTGATAATCTTGAAGTCCTTATAATCCATGAGGTGTGTTAATGCAATTCAATCATTTGTTTTCTTCTTTATAGTTGGAGGGCCTATTTTTCCGACTACTGTTGTTATTTGTCAGGTTGATAAAGAACTAAAATGCTGGTATGAGCCCTTCGAAGAAGTGCCTAAATGTCTGTCATCACATCTTAAAACTATAACAATCGACCAATTCGGGTGTGAAGAGGATGAGTTTGAAATGGTAAGATATATTTTGAAGAATGCCCAAGTCCTGGAGATGATGGAAATATATTCCCGGCGTGATGGTATTAGTTTGCAGGCAAAATATGATGCGCTTAGGAGGATTTCTTTGTTTCCTCGAGGATCTGCATGCATGCTCGTCTTCTATTGAGATTGTTTGGGCGTTGCATCGTCCAGGTCGTGATGTTAATCTATATTTAAAAGACAGATGCTTCGAAATCATTTATGCAATGAAGCCTTTTTGTAGCTTGCTTTGTTTATACTTTCACCTCTTTTGTACCATATGAATAGCTAGTTTTAAAATTTTGTCTGATCCATTTTGATTTTATTCGATTGACCTGCAAAACTGCCCAAGCCAATTATTTTGGCTTTTTTTTCTTCCAGTTTATTGATGTTGGGAATATTTCCGTATAAAAGGGAAGGAAATGAAAAGCATAAATTACAAAACTACTGATGTTAGCTTAATTATTAAAAAAAACAGTATTTTTAATAATTGATTTTTTTTATTTTATTACAAATTGCACATCTTCTTGTTAGATAAATACAAACAGGAATTATTCGTAACTAGGGGTGACCACGGTTCGGTTCCTATTTTGGAGGAACCAGAACCAGAACCGTTTCTCATGGTTCCAGTTCCAAAATCGGAACCAACGGTTCCGGTCCGGTTCCAAACCCGATTCCTCTACGGTTCGGTTAAAATCGGAACCATTTGTTTATCTTTTGATGACTTTTTGATTTTTTAAAAATAGTTTATCAATTTCAGTTAAAAATAGAAAAAGAAAGAAAAGACTTGGACTTAATATTCAATTAAGTTTTATTTGGCCATCCCTATTCGTAACACTTTGAGGGTAATTCTAATTTTGAAAGATAACTGAACGTTTGTTGTAATTAGGCTAAAATTCATATAGTAGTTTTTGTAATTTAAGCAAATGAAAATGCATCACAACAAAAATACACACAGGGACCTTAATGCCTGCATATAACAGGAATCCACAGAAACTACAGCTCCAAAACCAGAAGGCATATATGAGGAGAAGAATCATCCGTCCGATGGTAAAACATAACGATACAGAAAAAGAAAAAACACAACTATCTTCCTAGAAAGTGAAGTATTAGTAACCAGTCACCCAAATGCTAGTTGCATCTTTCACCATCTCATCTTCAATCTAAAGATTAGTTTTCAAGAAGCATATGCTGGATGATTCATGAACTCATAGCTTCTAACCAGAGTACTACTAAACGTCTTACATAGCAACTGTTGAATAATATATAATTTGCAATACTTGTGGGGTGCTCTCACCTAACCCACTCAAGAACTAATGGATGAGAATTAATCTCACCAAACTTTGCACTATATTATATTTAGTCTTTGTATGTATTAGGTGAATTTCAAGTCTATAAATAGACATATATGTGCAACATTTTAGAGCATCCCAAATTGGGATCAAAGACATCCCGAGAGGGATCAAAAGAGGGCAATTCCCAAGAGGGATTAAGTGAAAGATCACAAAAGCAATTTGTGGCGATCACATGAAAAGAGTAAAGCCAATAATTCCTTCAATTTATTTTTCAATGTCTCTCACATTTTCACACTTACACACGTATACCCAACAATTTTGGTATCAGAGCCACCCTCTGGTTTGATAACTCCTCCAATTTAAAAAAATAGCTTCAGCCAACAATAGTGAAATTGCATTCACATTTATCCAACAAAGTGTTCCTATCTTTGTTGAAGAACGTTACTCAAATGAGAACGTTGTCCATGTCCCATGAACTTTGGGATATCATTGAAGAGAGAGTATATCACATATACTCCGAAGGAGGAAGAAGCGCTAACAGAAGCAGCTAAAAAATAGCATAAAAAGAACAAGACCAAAGATGCAATTGTTTTGTCCTTTATGCACCAAGGGGTAGTTCGATCTATTCTTCCGCAAATTACGGGTGTAAAAATATCAAAAGATGCATTGAAGATTTAAAAAAAAAGGATAAAAAAAAAGGTTATCGTCATTTGTGGCAAAATTCACAATGAGGTGCAAGAAGAAGAGGCAGTGGAAGGAACCAATTCCAAGCACAAAGCAAACTTAATCGCAACAAAATATTTTCAACAATTCAGAAGTCCAACAACTTCAAAATTATGTAAGGATTGCAAATTAAGAGGGGATGTTGAATAATATATAACTTGCAATACTTGTGGGGTGCTCTCACCTAACCCACTCAAGAACTAATGGATGAGAATTAATCTCACCAAACTTTGCACTATATTATGTTTAGTCTTTGTATGTATTAAGTGAATTTCAAGTCTATAAATAGGCATATATGTGCAACATTTTAGAGCATCCCAAATTGGGATCAAAGACATCCCGAGAGGGATCAAAAGAGGGCAATCCCCAAGAAGGATCAAACGA
This sequence comes from Rehmannia glutinosa, assembly GCA_016081115.2. Lineage (NCBI taxonomy): Eukaryota > Viridiplantae > Streptophyta > Magnoliopsida > Lamiales > Orobanchaceae > Rehmannia > Rehmannia glutinosa. Next base: position 313,757 of record JABTTQ020002742.1, on the reverse strand, counting down.
GCATCACAGTGTAAAGCAATCTGTGAGCGATCACATGAAAAGAGTAAAGCCAATAATTCCTTCAATTTATTTCTCAATATCTCTCACATTTATACCCAACAGCAACATCTGGATCCAACCTCCTCTGAACAGCAGCTGCCGCCTATGAATTAGACGAAAAATTGTCTGTTAGCAAACAGGTTGGATACGGAACCTACTCGATAATTTTTAGGGATAATTACTGGAAGAAAAAACAAGGTTTTGAGTAAAGTTTGAGCTATTTTATAATATTTAGAAAAGTTGAGAAATGTAATTGAAAGATGAGCAAGTCTCTTGTGAGATGGCCTCACGGATCTAAATCCGTGAGACGGACCTCCTAAGAGCTCCTTCTTGATAACATGAACCATGAAAATAAATTTAAAAATAATAATGAACCATAAAGAAACAAAAATAAACCCTAAAAACATGAACCATGAAGAATAAACTCGAAAAATAAAAATAAACCCAAAAAATAAAAAATAAACCCTAAAAAACACTAAAAATCCTAAAAACCCAAATCAATTAAATATAAACCCAAGAAACAAAATAAACCCTAAAAAAACAAATATAAACCCTAAGAAAAATAAAATCTGAAAAAAAAACCTTTAAAACTTTGTATAAGGGCTCCGTCGATCGTCTCACGCAAGTTTTTGCCTTGAAAGATATTTGACGACGTTAGCCAATTCCGCGGTTCAACTAGCGATTGGGATAAATATGTAAGATGAAATCAAACCTCAAAAGGGGATTTCTATTGTTTGAAACTTTTCTGTAATTACCCCAAATCTCAACGCCCCTTTTTTTTTTTGTAATTATCCCCTAACTTTTAAGGTTATCGACTCACCTCAAAATTACCAAGCTAGCTTATATTGGTAAACCATCTCTTCCCGGAGTTGAGCTTGCTCTTTCATTGCTTGAGCCTAAAAAATCCAACAACAAAAAACATATGAAGTGGCATAGATTACTAATAATCCCTTGAAATGGGCATGATTCCAATATGCAAGAGTTTATACCATTCCACTCTGCACAGAACGCTTCAATGCTTCCACTTGTTGTTCTTTTTGTTTTTCACGTTCTTGCTGTACTTCTAGCCTATGAAACATGCAAGGCAAATAAAAGAGGGATTGGTCACCTAGTTCCCAATACAAGGATAGAAAATTCTGAAAAGTGTACCTAATATTGTGTTGCTATATATTTAGAGACTTCTCTCATTTTTTAAAGAAAGGATCGGAGTTTTGAAATGTATAACTAAATCCATAACGACTAAAATGATCTCCAATTCGATGGAAGAAAGCAATTCACCTTCGCTGTTCATCATTAAACACAGTACGTTCTGACTCCCCTAGTTTGGCAAATCCCTTTTTTCATTTCTTTTTCCATTTTGCGTTGGTAATAAGCATCAAGGTTGTAATATCTGCAAAACCAGGGGAAAAAATTAAAATAAAAATGAGAAAGAAAGAAAAACTGGGAAGAAAAGAAGATCATATGAAGATCTAACATATGAAAAACTGGGAAAAATCAGCATGTATAAATAATAGGAACAAAGACTAACTTTTTAGCTGTGTTATGATCTTCCATGAAACTGCACATTTAACACAGATGAGTTATGTATGTCACTTAAACAGAAACATCATAAAAAGGAAAACCAACTTAATGCTAAATCAATTTCTAAGCATATTTCCAGGTATTGAATTTCTACATGTAAATCAACTAAAACATTAAAATATAGTTAAATACTCTTTGAACAGCTGCTTCTCTTCCCAATTTGGCAGACTTCCAGGTTCACCTGCTCAAAGAATAATTCAAATTTTTCAGTCAGAACCAAACTCTCCAAACACGTGAAATTCACATGTGTAAAGCAGCAGGGGCGGAGCCAGGACAAGCTGTAAGGGGGCCAAGAGTAGGGTGTCAATCTTGTCGTGTTTCGTGTTCGCGCAGTCGTGTTACAACACGAGATATTATAGGTCGACACGAACCACGAACACGACGACCGTTTAATTATTTGTGTCAAGATACACGGCACGAACACGACCCGTTTATGACACGGATAACCCGACACGAGAAAAAAACTATATAATATAAAGTTGACACGAAAAAAAGAATTGGAGAAAAAATTAAAATTACAAATAAAAAATACATTAAATATTGAAAAATATTAAATTTGTGTTAAGTTAGGTAATCGGGTTATCGCGTTGTGTCGAGAAATTGACGCCTCTAGCCAAGAGTTAAAAACAAAAGATGACATTTGTGTATATATACAAGATAATAAAGTTTATATATATTACATTTGTATCAAAAGAATATATTAATATTCATTAGTAAATTTTTACAAAATACATCATTAAATCCTTTAACTTGTTTAGAGTCTCTTTTGCATATCACGAAAACTATCTACAATTTAATTTATCCTTTTTTTATAATTTTCTTTTCAATATATATTATCAAATAACAATGAGAAACCCATCTTTTGATGAATAGAAAATATAATTTTAAGATGATAATAAGGTAAAATAAGACCTACAAAATCTCTAATTTAACTTACTAAATTCATGGAATAATTTTTATCCAACAAAATTATGAAGGGGGCCAAAATACTAAATAATAAAAATATAGGTACTAAAATGAAAAAAATAAAAAAGTCGGGGGGCGATGGCCCCTGAGCCACATGGTGGCTCCGTCATGTGGCTCCGCCCCTGTAAAGCAGCATTTCCAAATCAATGTGCGAAAGTAAAGCATACAGGACAAATAAGAAAAAAAAAAAAAAAGAATCTTGAGCCACGCATGGTGACTGTAAATGTAAAATGCTGTTGGAAATGTCACTGAGGCATAATAAGAAGATATCATAAAGACTAAGATGAAGGACGAAGATTCATCAGAATAGAGTACCTGTTTCACTTCTGCTAGCCATGCAGTAAACTCAGGTCGTTTATTCCTGCACAAAAACCAAGAACATCAACCATAAATGTCTGGAAAGCGGCACAGAATCTTATATAAACAAATATCTATATCTATATCTATATATATATATTTATTTATTTACATACTATTTTTAAAGTGTGAATGCTTTTTGCAATTTTTTATTGGACAAAAATATCTTTTAGACATAATAAAATTTTAGGACAACAAAGTAATTTTGATTGGACAAAATTATTTTTTATATTCTGCATTTTAAAATTACTTATTCTTTCAGCTATAACTCTTAAAATATTTTGAATTTTAAAATAATATTATCTTCATGTTGAACCGATTTGAGAGTTTTCTAACTATATGTCATAAGCATATTTAATGACTTCACATGAGAAAATTTTAACATTATAAAGTTCAACACTATGTAAAAATTAAGAATTTATGTTTTTCTATAGTTTTGTTATTTATTTAATCTTTTTTGTTTAATTATATGAGAGATGTTCATTATAGCCAAAAGAAAATTCAGAATCTGAAAATATATTTTTTTAATCATAACACTAAAAATACATTAAATTTCTTATAAAATCAATTTCAATTTGAATAGGTTTCAAAATCTTCAACTATATATTCTAAACATATAAACAAGTCGTTATAGAAGAAAATTTTAACTATTTAACTTTTAGTATGATGCAAAATTGTATATTTCTTATATTTTTTTAATTTTTCTCAAATAATTAAATATGTCTATTATAATTTATAAGAAAAAGACCAAATTACAATATACACGATAAAAAAAATAAAATAAAAAATATTTTAGGTGGTTTTGATGCTAAATAAAAAGTAGAGAAAATACATAATTCTTTTATGGTCAAAAAATTCTCCTTCAGTTAGTAAAATGCAATTTAAAAATTAATATATTGATGGTTGTTAAAGAAATAATATTGAAAACAAGAGAGTTTCTTATTTATTTTTATTGCAATTTCATGTGTATTTCATTTTAATTAGCCATATCAGTAAAATAAAAAGTACAAAATAAAGGAATAATATTAACATGAAAGAAAAAGCGAACAAGAACTAAAATAAGTTTGTCGCAGCAAAAAAAATACCTTTTAAATTTTAACTATATGTGTTAGTATGACTTTTATTTAATTTTCTATATATACCATTATAAGTTTTAGTTTCTAATTTATTATTTTTTAATATATTATGATTTCAATCTTCGATTATTTTAAGTCCTATAAATTTTAAGAACAAGTGCAAAAAAGTGTTAAAAGTTGTATATATTTTATAAAGAAAAAACAAAGAAGACAAACTTAATAAAAAAAAATTCATATGTATTAAATTGATATTTGTGATAAAACTTGAATGTCGTTTGAAAATTACACCCTTAAAAATTATAAGTTTAAAATATCAATATGATACATATTTATAATAAAAACGAATACCAAAATAATTAAATTTTAATAAAATGGTGTGAAGGAGTGAAACATGAGCTAAAATTGGATTAGTCTAGAAGATCATATCTGCTATGCAAAAGAAAAAATAAATAAACTCATTTAATATGTAACAATTTGACAACTGAGAAAGTAATTATATATTACAAATTATATATTAGTTCAATACATAACATTCCTAAAAACTAAGTAAATTAAACAATTACAACAAATAAGAGTGAAAACTAAGAATAAAAAATATTGAAAAATAAATGGTTATACTTCAAATTAATGAGTTGAGATTGATCTAAATAATTTTAGAGGTTAATCGCACATATATAGATAGTTTAACCCAAATGAAACATATTCACATTAATGAGTTGAGATTGATCTAAATAATTTTGGAGATTAATCTCACATATATAGATAGCTTAGGATTAAACCAAATGAAACATATTATAAAGATTTGAAAGAATAAAAGTAAATAATTAAAAAAATATGTGAGTCATTGCCGGAAATTTTAAAGAAAAATTAAATGGCTTTCATATAATATGTATAATTGATATTTTTGATAAAATCTCAGTTCATTTTAAAAGCACACCTTTATGACTTATAAATATTCAAGCACAAAGACAATTACTATAAAATTGGGTACACATTATTCAATTTTTTTACAAAATCAAATATATGAAAAACTTGAAAACAAGAATCAGAAATGGAAAGTCACTGTATGTATATGAAATTTGTAAACAAATAAATAAATAAACTAAATTTATTTAATATGAAATAGTTTAACATTATGTCAAAGATTAATATTTCTTAAATTACATGTGAATTTAAGTACCAATATAATAATCAAAATATTCAAAATAATATTTATGTATCCAATTTATTGTGTTAAACTATATATAATAATAAATTAGAGTGAAGTGACCATGTTTAGTGCCAAGTAATATGAATTATTCCGGGGCCTAAGGAGGCGGAAGAGAATAATTAAAGTTTTTTTTTACACTTGATATATTTTGGCAACTATATTTTCTTATTTGATCAAAAATTCGATCAAAATTTTAAATAAAGATCGATTAAAGTACTATATACCATTTTCTCAATAAAGACACTAAAAATGGATTGATAATTCTTTTTTAAAACAAATAATATGATTCTATAAACGATATTAAATGAGATCATTTTTAAATTTATAGTCTCTTCAAATAAATATAGATTAGTTTCTGTATATTAAGAATAATTACAATTTTTTCATAATTATACGGCTCACAAAATTTACAACTATGTAAATTTTAATATAACTAAAATAGCCAAATTCAATAGCAAGTACAAACTCTAATAGTATAACGTATCTTTCTAAAAGTTTATGAAATTTAAAAAACTATATTAGTTTTTAGTTTATTATGTATAACTTTTAAAAAGTTAAGTGAATGCAAAAAGAAATTAAAACATAAAAGTTAATTAGTATTATATGTAATTATTGAAGATTGACACGTGGAAATTGTTAACTTATTTTTTCTTTCATAAGACTGTCTTTAGTTTTATTATTTATTAAATAAAAATATTTGGTGTGCAATGGAATAGCGTTTCAAAACTCAGATTTCAACCTATCACTTTTTCATAGTTTTATTTAATACCTGACTCTCGATGAAATAATGGATTAATTTTTTTATATATTAGGTTAATGTTTATTATTTTTAAGACACTCGAAATAGGACTAGAATTAAAATAATATATGATTTTTTTAACATATATATTATATTGTAATTTTTACTACATTTCTTTAATCGAAGAACTGAGATGGAATAAAAGAAGTAAGCACATGAAGTATAAGAATTTGACTAACCTTTAATTTAATTTATTTTAATTAAATAACAATAACAAATAAAATGATGATATTACGATGGATTTTGGTATGATATTTAATTAATTATTTTTTTATTAATGCAATAACTTGCATTTGATTTACTAATCATTAGCTTATGATTTATAAGCTAAATTATTTGTGTGATTATGTAAAATGCATCCAATGCTAAAAAAATTCGAAAATCATGTAAGAGAAAAGACTTTTCTAGCCATAACAATGAAATAAAAGACCGATGAATGTGATTCTAAGCTAATATAAAACTTATTTCATTGTTATACGAATCATTAAAGTAAAGCAAATATATATTAAATACTGTGTAATATTTAAATTTAATTAATATTTATTTCACTTTTTACTATTTTAATATTAATTAATAAAATTATTAAATAATAACATTATTTAGTAAAGTCAATGTGGATCACGTGCGACTCACTTGTTTCTTACTAGTAAGAAAAAATGGAGGAATAAAAAACAACATAATTATTTGTAGATTTCACCAGGTCTGAACTAAATCCACTGCATTTCACATGTGGTGGAAGACTGCACTCGACTAATTACAGTTGTACGTTAGCAGTTTCAGACTGTTATCCTCAAAACTCACTATGTAGCTTATTTAAGCAACATCATAGCAAATTGTTCAGTTATTGTCTCTCAATAATATTTAAATTAGAGTACAATACAATCACTTTTTACCCATTAGAAACAGATGTGAACTTGCGTGATGTGATAGTGGCAAAAATCTAGCTTGACAAACCTTCCTTCCATTTTGAATGTTTCAGCTATCTCAATAACCAGTGCACTACAATCTTGACCTCCAAGCCATATACCCTTCTGACTGTACTCTCCAATGATTAAAATGTCAATCCTACAAAACTAGTAAAGAATCATCCCAAAAAAATTTTATTTTTAGTCCAGGACTGGGTGTACTGATACGTCCGATTTATGCAACCTAAGATAACTACAAATTTGAAGGATCAACATGCTTTGGAATCATGAAATGACCTAGCTATGTTCCACTGCGATGTAAATATCACTGCTTTACCTGAAAATCTGAAATGAAGATGGAACATGAGCCTTGTAGCGGCCACGAAATGTAATTAGTTGAGAACTTTTGGCCTCCAAACTTATGCCGATTCATCACTTACTCTTCTCATGATTGAAGCTACACCAGTTCCAGAGCTATAGATAAAGCAACTAACCCCCTATTTGAAATTGTCACTTAGCATCCATTACATCTGAATATTATATCCATAGGAACAAATTCAGAATTCGACAACTATTCAGGATAATTTGGGAAAATTCGACAAAGTCTATCAAAATAACAAAATTTTAATCACTAAAATTCGTGAGTAATGTCAAAACCTAGTCTTTTTTGTAAAAATAATGCATAAAATCAATAAAAATTGCAAGAGACTTGTCACATAATCACATTATTATACAAGCGAACATTCAGTCTACAATCCAATACTAGCATATAAGCTTACATCCAACTTAAAATCTGCAAGACAAAAAGGCGTCTCATTCTTCTAATTGCCATAAATAGCTTAATGATTGTAGCAAAGACAATAACCAAAAGCTCAAACCACAATTCAATCCAAACAGCAATAAAAAAGGAACAAGGGAGTAAAGCAGAAAATTGTAATGCAAACATTGAACAGAAAACAACCTACAATAAACACAAACTATAATCAATTTGCCAGATACTGAAAGCACCAGAACACATACCACATATCAGTTTCCCTAATAATCCCATACTTTCCCCATGAACTAGTGACAGCACCTTTCTTCCCCTTATCCTTCACTTTCTTCTTATCCTTCTTCTTTTTCCTTTTCTTATCGTCTTCTTTTCTTTTCCTCTTTTTAGACCTCTCTTTCTCCCTCCTCCGATCCGCTTTTCCTTCTTCTCCTCCCTCCTCTTCCTCTCTTTCCTCCGACGCCTTCTCTCCTCCTCCGAATCGGAGTACTCCGAATATTCAGACTCCGAGTTCAAATTGTCGGAGTCCTCTGAATACGACTACCTGGCCATGCGAGAGGGCAAATTGCCCAGCACCACACGGCCGTGTGGTTGAAGGCGGGCAAACAGACGTGGACAGATGCAACGTGCAGGGCCACACGGCCGTGTGGTCCTGCGAATGAAAATCGGACAGAACTCTTGGACCTCTATTTTAAAACCAAAATCACAAATCCTTCACTTTCTCAAGAAACCCATCACCAAATACCTTCAAATTTTCAACTTCTCCAAGTTCTACACCAAGTTTGGGTGTTGATCATATTCTTGCCGATTGTCCCTTTGCCCGGAATTCCCAAATTTCAGATTTTTACTCGTCAAACCTTGAAATTTATGGCTTCTAGGGATGAAAGAGGAGCTAGGAGGAATACGAGAAGAAGAAGGGAGCCGACTCCGGAGCCCGAACCCGAGCCTCTACTGATTTTCGACCCCGAGGAGCCCGAAGCTTCCAACGTCAACATACCAAATGGAACCCACCGGGCTAGATGGATGATTCTCTACTTTCGTCCATGGATTAATACGAGTTATCCCAATGAACCTACTCTTACGAATTTGGGTTTATTAGAAGATTTTAGAGCTTTATGTGGGAGAATTGATTGACATGATTTTCTAAATGGGCATTGGGCTATTTACTCTGTTATTACACCTGAATTTTTAAGCAACTTTGAACTGGTTATGCGAAAAAGAAATTTGATGGGGGTTACATTTCGCTTGGGGAATGAGCAAAGGGAGCTAACAATTGAGGATTTAAATGAAATTAACAAAACATCGGCGTATGGGGTGGAGGAACATGAGAAATTCGATAAGGATATGTTTTGGAAAACGATAACTGGGAAGCGAATTTATACGCTGGGCACTTCTAAGGCGTCTAGTATTCGCAACCCAGTATTCCAATATGTTCAACGAGTCTTGTCTAAAACCATCTTTGCCGGGGAGGAGAGCAGAGGGGCATTAAGGGTTGGCGAATTATTTATTATTTGGTGTATGGCATCGGGGACTGAAGTGGTGCCAAACGCCGGGGCCATGATAGCTCGGAAATTTGATAGGATTTGAAAGAGTGAGAGAGGTGGAATTTGCATAGGGGGGACGATTACCCCTATTGCTGAATATTTTAACATTAATTTGGAGGGGTATGCGGAGGCCGCTGGGCCTAAGTTGATTGATTTGAATGTTCTAACTGCAATGAAAATGATAAAATTTGATGGGCGTGATTACTGGCTCATTCAGGCGGATAGAACAACAGTTAGGCTTTCGAACCTCGAAGCGACTTCAACTAGAAATAGGGGTAACTGCTACTTAGAAATGTAGAGGGGACTGCTGCCCAAGAAGAGCAGGGTGAGCAAATGAGGGATGTGCCGGAATCCTCGCGCTAGGGGGAAACCGGCCATTTACTATGAGTGAAAGGCTCGAAAGGGTAGAAGCTAATGAGTATCACTAGGAGTACTTACAACGTTTTGATGCCACTGTAAGTCCAAGCGACTACGATAATCTGGAGGGGGTGAATAGATTATCTCCATTTTTTCGATTATGCCCTCTTTTTCGAATCAAATAAGCCAAGACAAGAATAAAGGTGCGAAAAGTAAACAACACACGTCGATTTATAGATCTTCACCCCACCTAGGGACTACGTGCTCTACCACCCCAGTATATCCGGGATGGATTTCGAAAAAGAAAAATAATTTTATTAATTACCACAATTAATACAAATTCAACTTACAACGACACCTTGAAGAGCACCGCACTCTTCTTCAACACCACCTTTGAGATTACCACAATCTCACATGAAGATTACCACAATCTCCAATGACACCTTGTGAAGATTACCACAATCTTCAACCTTGAAGAACACCAAATTCTCCAATCACCTCAAGAGCACCACACTCCTGAATAAGAAGATCACCACAATCTTCTTGTACCTATCATCTAGATCATCCAAGTGTGTTCTTACCACAAGAACACTCACAAGGATATCTTGTGTTGAATGATAACCCAAAAATTCAAGATTACAACTCGATAATGAATGATACAAATTTGAGTGCAAGTGTAATAAACAAATAAGCCTAGACCTCAAGATGTGAAAGTGAAAGTACTTAGGCTAATACAACAAGATATGAAAGTGTTTGCTTGTATGCTCTTTGCTCGTATGTTGTGTTGTCTCTTGTTGCTTGAATGAAGCCTCTATTTATAGGAGAGGTCTTTGCTTAATTTCCAGACATAGGCTCCTCCTTAGGGAGTGATTTTCTGCAAAAAAAATCATTTAAAATCAAGATTATAGCTGTTAGAAATCAATCCCACAAATTAGGGAAACGCTGTCTGAAAATGCAACGGATAGTTTGCTGATACAAGAGGGGTGCGACCGGTCGCGCAAAGATAAGTTTGAAATGGGTTCTCTGCGAATTTTACACAGGGGGATCGGTCGACGGGGGGTCCGACCGGTCGCCCCTATGTCTGACCAGTTGGAGGTGTCAAAAACTCAAAACAGAGAAGTCTGTTTCCAAAAATCCATTCCAGGCACCGATCGCCCATGGGGTCGACTGATTGCCCATACCGGTCGCCCCTAGGGCCGACCGGTCGCCCTCCTCCTTTTCCCTTCCGTCCTGTTTTTTATTTCAAAACTCAACTCAGGTACAAGTTGCCCTATAGGGCGACCGGTCGAGCTTGAAACATAAGTGTTGTCCAATTTTTAATCGAAAATAAACTTCAAGAAATACTCCGAAAAATAGTAAAAATATTTTAAATCGATCGGAAGTATTAGGACAACATTTAGGGACATTGTTTTGGTATAAAAACTCATTTGAACAAAATCATCAAAGTCATGATAAAAACATTTATCTAACAAACTCCCCTTTTTTGATGATTACAAACCAAAACAATTTTCGAGAGGACGATTTCGAAAACAAAACAATTTGAAGAATTTTTAGAGGACGAATTTTTAAAGATCGATTTTCCGGTAAAAACAACTAAGCGTTTAGAAGCGACCAATTTTTCAAAATAAAATAGCAACCATCTAAGGGAGTAAATATTTCCAAAAAATTAGCACAAGCTCCCCCTATCATCATGCACATCAAGAAAAATAGAATCAATCAACCAAAAGCTAAAAGCTTTAGCTTTTACAATAAGAGCTTACGATTCAAGAGCTTATAAGCTCCCCCTGTCAACCAAACATCATTAGACATGTAAACAAATCCATATAAAACATCAATTGGACTAAGTATGAACCACAACTCATGGCTTTTACTAGTCACAACTTATAGCTTCTTTTCACGAGCTTATATTAGCTTTTATGAGCTAATGAGCTTATAACATGTCTTTCCCCCTTTGGAATCATAAAAAAGAATGTTATATTTCGCTTGGGGAATGAGCAAAGGAAATAACAATTGAGGATTTAAATGAAATTAACAAAATACCAGCGTATGGGGTGGAGGAACATGAGAAATTCGATAAGGATAGGTTTTGGAAAACGATAACTGGGAAGCGAATTTATACGCTGGGCACTTCTAAGGCATCTAGTATTCGCAACCCGGTATTCCGATAAGTTCAACGAGTCTTGGCTAAAACCATCTTTGCCAGGGAGGAGAGTAGAGGGGCATTAAGGGTTGATGAATTATTTATTATTTGGTGTATGGCATCGGAGACTGAAGTGGTGCCAAACGCCGGGGCCATGATAGCTCGACAATTTGATAGGATTCGAAAGAGTGAGAGAGGTGGAATTTGCATAGGGGGGATGATTACCCCTATTGCTAAATATTTTAACATTAATTTGGAGGGGTATGCGGAGGCCGCTGGGCCTAAGTTGATTGATTTGAATGTTCTAACTGCAATGAAAATGATAAAATTTGATGGGCGTGATTACTGGCTCATTCAGGCGGATAGAACAACAGTTAGGCTTTCGAACCCCGAAGCGACTTCAACTAGAAATAGGGGTAACTGGCTATTTAGAGATGTAGAGGGGACTGCTGCTCAAGAAGAGCATAGTGAGCAAATGAGGGATGTGCCGGAATCCTCGCGCCAGGGGGGAAACCGACCATTTACTATGAGTGAAAGGCTCTAAAGGGTAGAAGCTAATGAGTATCACTAGGAGTACTTACAGAGTTTTGATGCCACTGTAAGTCCAAGCGGCTACGATAATCTAGAGGGGGGGTGAATAGATTATCTCCATCTTTTCGATTATGCCCTCTTTTTCTAATCAAAGACGCCAAGACAAGAATAAAGGTGCGGAAAGTAAACAACACACGTCGATTTATAGATCTTCATCCCACCTAGGGACTACGTGCTCTACCACCCCAGTATATCCGGGATGAATTTCGAAAAAGAAAAATAATTTTATTAATTACCCCTTTATACCATCAAGTATTTCATACCAAAATATCAAACAATGCAACCATGCATATAAGGCATTACAAATGCCACCAATTAATCATCTAAACAATATGGTCAAGATATTATCAATTCCATCAAAAAATTAATGAAGCACTTTTTCCATCAAGTACTTCATACCTTATCACCCAAAAATATTAAACAAAGCATAAATAAGAGTATTTTTACCATCAAATACTCCATCAAGACCATTACCATAGGCAAACAAAAGCTACTAGCAATCTTGCTAGTATATCCCCTTTAAGAAAACAACAAGCAAATATCATTAGAATAATAGAGTTGTATACAAAAGTTCATTATATAATAAAGGAAATGACATGAAAAGAAAAGCAAGAAAAGTGATAAGATTGTCATTCTTCATTGGATGAAAAACATGCATTCGGGAGGAGGTCCTTGATGAGTTTCTTCAATTTATCCATCGACTTTATCAATCTAGAGATCTCTTGACTCAACGCGTCATACCGAGCATCTTGAAGGACTCTATATTCATCAAATTGGGTTTGAATGGAACCCCGAGACGGTTGAGCACCGGTATTATCCTCTAGATTGCTTGGTCCGTCACCCGCCGCCAATCTTGCGGCTTCGACATCATCAAAAAGTCGTTTGGATTTTGGGATGTAGAACCGTAACTTCTTCCTTTTGCCATTTTAGTTGGGCGAATGGTCATATTTTTGCACATGTGGAAATGTTGTCAATGTCGAAATCATTTTGAAACATTTCCAAATTACATTCCGTTGATGGTAAGCCTGAGTTAATAAGAAGCTTACAGATCCAATTCCCCATGACAAATTTCTTCGTCCCTTGAGTGATAGACTCAATGATGCATTGAATAAGAATAGCACCAAAATTGAGCTGTTCTCTTCTAGCAATTTTATATGTCAAAAAGAAATCCATATTTCTAGGCATTTTACCCGCTTTTCCACAAATGCAGTATCCGACAATGATAGATATAATTCTATGTTCAAGAGTCATGGCCAATAACGAATATTGTGGACAAACACCCAGAAAGGTCTTAACCTCTTCCATAGTAGCACCCAACATTTCATCATTCCAATAAGTACATCCAAAATAATCCCAACCACCTTCTCGAACATGCAACAAACAACAAATATCATCCGGAGTCCATCGAAAATGACGACCTCTCACAAATGAATTCAACGCAATAGGTTTCCTTTGAGCATCATACTCAACCCATAAATTAGCATAGAAGTGCAATATCACGTCATCATCATACAAAACATATGGATGTTCCCATAAATACATCCACCCTTGTTCTTCGAAAAATCCCCGAATAGTAGGATACTCATTTGAAAAAGAAGCAAACCGACAAATTTTGGTGCGAGCAATCGACTTAGCACCTAAGTCCAAATTCTCATAGTACCACTCGGCATACTTGTTGATAAAATTTAAAGCATTAACGAAACGAGGAGCTTGAGAAATTAAAGATTTCTTATTTCTTGCCCAACGACAATTGTCGAGCGAAATGGTCCCTCGAAGTTCGAAGATTTAAGGTCGTGAAAGTAGGGGGTTTTGAACATTCTCGTGCTCTTGAGCTACATTCCGTTGGGTAGCTCGAATATACCGTTGTTCGGCTTTCTCTTGTCGATTTCTTGAAGAACCCTCTCCGCCTCTTCTTCTCTTGGGATTGGGATTTTGATCGGTGGAATTCCTTGGAGGTGCCATATAAGTAAGATTCTTGCAAAATGGAGTGGATTAGCAACAGGAATCACAAGATTTGATGAACAAATGAGGATTATAGAGAAATGGGGAAAATGGAATCGCGCTGCTTAGGGTTTTGTCAAAATATGTTCTGTTTCTGTTAGAAAGAAGCAGACGATTTTAAGTGGAAAAATTGTACAGGGCGACCGGTCGGAGGTAAGGGCGACCGGTCGGCCCTACCTTGATCGTCCCAGTGCAATTTTTTTTTTCATTTTCCAGAATTTTCCAAAATTCGATTTTTACCCCAAAAGTTTTAGAGACTTGTAAAAATGAGAATAACGGACTACATTCAACATATACGAGTCAATAAAAGACTCAATTTAAAACAAGATTTCGAAAAGTTTCCCATTTTTAACGAAAAATCGGCAAGTCCATTTTAACAGCATTTTAGGAGAGATGCAACGGTTTAAAAAAAATAATTTCATGATAAAGTCATGAAAAACATCGAGTTCTAAAAATAATACGATTGAACGTACCTCGATAGTTTAGGGTCCTCTTGACACATTATGACGAATATATATCCTACACAATTTTTAAACAAAAATTGTAAGAACAATGATACAAGTGAAGGTTAATAGGTAATATCACAATTATATGTTTATGCCATCAAAATCCATAGGGGATAATAAAACATTTTGGCCTTTAGTAAATGCACAAGTATTAGAACAACATGCAAGGTCTTCTTTTCAAAAGATTTAAAAACACAAAAGTATATTGAAAACTAATTTTACATTTAAGACATAAATAAAAACATGCATAATAACTCAATAAAATGCATTTTTAAGTAGGGAGATACGGTTTACCAATTACACCATTTCCATGAGTTGTGTCTTTTCCGTTGTTGATGGTATTTTCCCTTTAGAAAGTCATCTAGTAGATGATAGCTTCTCCAATTGCTCCATCTCCAAGCATTGTGGCCTTCCCATTGTTGAAAGTGTCTTTCTCTTGGAAATTCATTGTGGTGATGTATTCTCCTTTGATTAAATGAGACGGTCATTTGATGTCTTCTTGGCGGTATGAATTTTCCTTGATTATTATTCCGCCGGGTACCTAATATGACATTGTTTTGTGGTACCCTCAAGTGTTTGGGTCCTATAGGATTAGCTTTGAGACTTTTAGGTCTCCAATAATGATTAGAGCTATTTCTATCCCGACAAGTATTAACCGTGTGACCCTTTTTACCACAATAAAAACAAGTAATAATTCTAGGAGCATAATAACCAACATGCATGAGACTTGATTCTTTTTCATATGGTTAACAACATTAGGCTTATGATCAAGTCCTTTATCACAATTATGAACATCAACAATATTGGACACTTTATTGGTACTCAAGTTGTATAAATCCTTTTTCATACAATCAATATTCTCAACAAGAGTAATATTTTCTTTTTCAAGGTTTCTAACCTTATCAAGTGTGGTGGTGTGAGCACATGATAGGGATTCATAGGAAGTAAATAAACTATCCTTATCATTTTTCAAAATATTGAATTCCTTTTTCCAATGTATTTAACAAGTAAGCTTTGGAATTCATTTTGAAGCTCATCAAAATCATGTTGCAAATCACTATAATCATTATTATCATAGGAAGTAGAAGGTTTAGAACTTACCTCGTTTTTTTCGAAGCCCATAAGACATTGTTCAACTTCTTCATAGTTGGAAGTTGTAAGAGGCTTGTTCTTTGGATTTGATTTTGTATCCACTTGAGAAGTAGATGCTTTAGAGTTGCTCCTTTCATTTGCATATACTTCATAGATGGCTTCTAATATTTGCCATACTTCATGTGCCGATCGAATTCCTACAATATGATCAAATTCCAAAACGGTAAGTGAACAATACAAAATATTTAGAGCTTTACCATTTAAGGAGATGATTTTCTTCTCTTCATCATTGAGCTCTTTGAGGCCTTTGGAGAAGTGTAGTACGTTCATTATTGGAATTGATTCTCCATTAACGATCATGTTCCAAATATTGAACCCGCAACCTTATAGATAGCATTCCATTCTTTCTTTCCAAAATGTAAAAGTTTTGGAATCATTAGTGGTGGCTTGGTGGTGGAGGCGCCGGTATGGTAGACTTCATTCGTAGCCATTGATCGTTCCTCTTTACTCGCGATGTAGAACGAGCTTGCCAAAGAGTTTGGCTTTGATACCACTTGTAAGTCTAAGCGGCTACGATAATCTAGAGGGGGGGTTAATAGATTATCTCCATCTTTTCAATTATGCCATCTTTTTCGAATCAAATACGCCAAGACAAGAATAAAGGTGCGGAAAGTAAACAACACACGTCGATTTATAGAGCTTCACCCCACCTAAGGACTACGTGCTCTACCACCCCAGTATATCCGGGATGGGTTTCGAAAAAGAAAAAGAATTTTATTAATTACCACAATTAATACAAATTCAACTTACAACAACACCTTGAAGAGCACCACACTCTTCTTCAACACCACCTTTGAGATTACCACAATATCACTTGAAGATCACCACAATCTCCAATGGCACCTTGTGAAGATTACCACAATCTTCAACCTTGAAGAACACCAAATTCTTCAATCACCTCAAGAGCACCATACTATTGAATAAGAAGATCACCACAATCTTCTTGCACCTATCACCTAGATCATCCAAGTGTGTTCTTACCACAAGAACACTTACAAGGATATCTTGTGTTGAATGATAACCTAAAAATTCAAGATTACAACTCGATAATGAATGATACAAATATGAGTGCAAGTGTAATCAAGAAATAAGCCTATACCTCAAGATGTGAAAGTGAAAGTACTAAGGCTAATACAACAAGATATGAAAGTGTTTGCTTGTATGCTCTTTGCTTGTATGTTGTGTTGTCTCTTGTTGCTTGAATGAAGCCTCTATTTATAGGAGAGGTCTTGGCTTATTTTCCAGACATAGGATCCTCCTTGGGGAGTGATTTTCTGCAAAAGAAACCATTTAAAATCAAGATTATAGCTGTTAGAAATCAATCCCACAAATTAGGGAAAAACTGTCTGAAAATGCAACGGATAGTTTGCTGATACAAGAGGGGTGCGACCGGTCACGCAGATAAGTTTGAAATGGGTTCTCTGTGAATTTTGCACAGGGGGATCGGTCGATGGGGGGTCCGATCGGTCGCCCCTATGTCTGACCGGTTGGAGGTGTAAAAACTCAAAACAGAGAAATCTGTTTCCAAAACTCCATTCCAGGCACCGGTCGCCCATGGGGTCGACCGGTCCCCCCCTAGGGCCGACCGGTCACCCTCCCCCTTTTTCCTTCAGTCCCATTTTCTGTTTCAAAACTCAACTAAGGTACAGGTTGCCCCATAGGGCGACCGGTCGAGCATGAAACATAAGTGTTGTCCAATTTTTTATCGTATATAAACTTCAAGAAATACTCCAAAAAATAGTAAAAACATTTTAAATCGATTGGAAGTATTATGACAACATTTAGGGACATTGTTTTGGTATAAAAACTCATTTGAACAAAGTCATCAAAATCATGATAAAAACATTTATCTAATGACCACCACCAAAGAAAGAAAGAAATAGATGGCAGATATGCGAGATGATGTCTCGTATGGACCAGTGGCACATCTCACAAGGCCACTATTATCCTCCTCCACCACCATAGTAATCTCTGTAAGTACTTATTACACATTCCTCTTTCTTTTGATAATTTCCTCATATGTTTGGGACGAATCATATTTTAAGTTTGGGGAGGTTGTCAAGAATGCGTAATCTAGTACTATCGTATTTTGCATTGTATTTAGGACTGCATGTAGAAACACTTGCATAAGAAAATGACTTTTTTGTTATATTTTTTTGATTTTTTTTGTTATTTATGTCTTAGCACGTTTACCGCTTTAGCACGTTTAATTGCTTTTGTGTGTGTTTTTTATTTCAGTTCGTATGCCCAACTCTCTATGATTTTACTATGAATATTTTATGACATGGGATAACATACTTGGGGTAATAATGTGATAAATTCTTGGGAGAAAAGTTATTTATTTGCTTGGCATGTATTAAGAAAATTGGGTATTTGAGCATGTTGCGAAAAATAAGCCTGTAAGCTTTTGTGCCTTAGACTGCTTAATATTATGCAGACTTATATCTTGAGTGTGTCATTCATGATTGATAGAACTCTATAACTTGCTCTGGTATCTTCATTGAAGCCATGTGTGTGTGCAATTTTTGAAAATAATCTAACGCCATCTTTGTTTTAGCCTACTTAGCCTAAAAAGCCTACATATGAACTCATGATTCCCTAGTTAACCAATTTTGAGCCAAAACTTTTATTCTGACCCACATTGATCTTTAAAATTTACACATGCTTTTATCCCTAAAATTTCTTGAGCTTATAGAAAATGACTAAGTTTGGGGGAGATGTGGTGAAACATTATGAAAAAAAGAGAGAGAAAGTTGGCAAAAGAAAGAGGGATGAACAGTATCTGGGTAAATGAAAAAAATACATGAAGCTCGAAAAAGAAAGAAAATATCTGGAAAGAAAATAGAGAAAATTGAGCAAAGCAAAAGAAAATTCTGAAAATTGTGAAAAAATGAGAGCTTGAGGCTAAACAAAAAAAAAAGAAGAAAAAAATGCCTAATTATGATAAAGGAGTAGTAAGGGGGGAATTTGAATTGAAAAAGAAAGCTGATATTATGTTGGAATTGGGTTGGTGAATTGCAAGTTTGTATGCTTAAATTCTATTTGCTCAAGTCAAGTCACTTAATCCAAAATTTTCCTACCCTTACCAAAGAGCCTACATTACAACCAAATAAAAAGTCCTTTTTGATTCTTAGATTGTGCACACAAAAGTGGTCGAGATGTAGACGATTCGCAAGCCTATAGTAGTTCTATTTTCACTGAATTGAATTTGAGCGTAAACACTTACCATACACTTCTGAGAGTAGAGTGATACACTATTTACTTTTGAGTCGCGATGTCAAGTACCCGAAAGAGTATTAATGATGTCGAGTTTATGAATAACGACTCTTGATGATGAGTTACATGGTTTCCTTAAGTATGAAGTCTAATGCCATTTAATATTTATATTGTTCTTGGGTGTTCTTTCGTTTTTAACCCTTATATTGTTTGCTCGAGGACGAGCAATGCTTTAAGTTTGGGGGTTTTTGATGTGTGTGAAATATACATGCATTTTGGGGCTTAAAATGATATATAATTGATGCATTTGCACGCATATTTACTACGTTTTTACTTGATTTCCTTTAAAGGGCATGATATTGCGTATTCTTGTAATTCTTGTAGGAAACGGAGCTTAAAATGAAGAAATGTCAGTTGGGATGCCCGGATAAGATTGCCGAATGCAAAGAGAAGATCAAAACGACAGAAAAAGTGAACAAAAGCACTTCACACGGCCGGACTGTGTGGTTTCACACGGCCATGTAGAGTGCCGGTGTGAAAATCACATGGTTGTGTGAAGAAGGAAAGAAAACAGAGGAAAGAGCAGGCCCACACAACCAGACCGTATGAATTCACACGACCGTGTGGGAAAGGTAAGCCAACCGCACCAGCTGCCCGTGTTATACCACCCGCCCATGTGACCAAGGGCTGAGCCTAGCACCACACGCCCGTTTGGTCCCACACGGCCTGGCCATGTGGGAGTCTGTTTTAGCACGTTTTTTTTCAGAGTTTACTTCTTGTTCCAACTCTACAAGTGATCTCTCCAAGCATCTATAAAAGTGGACCAAGGCTTGCACTAAAATTCATCATTCCATACAAAAAAATCATCAAATATCACAAGAATGAAGGAATCGAAGAGCTTCTGAGAGAAAAAAAGGCTAGGTCGCGAAGAACACCACAAGACTTTCGCATCTAGGGAGCACAATAGCTTCAAGGGCTTGGAAGGAGAATCCATCCTGACAAGAAGGGGTTTTCTTTCTATGTCTAAGAATTCTTGTATGTGCTTATATGATGTCTAAATATTTGTAACGCCCTAGAATTTCTTTAAAAAAATAAATGAGCATACACTTAATTTTAACTATGAAAAGGAACATGGATAATTTAAAAATAAAATTAAACTGAGACAATTGTAGCGGAAGCAAAAATATTTCATGAATAAAAATCTAACCATCGTCTGATTCTATTAATTTCTAATAAACTGGAAAATAAAAAATAATAACTTAAAAGGAAGTAAATAGTTCAACATTTTTTTTAATAAACATTCGTAAATAAATTCCTAGGCCTTGTCATATCCACCGCTCTTAGCCAGCGCCATCTCCTTCACCTGAAAAGTTTGTTATATGTGGGGTGAGCAACACAACTCAGTGTGGTATAAATTGTCCAAACTAAATACACAGATATCTCACATAGGCATGCAAATACAATCCAATAGGACATAACATAGATCTTTTAAAAAACCGTAGACATAGACAATAGGTAGCACTGCAGGGTTTCCACTTGAGGGATACATCGACCCCGGACCACTTGAGTACCTGGCTCAATAGGGCCTAAGCAACTGTACTACACATTCATGCAAAATAATCTAAACATTTGACAATAAATTTTAGAAAACAAGCACGCTTAATCCTCGCTCGATAAATCGCCTAATCAATAGAAAATAATACTAGTCAAAATCCCCGAATAATCTAACTTAAACATAAAAATAATAATCTAAAAATCCTAATTTAGGGGCTTAGTGGAAAATAAATATAAAATTTGAGGTTAGAAGGAAGGTTGCTGTTCAAATTAAAAATCGAGTAGAGGCGGATTTTCAAAATATTAAACTCCTAGGGGTAAAATCGATAAGAGCTGGAAATTTGGGTCAAAAGGCTCACTTCCCTCAAATTCTTAACTCTCGACACCTACACCACCCCTATCTTTTTCCTTTCTTTTTTTTTTTTTTCGTTTTCTTTCTTTTCTCTCTTATTCTTACTTTTTCCTACTCTTTTCTCTCGATCAACAGACCTCACAAATCACCACCCAACTCCATCTTTCTCTCTCTTCTCCTTTCTTTCTCCTTTCTTATTCTTTCTTTTTCTTATCTGCTAAATCCTATTTTCTACTCTAATTCACGCCACCAGCATCATCTTCATTCCCTCTTTTTTTTCTTCTAATTTTTTCTTTATTTTGATTTCAGTAACTCCCCCTAAACAAATATAAATCCCTTCATCTGTCCCTTTTCCTCGCCCAAACCCCCAACTTCCCCTTTCTTCACATCAACAACAGAGACAACTCCGACAGTATGGCGCGGTGGCCCACAAGTGGGTTCGGGCAGAAATAAGGTTAGTATCGGACTGCATCGGAGAACTACAAGTCGATTTCGGGCTGGTTCGGGAAATTTGTGGCGGTGGCTGGGTTTGAATTTTTTTTTCGAAGGATTTTGGGTTTCGGTTTGGGCCGTGGGTTTTCGATTTAAGTCTTGATTTTCTTCCGGCAATGGCGTAGACTGGGATATGACTGGGATGGGTGAAGAAATTTAATAAATGGTGGTGGCTTGTGGTTTGGGATGAAAAATACCGTGAGGGAATATTACCTCATTTTTTTTAATTAGGGCTGAGTGTCTTAATCTCACGGGATTCTCATGAATGGGGTAAGGATATAACATGATTTTGATATATTTGGAAATTTGAAATTGATATCTTGATATTCTAGAATACTACTGGAATTGGAATTTTTAATGGGCAAAATAAATTGGTAATGAGTTCACATTAAATGGGGTTGTTTAAACTTGGGTCTGGACAATTGGACATTGGATTTGAAAGATTGGGCTTGAATTAAAAAAAAATAATTAGCCCCTAAATAAAAAAATAAACTAACTAAAAATCTAAAATTCACAATTCTTAATAAAAGCCCAAAATAAATTCCGGGTATTACAATATTGATTCAAATTTGTCTATGAGTTTGTAATCAATGTTTGGCATATTTTTCGGATCTTAGGGGCATACTCGAAACGTGGATTTGTATTAAATATGATTACTTGTTTTCTTAATTGTTCGTGCTTTTTATTTTATGAATTCAAGTGCTTATTATAATTACTTTTTATCTAATCAATAATTTGCATGTCATACTTCTAGTCCATAATCCGGGAGGTGAGTTCTAGTAAAACAAAAATTGAATTTAGACATGAAACATGTGTGACAGGCGTGTTTTTGGGGAGTAATTCAATTCACAAATCTTTTTGGAGTTATTAATGATTGTAACGATCCGGGAGGACTACAATTGTTACTAATCAACTGTTTACGCAGCACCCGGACATGGGAGTAAATGAACTTAGAAATTGAACCTATAGAATTGCATGAAATTGGTTTTTAAAACTTTATTCGCATTTAATATTGAAGAAACATGTTGAGATTATGTGCCTAAGGTTGCTCCTAAAGATGTTAATAATACTTGTAGGGTTCATAAATTTATTTTTATTTTTTCTTTCTTTATTTTCGATATTTAGTTAGATTAAAATACTTGATTTTCGGTCGCTTCAATAAAATTGGAATACGATGTTATTATAACCTAAGTGTTTCGAGATTCAATCCCTGAGGAATACGACCTTGCTTGCCATTATTCTATAAACTACAATGTACAATTGCAGTTGTACGAACCAAAATATTTTTGCCAAACACTCCACTTGCACCCATTCAGGAGGAGGATGACAACCTCGAAATGTTGTCTCCTAACTACCTTGACATTCAGGAAAGACGTTGGGTATGGAGGCATTGGAAGTTGAGATATTCCAGGCATCAATTCCAGAGTCCTGAGTTTATTGAAGAAGAAGAAGAGCTTTTGAGCTTTCTGTGAAACATCTCCGTCAGCTCAGCACTTAACCCTGATTTGTGCATAACCATCCTTTATGAAAAGAAGGATGATGAGAAGTTAAATGCAACTAATAAGGCCAAGGCTTTCGCAGATTCAAAGAAGCCTCATTCATGTGCCTTCACAGATGCACCTAATTTTGCCCTAGAATCAGCTGATAGCAGCGACAGTGATATTGAGGAAATTCACCCTACTGTTGCACTCGAGAAATCTGAGTTCCGACAAGCAGTAAGAGAATCAAAAGAGATGCATGAGTAGCGTATGCAAGAGGGTATAATAGAGTCTTCTCAAATCTCTGCTAGCCCTAATATCATAGATGTGGTGCGAACCATTGATGCCACCCCATCACCTGTGCACTCTGAAGAAGATGGTACCACGAAAAATGGCGATGAAGCTAAGGAAGGTGATGAAGCGGGCACCTTAGCCAAGCCAATTTCTGCAGAAGGTGTTGAGACACCTGCCCCGATGGCTGAACACTCAATTGGATTAACAGCCGGGTCTCAGACTTTAAGTAATCCCATTACTCAAGACTCAGATGGTGCGCCAGCTGGGAGGGAAACTCAAGCCACCACAACCAAGTGAGAGGAGGTTGTGGGAGACTAACCATAAATGAAGTTTGGAGGCGATGGAGAGAATGCTACAATTCAAAGATATCTTGAAGTTGTGGCTCGGATGGTTGGGACTGTCTCAATCGAAACTTCAACCGCATTGCGGGCCGATGATGGCTACGCGTTGGCGGCTAAGGCAAATGATGGAAGTGAGGCCATGGGAGTTGAGACTCCTGGCCCTGAAAGTGAAATCCAAGGAGTTGAAACTCTAAAGGATGCCATTGAAGACCCTAAAGAAGCTTCGTCTGCTGAAGGGATAATCGCAGAAGACCGTACTGCAGTTGAGATTGCACAAGGGAATGTATAAGGCCCATCAGCGGTTGAGACTACTGAGGGTAATGAAGGCCTAGAGGAGGTTGATACTTCCCTTGGTATGAAAGTCGTTGAGGATGTGCCTGCTCCTCATGTAGAGGTTGCTGTGGAAGAAGAAAAGGCCAGTACCCTTCATGATTCTCAAGAAAATATTGACACTGGATTCCTAGAATCTGAAAATGAAGTTGAGTCCAGCCCCATTGATAAATCTAACAAGGACAAAGCTGATGAGGAAGCACAGGCAACATAGAGTTAGGCTAGTGATAAAGCTTCTCTAATGAAATTTATAATGGTTTATGCCCCACCTCCAATGGCGACATCACCCTCTAATGAAGCTGATAAGTTAGTTAAGGAAAGGATAACTCAACAGAAAGAAACAACTGATGCGGAGGAAGTTGTTAAGACAATTGAGGATCAGTCAGCTCAACAGGTTAACACAACTGCTCAAACTGCCAATGACGCTGAAACAGCTGAGGCACATAGAGCTAAAACATTTTGAAAGAAAAGAGAAAGGCTCCAGAAGTCGAGGACGTGGAGATACCTTTTTTCCCTGAAGAATTATTTGTGGAATATTTTTTGTTTGAAGCCCATATACCCTTCAAAGCTAAGTCAGCCGCGGAACGTGCCAGATACAATGTCCAAGTCTCTCCAAAAGAAATCAGAACTTTAGCTGAGACCATTATGGTGGCAATTGGATTTGATTTCGATGTTGTATGGCCTGAGGAACAATCCGCTGAGGCAACCGACTTCCATAAGCCTTCAAAGCCATTTGTGTTGAAATTGAAAAGATGGAGCATGGTTTTGCAGCTTTGGACCAATAGTTAGTTAACGAGTTGCTACTATCACTGGAGACATTCGAGGGACAGTATTGAGGATCAGAGAATGGGTTGGACAAGTAATGGCCTTAAGACGTGAGCATTTCACCTACTTTAAATCCCTATTCACGAAACTGGTGATCTAGCGCTGAGATAATGCTAAGTTCCAGCAACGACAACGGGACGACTTGTTCAAGAAGGGTCAATCATATAAGACATATATGGAGTTGCTCAAGGCTCAGCACAAATTAGAAATTCAGAGAATGGAGCCCAATGTTGAACAACAGATCAAGGTGCTCCAGACTTAAATGAAGTCGATGGCAACTAAGACCATGGCCTTAAGATTAGAATTCAGAGCAGCATACTCCGAGACTCATGACAAACATGACTCAACGAACAATAATATGATCTACTCCTCATTGCAATTTTCCCTAACTTGGCTCTACCTCTTGGTAATGATGCCAAAAATGGGGAAGAGGAATTGAAGAAAGAGCAACATAGTGATAAGGAAGGAGTGAAAGAGAAAGCAAGCAAGGGGGAAGGTAGTTCAATGAAGAAAACTCCCTTTAAAATAATGTTTGCCAAAACCCCACAATAGAGCGAAGTTACAGCCTCGATTCTCAACAAACTACCAAAAGAGCTGACCGTAGAAGAGAAAGCTAAAATGACAGTCAAACAATCAAGAAAGGCCATAGAAATTGAGTTCGATAAGGTAGCTGAGAAGCACTCTGAGAGAATCAATGATATTAAAGCAAGGTTCGAAGGTTCCCCAACTGGTTTATTAAGAGATTCCCTAGCTGTAAGACCCCCTGGAGAAATAATGATGCGCGATGCAGGATCTGAACCCAGATCACTAGATGAGTTTCAAACTCTAGAGGCTGAAGGCTATTTCAAGAATATGACTCTACCACAAGCGTGGGACTTGTATTGGGAGAAATGACACGAGTTATACAAATCAGTTGAGAAGCAACAGAGTTCTAGCAGTCACTCGACTGGAAAAACACCTGTACAATACACTCCTAGAGGAAAAGCTGAGTCATACCGAGGAAGGGGAAGGTTTGGAAGTGGTGGAAGAGGCAGAGGCACTCCACCACAACCAATACCTAAAGATGTAATATACATTGATCCACAAAAGAAAGGAATCAACTACTGGGCTGGGTTCGACACTCTTGCAAATATGGAAGTGGAGCGCAAGAATGAGGAGGCTAGAAGAAGACAAGAGGCTGAGAACAAGAGAGCTATTCGAGAGTGGGAAGAAACGCAGTGAAGGAAAGACCTGTTGCTAACAGAGACTATGAAATAAAGAAAAGGGAGAGAGCTGAAAAGGATGAGAGAAGAAGGAAGCAGCCGAGGTGTTGAAGACGGCTGAAACCCCTTTAGTGTATCACTTAACTGTAAATACAAAATGTAAGTATTCTTGTAATATCATATTGCTCTAATACCTATTGTATTTTAGCTCCATAATAAGCTATGGTACATTTGTAATAGATAGTATAACACTGATACAGTGTATAGGGTATACTATGTAACAGCTTTGTAAAGTGCATTTGTGAAGTACAAGAATGATATGATCAATAAAATAGGCATATTCTACACATACATTTTTTGTTACTGCACTTCTTATTTTACTATAATTATTTAAGTTTTGGCATCACAAAAAAAGGGGAAATTGTTAGGAAAATTTATGTTTAGATTTTGATGATACCATGTAAAACTTAGAATAGGAAGTTGGCACCCCATTTTCTTTGTAATTTAACTTGTAATAGATAGGACGATATGAGCTGAGTTGAAGTCAGCTAAGTTGAAGATTACATGATTAAACGCATCACACATAATTTCAAAAGGCAATGACCAATCAGGAGCAACAACAACATGAGCAATTATCAACTTCTCTTTCAAAGTGTTAAAAGCATTTAAACATTTTTTTTATCAAAATCAAAGGGGGTGCCTTGAGCAAGTAATTTACAAAGGGGTTGGATAATTTTGGAAAAATACTTAATAAATCTTCTATAAAATCCAACATGCCCAAGAAAACTCCCAGTGCCTTTAACATTAATAGGGGGAGGCAATTTTTCAATAACATCAATTTTAACCTTGTCAACCTCAATTCCCTTTTTTGAAACCACATGGCCTAAATATCCTTCTCGAGCTAAATAAGACATCCACAAGTTTATTCAAAGACATTTCGTCCAACACACGCTGTGGAATATTAAAGTTGTTGATCAGTTGAGGAGGAAACCTTTGTGAAAACAAATTTTGGGTCTACACTGCCAAAGATTAATTAAAGGACTGTAGTGCGATTTAAGATCGAACCAAGTTCAGAATTGTAGGAGGGCTGTGTGAACAAATCCTGCAGATTCAGAGAGCTGAAGTAATTAACTAGGCAGCGATAGTGAAGAGTTGAGTCCCACGAGTAGGTCATTTGTGTGAACAAGACTATTTGGAATGTACCTTTTGTAACTAAATTGAACTATTGCATTAGTGGATTTCTCCTAGAATAGGAGAAGAGTGGAATAGATGAATTATTTCATCCTCGAATCACTATAATTCTTGTGTCTTTACTTTATTTCACTTATATATTTGCATTTAGTAATATTATGTTATTCATTTGTTATCCAAACTCCACATAGTTCATTTATTTCATGCTATCTATATAACATTTGCATGGATATTCACATCACATGACACCTTTCATATTATACAACATTTTAATAATAAAGTTTTTCATGATATTAGTTCTTAGCTTCTGATTAGTTGATAATGTATTCAAATTGGAGGGTTTGGGTGTAAAACTATTAAACATCGGTAGCTTACACGTGGTAACATTTGGAAGTATAATAATTACAAAGTTACATATGGTAAATATATTAGGAGAACATGGCATCAGTGTGTGTGCACGGGAATATAATATGTAATTTATTTAAATAGAGGATAATAATAATAATAATAATAATAATAATAATAATAATAATAATAATAATAATAATAATAATAATAATAATAATAAATCTTTCTAATTAAATACCTGAAAATTATATACTGATTATATATATATACATATACCAATATCTATATATATATAATAAGAGAGTCACTTATAAATAGTAACCCAATTTTTTTCCCACCTAAACACTCTTTCCGATATTAGTAAAACACGTTTTTAGCAATTAATGTTAATTTTGTTATATTAAAACTCACGTTTCAATCAAAGCTTAACTTGGTAAAAAACAATATGTCAGATTTGTTTATGGAAGGAAAACTAATCAATTTATTTTCGGTCATATAATAATTACTTATGCGATTATTGAAAACTTGATGAATTATGGCAAATTAAAAATTATTTAAGAAAGTTTGAATCAATCAACAATCAAATTAATTTATAATAAATAATAGAAAATTGAACTATTAATTAAATCCTAGCTACTTTTGTATGTGATAGTATTGACGATATTGTCAAACATTCCGAAATATGAGAACTAAATCTTCTCAATTAGTGCTTGGTTTAGTACTTAGAAATTATCAATTGGATAGCAAATTTATCAAATGAGATATAAACAATTAAGATGCGGAATTAAAGTCTTTGAAATGTAAATGACACAATAAGATTTTTATAGAGGTTCGAAGATGGGGTAATTCTTCTACTCCTCTCTTCTCCAACTCTGGAGGAATCCACTAGGTATTGATCAATATACAAAGTGGTAAGTCCGGATACAAGTCTTGATCACACAACCCGACTTGATCCTTTGGGACTCGATGCAGAGATGCCTTGATCACTCACCGGCTTCTCGTGCGACTCGGCTTCTTCACAGGCGCGGTGCCTTTACTACTACTACTGACCCACTTGCTCAAGCTCTTTGGATTTGATCACGAAGCCCTCCAAAGGCTCAAGACTTGGTTCGACTTTGAACCTTCCTACAATCCTTCGTGGAATGTAGACCCCTTGATTTTTCAAGATTTTCCTCTTCAACCGATTGAAGTTATCTTTCCTTCACGGTGAGTGTTGGATTGATGTTCTTCGTAGTGTAGGCTTGAGGATTGAGAATATTTGATTTTCTAATAATTGCTTGAACGTTTTTGGTTCTTGTCTCTTAATCTCTTGGTCAAGCTCTATATTCTCAATTAAACTCCTCAGCCTTTTATATTGATCTTTCAAAAAAATGCCCGTTGAAGAGATAGGCTTATTTTTTGAAAGTCACTTGCGTCGTTGGCTTGTCTTGTTGCGATCCTTGGAATTCTTTGTTTCCTCGTATGAATTGTTTTCCACCTTTTCGAGTTCGACACGGTGTAGTGCTTCCCATTGGTTTATTCCTTTGCACGCGCTTCGACCGAGCACTTCGAGAAAGGTAGTATGGAGATATTACTTGTTTAGGTAATTCTCTTGATTTACGTACAACGGATCTTTTTCGATTATCTCGGCTTGACCGCATTTCCTTGCTTTCCCCAGGTGACTTAGAGTCGACTTCCAATCATTGGATGACTCTTTTGTCACTTCAACTTGAGACTTGGCTTTTCTTGAGTTGACTTGACCGACACTCCACTCACCGTATCTCACCGCTTCTTGATAGAGTTCCCGTCTACCCTTCTTTGCCATACTTGGTCACTCTTGCTTGTGAGTCTTCATTTTAGTCTCCGGTTGTCTTCTTGCATATTTGGGCATAGTGACTTAACTCGGCTTGACCAAATTTATTTATTACAATGCATTTTACAACAAGAATGGGGTGCCAACTTCCTATTCTAAGTTTTACATGGCATTCATCAAAATCTAAACAATAAATTTCCTAACAATTTCCCCCTTTTTGATGATGCCAAAACTTAAATCATTCAACAATGCAAATAGCAAAGATACATACTGAGATAGTGTACTCGGATAGAATGTATGCGTAGAATCAATCCTTTTTATTGATCATAACATTCTTGTTCTTTTACACAATCTGTTTACAAGGTGTATCGAGCAAACATTTGTCTTTCTGAGAAAATAAAGAATTTATAGCTTTATTACGAGAAGACTTACATAGTATGTATTTACATCATAAAATACATGAAGGGTGAACAAAGAACACTTCATCTCCTTCGTTGTCTCCTTCTTTCATCTTGTTCAAGATCTTCTTCTCTTCTTCTCTTTTTGTCATCGTCGGCTACCTTCTTCTTCTTTTCATATGCTTTCTGGCGACTTCATGTCTTCTTAATCTTTCTTGTCTTTCCTCCCATAGCTGAGTTTGTCTCTTGTTTTCTTCTTCTATTCTTCTCGCATACTCAAAGATTACTTTTAGCCACTTGCAAATTTGCTACTTGGTCAAGCCCACCCGATAGATCCCTCCTTTCTTGCCCGGATCTATGTACTCAATGTTTTTGGGCGAGGCCTGGAGTCGAAACCCGTTCCTCCACCACTACTTCTTCCTCTACCTCTAGGCGTGTATTGTCTTTGGGGTCTTCTTCTTCCCAAATGAGTGACCCCGGAGTGACCAGCAGAGTGACGATCACTTAGTGAGTCTTGCTGTCGGCTTCTTCACACAACGTGAGACCCTTTTCCCAAGATCAAGTCCCAAGCTTGAGCCATAGACATTTTTGCAAAGTATCCTTGAGATGCGGCGTTTTAAATTCATCAACCGATCATGGCTCTGTCCCGACATCCGAGATGGCATAAGTGTCTCTCTGTCTCTTGGAATGCCTCATGTTGCTCCAAGATGTTCATAACTCGGGCATCCATTCTTCCTTCCACTTCCTTCATCCCTCGCTTCAATTGTTTTTCTCTTTTCGGCCATAGATATAGCGAGTGTTGGAGTGGCGAGAGTCCTGAGGAGTTTGGCTTTGATAATGTCACCGTGACAAGACCTTGTTGGGGGGTTTGTGCAATCATCATGGTTACGTCTGTCGATCCTTCCCCCTCAACAGATTTCCCTTTCTTTTCTTTCAATACTTCCTCAGCTGTCTTTCCCTTCACAACTGCTCCTTCCTTCTCAACTTCAGATCCCTTCACGGCCTTTAGGTATTCCTCTTCCCCCTTTTTGGCATCATCAAAGGAGAGAGGAACGCCTAGAAACAGACTTGCAAGCAGGAAGTCGAGCATGCTGATAGCTGAGTTTTGTCTCGAGTCTGCTGCGGAGTATGCGGCACGAAATTCTGAGCGAGTAGCGTTGGACTCTCTTTGAAATTAGCTTCATTTCGGCCATGAGAAAATTTGAATTTGCTTTGTCCATTTTTGCTTCCAGGCGCCAAGATCACTCTTATTTTGTTCACGCAGCAGCTTTATCTCGGTAGTATGAGCTTCATGCATGTGCTCAATGTGTTCTCTTAATTTCGTTTTTGCATCAACATTCTCAGCTCTCCACACCAAGACTTGTTGAACAATGTCTGAAGTATCTAACTTGTTCCACACGCATTGTTTCTTCTTTGTTGCCACCATTCCCGATCCTCATTGTGATGCCTCTCAAGTCGGCATAAGATTGGCATCTCTGTTGTCGATCGCATGTCCATAGAGGCCTGGTGCCTCTCCATCCGTTCAACCTTAGCAAATAATGCCTTGAACACTTCACGAACTTCACCGATTACCGTTGCATCGGATGGCCATGCGGCATCAAAGTCATAATCACCGGAACAATGGTACGAGGAAATAACGGAGTCTGGTCTATGGTAGCGTCGCGTTCATTCTCGATTCTTCATGGAGGTCGGGTACCTCCGGGAAAAAGGAAATAATTCTATAAAGGATTCATCATCGCCAACTGGGATTTGTTCAATGATAAGCGGTGCGCGTGACGTTCTTTTTGGAGTCGAATCTGCTGCAGCTTGGGGAACCTGCGCAGTGGACTCTTTTGGTGGGGTCTTTTGTACAGTGGACCCGGTGGTGAGCCTCATTGTTTCAACAACTTCGTTGGTCTCACCGTTTCTCCAATTGAGTAGTCCGGTCTCGGCATGATCGAAGCGTCATTGGGCGATGATGAGATATCCATTGGTGGCTCATCATCAAAAGTAAAGGTTTGACGAGTAGTCTTGGGATCGAGACTTGCTCGTGCTTGGAACATCCGCAAATGGTGAGTCTTTTGGATCTGTTATGGGGATGACTCGGCTTTCTTCGTCGCCCCGATCCCGAGAAAGGTTACATCGGGATTATCCTGGGAATCATGAAGCGCGCTTATCTCCTTTTCGGATGGATCAATGATAGTAGGAGGGATGTTCGCTTCATCACCGTGCTTTACCCCGGAAGTCTCAACCTCCCGTGGGCCTTCATTACCTCCGGCGGTCTCGATCGCGCGAGGCTCGACTTCCCTTTCGGCGTGTCACTGTCTTAGGGTCTTCTGCGGTGGCATCCATTGGAGTCTCAACCCCATGGATTGCACTTTCATCGCCAGTGTTAACTCCCAGGGCATTCCTTCCTGTGCCTCGATCGCATCGCGGCGTCATTAGCCTTCAGAGCGAGTTGGCACCTCGGTGAGACGAGTCTCAATCGCCCCGAGCTTCGTTGATGGCAACTTGCTGTTCGTTTGGTGGTTGTACTTTCTCCACTTCGCCTCCTGGATTCGTTGTGGAGTCATCTGCGCACATTCTCCGACCTTGCTGCGGTGGAGGGAGTTTCCCCCTCGGGCGCACCACGGTGAGTGACTTGGAATGGGGTCACTCGTCTCCAAACTCCCTACTGTTCTATTGAGTGTTCGATCGTTGGGGCAAGTGGTAAGACACCTTCAATAGGGGTTGGCTCGACCGGGTCCCCACTATCCCGGTTTCATCGCCATTTCCTTATTGCCTTCTTCCGAGTGAGTGGGAAGTGATGGCGGCAACAACGATGGCGATTTCTTTGAACCACTCCCATTGGATCAATTTCACCGTGTTCGGAGGACTCTCCTGGTCCTCCATCAATCTTTGCTCGTGAAGGATTACGGATTCGTGCAATGCTTGCTGCATTTGCAACTCTTCTCGCGTGCGGCGGCAGGTCCGATCCTCATCACTGCATCGAGATAAGACATCAAGGAGAGGATGTGTGTGTTACGTGGTGCCGGAGATAGGGCATATCTTTGGCCTTCTCACGTGCCTCGCCTTCCTCTCGCCTGTTTCTCCTTTTCCTTATCCTTGAAGATCTGCGGGATATATGTGCGATTGTTTTCATCCAAAGATCTTTGGGAGTACATGGTCGATCCCAAGGAAGCTCAACAGTTCCTCTTCTTCTTCTATAAACTCGGGCCGTTGGAACTGTTCCCGGATCGACTCAATTTCCATTTCCTCCACTCTCGCACGATTTTGGATGTCAGGGTAAGGTGGGGATAGGATCATCACATCACTATCGGCTCTACCGGCTTCTTCTTGTGTCTCAGTGCGCGGACTACAACTATTTCTTGATTTGCCTCTGTGATCGCCTTGGCTTCACTTGGGCTGTTTCATCAATTACATCCGGAGACTCTACTTCTCCGGCCTCTCTCGATATCTACTCCCCGGTGAGTGGGCGACTCGGCCGGTTTCTCAAGCTCGGAGTGCTTGATGAGTCTTCTTCGTCTCTTTGTTTGTACCGAGAGGGATTTACGGTTCGAGAGACGGTTTCTTCCGAGTCTTGGGGCGGGGGCGTCTTTGGTGTTTTCTTCGAGGAGGCGCCGTCTTGGCTTATCGATTCTCCTCCTTTTGACGATCGGAGAAGGTATTTGAGAGTCCTTCTCGACCGCTTCGCTAACTTTTGGCGGGAGACATGGCTGCGGGGCGGTGACTGACTGCGAGGGGCGGGAGCGAGTTTGTTTTTCTTTTCGCATGAGCAAAGATCTTCTTAGCAAACTGCGGGGCGACTTTCTTCTTGGGTGGAGAGGAAACAATCGTATCTTCGAGGTCACCGATTCCCCCTCACTTGTGTCGCCTCTCTTGACGTAGGCTCTCTTCTCGTGCACCGGAGAGATTTGATCTGGACATCCTCTTGTTAACATGGAACGCCTTTCCATGTCTAAGAGGGACTCCTTTGACCTCCATCATCCCCAATCACCAGGCCATATCCTGGGATCCTCCAAATGTGCCATCTTCCTTGAAGGATTTGTTCCCTACATTCTCGGCATAGTCTGCTTTGTAGAGAAACTTCGGCCATTGATTTTCCTTTATTCAATGATCGCGGCCATTACGATCAACTTAGCTTTGTGATTGGTCAAAGCGCCAAATTTGATGTCAATACATTTGGCAACTATGTCCAACAACTTGTGATAATCCTCCTTCCTCTTGTTTGTTTGTGTAAACTATTTTATCAAAGATAGTCGATCTTGGCTATTTCCTTCCAAGCAAAGCAGTTAAGTTTACATTAGCTTCGTTAATTTCCGATGCTCCTTCCGTTGGTAATGAGCAGTGTTCAGCCAAATCCTTGGCAGAGATGGTGAACTCCTTTCCGTGAATAGATGATTTTATTCCTTCATCGTGAATCTCAGCATTCACATAGAATTGTGCGACCTCCTCCACATAGGTCATCGAATATTCCATCGTCAGAAACGATTTCAGCCGGTCGTTTGGAGTTTCTCAGCTATTTTCTTTATGAGGGCGTCATTGGACCCCTGTTTGACCATGCCCTCGAAATCCACGGTAGACCCGGTGTGGATTTGCTTTCCTAACTTGATAAAATCATAAGTTGGTGCCATTTTTCAGGATTTTATCGAAGAAAACTTAGGGATTGATTTGAAGATAGATAGGGTTTTTTGAGAGAATTTTTGCCTTTGCTTCTGAGAGAGAGAGAGATGAACAGTTTTGGTAGTGTGTGAGAGAAACGGGCGAAAATGGTTTAAGTATGGTTTATGAAAGGACGTGCGGACGGTTTTTGAAATGTGATCAAAATCAACGGCTTAGATTTTGCACGCCGATTTAGCATTTAATGTCTCGTATTTAATGCGGCAAAGATTTATATCCAATCATAAGCTTGGTGTGCGGCTTTATGTCTCAGACACATCATCATTATCTTTGACGTCATTCTAAAAAACATTCCCGCTTAGTAAAAACGATTGCATTTTTGTCACTTTGCTCATAAGTGACTCAGCTTATCCGTTAGCTGATTTAACTCTTCTTCTCATAGTTCTCATAGTGACTCGGCTACCGGTGACTTGGTATATTGTCTTTCCAATACAATGATTTACTTAGGCGATTTGTGAGTTCGACTCTTTTCCCTTTTTGTATCCCATTTCTTTTCTTTGAATCTTCTCAATGTTAACTCATTTCAATTAACCCCAACTCATGCTTGAGTTCTTCAAATCTTGACTCACATAATGGTTTTGTGAAGATGTCGGCCAATTGTTTATCGGTTGAGATATATTCCACGATGATGTCCTTCTTTTCAACATGATCTCTTATGAAGTGATATCGACATCGATATGCTTTGTTCTTGAGTGCAACACGAGATTTTGAGTGATTGCAATTGCAATTGTGTTATCACACATGATTGGAATCTCTTTTTCTTCAACTTCATAGTCTCTCGAGCCTTTGTCTCATCCATAGGACTTGGGCTGTGATTTGCCCGACTATGTATTCTGCTTGGTGTAGAGGTGGCTATTGAATTTTGCTTCTTGCTAAACCAGGAAATCGGCTGTTTCCTAGCATTTGACATGTGCCTGAGGTGCTTTTTTCATCAACTCGCATCCAAAGATAGTCGAGTCGAATAACCAATTAGCTTGAATCCACCTTTCTTTGGATACCATAAGCCAACTTCTTGGCTTCCTTTCAAGTATCTCGGTATTCTCTTAGTTTCTTTGTCATATGGCTTTCTTTTGGAGCAGATTGAAATCTTGCACATACACCTACATCAAAGGTGATGTCCTACGGCTTTGCTTCTTTGTAAGATAGAGCAATGATCCAATAAGTTCTCTCAGTATCTTGTTTGATCTACTGGCTTGCCATCTGCATCCATGTCCATTTTGATGATGTATTCATTGGTATTTTCACGAGAGGCTTCTCCTCCATACCAAATTTCTTCATTAAGTCTCTCGGTGTATTTTGTTTGACTTATAAACGTTCCATCCTTGATTGTTTCACTTGGAGTCCAAGGAAGAATGTCGACTCTCCCATCATGCTCATTTCAAATTTACTTTGCATGAGGTTTGAAAATTTTTCACATAGCTCTTTGTTTGTGGATCCAAAAATGATGTCATCCACATATATTTGAACAAGCGGATACTCTTTTTGTCTTGGATTACTGAAAAGTGTTCTATCTACTTTTCCTTTTGTGAATCCATTTTCGATTAGGAATTGTGACAAGGTATCATACCATGCTCTGGGTGCTGTTTCAATCCATACAGGCTTTCTTGAGTTTGTATACCTTATCTCCAAGAGTTTTACGCTCAAATCCTGGAGGTTGTTCAACATACACTTCTTCTTCCAATACACCATTTAGGAATGCGTTTTTACATCCATTTGATATACAATGAAATTCTTGTGAGCTGCATAGGCAAGAAACATCCTTATAGCTTCCAATCTTGCTACAAGAGCAAATGTTTCATCAAAATCTATTCCTTCTTCTTGGCAATATCCTTTGGCTACTGGTCTTGCTTTGTTTCTTACCACAGAACCTTCCTCGTTCATCTTATTTCTGAACACCCATTTGGTGCCAATGACATTTTGATGTGTGGGTCTTTGAACCAATTCCCATACTTTATTTCTTTCAAACTGATTCAGCTCTTCTTGCATAGCTTGAATCCAATGTGTGTCGTCCAATGCTTGTAACACATCTTTGGGCTCTATTTGCGAGATAAAGCAAGTGAACATGGCTTCTTGTTGGGTTACGGATCTTGTTTTGACACCTTCTCTTATATCTCCAATGACAAGTTACGGTGGATGGTCTCTCGGCCATCTTACATCGAGTTGGAGTAAGTTAGGCTGGTTCGATCGTCTTGCGGTACTTGTGTTCTTTGTGTTCGACTCTCTCATAATCACTTAGCCGCAAATTATCCAAATTTTTTTGAGATTCAGCTATTTCATCTTCTTCCGAGTTTATAATTCCGGCTTGACTTGAAGATAGGGACTCTTCGTATGGTTGGATGATTCACTTATCACCGACTCTTCAATGTCTTCTCCATTTACATTTGGCTCATCGAATACCACATGAATGGATTCTTCCGCAACCATAGTCCTTTTGTTGAGTACTCTGTAGGCTTTGCTTTGGTGAGTATCCCAAGAAGATACCTCATCGGCTTTAGCATCGAAAGCCTTTAGATTGTCCTTGCCATTGTTGTGGATGAAGCATTTGCATCCAAATATTCTAAAATATGCAACATTTGGTTTTCTTCCATCCAAATCTCATAGGAGTCTTTGTCAACCTGTCTGTTTATCATACATCTGTTTTGAGTGTAGCAAGTTTGTGTTGATTGCTTGACCCAAAATCTTTTTGGTAACCCCGCCCAAGCTAACATGGTCCTTCTTTGCTTCTTTGAGAGTTCTGTTCCTTCTTTCTGCAACTCCATTCTCATGTGGAGTCCTTGTCACTGGCGATAGTTCATGACCAATACCATTTTCAATACAATACTAAGTTATTATTCCATTGACAAACTCGGTTCCTCTGTCGATCTTATTTTGATAATGGTTTGACTCTTCTCATTTTGAATCCTCTTCATCACCGTGGTAGTTTTACGTAGAGTTTCTTTCTTCTTGCACATGAATATTGTCCATGTATATCTTGAGTAGTCATCTACTACCACCAAGGTGTATTTCTTTCCACTTATCTTTGTTTGGTTCCACTTTGGGCCAAATAGATCCATATGTAGCGGATGCAATACTCTTGTTGAAGATGGACATGTCTTTTCTTTGAATGAAGATTTGATTTGTTTTCCTTTCGACATGCATCACATATACTCTCCTTCTTGTATCTCTTTTGAGTCCTGGAAGTCCTTCCACAAGATTACTTCGTGCAAGCTTGTTAATCGTTTTGAAATTTAGGTGACTCAACTTTTTGTGCCACAAACCAACTTGATTCAAATTTGTGCTCTTTTTGCTAATAGGCAAGTGCGATTAATGTGTAGCGGTTGACCAATCTACTACATATATGTTCTTTTGTCGCATCCTTGCAACACAACTTCACTCGTTTTAGTATTCTTGATTTGGCATATACCCATGTTAAATCCAACATTATAACCCTTGTCACGAGTTGGTGATGCTTAGTAAGTTGAAGTTGAGTCCTTCGACATATGCAACATCTCGTGATTTCTAATCCGTTCCTCTTGATGGATCCATTGCCTCTAATTTCACCTGGAGCTTCATTTCCTCCAAATATGACTTTTGCTCCTTTAACTTCCTTGAATTTTGACAGATTTTTCTTGTTTCTGTCATATGTCCGAACAACCACCGCCCATGTACCAGGTTCCTTGGCACTCAAATCATTCCTTGAACTGCAATCAAGGAAATTAAGTTTTAGGTACCCATATTTGTGCAGGTCTGAGGGGTTAGAGTTGTAAGATGATCCAACCAACTTATAGCCAAATGATTTGACTCTAAGGGGTTGCCATCTATCGAGTGCCATAATCATAATTAATCTTGGCAAATTGCTTGGGGATTTTAGGTTCATACAAAAATGTCTCTTTTGTCTGTATGCTGTGTATATGTTTTAGCAATCGCCTTCTTTGGGTAATTGTGGTGTCTCGAGTGTAGTGTCTAGGTGCATATTTGTCTTTGATGAAAGCTCTTATACTTTTGGAATGGCCTTTCTTTGAGTTCTAGGCCTTTGCCATTTGGGCTTATATTCCACAAGTCTATCTTTGATAATTCACTTCATTCCAATCAGCTTGGCTTGGATATTTTCTACCATTCCCATCATATGTATTTCTTTTATAGATTTTAAGGGTTTTTGGTAGCTCGCTTCTTCTTTACTGAGTATTTTCTGTTTGGAGTTTCTTTGAGAACTCGATTGAATCTCTTCTCACTTGTCCTTTCAGCGCACTCAACTCAGGTCGTTTTCCTTTTCTTTTATAACCAAGGCCAGTTTGCTTGTAATTGTGCTTTGGAGTGAATGTGTGTGTAACATTTAGAGTTTTGGATTTTTTAGACTCTTCATTGCTTGAAGATCCTTTTTCCAAAATCACTTTTGGAGTTTGACATAGCATAGAGGAATTAAATCCTAAGCCTGTCTTGTCTCCACATTCTCTTTGACTCATAATAAGATCATCCAATGATTTGGATGCCTTAGTGAATGAGGCAATAACATTCTTGAGGTCATTCTCCCTCTTCTCTATGGCAGCAATTTCTGCTATTAACTTAGCATTTTCACCTTTAAACTATCATTCTCATCAGCTATTTGACTTAGAGTACTCAGCTCCTTAGTCATCTTTGAGTTTTGGCTTTTGAGTAGGCTGTTTTCCTCATTTAGTAGTGTGTGTGAGGATTTAATGTGTTCAAAATCTTTCATCATTTTGCCTAATGAATCATAAAGATCAGTGGGTGATGAAGTGTGTGTGTCACGATCACTATCACTAGAGTCCGAGTTTGATGAGTTAAAGTGTACCTCATCTTCCCGGTCGGGTTGATCTTGTTCCTTGGCCATTAAACGGATCGGGGCTTCTTCTTCGAGTCACTTGAGTAGTCGAACACTTTTCTCTGAATCACTCTCTCTCTTGACTTGGTTGTCTCGGCGATCTCTGCGACCATCATTGCCTTTTTCTTTTCTTGTCTTATTTCTTTGAAGACTTTTCTTTCTTCTTCATCCTGTATTTGTTGACTACGGGATATGGGCGATCAATGGCATAGTGACCTGGTTGTCTACTGATTCAAAGATAGATATTCAACCTTTTGATCGCTATTTCCATTCTTGGATTGTCGACCCTTTGATATTGACTTTACGATGATCTGTTCTCTTGGTTGGCCTATCTTCCCTTGATTTGGAGGGAGGCTGAGTGTCTTCCGGAAGATTCACCTTTTCCTCTCTTGTAGTTCTTATTGAAGAACTTGTTGAACCTTTTAACCATCGTGGCTATTTCTTACGGATCAATGACTTCTTTGACCTCGGCTCTCTTCCCATCCTTAACAATTAGAAGCAAATGTTTTGGGTACAACTGCTCTCTTCCTCGATCCTTTCTTCTCGGCTCAAACTCGTAGGCTTTGAGGTCCGAGAATAGTTCATGGTTGGATGTCTTTGATAGGTCCATGGAATGTCTTAATGCCATGACCTTCATTTCCCATTCGGTTGGGAGACTTTTCAAGATCTTCATACACATTTCCTTCTGTGTATATTCCTTTCCAAGTGAAGATAGCTCGTTGGTTATTTACGTGAACCGAGCATCCGGTTGATCCAGGTTTTCTCCTGCGATCATTTTGAAATTCTCAAATTTTTGTACAAAGAATCGATAATTTATTTTCTTTGATTTGCTCACGAGCCTTCACAGATCAAAGTTAGCTTGTCCCAAATTTCTTTAGCCGTTTTGCATGATTTGACTTTATTGAACATGGCTTTGTCCAATGTTTTGTAAAGGATGTCCTTGGCTACATTGTCAAGGTTGTATCTTTTTCTGTCATCATTTGTCCATTCAGTTCTTGGTTTTTCAACCATAGTGGTCTAGGGTAACATCCTCTTCACCTTGTTCATTTGCGACTCTTCTTACAATCGTGTTCACCTTTAAGATTTGCGGTGGCCCATTTCTATCACTATCCACATCTCATCATGTAATGCTGATAGATGAGCCTGCATACGAATTTTCCAATCATCAAATTCTTCAATTGTGAACATAGGAATGCGTGTCAAATTTGCCTCCATGATAATAAATTTTAATGATAAAAGGAGTTTTGAAAGTTTAAGTACTAAAGCAGTGCGGAAGGCTCAATGAACCAACCGCTCTGATACCACTTGTAGGTCCCAAGGGGTGTAAGTGTAAGGTTTAGAAGGGGGGGGGTTGAATAAACCTTACCAAATTATCGATTTAGTCCTTTTAAAATATTCAGAGTTGATACTACACAGCTGTGTCCTTGGTGGACAGCTGATTTAGATAATCAGTAGAGTTAGTCTCTCAACAGGACTCAACTAGTCATTGATGGAATAACTCAAATTTAAGTCTAAATTAACTCAACTATGGTTTGTTTTCAGTGGAAGACTTAACACCCTTAAGTTTGATTAAGCAAGGATTTAGTGCTTGGTTTAGTACTTAGAAATTATCAATTGGATAGCAAATTTATCAGCAGATATAAACAATTAATATGCAGAATTAAAGTGCTGAAATGTAAATGACACAATAAGATTTTTATAGAGGTTCGAAGATGGGGTAATTCTTCTACTCCGCTCTTCTCCAACTCCTGGAGGAATCCACTAGGTATTGATCAATATACAAAGTGGTAACAGATCCGGATACAAGTCTTGATCACACAAACACTTGATCCTTTGGGACTCGGTCAGGAGATGCCTTGATCACTCAAACTTCTCGTGCGACTCGGCTTCTTCACAGGGCAGCTGCCTTGCTACTACAACCCACTTGCTCAAGCTCTTTGGATTTGATCACGAAGCCCTCCAAAGGCTCAAGACTTGGTTCGACTTTGAACCTTCCTACAATCCTTCGTGGAATGTAGACCCCTTGATTTTTCAGTATTTTCCTCTTCAACTGATTGAAGTTATCTTTCCTTCACAGGTGAGTGTTGGATTGATGTTCTTCGTAGTGTAGGCTTGATGATTGAGAATATTTCAGATTTTCTAATAATTGCTTGAACGTTTTTTGGTTCTTGTCTCTTAATCTCTTGGTCAAGCTCTATATTCTCAATTAAACTCCTCAGCCTTTTATATTGATCTTTAAAAAAAAATGCCCGTTGAAGAGATAGACTTATTTTTTGAAAGTGACTTGCAGTCGTTGGCTTGTCTTGTTGCAGTCCTTGGAATTGCTGTTTCCTCGTATGAATTGTTTTCCACCTTTTTAGAGTTCTGACACGGTGTAGTGCTTCCCATTGGTTTATTCCTTTGCACGCTTCTGGGACTGAGCACTTCGAGAAAGGTAGTATGGAGATATTACTTGTTTAGGTAATTCTCTTGATTTACGTACAACGGATCTTTTTAGTTATCTCGACTTGATTTGCATTTCCTTGCTTTCCCCAGGTGACTTAGAGTCGACTTCCAATCATTGGATGACTCTTCCGTCACTTCAACTTGAGACTTGGCTTTTCTTGAGTTGACTTGACCGACACTCCACTCACCGTATCTCACCGCTTTCTTGATAGAGTTCCGTCTACCCTTCTTTGCCATACTTGGTCATCTTGCAATGAGTCTTCATTTTAGTCTCCGGTTGTCTTCTTGCATATTTGGGCATAGCCGACTTAACTCGGCTTGACCAACCCTATTTATTACAATGTATTTTACAACAAGAATGGGGTGCCAACTTCCTATTCTAAGTTTTACATGACATTCATCAAAATCTAAACAATAAATTTCCTAACAAATGGATTTTGACAAAAAAAATCATATTGGATTCATTTTTTGTTTGGGCTCGAAAAATAAATTTATTTTTTTTTGTTGGGCAGAAATGTGATACATGTAGGAGCTTTTGTTTTAATTTTTGCAAATCAATTGGATTATATCTTTCAATTATTCTACACACATTAAATTCATTTATTTATTTTTCAAAAATTTAATTCGTGTTGTAAAATATGTAGGTTAGTGAATAACATTGTGTGATTGGATTTATATTTAAATCATATTTAAATGTAAATTTTTAATTAAATTTAGAAGATATACCCTAAAACTTTACAAAATTGTGCTTTTATTCATAAATAAATAAATATTATTTTACTATGTTAATTAATATTTGTAATTACCGTTGTGTTGTCTACTTTTATTATTATTAGAAAATTATTTTATACATTTTTGTGAATTGATTAAATTCTATTTACTTTAATATTTATTAAAAGTATTATATCGAATTCATGTTTTGTTTTTTTATAAAAAAACAATATGATAATGTTGCTTTTGTATTTGTTTATGTCGTATTAGATATTAGGCTTAATAGGCTAAATATATTTTGTTGACAATTGACCTTTTAATGTAATAAATTTGATTCAATATTTTAATTTTAAAAACCAAAATATAATCTTTAATATCCAATGTAATAATCTAGCTTGATTTGCCACAAATTTCTTTTGTACGATTTTATATTTTTTAATATTGTAATTCATTGATTTGTGCAACTTACATCCAACAATACAACTCAACTCAACCCGCCCCGTGCGTTGCACGGGTAAAATACTAGTATATGTAATCTAACACAATTAATATATACACATAGGTAGTGTATCTACATATATATGCATATGTGTAAGTATATATATATATATATATATATATATATATATAAGGAGAGGTTTATATAGAACCCCCTATTATATGAGTACATATGACCAATTCCAGGCCACATATCTACATATTTCAATGGTTATTATTAAATATGATTAATGTTAATAAAATATATGATAAAGTCAAAATAGGGGCAAATTAGTTCACATGAAAATAGGGGGTTGGCTAAATCTAGTAAATTCCATGAAAATAGGATGAGTTACCATCAAATTTGCAATCACAATCCACCGAATCTTTTGCAGAAATCGTACCAATCATCATTCCAATTTTTTGTTTATACTGTCCATTTTTTCTGAATCCAATTAAAGTTTGATTTGCATTTTTTTAAAACAAGCATTCGATTCATCAATTCCAATTTTTTGTTTATCCAGACAAGTTGCTTATGCGTGTTTAGCATGTTGCTTATTTGTGCTTATGTACATGCTTATAATTATAACAGACTTGCGAATATGCAAAACCTATCATTTTATGCAGAAATTTATTTCTTCATCCTTATTTAAAAAAATTGCTTGATATGACTGGAATGTTGCTTATAGATGCTTTAATACTTGCTCGCATGTATGCAAAATGTTGCTTAATTTTTATTGTGTTTTAAACTCTCAGATTAATTATAGTTTGTTTGATAAGAAATATCATGTTATGCAAAAAATTTAAAACTTATACTTATGAACTCCCCATTCATTCAATCATTGGT
Source organism: Rehmannia glutinosa (assembly GCA_016081115.2). Lineage (NCBI taxonomy): Eukaryota > Viridiplantae > Streptophyta > Magnoliopsida > Lamiales > Orobanchaceae > Rehmannia > Rehmannia glutinosa. The sequence continues at coordinate 269,993 of JABTTQ020002742.1, read as the reverse complement.
TTTTTTAACCCAAAATTTTGCTTGGGTTAGACGAAAATGTTGCTTATGTATGCACTATTGCTAGCTTGTATGTATTCAAAAATTTTGATTACGTCCCCATTTGTTCTAACCCAGTACTTTGCTTAGATATGATTATACATTTGCTTACATGTGCATAATTATATGCTTATGCATATTCTAAATGATGCTTAATTATTTTTTTTTGTGTTGAATCAGTTGGGATTGCACATGTGCCACAATAGCGGATTGAAATAATGTCGAATTCATCTGCGAACTGGATACCAAAATGTGACGAAAATATGACTCCAAAAGAAGGGATGAATACAAAAACATGAACATAATTGCTAACAGTATAAAATACCATGAAAATAATTACTTACGAAGCAATTGACTTTTGCTTACAAAACAATTGAATCCTGCTTACAAAGCAATGGAATCCTGCTAATAGTATAGAATACCATGAAAATAATTGCTTACAAAACAATTGAATTCTGCTTACAAAGTAATTGAATTATGTTTACAAAAGCAAATGAATTCTGCTTACAGTATCTAAAAATATTGAAAATAAATACGCACTAATCAGAAAACCTAGGATATTCGGATTCTTCAGCACCCTTACTACCGTCTACCATTTTTTTCCCTTATCCTTTCCCACCTCCTTATTACTCGTCTCTGCACGATCGTCAATAGCTGTGGCATTTCTTTTCTTACTCTCTTTTGCTATTTCCAACAGAAAATCTAACACAAAAAAAGACACTAGTCATTTAATAAAAGCATTTATTAATAGACAAACATTTATAAGCAAAAACCAAATAAAACATAAGCATACTATAACACATGCATAAGCATGATAGAAAACATGCATAAGCGTAATTGTCAACACCCATAAGTAGTTGAAAAACATCAATAGGCAATCCCCCAGACTTAGAAAAACAAGCAGTACTAATTACCTCTTGTTTGAAAGCATAATATAAAACATGCATAAGCAAAATATACAACATAAATAAGCAAAATTATCAGCAACAATATGCAGTTTAAAACCTCAATAAAACAACCTCCCAGACTAAAAATTTACATCGACTAAGAACTGGTAATTTTACCACTTATGAACATAATTTATCCAACCCTATCAATGTCCTACAGAAAAACGCAACAATACACCATAACAAATTTCACCCAGGGCTTATCATGAGATTAACAATGAAAAACCCGAAATCCAAAATATCCCATCGAAAAACACTTAAACAATTGCAATAACATCCCAGAAAAAAACCCCAAAACTAAACAAATACACAAACTCTAATAAACAAGATGCAAAAGATAAAAAACTATAAAGAAGAATAAAATATGAATCGACACCACCAAAAAACATACATTCATATGTTGAAATAGTGTGACTCGTCGTCTAGCCAATTACCAAGTCGGGTCTTCTTCAATTTACAACTATCGTACCAAATGATTTCAGGATGCTCTCTGTATGCTTTCAAGAATAAGCCGATGTTACAGAGAATTTCTGTGTTGCAGATGGATATTAGAAGCAAAAGATACGATAAATCTACCATTAAATCGATAAAGCAGGAACCTTCAGTATATGGTAAGCCAAAGGTCGGTTGAAACAAATAAAAGGAATGAGAGATTTTCGGCCATAATGCCTTTTGAGTTATCCATGGATGACTTAGAATTACTTAACTAACCTTAATATATAATAAATCATTTAAAAAAACTGGAAAAACGAATTAATCTGGACCATTTAAAAAAATAAGCAGACGTTCAGGATTTGTCCTCATGTATTCACCTTAAATGGCTGGACTCATAGGATCCAAATCATATATATATATATATATATATATATATATAATTAGCTAACTTGTCTATGTGTATATATGTGTGAGGTGTAAGTTACATATTTAATTAACTCTTCCTCACAGCCTTAACCATCTCAACAATATCAATATATATATTATCAATCTTAATTAATAGATAAGGATAAGACACACACCTCACCGACTAGAGTAACAAAACCTTATACATATATGGTCTATTACTTAAACACACTCGGAAATGCAACACATAAATATCAGAGGAGGAAAGAAACAGAGAGGGTAAGCACTTCTCAACACCAAAGAAGTATTTTAAATAGAAATAGAAAAAAAATTAAGGGAAAGAAAGCCAAAAAAAAGCAAAAGGTGGTGGCGGTCCAGGGAGAATTAGCATACACGAAAATTAGTCTGGTGAGGTTCCTAATGTTAATTTGATTGATTTCATTATTTTTCTGTTTAATAGCAGATTAGAGAATAATAAAATAAAAGATAATAGAAAAAAAAAGACACAGAGAATGAAATACATGTTATATCAATATGTTAATTATATATTTTAGATTGATAATAGATATTAGAATTTGATACAATTTCAGTTATATAAAGACTTATATGTGAAATTTAAATAGCAAATAATCGGAAATAGTGTGTAATTCTTATCACTGGTGGCGAAGGAATTTGAGTAGGATTGTAATATAGTTAGTAAATGTATGTAATGTGATTTTATATTTAAGCTTTAAAATGATACTATAATGATGTTTAAAATTTTAGAGTTTGATAAAATAGTTTCTTGGGAGTTTGATTGAGTTTAGGATCATAAGACTCAAACTAGTTGATATCTTGTTAATTTGGAATTTCAAGGACCTTTTTGAGATTATATAATAAATTTGTCTGCTAAATACTAATGCTTAATATCTTATATCATCCAAGATTATTCTCATTTTAGGTACACGAGACACAAATAATAAACCTATAGGTGAAGCTCAACTGCTATAAGGTAAGTGAAAATCCATCTACAACTAAAATGCATGAACATAGTATTTCCTGTCTTATTGATATTAATGCGATTCTTGTATCTTGATGGATGCATTATGGAAATCTTGATTTTCATATGTTGCTTGGTGGATATTAGAGTGTGATGATTATCGTTTCATTGAGCATGTCATTCATTGGCATTCGCACGTGCATGTAAACATATGAGCATTGTTGAGATGAGACATGCACGACATCACTTTCTTTGAAAAGAAAAGGTTTTGGTTGACCACTACTAGTGCATCGAGGCATGCGAGGCATGCTTTTATGATATATTTTAGGGTGCAATGAGTGTTACTTCTTGGAGGATCATAGGGGTTGACAGGGGGTGTGCTTCTAATGGTCACGAGGGGGTGGACCACTTGACTGTACCCTTATTGACACGTCAGGGGGAAGACTCTTGCTGAATCATTGGGGAAGACAGGGGGTGGACCTCATGTGGTCCCAGGAGATGACCCTAGGCGGTGTCAATTTGATTATGGCCATGTGATTATTGATATTGTGTTGAGCTCTTTCCGGTGCATAGCAGGTGGGTCAAAGGCCCAAAGAAAAGAAACTATTCTAAATAAAATATTTCAACTCATCTTGCGCACTTCTGGTAAAATATCTTGGAATGCATTGCATTTGTATTACATTGTTCTTTCAGCATGCATGATTTTCGCTTACTGGGCATTAGTTCATGTAGTTCATGCATGTAATACCAACTAATATATTATTATTATTATTATTATTATTATTATTTTTATTATATAGTGTATTAATTAGTAGTACCTCATTTATTATTAGCCAACCCATTTTTTAAGGTAAGCTAACAACTACCAACAAGATCTAAAATTTCTACACAAAAGACAAATTTCTTGACTTCCTTTGTTTAATTATTGTTACTGCCCTAATTATATATATATATATTAACCATCACCCCTTCATTTTACACCACAAGCCAAAGGTATGTAATCTCTACTCTCTACTCTTTATATGCTATGTATATTAATATTGTTTGATAAATGGTTTTATCATGATTTTGATGATTTTGTATTTCTACCAAAACAATGGTTTTAAAGGTTGTCCAAATACTCCTAAATGATTTAAAATGGTTTTAATATTTTCCGAAGTATTTCTTCAAGTTTTATTTTCGACAAAAATTGGACAACACATTTAATGATTTTGTATCAATGGGTTTTTACATCCAAACTACGTTTCTAAATGTTGTCCTAATACTCCCGATTGGTCTAAAATGTTTTTACTATTTTTTCGGAGTATTTCTTGAAGTTTATTTTCAACACAAATTGGACAACTACTCTGTTTTGAGGTCAACCGGTCGCCTTATAGGGCAACCCGTACCTGAAAGTTGTGGAAAACGGAAAACTTCATGTTTGAAGAAAATGGTGAGGGTGACCGGTCACCCTATAGGGCGACCGGTGACGTCGACCGGTCGACCTATAGGGCGACCGGTACCAGAAGGTTTGTTCAAAATTACAAACTTCTCCGTATTGGTTTTTTGAAGAGAGCAACCGGTTGGACCCTAGGGCGACCGGTCGCACCCCCTTCCGAACGGTCTCCCTGTGTAATTTTTGTGTAAAATTCATTTCAAACTTATCCCTGCACGACCGGTCGCACACCCTTTTTGACAGCAAACTATCCGTTGAGTTTGCAGACAACTTTTCCTTAAATTGTGGGATTGATTTCTAACAGCTATAATCTTGATTTTAATTGCAATTTTTTTGTAGATATCAGATTCCAAGAGGAGCCTATCAAGTATCAATCATCTCCTATAAATAGAGGAAGATTTGAAGCACAAAAACACAAGAGAGAACAACATAACACAACAAGATATACTCAAGCAAACAGTTGGTCTTCTATTGTCATTATTCTTGTTGTAATTTGCCTAGCTTATCACTTTCACATCCTTGAGGTCTAGGCTATTCTTGATTACACTTGCACTCAATTGTATAATTCATTATCGAGTTGTAATCTTGATTTTTGGTCATCATTCAACACAAGATATCCTTGTGAGTGTTCTTGTGGTAAGAACACACTTGGGTGATCTAGGTGTTAGGTATAAGAAGATTGTGGTAATCTTCTTGTTGAGGTGTTGAAGAATTTGGTATTCTTCAAGATAGAAGATTGTGGTAATCTTCACAAGGTGCCGTTGGAGATTGTGGTAATCTTCAAGAGAGATTGTGGTAATCTCAAAGGTGGTGTTGAAGAAGAGTGTGGTGCTCTTCAAGGTGTTGTTGTAAGTTGGTGTTGTATTAATTTTGGTAATTAATAAAATCTTTTTTCTTTTTGAAATCCATCCCGGATATACTGGAGTGGTAAAGGATTAGGCCCTAGGTGGGTTGAACCTCTATAAATCGACGTGTGTTGTTTACATTCAACACCTTTATTATTGTCTTTGAGCATTTGGTTCGAAAAAGAGGGCGAAATCGAAAAGATGGAGATAATCTATTCACCCCCCCTCTAGATTATCGTAGCCACTTGGACTTACAAGTGGTATCAGAGCCAAACTCTTTGGTAAGCTCGTTTCACATCGCGAGTGAAGAGGAACGATCGTCGGCTACGAATGAAGCTCATCTATCCGACACCTCCACCACCAAGCCACCTCTATTTGATTCCAAAAATTTTACATTTTGGAAAGAAAGAATGGAATGCTATTTACAAGGTTCCGGGTTCGATATTTGGAACATCGTCATCAATGGAGAATCCATTCCGATGAAAGACACACCATACACCTCCAAAGCTCTCAAGGAGCTCAATGATGAAGAAAAGAAAATCATCTCCTTAAATGGTAAAGCTCTCAATATTTTGTATTGTTCACTTACTAATTTGGAATATGAACATATTGTAGGAATTCGATCGGCACATGAAGTATGGCAAAAATTAGAAGCCATCTATGGGTATATGCAAATGAAAGGAGTCAAACAATAGCATCTACTTCTCAAAGGGATACAAGTTCAAATCTAAGAAACAAGTCTTTTACAACTTCCAACTATGAAGTGGTCGAACAATGCTTTATGGGCATCGAAGAAGAAAACGAGGTATGTCTTAAACCCTCTACTTCCTATGATATTGTTATTCAAAATGATTATAGTGATTTGCAAAATGATTTTGATGATCTTCAAAATGAATTCCAAAATTTACTTGTTAAGTACAAAAATTTGAAAAAGGAACTCAATGTTTTGAAAAATGATAAGGATTGTTTATTTACCTCCTGTGAATCACTATCATGTGCTCACACCACCACACTTGATAAGGTTAGAAACCTTGAAAAAGAAAATAGTACTCTTGTTGAGAATATTAATTGAATGAAAAAAGATTTATCAAAATCCAACTTGAGTACCAATAAATTATCGAATATTGTGAATATTAATGATTGTGATAATTTGAATAGTGAACTTGATCATGAGCCTAATATTGTCAAGCATATGAAAAAGAATCGAGTTCCTATGCATGTTAGTAATATTACTTGCTTTTATTGCGGTAGAAGGGACACGCCGCAAATACTTGTCGGGCTAGAAATAGCTCAAATTATTGTTGGAGACCTAAAAGTCTCAAAGCTAATCCCAAAGGACCCAAGCACTTGAGGGTACCACAAAACAATGTTATATTAGGTACCCGACGAAATAATAATCGAAGAAAATTCATACCGCCAAGAAGATATCAAATGACCATTTCATTTGATCAAAGGAGAAAACACCTTCAACAAAGTCAATTTCCAAGAAGAGGATATAATCAAAAATGGGAAGAACACAATCCTTGGAAATGGCAAAGACATCATCAACAAGATGATTTTCCAAGAGAAAGACACTTTCGAAAATGGGAAGGCCACAATACTTGGAGATGGAGCAATTAGAGAAGCCATCATCAACAAGATTATTTTCAAAAGGGAAGATATCATCAACAACGGGAACGGCACAACCCATGGAAATGGCGTAATTGGTAAACCGTATCTCCCCATTCAAACATGCATTTTATTTAGTTAGTATGCATGTTTTTATTTGTGTCTATTACAAATGAGTTTTCATTATATTTAAAATTAAGGTCCTCAATAAACATTTGTGTTTTTAAAATCCTTTAAAAATGAGACTTTACATGTTGTTTTTAAACTCTTATGAATTTCTATAGCATAAGCATTTTTATTGTGATATCTTTTATTACTTGGCCTACATTTGTGCTATCATATCTAGTGCAAAATTTGTTTAAAGCATTGTAGGTTATATATCTCCTATTCATTGGCTATCGTCTATTAAAGATTCTTAAACCATCGAGGTATGTTTACTCGTATTATTCTTAGAACTCGATATTGTGTTCATGTCATGTTTATGCACATGTCTTTTAAAATATTTCATTTCAACCCCTTTAGTGCCATTAAATGACTTTGTGATTTTTCTCAAAAGGGCACTACTCGTAAAATCTCGTTTTTCTCGTATATGTGTTTTCTCGAAACTCATATTTGTTGGATTTAGTCCATAATTATTTTTTTGAAAATTTGTAAAGCTCTTGTTCATATGATTATTGTAAATGAGGTCTCAACTATGTGCTCTCGTATTTTCATATTTCAAAAGAGACCTTATATAGCTTTCTATAAGCTTGTTTGAACTTGCATGTTGTATTATATTCTTGATGATTTTCTTTAAGCATAGTATGTGTTACTTGCTATTGTATCTCTATTATTCGATATTACTATGCTTTTGTGCAAGATTCTTTGTTGAGATTTTGCAGAATTTTTGGTATTTCATAACAAGTTTAATGAACAAGGCAAGGTTAGTAATTCAAAGGTATTGTCAAGAAGAAGGTATTGATTTTGATGTAATATTTGCACTCATAGCACATCTAGAAGTTATTTGCACTTTACTTGCCCATTCTTGTTTTGAGAAAATTTCAAGCTTTACCAAATGGATGTTAAATCCAATTTTCTAAATGGTTTTATTCAAATAGAAGTCTATCGGAGTTTAAAATTTTTGACCAAATGATTTTTATAAAAGGCCTTGTACGGTTGATACAAGTATCGTGTATATGGTTTGATAGACTTAGCTTTTTTTGCAAAATGATTTTACAAGAGGTAAAATTGGTACTATATTTTTTTTGAAAAAGGGCAAGATTGTTTACTTGTGCAAATTTATGTTGATATTTTTGGTGCTACTAAGGAATATTTGTGCAAGATATTTTTCCAAGTCAATGCAAGGTGAACCTAAGATGATCATGATGAGGGAAGCTCAAATTCAATCATTGGAATTCAAGTTCAACAATGCCAAGAAGGTGATTAAATTCCACACTCAAAAGAAGAAGTGAGGCATTGAAGAAGAAAGAACCATTTCAACCTATATGGCCACAAATGTGAAAATTGACAAAATGGTTGAAGTAGGCATTGAAAAACAAATTCGAGGTATGTTCATTCGTTTATTACTCCTTAGACTCGATATTCTATATGACATACGTCTATATGCTCGACTTCAAAAACTATCCCAACGAATCTCATCAAAGTGCCGTTAAAAGACATTTTCAAATATTTGTGAGGCACTTCTTCGTATGACTTGTTGTATCCAATATCTTAAAATGTTCTTATTTTCGGGATAACAAGTCCGGTGATAATAATTTTCTTTCAAAATATTGTTCGTCATAATCGAACTAAACATATTGAGATTCCATATTTTTTGGGATGGCATGTTTTAACAAAAACTTGAGATGTGTTTAATTCCGTCTCAAGGATAACTCACAGACTTTTTAATCATACACGGCTGAGTATTTTAATCCATTTCGAGCGTGATTATGACATAATGTATATTGAATAAAATCTACGTTTGCATTTTGCACGTTTCTAAAACTTAGGGGCGAAAAATCGGATTTTTGGTTGAAAATTCGGGTTTTATTAAAACTGGCAAGACAGTGGGCTGATGAGGTTGAGGGCAACCGGTCGCCCTCAACGTCGATCGGTCGCCCTCAACCACGACCGGTCGCCCTATGCAAAATTTTGGATTAAAACCGTTCTGTCTCATGCCTTAGTCATTTTAACCCATTTTTGACATTTTTCGTCCCCTTTGCTAAATTTACACAATTTTCACTCAAAATTTGTTTTCATGCATTCAATTCATATCTTGGACCTTATATAACATGCTTATCATCATCATCACTCATCTTTACCGATCAAATGGTAAGAATTTCCCTTTCTTTGCTCAATTGGGTTGAACCCTTGAGCTTGTGGCTTTCTTGTATATTTCTTGATGAAATTATCTTATGATCATGATGAGCTTAGTTGTTATCTTGTTTTGTATGATGTTTGATGTGAATTGGTGATGAAAATTTTTGGCTTGATTCATTTACAAGGACTCTATACAACTTCTTTTAATTTTTACGCCCACAAAGTGTTCGATAAAACGTTTCAATGAAAAATTCATCACCTACATGATTCTCTAGTTTCCAAATGTCTTATATATTTATAGAGATCATGTTTTGCAAATCAAATGAGTTTTCATAAGCTTCTACAAGTCATATGATCGACTTTTCCCTCCTATTTGGTCTATAAGCTTTAATGTTCAAATAGCTCGATAAATTGGTAAAATTGTGCACTTTGATATGATAATATGATGTTTTTATCGTGATACCATTCTTTTTGATGATTCCAAATGGGGAGAAACATGTTATAAGCTTATTAGCTCAAAGAAGCTAAAGTAAGCTCGAGAAGGAAGCTATAAGCTATGGCTTCTTAAAACCATAAGTTGTGGATTATACTTAGTGTAAGTCCAAGCGGCTACGATAATCTAGAGGGGGGGTGAATAGATTATCTCCATCTTTTCGATTTTACCCTCTTTTTCGAACCGAATGCTCAAAGACAATAATGAAGGTGTGGAATGTAAACAACACACGTCGATTTATAGAAGTCCAACCCACCTAGGGCCTAATCCTCTACCACCCCAGTATATCCAGGATGGATTTCAAAAAGAAAAAAGATTTTATTAATTACCAAAATTAATACAACACCAACTTACAACAACACCTTGAAGAGCACCACACTCTTCTTCAACACCACCTTTGAGATTACCACAATCTCACTTGAAGATTACCACAATCTCCAACGGCACCTTGTGAAGATTACCACAATCTTCAACCTTGAAGAATACCAAATTCTTCAACACCTCAACAAGAAGATTACCACAATCTTCTTACACCTAACACCTAGATCACCCAAGTGTGTTCTTACCACAAGAACACTCACAAGGATATCTTGTGTTGAATGATGACCAAAAATCAAGATTACAACTTAATAATGAATATTACAATTTGAGTGCAAAGTGTAATCAAGAATAGCCTAGACCTCAAGGATGTGAAAGTGATAAGCTAGGCAAAAATACAACAAGAATAATAACAATGAAGAACAAGTGTTTGCTTGAAGTGTATCTTGTTGTGTTGTAGTTTTCTATCTTGTTGTTGTGCTTCAAATCTTCCTCTATTTATAGGAGATGATTGATACTTGATAGGCTCCTCTTGGAATCTGATATCTACAAAACAATTGCAATTAAAATCAAGATTATAGCTGTTAGAAATCAATTCCACAATTTAAGGAAAAGTTGTCTGCTGCACAACGGTTAGAATTTTGCTGTCAAACTTGAGGGCGACCGGTCGCGCACAAATAGACGTTTGAAAATGAGAATACACATTTACACAGGCGGCGGCCGGTCGATCGACGAGGTCCGACCGGTCGACCATGTGTCCAAATTTCTGGTCGAACAAAACCCAAAAACGAGTCCAGGAGGTTCTTTCAAGTTTGCTCCCGGACATCGGTCGACACCCGGACCTCGGCCGACGGCACCGGCCGACGACCCGGGGTCAACCGGCCGACCATACCATACGATTGACACACGGTTGACACCCTCAAAGATGTTCTCTGTTTTCAAGTATAAAACACGTTCAGGTACGGGTTGTCCTCTAGGGCGACCGGTTGACCTCAAAAATGAAATGTTGTCCGATTTTTGTCGAAAATAAACCTCAAGAAATACTCCGAAAAATTAGTAAAAATATTTTAGACCGATCGGGAGTATTAGGACAACATTTAGAAACATAGTTTCAATGTAAAAACCCATTGACACAAAATCATTAAATGTGTTGTCCAATTTTTGTCGAAAATAAAACTTGAAGAAATACTCTGGAAAATATTAAAACCATTTTAAATCATTTAGGAGTATTTGGACAACCTTTAAAAACATTGTTTTGGTATAAAAACAAAATCATCAAAATCATGATAAAACCATTTATCAAACAATCTCCTCCTTTTTGATGATTACAAACCAAAACAATTTTAACAAGGTCGATTTTGAAAACAAAATGATTTTACCGGTTAAAAAGAACTATCCGTTGTGAGCGACAACATTCCACGCAATATACACACAAGGATGGGAGTAGAGATATTAAACATATATAGCAAAAGCTCCCCCTATCAATATGCACAACAAGAGTAATGTAAAAGCAATCAACCACAAGCTAAAAGCTTTAGCTTTTACATATTGGACTTAAGTATAAGAGCTTATAAGCTCCCCCTGTCAACAAAACATCATTAGACAAGAAAAAGAGTCCATCAAGCAACAATTGCACTAAATATAATTCACAACTTATGGCTTTAGGAAGCCATAGCTTATAGCTTCTTTTGTTTAGCTTAACTTAGCTTCTATGAGCTAATAAGCTTATAACCTGTTTCTCCCCCTTTGGAATCATCAAAAAGAATATTAGCACGATAAAAACATCATATGAATATATCAAAGTGCGCAACTAAACCGATGTATCGAGCTATTTTGAACATTGAAGCTTATAGACCAAATAGGAGGAAAAGGTCCATATACGACTTATAGAAGCTTATGAAAAATCATTTGATTTGCAAAAACATGATCTCTATAAATATATGAGACTTTTGAAATCGAGAGAATCATGTAGAGTTGATGAATTTTTCATTGAAACATTTTATCGAACACTTGGCGGGCGTCAAAAATTGAAGAAGATATATATAGCCCTTGTAAATGCAATCAAGCCAAGTTTTTCATCACCAAATCAGTTTAGACACAATACAATATATCATAAATAACAATCTCATCACAAACACATACAAATTTCATCAAGAAAATACATATAGGCCAAGTTCTCAAGGGTTCAACCCAATTGAGATAAAGAAGTAGAATTCTTACCATTTAATCAGTAAAGACGAGCAATGATGATGATAGTCGAGCCAAAAAAAAACATCCAAGAAATGGAATGTATGCAATAAAACACATTTGAAGTGAAATGTGTGTGAAATTTGCAAAGGGGACGAAATAGAGAGGAAAAACCTTAAACTGCCAAAATACAAGAACAAAGACGGTTTTAACCAATTTTGAGCTGTGGGCGACCGGTCGGGGCATAGGGCGACCGATCGAGCTAGTGGGCGACCGGTCGGCCCCTGCCCTGGCAGCCCACTGGTTCTGTTCTGTTTTGAAATTCCGAATTTGATCCAAAAATCCGATTTTCGCCCCTAAGTTTTGAAAACGTGCAAAATGCAAACGTAGACCTCATTCAATATACATTATGTCATACTCAAGCTCGAAATGAGGTAAAATACTCGGCGGTGAGCGATTAAAAAGTCCGTGAGTTATCTTTGAGACGGAATTAAACACATCTCAAGTTTTTGTTAAAACATGCAATCCCAAAAAATATCGAATCTCAATATGTTTAGTTCGATTATGACGAACCATATTTAGAAAAATAAAATTTACACCGGACTTGTTATCCCAAAAAATAATAACGTTTTAGGACTTTGGATACAACTAGTCATAAGAAAAAGTGCCTAAATATTTGAAAATTTCTTTTAACGGCATTTTAATGAGATTCGTTGGGATAGTTTTTGAAGTCGAGCATATTGACATAAGGCATATAAAATGCCGAGTCTAAGGAGTAATAAATGAAGATGAACATACCTCGAATTTGTTTGTCAATCAACATGCCTACTTCAACCTTTTGTCAATTTTCGCATTTGTAGCCATATAGGTTGAAATGGTCATTTCCTTTTCAATGCCTTATTTCTTCTTTTCTATACTTTGAGTGTGGAATATAACCACCTTCTTGGCATTGTTGAACTTGAATTCCAATGATCAAATTTGAGCTTCCCTCATCATGATCATCTTAGGTTCACCTTGCATTGACTTGGAGAAATATCTTGCACAAATATTTATTAGTAGCACCATCAACATAAATTTGCATAAGTAAACAACCTTGCCCTTTTTTAAAAAAACAAAAGAGAGTAGTATCAACTTTACCTCTTGTAAAATCATTTAGCAAAAATAGCTAAGTCTATCATACCATACATGGGGTACTTGTTTTAAACCATACAAGGCCTTTTATAAAAATCATTTGGCCTAGAAAAATTTTAAACCCCGGAGGTTGTTTTACATAGACTTCTTCTTGAATAAAACCATTGAGAAAATTGGATTTAACATCCATTTGGTAAAGCTTAAAATTTTCTTAAAACAAGAATGGGCAAGTAAAATGCAAATAGCTACTAAATGTGCTATGAGTGCAAATGTTACATCAAAATCAATTACCTTCTTCTTGAATATACCTTCGAGCTACTAACCTCGCCTTAGTTCGACCAATATTGCCTTGGTCATCTAGTTTGTTCCGGAATACCCTTTTTGTCTTTTTCATCACTATCATCATAGGGCATTCAATTGATCTAAGGTGTTCATAATAGAACATTTACATCCAAATATTTTGAGGTAACTAATATTTGGAGTACTTTATTTCTCATGTACACAACTTAACAAACTCATTACCGGCATTCCTCAAAAAACAATAGCCCAAGTGTAAAAACATGCCTCAATCATCAATCACAAAATATCTTGCATAAGAGCATAGTAGAAATAGACACTATATATATAGACCATGAAGCAAGAAACACATACTATGCATTTAGAAGATCATCAAGAGTCTAATAAATCATGGGAAAATTGCAATTTTGGTCCCATAACTTTGGGGGGTGTCAAAACTAGTCCCACTCGATTTTATTTTTCAAAAACACCCTGTAATTTACAAATTGTATCAAAACTAGTCCCACTTTCGATTTTACTTTTTCAAAAACACCTGTAATTTACAAATTGTATCAATTTGAGGACAAATCCACCGCCGATTGGAATTTTCGCCGAATTTGTCACGTGATAAGCACATGACCTGAAATTTTGGGTATTTCTCACCCTCTTTGACAGGGTGGAAATAAAATGCTAAATGGAAAGAGATTTGGAGGGAAAAAAACTCGTCACCACCATTTTCCCCAAAAAAATATGCCCAATTACAGGGTGTTGACGAGTTTTATTCCCCTCCAAATCTCGGTGACGAGTTTTTTTCCCCAAATCTCTTTCCACGCTGGCATTTTATCTCCACCGTGTCAAGGAGGGTGAGAAATCCCCAAAATATCAGGTCACGTGCTTATCACTTGACGAATACTAGCGAAAATTCCAATTGGGTGTGGGATTTGTCCTCAAATTGATACAATTTGTAAATTACAGGGTATTTTTGAAAAAGTAAAATCGAGTTGGACTAGTATTGATACAATTTATAAATTATAGGGTGTTTTTGAAAAAGTCAAATCGAGTGGGACTAGTTTTGACACCCCCAAAAGTTATGGGACCAAAATTGCAATTTTCCAAGTTCAAATAAGCTTAAGAAAGCTACAAAAGGTCTCTTTTGAAATTTGAAAATCCGATAGCATATAGTTGAGACCTCATTTAAAAGAAGTATTTGATCAAGAGTTGACAAAGCAAATATGTGCAATCAAATATCGAATAGTGCCTTTCAAAAAATCTAAAAATCCTCTTAATGACATTTGTATGAAATACTATGAAAAACAAGCACATAGGCACATGGCAATACATATATCGAGTCTATAAGAGTAAGAATAACACAAGTAAACGTACCTTGATAATTTATGCCTTTCTTGACAAATAATGACGTAAATGGCCATTTGTGAAAATATATAAATCCTACACAATTCTTAAAACAAATCTAGCACAAATCATAATGATAAAAGTGTAGGCTAAGAGATATCACAAGTAAGCTCATGCCATAAAAATCCATAAGAGATGATACCACACTTTAGTCTACAAAAATGCACAAGAGTTAAAAAAAAAAACATCATATAAGGTCTTCTTTTTCAAAATATTTTAAAACCACAAATATATATTGAAGACCTTAATTTTAAGAAATATTTGAAAACTCATTTTATAATTAAGGTACAAATAAATACATGCATAACAAAATAAAATGCATGTTTAAATGGGGAGATACGGTTTACCAATTATGCCATTTCCATGGGTTGTGCCGTTCCCATTGTTGATGATATCTTCCCCTTGAGAAGTCACTTTGTTGATGATGGCTTCTTTGATTGCTCCATTTCCAAGGTTTGTTACCTTCCCATTGTTGATAGTCTCTTCTTCTTTGAAAGTCATCTTGATGATGTCTTTGCCATTTCCAAGGATTATGTTCTTCCCATTTTTGATTATATCCTCTTCTTGGAAATTGGCTTTGAAAATGTTTTCTCCTTTGATCAAATGAAATGATCATTTGATGTCTTCTTGGCGGTATAAATTTTCTTCGATCATTATTTCGCCGGGTACCTAATATGACATTGTTTTGTGGTACCCTCATGTGTTTGGGTCCTTTGGGATTAGTCTTGAGACTTTTAGGTCTCCAACAATAATTAGAGCTATTACTAGCTCGACAAGAATTAGCCGTATGACCTTTTTTACCGCAATAAAAACAAGTAATAATTCTAGGAGCATAATGACCAATATGCATAGTGACTTGATCCTTTTTCATATGATTAACAACATTAGACTTATGATCAAGTCCTTTATCACAATTACGAATATCAACAATATTGGACATTTTATTGGTACGCAAGTTGGATTTTAATAAATCCTTTTTCATGCAATCAATATTCTCAACAAGAGTACTATTTTCTTTCTTAAGGTTTCTAACTTTATCAAGAGTGGTGGTGTGAGCACATGATAGTGATTCATAGGAAGTAAATAAACTATCCTTATCATTTTTCAAAATAATGAATGTAGGTCCCAAGGGGTGTAAGTGTAAGGTTTAGAAGGGGGGTTGAATAAACCTTACCAAATTTTTGATTTAGTCCTTTAAAAAATTCGAGTTGATACTTACAGTAGTGTCCTTGGTGGACAACCAATTTAGTTAATCAAGAGAGTTAGTCTCTCAATGAGACTCAACTGAGCATTGATGGAATAACTCACCGTGAAGTCTAAATTAACTCAACTGTGGTTTGTTTTCAGGAAGACTTAACACCCTTAAGTTTGGTTAAGTAGAGATTTAGAGCTTGATTTAGTACTTAGAGATTATCTAATGGATAGCAAATATGTCGTGAAATTAAACAAATATGATGCAAGAATTAAAGTCTTTGAAATGTAAATGACACAATGAGATTTTTATAGAGGTTCAAGATGGGGTAATTCTTCTACTCCTCTCTTCTCCAACTCCGGAGGAATCCACTAGGTATTGATCAATATACAAAGTGGTAATGTCCCAGTCTACAAGTCTTGATCACACGGTGACTTGATCCTTTGGGACTCGGTCACGAGACGCCTTGATCACTCGGCGGGCTTCTCGTGCGACTCGGCTTCTTCACAGGGGCAAGCCGCTTGCTACTACAACCCCGCTTGCTCAAGCTCTTTGGATTTGATCATGAAGCCCTCCAAAAGCTCAAGACTTGGTTCGACCTTGAACCTTCCTACAATCCTTCGAGGAATGTAGACCCCTTGATTTTTCGATAATTTCCTCTTCAACGATTGAAGTTATCTTTCCTTCACGGGTGAGTGTTGGATTGATGTTCTTCGTAGTGTAGGCTTGAGGATAGAGCGTTTAATAACTTGAGAATATTTCAGTTCTGATTCTAATAATTGCTTGAATGTTTGTGGTTCGTCTCCTTTCTCAAAACCATTCCTCGGCCTTTTATAGTGATCTTTCAAAAATCGCCCCTTGAAGAGATAAGCTTATTTTTTGAAAGTCACTTGTGGTCGTTAGCTTGTCTCGTTGCGAGTCCTTGGAATTGCCATTTCCTCGTATGAATTGTTCTTCACCTTTTTTGAGTTCGACACGGTGTAGTGCTTCCCATTGGTTTATTCCTTTTGCACGCTTCTAGGGTGAGCACTTGAGAAAGGTAGCATGGAGATATTACTTGTTTAGGTAATTCTCTTGATTTACATGCAACGGATCTTTTTCGATTATCTCGACTTAACTCGCATTTCCTTGCTTTCCCCAGGTGACTTAGAGTCGAACTTCCAATCATTGAATGACTCTTCCACTTCAACTTGAGACTTGCTTTTATTGAGTTGACTTGACCGATACTCCACTCACCGCATCTCACCGCTCCTTGATAGAGTTCCGTCTTCTCTTCTTTGCCATACTCACCGTCTTGCAAAATGAGTCTTCCTTCTAGTCTCCGGTTGTCTTCTTGCATGTTTGGGCATAGTGACTTAACTCGGCTTGACCAGCCCTATTTATTACAATGCGTTTACAACAAAAATTGGGGTGCCAACTTCCTATTCTAAGTTTTACATGGCATTCATCAAAATCTAAACAATAAATTTCCCAACAATTTCCCCCTTTTTGATGATGGCAAAACTTAAACCATTCAAAAATGTAAATAGCAAAGATACATACGAGATAGTGTATTCACATAAAATGTATGCGTAGAATCAATCCTTTTATTGATCATAACATTCTTGTTCTTTTACACAATGTTTACAAGGTGTATCGAGCAAACATTTGTCTACACAGAAAAAAATAAAGAATTTATAGCTTTATTGCGGAAGACTTACATAGTATGTATTTACATAATAAAATACATGAAGGGTTGTGACAACAACTTCATCTCCTTCGCATCTCCTTCTTTCATCTTGTTCAAGATCTTCTCGCTCTTCTTCTCTTTTTCTCATCGTCACCGCCTTCTTCTTCTTTTCATATGCCTTCCTTCCGATGACTTCATCTCTTCTTAATCTCTCTTGTCTTTCCTCCCATAGCCGAGTTTGTCTCTTATTTTCTTCTTCTATTCTTTTCGCATACTCGGCATTACTTTTAGCCACTTGCAAATTGGCTACTTGGTCAAGACTGTTCACCCGGTAGATCCCTCCTTTCTTGCCTGGATCTACGTACTCAATGGTTTTGGGCGGAGGCCAGGTCCGAAACCTCTTCCTCCACCATTGCTTCTTCCTCTACCTCTGGGCGTGTATTGTCTTGGGGTCTCTTCTTTTTCCACGGTGAGTGGCCGGCGGAGTGACCAAAGCAGAGATCAGGTAGTCCCATCTTGCTGTCGCCTTCTTCACATAACGTGAGACCCTTTTCCCGAAGACAAGTCCCAAGTTTGAGCCATAGACATTTTTGCAAAGTATCCTTCGGATGCGAGCGTTCTAAATTCATCAACTCGATCGTGGCTCGGTCCGACATCCGAGATGGCATAAGTGTCTCTGTCTCTTTGGAATGCCTCCATGTTGTTTCAAGATGTTCATAACCCGGGCATCCATTCTTCCTTCCACTTCCTCCATCCCTGCTTCAATTGTCTTTCTCTTTTCATCCATAGATATAGCAGAGTGTTGGAGTGGCGAGTCACAGGGGAGTTTCTTTGCGATAATGTCACCATTTGTGACAAGACCTTGTTGGGGGGTTTGTGCAATCATCAAGGTAACATCTTCCGATCCTTCCCCCTCAACAGACTTTCCTTTCTTTTGTTTTGACACTTCCTCACTTTTTCTTTCCCTTCAAATGCTCCTCTTTTTTAGGTTCGAGATCTCTTTAGCGCTTTATAGTATTCCTCTTCCCCATTTTTGGCATCATCAAAGGAGAGAGGAACACTGAAACATCTTTGTGCAAGCGGAAGTCGAGCTGAATTTTCAGATAGTCGAGTTCTGTCTCGAGTCTGCTGCGGTGTATGCGGCACGAAATTCAGAGCGAGTAGCGTTGGATTCTGCTGAAATTAGCTTCATCTCAGCCATGAGAAGGCTGAATTTTCTATCCATGTTTTCATCCATACGCTGGAGATCACTCTTATTTTGCTCACACATCAACTTTATCTCGGCAGTGTGAGCTTCATGCATGTGTTCAATGTGTTCTCTCAATTTCGTTTTTGCATCGGCATTCTCGGCTCTCCATACCAAGAACTTGTTGAACAATGTCTGAAGTATCTAACTTGTTCCACACGCATTGTTTGTTTCTTTGTTGCCACCATTCCCCGATCCCGATGTTATGCCTCTCAAGTCGGCCCATAAGATTGGCATCTCTGTTGTCCAATCGCATGTCCATAGAGGCACAGTGCCTCTCCATCCGTTCAATTTCAGCAAATAATG
This sequence comes from Rehmannia glutinosa, assembly GCA_016081115.2. Lineage (NCBI taxonomy): Eukaryota > Viridiplantae > Streptophyta > Magnoliopsida > Lamiales > Orobanchaceae > Rehmannia > Rehmannia glutinosa. The sequence goes on along the minus strand of JABTTQ020002742.1, from coordinate 250,774 downwards.
CTTTGAACACCTCTCGAACTTCAATTTGTTTCTTCACATTGCGGTGATGGCCCTGCAGCGTCAAAGTCATAGTCACCGGAACAATGGTACTGACGAAATGACGGGAGGCTGTGCGTGGGCGTGCGAGCTCGTTCTCGACTCTTCGGGAGGTCGGGTACCTCCAGAGAGAAAGGAAAAGATTCTACAAAGGAATCATCACAACCAACCGGGATTTGTTCAATGATGAGAGGTGCGCGTGAAGTTCCTTTTGGAGTCGAACTCGCTGCACTTGAGGAGCCCGTGCGGTGGACTCTGTTTGGTTCACTGGGTCTTTTGTGAAGTGGACCCGACTGCTGGCGAAATTTCCGAGCCTCTCTCAACGGCCGTTGGTCTCACCGGTTTATCCAATTGAGTGGATGGTCCTTGGCCTTATCGAGCGTCATCGGATGATGATGAGATTTCCATTGGTGGCTCATCATCAAAATTGAAAGTTTGACGAGTAGTCTTGAGATCGAGACTTGCTCGTCTTTGGGAACATCCGCAATCGAGTCGTTTGGATCGGTCACGGGGGATGACTCGGCTTCTTCGTCGCTTTCCGATCCCAAAAAGGTTACATCGGATTGTCACGGGAATCATGAAGCGCGCTTATCTCCTTTTTCGGATGGATCAATGATAGCGGGGAGGATGTTCTCTACTTGAGCTTCTTTACCCCGGAAGTCTCAACCTCCCGTGGGCCTTCATTACCTCCTGCAGTCTCAAGCTGCAAGAGGCTGGACCTCCCTTTCGACAAAGTCACTGTCTTAGGGTCTTCTCGTGGTGGCATCCATTGGAGTCTCAACCCCATGGATTGCACTTTCAGCCTCCAGTGTTAACTCCCAAGGCTGTTCCTTCCTTCAGTGCCTCGGCGCATCGCGGCGTCATAAGCCTTCGAGCGGTTGACACCTCGGTGAGACAGTCTCAACTATCGAGCTTCGTTGATGGTGACTTGCTATTCGTTTTGTGTTTGTACTTTCTCAACTTCGCCTCCTGGATTCGTTGTGGAGTCATCTCAAGATTCTCCCGACCTTTGCCGGTGGAGGGAGTTTCCCCCCGGTGGCTCACCACCGAGTGACTTGAATGGGGTCACTCGTCTCCGGACTCCCAGTACATTGTTTCTGCCGAGTGTTCACCGTTGGGGCGGTGGTAAGACACCTTCATTAGGGGTTGGCTCAACCGGGGTCCCCACTAACCCGTTTCATCGCCATTCCTTAATTCCTTCTTCCGAGTGAGCTTGGGAGGTGGTGGCGGCAACAACGGTGGCGATTTGTTTGAACCACTCCCATTGGATCAATTTCATTGTGTTTTGGAGGACTCTCCTGGTCCCTCCATCATGCTCTTCTCATGAAGAATTCGGATTCATGCATTGCTTGCTGCATTTGCAACTCTTCTTACGGGCGGCCCGCGGTCCGATCCTCATCACTTTCTCGATAGAATATCGAAGTGAGAATGTGTATGTTCTGTGGTTCCCGGTGAGAGGGCGTATCTTTGGCCTTCTCTCTTGCCTCGCTTCCTCTTTGCCATCTCTCCTTCTCCTTATCCTTGAAGATCCGCAAGATATCATGCGATTTTCTTCATCCAAAGGCTTTGGATCACAGAGGTCGAGTCGAAGGAAGTTCAGATTCTCTTCTTCTTCGATAAACTCGGGCCGTTGAAACTGTTCCCCTGGATCGACTCAATTTCCACTTCCTCCACTCACGCAGACGATTTTGGATGTCCGGGTAAGGTGGGATAGAATCATCACATCACTATCATCTCTATCGGCCTTCTTCTTGTGTCTCAAAGCGCGAACTACAACAATGTGTCTTGATTTGCCTCTGTCACGATCGCCTTAAACAGACTTTCTTTGTTTCATCTATAATATCCGGAGACTCTACTTCTCCAGCCAGCCTCCCGATATCTGCTCGGTGAGTGGTGACTCGGCCCGGTTTCTCAAGCTCGGAGTGCTTGATGATTCTTCTTCGTCTCCTAGTTTGTACCGGAGGGATTTACCGGTTCGAGACGCTTTTCCGAGTCTTGGCGCGGGGCCGGTCCGGTGTTTTCTTCGAGGAGCCGGCCGTCTTGGCTTATCGATCTCCTCTTTTGACGATCGGAGAAGGTAGTTGAGAGTTCTTCTCGACCGCTCTTTGAGGCGGAGACACGGCTGCGGGCAGGACTCGGCTGCGGGCGGGGAGCAGTTTTGACTTTCTTTCTTTGCGCAGGAAGCGTGATCTTCTTAGCTTGCAGGGCGACTTTCTTCTTTGGTGGAGAGGAAACAAGCGTATCTTGAGGTGGTCACCGATTTCCCCTCACTCGTGTCGCTCTCTTGGCGTAGGCTCTCTTATGTGCGCCGAGAGGGTTTGATCTCGAACATCCTATTGTTTACATGGAACGCCTTTCCATGTCAAGAGGACTCCTTTCACCTCCATCACCGGCCAATCACCAGGCCATATCCTAGGGATCCTCCAAATGTACCATCTTCCTTGAAGGATTTGTTCCCTACATTCGGCATAGTGTTGTAGACAAACTCGGCCAGTTTATTTTCCTTTCTTCAATGATCGCAGCCATTCACGATCAACTTTGCTTTTTGAATGATTGGTCAAAGCCGCCAAATTTGATGTCAATACATTTGGCAACTATGTCCAACAGCTTGTGATAATCCTCCTTCAAGACCTCTTTGTTTCTTTGTGTAAACTATTTTATCAAAGATAGTTGGGCTTGGCTATTTCCTTCCAAGCGGCCGGCTAGGTTTACATCAATTTCGTTGATTTCTCGATGCTCCTTCCGCTCGGTAGTGAGCGGTGTTGGCCAAATCCTTGGCGAGAGATGGTGAGCTTCTTTTCCGTGAACAGATGAGTTTATCCCTTCATCGTGAATCTCGGCAGCGTTCACGTAGAATCGTGCGACCTCCTCCACATAGGTCATCGGATATTCCAACGTCGAAACGATTTCAGCCAGACGCGTTTCCAATTTCTCGACAATTTTCTTCACTAAGGTGTCGTCGGACCCTGTTTCACCATGCCGTCGAAATCCACAAAAGAGACCCGTGTGGATTTGCTTTCCTAACTTGACAAAATCATAGGTTGGTGCCATTTTTCAGGATTTCACCGAAGAAAACTTAGAGGTTGATTTGAAGATAGATAGGGTTTTGAGAGTGTTTTGCCTTTTGCTTCCGAAAGAAATGAACGGTTTTGGTAATATGAGAGAGAGAGAAGAAGGAAAGCTTAAGTATGGTTTATGAAAGGACGTGCGGTGGTTTTTGAAATGTGATCGAAATCAACGGCTTAGATTTTGCACGCCTATTTGGCATTTAATGTCTCGTATTTAATGCGGCAAGATTTATATCCAATCATAAGCTTGGTGTGCGGCTTTTGCTGTACACGTCATAATTATGCCGACGTAATTCTTAAAAACATTCCCGCTTAGTCAAAACGATCGCGTTTTTGTCACTTTGCTCATAAATGACTCGGCTTTTACCCTTAGTTGGTTTAACTCTTCTTCTCACAGTTCTCTTTGTGACTCAAATTGTTAGGCGACTTGGTATAGTCAGTTGTCTTTCCGATACACGTGATTTACTTAGTTGATTTGTGAGTTCACTCTTTTTCCCTTTTTGTGTTCCATTTCTTTTCTTTGATTCTTCCGAGTGTCACTCAGCTCAATTAACCCTAACTCATGCTTGAGTTCTTCAAATCTTGACTCACATAATGGTTTTGTGAAGATGTCGGTAATTGTTTATCGCTTGAGATATATTCCAAGATGATGTCCTTCTTTTCAACATGATCTCTTATGAAGTGATATCGACATCGACCGCTTTGTTCTTGAGTGAAACACAAGATTTTGAGTAATTGCAATTGCACTTGTGTTATCACACATGATTGGAACTTCTTTTTCCTCAACTTCATAGTCTCTCACCTTTGTCTCATCCATAGGACTTGGGCACAACAAATGGCCCGCAACTATGTATTCCGCTTGGTAGAGGTGGCTATTGAATTTTGCTTCTTGCTAAACCAGAAATCAGCCTGTTTTCCTAGCATTTGACATGTGCCTCGAGGTGCTTTTCTCAATCAACTCGCATCCAAAGATAGTCCCAGTCTGAATAGCCAATTAGTTTGAATCCACCTTCCTTTGGATACCATAAGCCAACTTCTTGGCTTCATTTCAAGTATCTCAAGATTCTTTTAGTCATTTGTCATATGGCTCTCTTTTGGAGCGATTGAAATCTTGCACATACACCTACAAAGAAAGGTGATGTCGCAATTCTTTGTGAGATAGAGCAATGATCCAATAAGTGCTCAGTATCTTGTTTGATCTACTGAGCTTGCCGCCTGCCGCATCCATGTCCATTTTCACCGATGTATTCATTGGTATTTTCACGGAGACTTCTCCTCCATACCAAATTTCTTCATCAAATCACTGGTGTATTTTGTTTGACTTATGAAGGTTCCATCCTTCGTTGTTTCACTTGGAGTCCAAGGAAGAATGTCGCTCTCCCATCATGCTCATTTCGAATTTACTTTGCATGAGGTTTGAAAATTTTCACACATGACTCTTTGTTTGTGGATCCAAAAATGATGTCATCTACATATATTTGAACAAGCAAAGATACTCTTTTTGTCTTGAATTAAAGAAAAGTGTTCTATCTACTTTTCCTCTTGTGAATCCATTCTCGGATAGGAATTGTGACAAGGTATCATACCATGCTCAGGGAGCTGTTTCAATCCATACAAAGCTTTCTTGAGTTTGTATACCTTATCTCCAAGAGTCTTCCGCTCAAATCCTAGAGGTTGTTCAACATACACTTCTTCTTCCAATAAACCATTTAGGAATGCACTTTTTACATCCATCGATATACAATGAAATTCTTGTGAGTCGCATAGGCAAGAAACATCCTTATTGCTTCCAATCTTGCTACAGAGCAAATGTTTCATCAAAATCTATTCATTCTTCTTGGCAATATCCTTTGGCTACTAGTCTTGCTTTGTTTCTTACCACGTAACCTTCCTCGTTCATCTTGTTTCGAACACCCATTTAGTACCAATAACGTTTTGATGTGTGGGTCTTTGAACTAATTCCCATACTTTATTTCTTTCAAACAGATTTAGCTCTTCTTGCATAGCTTGAATCCAATGTGTCATCCAATGCTTGTAACACATCTTTGGGCTCTATTTGCGAGATAAAACATGTGAACATAGCTTCTTGTTGAGTTTTGGATCTTGTTTTGACACCTTCTCTTATATCTCCAATGACAAGTTCTGGTGGATGGTCTTTCAACCATCTTACATCCGGTTGAAGTAAGTTAGCCGGGTTCGGTCGTCTAGCAAACAGGTTTGCTTTGATCACTTTCTCGTAGTCACTTAGCTGCAAATTTTTCAAATTGTTTTTGAGATTCAGCTATCTCATCTTCTTCTCGAGTTTACAATTCCGATTCGGCTTGACAAGATAGGATTTTTCTCGTATGTTTGGATGATTCACTTATCACCGATTCTTCAATATCTTCTCCATTTACATTTGGCTCATCGAATACCACATGAATGGATTCCTCTCGCAACCATAGTCCTTTTGTTGAGTACTCTGTAGGCTTTGCTTTCACCGAGTATCCCAAGAAGATACCTTCATCGCCTTTAGCATCGAAGGCCTTTAGATTGTCTTTGCCATTGTTGTGGATGAAGCATTTACATCCAAATATTCTAAAATATGCAACATTTGGTTTTCTTCCCCGTCCACATCTCATATGGAGTCTTTGTCAGTTGTCTGTTTATCATACATCTGTTTTGAGTGTAGCAAGTCGTGTTGATTGCTTCACCCAAAATCTTTTGGTAATCCCGCTTGACTAACATGGTCCTTGTCGCTTCTTCTTTGAGAGTTCTATTCTTCTTTCTCGCAACTCCATTCTCACAGTGAGTTCTTTGCTGAGATAGTTCACGACCAATACCATTTTCAATACAATATCGAGTTATTATTCCATTGACAAACTCGGTTCCTCGTCTCGCTCTTATTTTGATAATGGTTTGGTTCTTTTCATTTTGAATTTTCTTCATCACCAGTGGGTAGTTTCGTAGAGTTTCTTTCTTCTTACACATGAATATTGTCTATGTATATCTTGAGTAGTCATCTACTACCACCAAGGTGTATTTCTTTCCACTTATGTTTGGCCGGTTCCACTTTGGGCCAAATAGATCCATATGTAGCGTATGCAATACTCTTGTTGAAGATGGACATGTCTTTTCTTTGAATGAAGATTTGATTTGTTTTCCTTCCGACATGCATCACATATACTCTCTTCTTGTATCTCGAGTCTGGAAGTCCATCCACAAGATTACTTCTTGCAAGCTTGTTAATCGTTTTGAAATTCAGGTGACTTTCGGCTTTTTTGTGCCACAACCAACTTGATTCAACTGTTCTTCTTTGCTAATAGACAGTCTTTGGTGTAGCGGTTGACCAATCTACTACATACATGTTCTTTTGTCTCGCATCCTTGCAACACAACTTCATTCGATTCAAGATCCTTGATTTGGCATATACCCATGTTAAATCCAACATTATAGCCCTTGTCACAGAGTTGATCGATGCTTAGCAAGTTGAAGTTGAGTCCTTCAACATATGCAACATCTGTGATTTCTAATCCATTCCTCTTGATGGATCCAATGCCTCTTATTTCACCGAGCTTCATTTCCTCCAAATATGACTTTTGCTCCTTTAACTTCCTTGAATTTTGACAGATTTTTCTTGTTTCTGTCATATGTTTGGAACAACCACTATCCATGTACCAGGTTCTTTGGCACAATTGCTTCTTGAACTCGCAATCAAGGAAATTAAGTTTTTGGTACCCATACTTGTCCAGGTCCCGAGGGGTTAGAATTGTAAGATGATCCAACCAACTTATAGCCAAATGATTTGACTCTAAGGGGTTGCCATCTATCGCTGCCATAATCATAATTAATCTTGGCAAATTGCTTGGGATTTTAGGTTCATACAAAATGTCTCTTTTGTCAGTATGCTGTGTATATGTTTTAGCAATCGCTTCTTTGGGTAATTGTGGTGTCTCCGAGTGTAGGCCTAGGTGCATATGTGTGCTTTGATGAAAGCTCTTATACTTTTGGAATGGCCTTTCTTGAGTTCTAGGCCTTTGCCATTTGGGCTTATATTCCATAAGTCTATGCCGATAGTTCACATCATTCCAATCGGCTTGGCTTGGATATTTTCTACCATTCCCATCATATGTATTTCTTTTATAGATTTCTAGGGTTTTTTGGTAGCTCGCTTTCTTCTTTACGTAGTATTTTCTTTGGAGTTTCTTTGAGAACTCGATCAATCTCTTCTCGCTTGTCCTTTCAAATAAGCACTCAACCGGTTGTTTTCTTTTTCCTTTATAACCAAGGCCGCTTTACTTGTAATTGTGCTTTGAGTGAATGTGTGCACCCTTTGAGTTTTGGATTTTTAGACTCTTCATTGCTTGAAGATCCTTTTTCCAAAATTACTTTTGAGTTTGACATATAGCAGAGAAATTAAATCCTAAGCCCTGTCTTGTCTCCACATTCTCTTTGACTCATAATAAGATCATCCAATGATTTAGATGCCTTAGTGAATGAGGCAATCACATTTTTGAGGTCATTCTCCCTCTTTTCTATGGCAACTATTTCTCGCTATTAACTTAGCATTTTCAGCCTTTTAAACTTTCATTCTCATCGCCTATTTGACTTACAAGATTACTCGGCTCCTTAGTCGACTTTGAGTTTTGGCTCTTGAGTAGGTTGTTTTCCTCATTTAATAGTGTGTGTGAGGATTTAATGTGTTCAAAATCTTTCATAATTTTGCCTAATGAATCATAAAGATCGATGGGTGATGAAGTGTGTGTGTCACAATCACTATCACTAGAATCCGAGTTTGATGAGTTAGAGTGTACCTCATCTTCTTGGTCGTTGATCTTGTTCCTTGGCCATCAAACATCGGCTTCTTCTTCTTCAGAGTCACTTGAGTAGTCACCTTCGCTTTCTACATCACTGTCTCTCTTGACTTGGCTGTCTCAGCATCTCTGCGGCATCATTGCCTTTTTTTTCTTGTCTTCTTTCTCTCAAGACCTTTCTTTCTTCTTCATTCCCGTATTTGTTGACTACAGGGATATGGGCGATCAATGGCATAGTGACCTGGTTGTCTACGATTCAAAGATAGATATTCAACCTTTTGATCACTCTTTCCATTCTTGGATTGTCACCTTTGATATTCACTTTTTGATGATCTGTTCTCTTGGTTGGCCTATCTTCCCTCGACTTGGAGGAGCCGAGTGTGTCTTCTGAAGATTCGCCCTTGCCTCTCTTGTAGTTCTTATTGAAGAACTTGTTGAACCTTTTAACCATCGGGCTATTTCTTCCGGATCAATGACTTTTTGACCTCGGCTCTCTTCCCCCATCTTTAACAATTAGAGCAACTGTTTGTTTTGGTACAACTCTCTTCCTGGTCTTTTCTTCTCGGCTCAAACTCGTAGGCTTTGAGGTCCGAGAATAGTTCATGGTTGGATGTCTTTGATAGGTCCATGGAATGTCTTAGTGCCATGACTTTCATTTCCCATTCAGTCGAAGACTTTTTAGGATCTTCATACACATTTCTTCTCGTGTATTCCTTTCCAAGTGCGAGATAGCTCGTTGGTGATTTTTGTGAACCGAGCATCCAGTTGATCCAGGTTTTCTCCCGAGATCATTTTGAAGTTCTCAAATTTCTGTACACCACCGATAATTTATTTTCTTTGATTTGCTCTCGGCCTTCACAAATCAATGTTAGCTTGTCCTGCATTTCTTTAGCCGTTTTGCATGATTTGACTTTATTGAACATGGCTTTGTCCAAGGTTTTGTAAAGGATGTCCTTGCTACTTGTCCAGGTTGTATCTTTTTCTCATCATTTGTCCATTCATTCTTGGTTTTTCAACCATGGTCGTCCGGGAGCAACATCCTCTTCTCCTTCGATTCGCCTCTTTTCTTACATGTGTTCACCTTTAAGATTTGCGGTGGCCCAACTTATCACTATCCACATCTCATCATGTAATCTTTGATAGATGAGCTCATATCAATTTTCCAATCATCAAATTCTTCAATTGTGAACATAGGGATGCGTGTCAAATTTGCTTCCATGATAATAAATTTTAATGATAAAAAGAGTTTTGAAAGTTTAAGTACTAAAAGCGATTTTGAAAAGTTTGGAGATCTAGTTCAAGAACTTATCGGAAGGCTCAATGAACCAACCGCTCGATACCACTTGTAGGTCCCAAGGGTGTAAGTGTAAGGTTTAGAAGGGGGGTTGAATAAACTTTACCAAATTTTTGATTTAGTCCTTTAAAAAATTCAGTTGATACTACACACCGTCCTTGGTGGACACCAATTTAGTTAATCAAGAGAGTTAGTCTCTCAACACTCAACTCGAAATGTTGATGGAATAACTCACTGGTTAAGTCTAAATAACTCAACTGTGGTTTGTTTTCAGCGGAAGACTTAACACCCTTAAGTTTGGTTAAGTAGAGATTTAGAGCTTGATTTAGTACTTAGAGATTATCTAATGGATAGCAAATATGTCAGCAGAATTAAACAAATATGATGCAAGAATTAAAGTGCTGAAATGTAAATGACACAATGAGATTTTTATAGAGGTTCGAAGATGGGGTAATTCTTCTACTCCTCTCTTCTCCAACTCCTGGAGGAATCCACTAGGTATTGATCAATATACAAAGTGGTAACAGTCCCGTATACAAGTCTTGATTACACAAATGACTTGATCCTTTGGGACTCAGTCTGGAGACGCCTTGATCACTCAGCTGGCTTCTCGTACGACTCAGCTTCTTCACAGGGCAGCTGCCTTGCTACTACAGCCCGCTTGCTCAAGCTCTTTGGATTTGATCACGAAGCCCTCCAAAAGCTCAAGACTTGGTTCGACCTTGAACCTTCCTACAATCCTTCGAGGAATGTAGACCCCTTGATTTTTCAGTAATTTCCTCTTCAACTGATTGAAGTTATCTTTCCTTCACAGGTGAGTGTTGGATTGATGTTCTTCGTAGTGTAGGCTTGAGGATTGAGCGTTTAATAACTTGAGAATATTTCAGGTTACAGTTCTAATAATTGCTTGAATGTTTGTGGTTCTGGTCTCCTTTCTCAAAACCATTCCTCAGCCTTTTATAGTGATCTTTCAAAAATCTGCCCGTTGAAGAGATAGGCTTATTTTTTGAAAGTCACTTGTGGTCGTTGGCTTGTCTTGTTGCAGTCCTTGGAATTGCCATTTCCTCGTATGAATTGTTCTTCACCTTTTCAGAGTTCTGACACGGTGTAGTGCTTCCCATTGGTTTATTCCTTTTGCATGCTTCGGGACCGAGCACTTCGAGAAAGGTAGCATGGAGATATTACTTGTTTAGGTAATTCTCTTGATTTCTCACGTGCAACGGATCTTTTTCAGATTATCTCGACTTGACCGCATTTCCTTGCTTTCCCCAGGTGACTTAGAGTCGCTTCCAATCATCGATGACTCTTTCCGCTCACTTCAACTTGAGACTTGGCTTTTCTTGAGTTGACTTGATCGATACTCCACTCACCGCATCTCACCGCTCCTTCATAGAGTTCCCGTCTTCTCTTCTTTGCCATACTCAGTGTCTTGCAATGAGTCTTCCTTCTAGTCTCCGATTGTCTTCGCATGTTTGGGCATAGCCGACTTAACTCACTTGACCAACCCTATTTATTACAATGCAGTTTACAACAAAAATTGGGGTGCCAACTTCCTATTCTAAGTTTTACATGGCATTCATCAAAATCTAAACAATAAATTTCCCAACAATGAATTCCTTTTTCAAGTTTTTGTATTTAACAAGTAAGTCTTGGAATTCATTTTGAAGATCATCAAAATCATTTTGCAAATCACTATAATCATTTTGAATAACAATATCATAAGAAGTAGAGGGTTTAAGACATACTTCGTTTTCTTCTTCGATGACCATAAGACAATATTCAACTTCTTCACAGTTGGAAGTTGTAAGAGGCTTGTTCCTTAAATTTGACATTGTATCCCTTTGAGAAGTAGATGCTTTTAAATTGCTCCTATCAGTTGCATATACTTCATGAATGGCTTCTAATTTTTGCCATACTCCATGAGCCGATCGAATTCCTACGATATGATCAAATTCCAAATTAGTAAGTGAACAATATAAAATATTCAGAGCTTTACCATTTAAGGAGATGATTTTCTTCTCTTCATCATTTAGCTCTTGGAGGCCTTTGGAGGTGTGTGGTGTGTCTATCATCGGAATGGATTCTTCATTTATGACGATGTTCCAAATATCGAACCCACAACCTTGTAGATAACATTCCATTCTTTCTTTCCAAAATATAAAATTTTTGGAATCAAATAGAGGTGGCTTGGTGGTGGAGGTGCCGGATAGATGAGCTTCGTTCGTAGCCGACGATCGTTCCTCTTCACTCGCAATGAAAAATGAGCTTGCCAAAGAGTTTGGCTCTGATACCACTTGTAAGTCCAAGCGGCTACGATAATCTAGAGGGGGGGTGAATAGATTATCTCCATCTTTTCGATTTTATCCTCTTTTTCGAACCGAATGCTCAAAGATAATAATGAAGGTGCGGAATGTAAACAACACACGCCGATTTATAGAGGTTCAACCCACCTAGGGCCTAATCCTCTACCACCCCAAAGATATCCTGGATGGATTTCAAAAAGAAAAAGATTTTATTAATTACCAAAATTAATACAACACCAACTTACAACAACACCTTGAAGAGCACCACACTCTTCTTCAACACCACCTTTGAGATTACCACAATCTCACTTGAAGATTACCACAATCTCCAACGGCACCTTGTGAAGATTACCACAATCTTCAACCTTGAAGAATACCAAATTCTTCAACACCTCAACAAGAAGATTACCACAATCTTCTTACACCTAACACCTAGATCACCCAAGTGTGTTCTTACCACAAGAACACTCACAAGGATATCTTGTGTTGAATGATGACCAGAAATCAAGATTACAACTCAATAATGAATATTACAATTTGAGTGCAAAGTGTAATCAAGAATAGCCTAGACCTCAAGGATGTGGAAGTGATAAGCTAGGTAAAAATACAACAAGAATAATAACAATGAAGAACAAGTGTTTGCTAGAAGTGTATCTTGTTGTGCTGTAGTTTTCTCTCTTGTTGTTGTGCTTCAAATCTTCCTCTATTTATAGGAGATGATTGATACTTGACAAACTCCTCTTGGAATCTGATATCTACAAAAAAATTGCAATTAATATCAAGATTATAGCTGTTAGAAATCAATTCCACAATTTAAGGAAAAGCTGTCTGCTGCACAACAGTTAGAATTTTGCTGTCAAACTTGAGGGTGACCGGTCGCGCACAAATAGACATTTGAAATGAGAATACACATTTACACAAGGCGACCGGTCGACGGGGGATCCGACCGATCGACCCTATGTCCAGCCGGTCAAACAAAACCCAAAAACGAGTCCAGGAGGTTCTGTTTCAAGTTAGCTCCCAGACACCGGTCGACACCCCGGTCGACCAGTCGACGGCACCGGTCGACTAGGGGGTCGACCGGTCGACCATACCGGTTAACACACAGGTTGACACCCCTCAGCATGTTCTCTGTTTTCAAGTATAAAACACGTTCAAGTACGGGTTGTCCTCTAGGGCGACCGGTTGACCTCAAAAATGAAATGTTTTCCAATTTTTGTCGAAAATAAAACTCAAGAAATACTCCGAAAAATTAGTAAAAATATTTTAGACCGATCGGGAGTATTAGGACAACATTTATAAACATAGTTTCAATGTAAAAACCCATTGACACAAAATCATTAAATGTGTTGTCCAATTTTTGTCGAAAATAAAACTTGAAGAAATACTCCGAAAAATATTAAAACCATTTTAAATCATTTATGAGTATTTGGACAACCTTTAAAAATATTGTTTTGGTATAAAAACAAAATCATCAAAATCATGATAAAACCATTTATCAAACACTTAGTCCAATTGTGGTAATCTTCACAAGGTGCCGTTGGAGATTGTGGTAATCTTCAAGAGAGATTGTGGTAATCTCAAAGGTGGTGTTGAAGAAGAGTGTGGTGCTCTTCAAGGTGTTGTTGTAAGTTGGTTTTGTATTAATTTTGGTAATTAATAAAATCTTTTTTCTTTTTGAAATCCATCCCGGATATACTGGGTGGTAGAGGATTAGGCCCTAGGTGGGTTGAACCTCTATAAATCGACGTGTGTTGTTTACATCCGACACCTTTATTATTGTCTTTGAGCATTCGGTTCGAAAAAAAGGGCGAAATCAAAAAGATAAAGATAATCTATTCACCCCCCCTTCTAGATTATCGTAGCCGCTTGGACTTACAAATATGTATATTATTATATTTATGTGAAACATGTGATTGTGTGTGTGAGTGTAATTATGTATGTATGTATATTAGATATGTATTTGTGTGTTTTAAACATCTATCCATATATGTGTGTTTAATATATAAATATATGTGCATGTGCCGTATGTTTGTATGTGTGATTTAGAATATTAATACATATGTTTTAAGTTGTTTAGTATTTTTCAGTGTTAGTGTATTTATATAAAATCAAAATTATTAAGTCTACAAATTTTAAAGGATTTAATAGATCTATATGTATTTTTTGACCAATTTATTAGATGTATATTATTTTTCTCAATATTTTATATAACATATATGTAATATCCATATTAATATCAATTTTTACATTATCTACTTTATAAATAATATTATTAATTTTAAGGTCTTAAGGTTTAAAATTTTTAAGACAAATTATTTTCTCATTGTAATAGGAGACGAGGGTAGAAAGGAGATCTAGGAGTCCAAGGCATATCAACACAAAATTTGCATCGGATCTTTTTCAAGGTGGGGAATTTTTACTATTTGTTCTTGTTAAATATTATGGATGTTTACATTAATGTTTAAAGTGCACATGTCATATCCTACGAGTTTTGCTCAATGGATTCTATGATCTAAGATTCAAGTTACATGAGCTTTTTGCTCTAGGAACTCCAAGATTCAAGTTACATGAGCTTAATGCTCTAGGAACTCCAAGATTCAAGTTACATGAGCTTTATGCTCTAGGAACTCTATGATGACATGATTCTATGATGCCATGATTCTATGATGCTATGTTGCTATGGTATATGTTGCAAGTTTTTCATTAATGTGATGCATACATTTTATTCAGCTTGAACAAATATGATTTCCCACTGAGTAATTGTTTTTATTCACCCCACTATTACCAATGATTTTTCAGATGGAGTTTGGCGCAGCGAAGACGAGGAGGAATGACTGGCTTAATCTCCATTTTAAATAAATAAAATAATGCTTATATTTTGAATGAATATTTTAGTGTATACTTGAACATTTGATTTTAATGATTTGTTAAACTACTGTCCGGCTATTTAGTTTTTGTAGCTTTGGAATATGTTTGACTATGGTTAAAATCTGTTGACTTTTTATATTGAATGGCTACTTTTCTTTTAGCTGTTTAAATCGCTTCCGCATTAAATTTTCCATTAAAATATTAATTTTATGTTCTTTTTCAAAGAAACTAATTTTTCAAAAAATAGTATTTAAATTTTTTGTAAACTCCTATTTTTATTTGTGGCGTCCCATTTCTATATCTGCTTTTCAAAAGAAAACACTTTCGTATATAAAAAGTGGGGCGTTACAGTGTGGTATCAAAGCGAGTCTGATTTCCTGAAGACTCGTAAAAAAAATCTTTTTATATGTTAAGTTTGAAAAAAAAAGTACTAATAAATAAAGATAAGATCATTTTCCACAAGTCATTCACCTCTACCTCGCTCGCCAGCTACGATAAGGTACATATTTTCATATTAACACGTGTCATCCCATGATACAATTGCTATGATTTCTATGATGCCAAGATAATACAATATGCATATTATTTCATAAATATGTCATGAGTTTAGATGAGATTTGTTTTTGCTACAAGTTCATATTATGATAGCAATAGTAGTTGAGGGGTATACCGATTATAATAATAATGCATAATTGACATATGAATACTTTACATTTTAAGTTGTGTATTAGATGTGTATTCTCTCAACTGCTAGAAAGAGTTGTAGAGGACCACACTTGGACTCTTTCCTATACCAACAATTGTATAGATATCATAATAGGCCAAAGAAGATGATGATCTAGGAGTACATATAACCACAATGCTGAGTTTGTGGAAGGACGTCAAAACTTACCAAATGAAGTTACTTAATATGAGGCTACCAGAATTTAGTTGACACCGACCACTCTATTTAAAGAGATAGACACGTCAATTACTCGAAAAATACTTGGAGGTATAATCACCGGTCAAGGCACAATGACCTATGTGGATGTCATAGAATGGGCAAAGACGGTAGCTACTCGCCTAAATATAGATGTAGGAAACCAAAATCTGGTTGAGGTTTAAGGAAAAAGGAAATAAGAGTCCCCCAATTAGTTTAAGGGCAATGTTTATAATAAACAAATCTAGCAGATATGAATATTGGTCCCAATGGCTAAATGGATAAGCCACATTACGCTAAATGTGGAACAAATCTTAGATAAAATTGTTTATTCGGAAAAGAAAATGCTATAAGTATAAATAGACAGTGCATCAAGCACATAAGTGTCATGTATACCCTGGACAGAACTTTAGGAAGAAGGCTCAAGTACCAGTAGGAAAAGGACGAGTGTTTTCTCTAACACAGACAGATGCTAATCAAGAAACCAACACTATGATAGGTATGCTTACAATATTTGAAGTTCCTGATCTTATATTATTTGACACTGGATTCTTCAAATTCATTTATATCTGCTAAGTTTCATAATAAAATTAGAAATAAGAGTGGTAGAATAAACATTCCCTTGAAGTTAGCATACCTTAAGGAAAAAACATTAAGGATCAATGAATTGTCTGAGGATGTGAAAATAGAAATTTGTAGAAGAAATGTAGTAAGAAATTTACACATCATAAATATGAGAGACTTTGACGTAATTTTAGGAATGGACTGATTCAATAAGAATCGAGCGAGTATTGAATGTCATAAAAGAAAATTAGTGTTTCATTTGCTTGGAGGAGATGACTTCATTTTTCATGGAACCGAGTCTAGTTTTATACCCAGAGTGGTATCAGTTATGAAGGCAATGAAATATTAAGGAACGAGAATTGTCAAGGTACCTAGTGAGTATAGAAAACATCAAATCTATGGCGTTAAATTTCACTGATGTTCCAATTGTTAGGGATTAGGGAGATATGTTTCCAGAAGACCTTTTAGGAATCCTACTAGAATGAAAAATATAATTTACAATATAGTTAGTACCAGGAGCTACACCTGTATCAAAAGCATCCTCTAGGATAGTGCCAATGAGTTACAAGAGTTGAGGGTGCAATTACAAGATTTATTGGATAAGAAATATATTTGATCAAGTGTGTTGCTTTTGGGAGTACCAGACTTATTTGTTAAAAGGAAATACGAATCAATAAGGATGTGTATTGATTGTAGATAACTTAATCGACTGATCACAATCAAGAATACATATTCGTTACTGAGAATAGATGACCTATTTGATCCATTAAGAGGATCAAGTATTTGTTTTTTAAATTGATTTAAGCTTTGATTATTACCAATTGAAGATCAAGGATAATGACATACCGAAGACTGCGTTTAGAACTCGGTATGGACATTATGAATTTGTGGTAATGCCATTTGGGTTAAGCAATGCACCAACTGTATTCATGGATCTCATGAATTGTGTTTTTTAATTCGTACTTAGACTTGTTTGTCGTAGTGTTCATCGATGACATATTGGTTTACTCAAGTAATGAGAAACAACACCAAGAGCATTCGAGTATTATACTGGAAACACTTCGTAGGGAGAAATTGTAAGCGAAATTCAAAAAGTGTGAGATTTGGTTGGATCGAATTGTATTTTTGGGACATGTCTTTACATTAAAAGGAATATAAGTTGATCCGACTAAAGTCGAATCAGTGAATAATTGGAAAGCATCTACAAATGCAATTTAAGTTCGTAGCCTTCTAGGTTTGGCAGGTTACTATAGAAGATTCATTGAGGAATTTGCAAAGATTGCAACGCCCATGACCAAATTGACAAGGAAGGGCAAGAAATTTCAGTGGTCGGAAAAGTGCGAGAAAAGTTTCCAAGAGCTAAAATGGAGACGAACCTCAGCACCCGTGTTGCATTCCAAAAGTATCAGATGGATTCATCATCCATAGTGATGCATCGAAGCAAAGATTGAGTTGTGTCTTGATGCAACACCAGAAGATTGTTGCCAATGCTTCAAGACAACTGAAACAACATGAGTTGAATTATCCTACCCATGACCTAGAACTAGCCGCAGTAGTTCATGCATTGAAGATTTGGCGACACTATCTGTATGGGGGAAAGTGTGAGATCTATACAGATCATGAGTCTGAAATATTTCTTTACTTAAAAACAGTTGAATATGAGGCAAAGAAGATGGTTGGAATTGGTGAAAGACTATGATTGCACCATCCACTATCACCCTGGTAAAGCAAACATAGTTGCTGATGCTTTTACCATAAAACAAAGAGGAGAATTGACCAGTCTACTCACTCAAGAGGGGCAATTAATAAGAGAATTTACTAAGTTAAAAAACGGCTTTGTCCAAAGTTTTGTAAAGAATGTCCTTGGCCACATTGTCCAAGTTATATCTTTTATCATTGTCATCATTTGTCCATTCAAATCTTGGTTTTTCAACCATCACCTGTCCGGGAGCAACATCCTCTTCTCCTCACCCGCAGCAGCTCTTCTTGCAAAATGTTCACTTTTAAGATTTGGAGTGGCCCATCTTCTATCACTATCCACATTTCATCGTGTAATGCTGATAGATGAGCCTGCATACGAATTTTCCAATCATCAAATTCCTCAATTGTGAACATAGGGATGCGCGTCAAATTTGCTTCCATGATAATAACTTTGCTGAATAAAAGAGTTTTGAAAGATCAAGTGCTAAGGCAAGCTTTGAAAAATTTGGAGATCTAGTTCAAGAACCGGTCACGGAAGGCTCAATGAACCAACCGCTCCGATACCACTTGTAGGTCCCAAAGGGGTGTGAGTGTAAGGATTAGAAGGGGGGGTTGAATATACCTTACCAACTTTTCGATTTAGTCCTTTTAAAACGTTCAGAGTTAATACTTCACAGCTGAGTCCTTGATGGACAACTAAGTTAGTTAATCAACAGAGTTAGTCACTCAACACTCGGACTCGAGCTTTTGATAGAATAACTCAGTTGTTTTGACTAAAGACTTAACTCGACTGTGATATGTTTTCAGCAAAAGACTTAACACCCTTGAATTTTGTTTAAGTATGTTTTAATACTTGCTTTTAGCACTTTGTTGATTATCAATTGGGTAGCAAATTTATCGGGATATTAAATTAATGTGCGTAAATTAAAGTCTTGAAATGTAAATGACATAGTAGATTTTTATAGAGGTTCAAGATGGGGTAATTCTTCTAATCCTCTCTTCTCCAACTCCCCGGAGGAATCCACTAAGTATTGATCAATATACAAAGTGGTTAACATCCGTATGCAAGTCCGATCACACAAATGACTTGATCCTTTGGGACTCACTGAGATGCCTTGGTCACACACAAATGCTTCTCGTACGACTCGACCTTCTTCACAGGCGGCAAAATGCTTTGCTACTACAGCCCACTTGCTCAAGATTTTTGGATTTGATCACAAAGCCCTCCAAAAACCTGAGACTGGTTCGACCTTGAACCTTCCTACAATCCTCCGTGGAATGTAGACCCCATGATTCTTCAAATGTTTCCTCTTCAACTGATTGAAGTCGTCTTTTCTTCACAGGTGAGTGTTGGATTGATTTCCTTCGTAGTGTAGGCTTGAGGATTGAACTTGAATGACTTGAGAATTTTTAGGTTACATATATTGCTTTTCTTGCTCATATTGGTTTTCTGATTGTCAAGGTAACCAACATTCTCTCAAATAGATTCCTCAGCCTTTTATAGTGTTCTTTTGAAAATCTGCCCGTTGAAGAGATAGGCTTATTTTCAAAGGACACTTGTGGTCGTTGCCTTGTCTTGTTGCAATCCTTGGAATTGACATTTCCTCGTATGAATGATTCTTCACTTTTCGAGTTCGACACAAAAAGTGCGATGCTTCCCATTGGTTTATTCCTTTTGCACGCTTTTGGGGATCGAGCACTTTAAGAAAAGCAGTATGGAGGTATTACTTATTTAAGTAATTCTCTTGACTTCTTTGCAACGGATCTCTTTCAGTTATCTCGACTTGACTACATTTCCTTGACTTCCCCAGGTGACTTCGAGTCAGCTTCCAATCATTGGATGACTCTTCCTGGCATCACTTGATGAGACTTGGCTATCTTGAGTTGACTTGACCGATACTTGATCAATGTATCTTAGCCGCACCTTCAATCGAGTTCATGTCTTCTCTTCTTTGCCACACTCAGCTGCCTCACAGCGGAGTCTTCCTTCTTGTCTCCAGTTGACTTCTTGCGTATCTTGGCATAGCTGACTTAACTTAGCTCGACCAACCCTATCTATTACAATGTAATTTACAACAAAAATGGTGTGCCAACTTTCTATTCTAAGTTTTACATGGCATTCATCAAAATCTAAAAATTAATTTCTCAACAATTTCCCCCTTTTTGATGATGCCAAAACTTAAAACATTCATACAATAAATTAACAGCAAAGATACGTACAGACAATGTAGAATCATAGAATATATGCGTAGAATCAATCTTTTATTGATCATAACATTCTTGTTCTTTACATGCACAAATTACAGAGTGTATCAAAGCTTAAACAGAACTTAAGGTAATCATGTTGTTCTATATCTACGCAAGTATGGAAATTATACAATTTTATTCGATATACAGAAGACTTACATATATTGATAACCATATATTGATAAATATGTGATAACCCATCATTGAAAAATTGGTTTAACAATTCCATTGGGTAGTAATAATGTGGGCATTTAGTCTGTAAATCCTTAAAGCGATCTCATACCTCATGAAAAGGCTCGCCATCCATTTGACTAAATGTGGCTATTTTAGCTCGCAGATCTGAAGTCTTCTGAAGTGAATAGAACTTACCATGAACTTATTATACACCGTCTCCCCATTAGTAAGAGAGTTGGGAGGTAGAGACATAAGCCAAGTTATCACCCAGTCCTTCAGAGTATAAGGAAAACAGCGCATCCGAAGCTAATCCGCACTCAAATCTTGTAGAGGAAAAGTTTGAATGATGGAATAGAATTCCTGATGAAGTTGATAATCACCCATCTCTGGTTCGTAGTATATTTGTCTTCATGTGGAACATGATCGTGAGAATCCTCTCTACTAACCGTAAAATTGTCCCCTTCTTTCATTGTACATCTCGCAACTCGATGGATGTCGTCCATGAAAGGCACAAGGATGATTGAGATTTTTACGTCCTTGCATTAACAATACCAGAAAAATAGATCAAACGCACTGTGAAATAAAGTAAAACTCAAAAGACAAACAAAAAAGTTCTAAACTAAAAATAAACAAAAAAATCCTATTCTAGAAACACAAAAAAAAAATAAAATTATTTAGCCTAAATCCTTCCCCCAACAATAGCGCCAAAATTTTGTTCGACCGCTAAACACCTAAAATAAATCCAGTGATGCTCGCAAGAGCACGAGATCAATCATAGGGTAGCAAGTTGACCAAAGTTGTCCCTCGAGGAAGACTTAGCCGATAAATAATTATTATGCAACATAAATAACAGAAAATAAATCCTAAACATTCTTTAATTAACTAAAGAAAAACAAATAAAAAGACCAATTAAGACTCAACACAATTAAACCCGGAGAAAAATGATATAGATAAAACGTCTAGGATTTCAAAATTATCTCATCATACTCTCAGGCAAAATATCAACTAATTGATCACACGATTAACAATTATAACAAACAGGTAAAAACTAAGCCTAGATCCGATAGCTCATGTATTTACAGATTAGGTCTATCCTTACATAATTTGCTATTTTCATTAACTAAGTTAGATAATACATTTTTGATTCATAACTAACCCCCTGAAACAATTTAGTCCATGAATAATATCTTCTCTCGATCTCAATCATTCCCTCAAAATAATCAAAAGATGGCCAAACAATTAATCATCAAATAAAGCAATTTATTCAAGGAAGCAAATCAATTAGTCAATACTCATGCTTGTTTGTTTGAATCAAATCATCATAATGGAAGAAAACTCATTCATATCAATTATGCTCCATATAGTCCAAGTGACTACGACAATCTAGAGGGAGTGTGATAGATTATCTCAATTTTTAGATTTTTTTCCTCTTTTTCGAATATGAGAATGATGACTAAAATTAATGTGCAGAAATATAAACAACACATGATGATTTATAGAAGTTCAACCCACCTAGGACCTAATCTTCTGCCACCCCGGTATGTCCGGAATGTATTTCGAAAAAGGAAAAGGTTTTATTGATACCAAATATTGGGAAATTTATTGTTTAGATTTTGATGAATGCTATGTAAAACTTAGACTAGAAAGTTGGCACCCCATTTTTCTTGTAATTCTTATTGTAATAGATATGGCTGAATAAACTGAGTCAAGTCAGCTTTGCCTGGAAATACAAGAAGTCAACTGAAGATGTGAAGAGAAGACTCCTCTGAGGAACAACTGAGTATGGCCAAGAAAGAAGACCAAAGACCTGACTGAAGGAGTATCGGCTGTGAGACAACTGTGAGAAGAGTCACTTAAGTCAACCCAAGAAGCCAAGTCAAGTTGAAGTGATAGATGAGTCTTTCAATCATTGGAGCAGACTCAAGTCACCTGGGGAAATGGCAGCTGCAAGGAGGAGTTAACTGAAAAGAATCCGTTGCACAAAAGCCAAGAACATTACTTAAATAAGTAATACTTCCATGCTGCCATGTCTTAAAGTGCTCAGTCCCAGAAGCGTGCAAAAGGAATAAACCAATGGGAAGCAGTGCACCTCGTGTCAGAACCTGAAAAGCTGGACATTCATTTAATACGAGGAAAGTTCTACATCTCAAGATTGAAGACCAAGAAAAGACAAGCCAACGAACACAAGTGACATTTGAAAATCAACCTATCTCTTCAACGGGCAGATTTTTGAAAAGTTCACTATAAAAGGCTGAGGAATCACCTTAAAAAAAAGGTTACCTGTAACCTGCAAAAACATTCTCAAGTTATTAAAGCAAAATCATCAAGCCTAAATCTCGAAGGAAATCGATCTAACACAAAGCTATGAAGGAAAGACAACTTCAAATTGTTGAAGAGGAAACCTTTGAAGAATCAAAAGGGGTCTACTTTCAAAGGAGGATTGTAGAAAGGTTCAAGGTCGAACCAATCTCAAGTTATTGGAGGGCTTTGTGATCAAATCCAAGAAACTTGAGAAAGTAAGTCAAGTAGCAAAGCGCAAATCGCCCAGAAGAAGGCGAGTCGGATGAGAAGCCACCGCGTGATCAAGGCATCTCCAGATCGAGTCCCAAAGGAGCAAGTCACCGTGTGACCAAGACTTGTATCTGGACTGATAACCACTTTGTAAATTGATCATTACTTAGTGGATTCCTCCAGGAGTTGGAGAAGAGAGGAGTAGAAGAATTACCCCATCTTCGAACCTCTATAAAAAATGTTGTGTCCTTTACATTTCAACATTTTATTTTTGTATATCACTTTATATCTGATGATAATTTGCTATCCAACTGATAATTAACAAAATGCTTAAAACCAAGTGTTAAAACAAACTTAAATCAAATTCAAGGGTGATAATTCTTCCACTGAAAATCTCATCACTGTCAAGTTAAGGTTTAGTCTAAACAACTGAGTTATTCTATCAACAGCTCTTTCGAGTCTGTTGAGTGGCTAACTCCGCTGATTAACTAACTTAGATGTCCATCAAGGACTTAGCTGTGGAATTAACTCTGTACAATATCAAAAGTGCTAAACTCAGAAAGTTGGTAAGTTTTATTCAACCCCCCCTTCTAAACCTTACTCACACCCCTTGGGACCTACACCAAACAGTTACAAACCTTTACCTTGAAGAGCACCTCACTCTTCTTACACCACCACCTATAAAGATAACCACAATCTTCTCACAACATTGAAGAGTACCACACTCTTCAACACCTAAAATCACCCAAGTGTGTTCTAACCACAAAAACACTAATAATGATGTCTTGTTTAAGATGATTGAGAGTTACAATCAAGATTACACTTTTTTTGAAAAATATTACAACCCAAAGTGCAAGTGTAATCAAGAAAGAAGCCTAATACTCAAGATTTCCAAGTGAAACACTAGGCTTAAAAATACAACAAGAATTATGGCAAGAGAGAATAGGAAGTTTATTGAAAATTTTCATGTTGTTTGAATGCAGGTATTGTTGTATTTGATCCTTCAAAGCCTCTATCTATTTATAGGAGAGTCTTCAAGATTAGATCTCCAACATAGGCTCATTCATATTCACTTTTGTCTACAAAAGAAGGATGAAAAGATCTACAAAAATGGTTAAGAACTGTAAAGTAGATCATGACAGATAATGGCTCAACAACGGATAGAATGTTGCTGTCAAAAATCATAGGTCGAACGGTTGAACTCTTGAGAATTCAAATGTTTAAAAAGTTAATCTGAGATTTGATCTAATTAATTAGGGGCTTGGACCAATCCAAGGAGGGTTTGGACCGGTCGACCACACCTCAGACCAGTCACCCAAACAATTTTCTTGAAACATAGATGAAATGTGAAAAGCAATTAAACTCTGCCACCGGTCAACCAATTGGCCTAACCTATTTTGGCCTCTATTTCGTTTCTAGTTTGATTTTTAACTTTCAGGCACGGGTTGCCCTCTAGGGCGACCGGTTGACCTTGAAACAGAAGTATTGTCCAGTTTTTGTGAAAAATAAACTTCAAGAAATACTTCAAAAATTGGTAAAAATCATTTAAATCAATATGGAGTATTTGGACAACATTTGGGGACATTTTTTTGGTGTAAAATCCATTTAAAAAAAAATATCAAAATCAAGATAAAATTGTTAGGAAATATATTATTAGATTTTGATGATATCATGTAAAACTTAGAATAGGAAGTTGACACCCCATTTTCCTTGTATTTCTATTTGTAATAGATAGGACTGCATGAGCTGAGTGAAGTCAGCTATGTTGAAGAATACAAGAGTCAACTAAAGACTGAAGTGAAGACCCAGCTGTGTGAAAGTTGTGTGTAGTCAAGATGGAAGGTTAAGACTCGACTGAGGAAGAGACCCAGCTGTGGAACAACTGAGTGAAGGATGAGAAATGACAGTCAAGTCAGTTAAAAGCCAAGTGTGCCAGTTGAACTGACAGTTGAGTCATTCCAAAAAGGTTGGAGTTGACTCAAGTCAAAGGGGTAAAGGCAGCTATCAAGTCAAGTCAACTAATATTAATCCGTTGCACATAAGTCAAGGATATTACATAATATAGTAATACGTCCATGCTGCCATGTCTAAAAGTACTCATCCCAAAAGCGTGCAAATGGAATAAACCAATGGGAAGTACTGAGCTTCTGTCAGGACCTGAAAAGTTGTAGACATCATTCAATACGAGGAAATGTCACCATCACAAACTGCAAATCAAGACCAGACAAGCCAACGACCAACAAGTGTTATTCGAAAATTGCCTATCTCTTCAATAGGCAAATATTCAAATAAACACTATAAAAGGCTGAGGAAGCAAATGAGAGAAAAAAAAACCAAGCACAATGCATCTGAACGAATTTACAAGCAATACAAGCAAGAAAACCTACAACAATACTCTCATGCTTTCTAAGACATTCCTCAAGCCTAAAACTAAAGGAACTCGATTCAACACATTCAGTGAAGGAAAGAATATTTCATCAAGTTGAAAAGGAAACAGTTTAAAGAACTTAAGGGGTCTACTCTCCAAGTTTGATGGAGTTGTTGTAAGGTTCAAGGTCGAACCAGAAGATTTTAGCTCGTTGGAAGGTTGTGTAATCAATTCCAAGGGTTCGAAGGAGCTGAAGAAGCAAGGCAATTGTCTTGTGAAGAAGCTAAGTCCCAAGAGCACCAGCTATGTGGTCAAGGCTGACTCGGACTGAGAACTGCTTTGTAACCTAATCATTACTTAGTGGATTCCTCCAGAAGTTGGAGAAGGGTGGATTAGAGGAATTACCCCATCCTCGAACCACTATAAAATTTGCTTGTGTTATTTTACTTACATCACTTTACTTTCCTGTATACTTTTGATATCTGCTGTCAAGGATGATAACTTAGTTGTCCCCCAAGGACTTAGCTGATTTGAGCCAACTCTGTTAAAATTATTTAAAAATGACTAAATTCAAAAATTTGGTAAGGTTTATTCAACCCCCCTCCTTCTAAACCTTTCAACTCAACCATTGGGACCTACAAGTAGTATCAGAGTGGTTGGTTCATTGAGCCTTCCGCACTGGTTACTGAACTAGATCTCAATCTTTTCAAAGGATATAACACTTAAATTTTCCAAGCTTTTATTTCAAAAGCAATGTTATTAGCATGGAAGCAAATCTAACTAGTATTCCCATGTTCACTGTGGAAGAGTTTGATGATTGGAAAATTTGCATGCAGGCTCACCTATCAGCCTTACACGATGAAATGTGGCTAGTGATAGAAGATGGGCCACAACAAATCTTAAAGGTCAACACTGCTGTAAGAAGAGCACCTCCAAGTGAAGGAGAAGATGTTTCAGCAGAGCCCAGACCTGCTATGGTTGAAACCACACTGTGAATGGACGAATGAAGATAGAAAAAGATACAACCTTGACAATGAAACTTTGGACAAGGCTGTTTGATAAATGGTTTTATCATAATTTTGATGATTTTGTTTTTATACCAAAACAATATTTTTAAAGGTTGTTCAAATACTCCTAAATGATTTAAAATGGTTTTAATATTTTCCGGAGTATTTCTTTAAGTTTATTTTTCGACAAAAATGGACAACACATTTATTGATTTTGTGTCAATAGGTTTTTACATTGAAACTATGTTTCTAAATGTTGTCTAAAATATTTTTACTATTTATCGGGGTATTTCTTGAAGTTTATATCGGACAACACTTTTTGTGTTAATGTGTTATTTCATCAAAACTATATTTCTAATGTTGTCCTAAATACTCCCGATTGATTTAAAATGTTTTTACGAATTTTTCGGAGTATTTCTTGAGGTTTATTTTCGACACAAATCAGTCAACATTTCATTTTTGGAGGACGATCGGTCGACCAAAGAGGCGACCGGTACCTGGGAACGCATTTCACGAAACAGAACTCCCAGAACTCCAAATATTGGTCAGGGTGACCGGTCCCCATAGGGGGCGACCGGTCGACCCCCCTTGGACCGGTCCCCCTAGTTAATTTTTGCTGCGTTCTTTCAAACTTCTATTTGTGCACGACCGGTCGCCCTCAAGTTTGACAGCAAAATTCTAACCGTTGTACAGCAGACAACTTTTCCTTAACTTGTGGAATTGATTTCTAACAGCTATAGTCTTGATTTTAATTGCAATTTTTTGTAGATATCAGATTCCAAGTGGAGCCTATCAAGTATCAATCATCTCCTATAAATAGAGGAAGATTTGAAGCACAACAAGAAGTGAGAACAACACAACACAACAAGATATACTCAAACAAACACTTGGTCTTATATTGTCATTATTCTTGTTGTAATTTGCCTAGCTTATCACTTTCACATTCTTGAGGTCTAGGCTATTCTTGATTACACTTGGACTCAATTGTATAATTCATTATCGAGTTGTAATTTTGAATTTTTGGGTTATCATTCAACACAAGATATCATTGTGAGTGTTCTCGTGGTAAGAACACACTTGGGTGATCTAGGTGTTAGGTGTGAGAAGATTGTGGTAATCTTCTTGTTGATGTGTTGAAGAATTTGGTATTCTTCAAGGTTGAAGATTGTGGTAATATTCACAAGGTGCCGTTGGAGATTGTGGTAATCTTCAAGAGAGATTGTTTTAATCTCAAAGGGGGTGTTGAAGAAGAGTGTGGTGCTTTTCAAGGTGTCGTTGTAAGTTGGTGTAGTATAATTTTGGTAATTAATAAAATCTTTTTTTTTCTTTTTGAAATCCATCCCGGATATACTAGGGTGGTAGAGGATTAGTCCCTAGGTGGGTTGAACCTCTATAAATCGACGTGTGTTGTTTACATTCCACACCTTTATTATTGCCTTTGAGCTTTCGGTTCGAAAAAAAGGGTAAAATCGAAAAGATGGAGATAATCTATTCACCTCCCCTCTAGATTATCGTAGCCGCTTGGACTTACAAGTGGTATCAGAGCCAAACACTTTGGCAAGCTCGTTTCACATCGCGAGTGAAGAGGAACGATCATCGGCTACGAATGAAGCTCATCTTACTGGCACCTCCACCACCAAGCCACCACAATTTGATTCCAAAAATTTTACATTTTGGAAAGAAAGAATGGAATGTTATTTACAAGATTGCGGGTTTGATATTTGGAACATCGTCATCAATGGAGAATCCATTCCAATGAAAGACACACCATACACCTCCAAAGCTCTCAAGATCAATGATGAAGAAAAGAAAACCATCTCCTTAAATGGTAAAGCTCTCAATATTTTGTATTGTTCACTTACTAATTTGGAATATGAACATGTTGTATGGCAAAAATTAGAAGCCATCTATGGAGTATTTGCTAATGAAAGGAGTCAAACAAAAGCATTTACTTCTCAAAGGGATACAAGTTCAAATCTAAGGAACAAACCTTTTACAACTTCCAACTATGAAGTAGTCGAACAATGTTTTATGGGCATCAAAGAAGAAAATGAGGTATGTCCTAAACCCTCTACTTCCTATAATATTGTTATTCAAAATGATTATAGTGATTTGCAAAATGATTTTGATGATCTTCAAAATGAATTCCAAAATTTACTTGTTAAGTACAAAAATTTGAAAAAGGAATTCAATGTTTTGAAAAATGAAAAGGATAGTTTATTTACTTCCTATGAATCACTATCATGTGCTCACACCACCACACTTGATAAGGTTAGAAACCTTGAAAAATAAAATAGTACTCTTTTTGAGGATATGAATTGCATGAAAAATGACTTATCAAAATCAAACTTGAGTACCAATAAATTGCCCAATATTGTGAATGTTAATGGTTGTGATAATTTGAATAGTGAACTTGATCATGAGCCTAATATTGTCAAGCATATGAAAAATAATCGAGTTCCTATGCATGTTAGTAATATTACTTGCTTTTATTGCGGTAAGAAGGGACACGCCATAAATAATTGTCGGGCTAGAAATAGCTCAAATTATTGTTGGAGACCTAAAAGTCTCAAAGCTAATCCCAAAGGACCCAAGCACTTGAGGGTACCACAAAACAATGTTATATTAGATACCCGGCGAAATAATAATCGAAGAAAATTCATACCGCCAAGAAGACATCAAATGACCATTTCATTTGATCAAAGGAGAAAATATTTTCAACAAAGTCACTCTCCAAGAAGAGGAATTATTCAAAAATGGGATGAACAAAATCCTTGGAAATGGTAAAGACATCATCAACAAGATTATTTTCTAAGAGAAAGACACTCTCAAAAATGGGAAGGACACAATGTTTGGAGATGGAGTAATTGGAGAGATTACCATCAACATGAAGATTTTCAAACGGGAAGATATCATCAACAATGGGAACGACACAACCCATGTAAATGGCGAAATTGGTAAACCGTATCTCCCTATTTAAATATGCATTTTATTTTTGCATGTTTTTAAATTGCAAAATGAGTTTTAAAATTTATAAGGTCTTCTATATATATTTATGTGTTTTTTTAAAAATACTTTGAAAAATGAGACCTTACATGTTGTGGACTTACTTAGACTTATATGTTTTTATCTCTTATGGATTTTTATAGCATTAGCATTGTTGTGATATCTCTCGTTGCTTAGCCTACATTTATTATTATGTTTGTGCCAAATTTGGTTTAAGAATTGTGTAGAATTTACATATCTCTTTCAATGGCTATCTACTCGTAATATATCAAGAGAAATATGAACTATCGAGGTACGCTCATTATTGTTATTCATATCATAGACTCGATACATGTTGTGCCATATGCCTTTGTGCTTATTAAGAAAATGTTTTGATTTTTGAAAAGGCATTATTTGACATAGCTTGTTTTATCCTAGTTTTGTAAAGGGTTATATTTTATTTTGATGAAACAATTGATTATGCATTTTATTGCACATATAAATGCCATTATTATTGGATGCTTATGTCAAAGCTCTTGTTCATATGATTCTTGTAAATGAGGTCTCAACTATGTGCTATCTTAT
Source organism: Rehmannia glutinosa (assembly GCA_016081115.2). Taxonomy (NCBI): domain Eukaryota; kingdom Viridiplantae; phylum Streptophyta; class Magnoliopsida; order Lamiales; family Orobanchaceae; genus Rehmannia; species Rehmannia glutinosa. The sequence goes on along the minus strand of JABTTQ020002742.1, from coordinate 221,348 downwards.
TGTCAAATTTCAAAAGAGACCTTATGTAGCTCTCTTAAGCTTATTTGAACTTGAATGATTTATTAGACTCTTGATGATGCATAGTATGTGGTGTTTAAAATAGTGTATCTATTATTCGATATTACTATGCTCGTGTGCAAAATATCTTGTTAAGATTTTGCAGAAATTTGTGATATTTCGCAACAAGTTTGATGAACAAGACAAGGTTAGTAGGTCAATGATATTGTCAAGAAGAAGATAATGATTATGATGTAATATTTGCACTCATAGCACATTTAGAAGTTATTTGCACTTTACTTGCCCATTCTTGTTTTGAGAAAATTTCAAGCTTTACCAAATGGATGTTAAATCCAATTTTCTAAATGGTTTTATTCAAATAGAAGTCTATCGGAGTTTAAAATTTTTAGGCCAAATGATTTTTATAAATAGGCCTTGTACGGTTGATACAAGTACCCCGTATATGGTTTGATAGACTTAGCTATTTTTGCAAAATAATTTTACAAAAGGTAAAGTTGATACTACACGTCTTGTTTTGAAAAAGGGCAAGGTTGTTTACTTGTGCAAATTTATGTTGATAATATTTTTGGTGCTACTAATGAATATTTGTGCAAGATATTTTTTCAAGTCAATGCAAGGTGAACCTAAGATGATCATGATGAGGGAAGCTCAAATTTGATCATTGTAATTCAAGATCAACAATGCTAAGAAGGTGATTATATTTCACACTCAAAAGAAGAAGTGAGGCATTGAAGAAGAAAGAACCATTTCAACCTATATGGCCACAAATGTGAAAATTGACAAAGGTTGAGGTAGGCATGTTGATTGACAAACGAATTCGAGGTATGTTCATTCATTTATTACTCCTTACACTCGACATTCTATATGCCTTATGTCTATATGCTCGACTTAAAACAATCCCCACGAATCTCTTTAAAGTGCCGTTAAAAGAAATTTTCAAATACTTGTAAGGCACTTGTTCTTATGACTTGTTCATCCAAAGTTTTAAAACGTTATTATTTTTCGGGATAACAAGTCCGGTGTAAATTTTATTTTTCAAAATTATGGTTCGTCATAATCGAACTAAACAAATTAAGATTCGATATTTTTTAAGGGATTGCATGTTTTAAGAAAAACTTGAGATGTGTTTAATTCGTCTCAAGGATAACTTGCGGATTTTGTTAATCGCTCACCGCCGAGTATTTTACCTCATTTTGAGCTTTATTATGACATAATGTATATTGAATGAGGTCTACGTTTGCATTTTGCACGTTTTTAAAACTTAGGGGCGAAAAAAATCAGATTTTTGGAACAAAATTCGGATTTTCAAAATGTAGTGAACCGGGTGGCTGCAGGGGTCGACCGGTTGCCCACCGCCCACCCGACCCCCACCGTTGCTTAAGTTTGGTTAAAACCGTCTCTGTTCTTATACTTTGGCGGTTTAAGGTTTTTCCTCTCCATTTCGTCCCCTTTGCAAATTTCACACACATTTCATTTCAAATGTGTTTTATTGCATACATCTCATATCTTAGATGTATTTAGGCTCGATTATCATCATCATTGCTCGTCTTTACCGATTTAATGGTAAGAATTCTACTTCCTTATCTCAATTGGGTTGAACCCTTGAGAACTTGGCCTATATGTATTTTCTTGATGAAGTTTGTATATGTTTGTGATCGATTGTTATTTATGATATATTGTATTGTCTTTGGCTGATTTGGTGATGAAAAACTTGGCTTGATTGCATTTACAAGGGCTTTATTTATCTTCTTCAATGTTTGACGCCCGCCAAGTGTTCGATAAAATGTCTCAATGAAAAATTCATCACCTACATGATTCTCTTGTTTTCAAATGTCTTATATATCTATAGAGATCATGTTTTGCAAATCAAATGAGTTTTCATAAGCTTCTACAAGTCGTATGATCGACTCTTTCCTCCTATTTGGTCTATAAGCTTCAATGTTCAAATAGCTCGATACATCGGTTTAGTTACGCACTTTGATATGATTATATGATGTTTTTATCGTGCTAACATTCTTTTTGATGATTCCAAAGGGGGAGAAACAGGTTATAAGCTCATTAGCTCATAAAAGCTAAGTTTAGCAAAACAAAAGAAGCTATAAGCTATGGCTTCCTAAAGCCAAAAGTTGTGCATTATACTTAGTCCAATTGTTGTATGATGGACTCATATACTTGTCTAATGATGTTTTGTTGACAGGGGGAGCTTATAAGCTCTTGTACTTAAGATCAATATGTAAAAGCCAAGCTTTTAGCTTGTGGTTAATTGCTTTTACATTACTCTTGTTGTGCATATTGATAGGGGGAGCTTTTGCTATATATGTTTGAATATCTCTACTCCCATCCTTGTGTTTATATTGCATGGAATGTTGTCGCTCACAATGGATAGTTCTCTTTAATCGGTAAAATTGTTTTGCTTTCAAAATCGACCTCGTTAAAATTGTTTTGGTTTGTAATCACCAAAAAAGGGGAGATTGTTTGATAAATGGCTTTATCATGATTTTGATGATTTTGTTTTTATACCAAAACAATGTTTTTAAAGGTTGTCCAAATACTCCTAAATGATTTAAAATGGTTTTAATATTTTCCGTAGTATTTCTTCAACTTTTTTTTTCGACAAAATTCGACAACACATTTATTGATTTTGTGTCAATAGGTTTTTACATTGAAACTATATTTCTAAATGTTGTCCTAATACTCCCGATCGGTCTAAAATATTTTTGCTATTTATCGGAGTATTTCTTGAAGTTTATACCGGACAACACTTTTTGTGTTAATGTGTTATTTCATCAAAACTATATTTCTAATGTTGTCCTAAATACTCCCGATCGATTTAAAATGTTTTTACGAATTTTTCAGAGTATTTCTTGAGGTTTATTTTCGACAAAAATCGGACAACATTTCATTTTTGGAGGACGACCGGTCGACCAAAGAGGCGACCCGTACCTGGGAACGCATTTCACGAAACAGAACTCCCAGAACTCCAAAAATTGGTCAGGGTGACCGGTCCCCATAGGGGGCGACCAGTCGCACCCTAGGGGGACCGGTCGACCCCCCCTATACCGATCCCCTAGTTAATTTTTGTTGCGCTCTTTCAAACTTCTATTTATGCGCGACCGGTCGCCCTCAAGTTTGACAACAAAATTCTAACCGTTGTCCAATAGATAACTTTTCCTTAATTTGTGGAATTGATTTCTAACAGCTATAATCTTGATTTTAATTGCAATTTTTTCGTAGATATCAGATTCCAAGAGGAGCCTATCAAGTACCAATCATCTCCTATAAATAGAGGAAGATTTGAAGCACAACAAGAAGTGAGAACAACACAACAAAACCAGATATACTCAAACAAACACTTGGTCTTATATTGTCATTATTTTTGTTGTAATTTTCCTAGATTATCACTTTCACATTCTTGAGGTCTAGGCTATTCTTGATTACACTTCCACTCAATTGTATAATTCATTATCGAGTTGTAATCTTGAATTTTTGGGTTATCATTCAACACAAGATATCCTTGTGAGTGTTCTTGTGGTAAGAACACACTTGGGTGATCTAGGTGTTATGTGTGAGAAGATTGTGGTAATCTTCTTGTTGATGAGTTGAAGAATTTGGTATTCTTCAAGGTTAAAGATTGTGGTAATATTCACAAGGTGCCGTTGTAGATTGTGGTAATCTTCAAGAGAGATTGTGGTAATCTCAAAGGTGGTGTTGAAGAAAAGTGTGGTGCTCTTCAAGGTGTCGTTGTAAGTTGGTGTAGTATTAATTTTGGTAATTAATAAAATCTTTTTTTTTATTTTTGAAATCCATCCCGGATATACTGGGGTGGCAGAGGATTAGGCCCTAGGTGGGTTGAACCTCTATAAATCGACATGTGTTGTTTACATTCCGCACCTTTATTATTGTCTTTGAGATTTTGGTTCGAAAAAGAGGGTAAAATCGAAAAGATGGAGATAATCTATTCACCCCCTCTGATTATCGTAGCCGCTTGGACTTACAAGTGGTATCGAGCCAAACTCTTTGGCAAGCTCGTTTCACATCGCGAGTGAAGAGGAACGATCGTCGGCTACGAATGAAGCTCATCTTACCGGCACCTCCACCACCAAACTACCATTATTTGATTCCAAAAATTTTACATTTTGGAAAAAATGAATGGAATGTTATTTACAAGGTTGCGGGTTCGATATTTGGAACTTCGTCATCAATGGAGAATCCATTCCAATGAAAGACACACCATACACCTCCAAAACTCTCAAGTAGCTCTATGATGAAGAAAAGAAAACCATCTCCTTAAATGGTAAAGCTCTCAATATTTTGTATTGTTCACTTACTAATTTGGAATATGAACATGTTGTATGGCAAAAATTAGAAGCCATCTATGAAGTATTTGCAAATGAAAGGAGTCAAACAAAAGCATTTACTTCTCAAAGGGATACAAGTTCAAATCTAAGGAACATGCCTTTTACAACTTCCAACTATGAAGTAGTCGAACAATGTTTTATGGGCATCAAAGAAGAAAATGAGGTATGTCCTAAACCCTCTACTTCCTATGATATTGTTATTCAAAATGATTATAGTGATTTGCAAAATGATTTTGATGATCTTCAAAATGAATTCCAAAATTTACTTGTTAAGTACAAAAATTTGAAAAAGGAATTCAATGTTTTGAAAAATGAAAAGGATAGTTTATTTACATCCTATGAATCACTATCATGTGCTCACACCACCACACTTGATAAGGTTAGAAACCTTGAAAAATAAAATAGTACTCTTGTTGAGGATATGAATTGCATGAAAAATGACTTATCAAAATCAAACTTGAGTACCAATAAATTGCCCAATATTGTGAATGTTAATGGTTGTGATAATTTGAATAGTGAACTTGATCATGAGCCTAATATTGTCAAGCATATGAAAAAGAATCGAGTTCTTATGCATGTTAGTAATATTACTTGCTTTTATTGCGGTAAGAAGGGACACGCCATAAATACTTGTCGGGCTAGAAATAACTCAAATTATTGTTGGAGACCTAAAAGTCTCAAAGCTAATCCCAAAGGACCCAAGCACTTCAGGGTACCACAAAAAAATTTTATATTAGGTACCCGGTGAAATAATAATCGAAGAAAATTCATACCGCCAAGAAGACATCAAATGACCATTTCATTTGATCAAAGGAGAAAACATTTTCAACAAAGTCACTCTCCAAGAAGAGGAAATAATCAAAAATGGGATGAACAAAATCCTTGGAAATGGCAAAGACATCATCAACAAGATGATTTTCTAAGAGAAAGACACTCTCAAAAATGGGAAGGACACAATGCTTGGAGATGGAGTAATTGGAGAGATTACCATCAACATGAAGATTTTCAAACGGGAAGATATCATCAACAATGGGAACGACACAACCCATGGAAATGGCGAAATTGGTAAACCGTATCTCCCTATTTAAATATGCATTTTTATTTTTGCATGTTTTTAAATTGCAAAATGAGTTTTAAAATTTATAAGGTCTTTTATATATTTATGTGTTTTTTTAAAAATACTTTGAAAAATGAGACCTTACATGTTGTGGACTTACTTAGACTTATATGCTTTTATCTCTTATGGATTTTTATAGCATTAGCATTGTTGTGATATCTCTCGTTGCTTAGCCTACACATGTATTATTATGTTTGTGCCAAATTTGGTTTAAGAATTGTGTAGAATTTACATATCTCTTTCAATGGCTATCTACTCGTAATATATCAAGAGAAATATGAACTATCGAGGTACGCTCATTATTGTTATTCATATCATAGAATCGATACATGTTGTGCCATATGCCTATGTGCTTATTAAGAAAATGTTTTGATTTTTGAAAAGGCATTATTTGACATAGCTTGTTTTATCCTAGTTTTGTAAAGGATTATATTTTATTTTGATGTAACAATTGATTATGCATTTTATTGCACATATAAATGCCATTATTATTGGATGCTTAGGCCAAAGCTTTTGTTCATATGATTCTTGTAAATGTGTCTCAACTATGTGCTATCTTATTGTCAAATTTCAAAAGAGACCTTATGTAGCTCTCTTAAGCTTATTTGAACGTGAATGATTTATTAGACTCTTGATGATGCATAATATGTGGTGCTTAAAATAGTGTATCTATTATTCGATATTACTATGCTCATTTGCAAAATATCTTGTTAAGATTTTGCAGAAATTTGTGATATTTCACAACAAGTTTGATGAACAAGACAAGGTTAGTAGCTCAATGATATTGTCAAGAAGAAGATAATGATTTTGATGTAATATTTGCACTCATAGCACATTTAGAAGTTATTTGCACTTTACTTGCCCATTCTTGTTTTGAGAATATTTCAAGCTTTACCAAATGGATGTTAAATCCAATTTTCTAAATGGTTTTATTCAAATAGAAGTCTATCGGAGTTTAAAATTTTTAGGCCAAATGATTTTTATAAAAAGGCCTTGTACGGTTGATACAAGTACCCCGTATATGGTTTGATAGACTTAGCTATTTTTGAAAAATAATTTTACAAAAGGTAAAGTTGATACTACACGTCTTGTTTTGAAAAAGGGCAAGGTTGTTTACTTGTGCAAATTTATGTTGATAATATTTTTGGTGCTACTAATGAATATTTGTGCAAGATATTTTTCCAAGTCAATGCAAGGTGAACCTAAGATGATCATGATGAGGGAAGCTCAAATTTGATCATTGGAATTCAAGATCAACAATGCTAAGAAGGTGATTATATTTCACACTTAAAAGAAGAAGTGAAGCATTGAAGAAGAAAGAACCATTTCAACCTATATGGCCACAAATGTGAAAATTGACAAAGGTTGAGGTAGGCATGTTGATTGACAAACGAATTCGAGGTATGTTTATTCGTTTATTACTCCATAGACTCGACATTCTATATGTCTTATATCTATATGCTCGACTTAAAACAATCCCAACGAATCTCTTTAAAGTGTCATTAAAAGAAATTTTCAAATACTTGTAAGGCACTTCTTTTTATGACTTGTTCATCCAAAGTTTTAAAACGTTTTTATTTTTCGGGATAACAAGTCCAGTGCAAATTTTATTTTTCAAAATTATGGTTCGTCATAATCGAACTAAACATATTAAGATTCGATATTTTTTAAGGGATTGCATGTTTTTACAAAAACTTGAGATGTGTTTAATTCCGTCTCAAGGATAACTTGCGGATTTTTTTAATCGCTCACCGCCGAGTATTTTACCTCATTTCGAGCTTGATTATGACATAATGTATATTGAATGAGGTCTACGTTTGCATTTTGCACGTTTTTAAAACTTAGGGGCGAAAAAAATCGGATTTTTGGATCAAAATTCGGATTTTCAAAATAGAAGTGAACCAGTGGGCTGCCAGGGCAGGGGTCGACCAGTCGCCCACCTGCTCGACCGGTCGCCCTAGCCCATGACCGGTCGCCCACTGCTTAAGTTTTGTTAAAACCGTCTCTGTTCTTATATTTTGGCAGTTTAAGGTTTTTCCTCTCTATTTCGTCTCCTTTGCTAATTTCACACACATTTCACCTCAAATGTGTTTTATTGCATACATTTCATATCTTGGATGTATTTAGGCTCGATTATCATCATCATTGCTCATCCTTACCGATTAAATGGTAAGAATTCTACTTCCTTATCTCAATTGGGTTGAACACCTGAGAACTTAGCCTATATGTATTTTCTTCATGAAATTTGTATATGTTTGTGATGAGATTGTTATTTATGATATATTGTATTGTGCTTAAACTGATTTGGTGATGAAAAACTTGGCTTGATTGCATTTACAAGGGCTTTATTTATCTTCTTCAATTTTTGACGCCCGCCAAGTGTTCGATAAAATGTCTCAATGAAAAATTCATCACCTACATGATTCTCTTGTTTTCAAATGTCTTATATATCTATAGAGATCATGTTTTGCCAATCAAATGAGTTTTCATAAGCTTCTACAAGTCGTATGATCGACTCTTTCCTCCTATTTGGTCTATAAGCTTCAATGTTCAAATAGCTCGATACATCGGTTTAGTTACACACTTTGATATGATTATATGATGTTTTTATCGTGCTAACATTCTTTTTGATGATTCCAACGGGGGAGAAATAGGTTATAAGCTCATTAGCTCATAAAAGCTAAGTTTAGCTAAACAAAAGAAGCTATAAGCTATGGCTTCCTAAAGCCATAAGTTGTGCATTATACTTAGTCCAATTGTTGTATGATGGACTCATATACTTGTCTAATGATGTTTTGTTGACAGGGCGAGCTTATAAGCTCTTGTACTTAAGATCAATATGTAAAAGCCAAACTTTTAGCTTGTGGTTGATTGCTTTTACATTACTCTTGTTGTGCATATTGATAGGGGGAGCTTTTGCTATATATGTTTGAATATCTCTACTCCCATCCTTGTGTTTATATTGCATGGAATATTGTCGCTCACAATGGATAGTTCTTTTTAACCGGTAAAATTGTTTTGTTTTCAAAATCGACCTCGTTAAAATTGTTTTGGTTTGTAATCATCAAAAAGGGGGAGATTGTTTGATAAATGGTTTTATCATGATTTTGATGATTTTGTTTTTATACCAAAACAATATTTTTAAAGGTTGTCCAAATACTCTTAAATGATTTAAAATGGTTTTAATATTTTCCGGAATATTTCTTCAACTTTATATTTCGTCAAAATTCGACAACACATTTATTGATTTTGTGTCAATAGCTTTTTACAATGAAACTATGTTTCTAAATGTTGTCCTAATACTCCCGATCGGTCTAAAATATTTTTACTATTTATCGGGGTATTTCTTGAAGTTTATATCGGACAACACTTTTTGTGTTAAATGTGTTATTTCATCAAAACTATATTTCTAATGTTGTCCTAAATACTCCCAATCGATTTAAAATGTTTTTACGAATTTTTTAGAGTATTTCTTGAGGTTTATTTTCGACAAAAATCGGACAACATTTCATTTTTGGAGGACGACCGGTCGACCAAAGAGGCGACCGGTACTTGGGAACGCATTTCACGAAACAGAACTCCCAGAACTCCCAGAACTCCAAAAATTGGTCAGGGTGACCGGTCCCCATAGGGGGCGACCGGTCGACCCCCCTTGGACCGGTCCCCCTAGTTAATTTTTGCTGCGTTCTTTTAAACTTCTATTTGTGCGCGACCGGTCGCCCTCAAGTTTGACAGCAAAATTCCAACCATTGTGCAACAGACAACTTTTCCTTAATTTGTGGAATTGATTTCTAACAACTATAATCTTGATTTTAATTGCAATTTTTTCGTAGATATCAGATTCCAAGAGGAGCCTATCAAGTACCAATCATCTCCTATAAATAGAGGAAGATTTGAAGCACAACAAGAAGTGAGAACAACACAACACAACGAGATATACTCAAACAAACACTTGGTTTTATATTGTCATTATTCTTGTTGTAATTTGCCTAGCTTATCACTTTCACATTCTTGAGGTCTAGGCTATTTCTTGATTACATTTGCACTCAATTGTATATTTCATTTTCGAGTTGTAATCTTGAATTTTTGGGTTATCATTCAACACAAGATATTCTTGTGAGTTTTCTTGTGGTAAGAACACACTTGGGTGATCTAGGTGTTAGGTGTGAGAAGATTGTGGTAATCTTCTTGTTGATGTGTTGAAGAATTTGGTATTCTTCAAGGTTGAAGATTGTGGTAATCTTCACAAGGTGCCGTTGGAGATTGTGGTAATCTTCAAGAGAGATTGTGGTAATCTCAAAGGTGGTGTTGAAGAAGAGTGTGGTGCTCTTCAAGGTGTCGTTGTAAGTTGGTGTAGTATTAATTCTGGTAATTAATAAAATCTTTTTTTCTTTTTGAAATCCATCCCGGATATACTAGGGTGGTAGAGGATTAGGCCCTAGGTGGGTTGAACCTCTATAAATCGACGTGTGTTGTTTACATTCCGCACCTTTATTATTGTCTTTGAGCTTCCGATTCGAAAAAGAGGGTAAAATCGAAAAGATGGAGATAATCTATTCACCCCCCATCTAGATTATCGTAGCCGCTTGGATTTACAAAGGCTTTGTTCAACAATCAACCAAAGAAATCTGGGATACGCTAACCTTGATTTGTGAAGGATCTGAACAGATCAAAGAGAATAAATTAACTATTGTTGTTCAGAAATTTGAAAACATTAAAATGCTTACAGGTGAGAGTCTGGATGAGTTGGATGCCAGAATCACATAAATTACAAATGAGCTTTCAGCTCTTGGGAATGAGTACACTCAGAAGGAGATGTACATGAAGATTTTAAGAGCCCTCCGAGCTTAGTGGGAAATGAAAGTCGTGGCCCTGATACATTCCATTTACCTCTCCAAAACATCAAATCATTTGCTGTTCTCACACCTCAAAGCTTATGAGTTTGAGTTGAGGAGAAAAGAGCAAGAGGAAACAGTTGTGCCCAAGACAGCTGCATTGTTGGCCAGTGAAGGGAAGAAAGTTGAGCCAAAAGAAATAATTGACCAAGAAGAAATTTCTCTCATGGTAAAAAGGTTCAACAAGTTCTTCAATAAGAACTATAAAAGAAACAAGGGTGAAACCTCCAGAAGACATTCAGCACCTTCCAAACCAAGGGAGGATAGGCCACCCAAGAGAGTTGAACATCAAAGAGCTGACTATCAGAGAGCTGAGCGAGCTGACATGCAGAGAGCTGAAAACCTGTGTTGGAACGGTAGACAACCAGGACACTTTGTTGTTGACTATTCCTATCCACCAGTCAACAAATACAGAAATGAAGAGGACAGAAGAGTCTTCAGAGAGATAAGACAAGAAAAGAAGAAAGCCATGCTGGCTACTGAGACTGCTGAACCAGCCAAGTGCAATGAACAAGCAGACTCGGACAGTAGTAAAGCAGACTTGGTTTGTGTAGCAAATTTTACTCCATAGACCTTGACTTTCAGTATCTTCAAGACATAAAGGACATGCTTTATAGCCTTTTGTACTCCACCCAGATACTACCCCATACACTGGGAAGTCATGAATTGTCCACATCACATCAGCATATAATTGAAATACTCATTCAGATGATGCATCATATGTTTCCACCCCATCATCCCAAATGGAAATATGTTAAATTCTTATAGTATGTGGCCAGTTTTACTTGTGTGGTATAATTTGCCTCCACCCAGAGATGTGTACTTGCGTCCCTTAATTAATAAAACTTCAATGTCAGCAAAGGTCATTCCCAAGGCAAAAGAGCTATTATCAGCACACTTATGCACCCAGGAAAAAAGCCCATCAAGCATATAAATTCCACTATTATCCCAAGAAAGCACATGTCCCAGTAGCCAAGTCCACCCAAGCTCCTTCCCCTACAGCCTAGCCAGAAGTTGCACGTGCCTATGCAGCCGAGACCCAAAAGGTTATTTCTGCACCTTCTCCGGTTGTGAAGAAGAAACGCTCAGATGTGCCTCGCAAACCAGTTGTAGTAAAGAAGATAAAGATGGTGGAGCAAGAAGCCACCGATGTAGCTGAAGAGGAAGAAATTCCTCTTGTCAAGACGAAAAGAAGAAGGTTGTTTAAAAAATTCAAGTTGGAGAAAGTTGAGTCCGACACTCAGCCTGCACAAAAGACTGTTGAAGCTCATCAGGAGTAGTCGAAGGAAGTAATTGGTGATGAAGTGGTCACCACAGAGGTGGAGAAGACTGCTGATATGGATCAGCAGACTGTACAAGACCCAGCTGTTCGAGAGACAACTGAGGAACATGGAGTTGAGACAGCTGAGCACACTAAAGAAACAGTTGTTCAGTCCCCTCAGACAAATGCTAGAGAACCTGAGCAGGAACATGCTCCACTCGCTACAATTCAAGAAGAGGAGGATGATGATGTGGTGATGCTATCTCCAGTTTATCCTGATATCCAGGAGAGATATAGGGTATGGAGAAGATGGAAGTTGGGTTACTCAAGATACCAATTCCAGTGCCCATAATTTATTAAAGAAGAAGATGAGCTCATGAGTTTCTTGGGTGACATAGCTATTAGCTCTGCCCTTGATCCCAACTTCTGCATGACCATCCTTTATCAAATGAAGGATGAACAGAAATAAAGAGCCTTGGAGAAGGCTAAGGCCATTGAAGAATCAAAGAATCTCCACACTTGTCCTCTATTATAAGCACCAAGATTTGCCATGGAATCTACTGACAGCAACGATACTGACATTGAGGAAATAGACCCTGTTGTTGCAGCTGAGAAAGTAGAATTTAAACAAGTTGTTAAAGAGTCAAAAGAGATGCACGAGCATCAGTTGCAAGAGGGTCCAGGAGAGTCTTCTCAAATTTCTCCTAGACCTGATATCATGGATATGGTGTGAACTATTGATGCCACCACATAACCAGTGCACTCTAAAGATGGCACCAGGAAAATAGGCGATGAAACTAAGGATGGTGAAGAAGTTGGCACATTAGCCAAGCCAACTTCTGCAGAAGGTGTTGAGACACTTGCCCTGACTGATGATCACTCAATAGGAATCACAGTTGAGTCTCAGGTGTTGAGTAACCCCACTACTCAAGACAACAGATTAAGGTCCTTCAGACATAAATGATGTTGATGGCAGCTGAGTCCAAGGCTCTGAGGTCAGAATTCGGAGCAACTTACTCCAAGACCCGTGACAAACATGACTCTACGAACAACAAGCTAGATTGTCTCCTGAGTGGTATGTTCCTTGGCTTAGCCCTACCCTTTGGTGATGATGCCAAAAAGGGGGAAGAGGAAGCTATGAATGAATGGAAAGAAGGGCAAGGGAGTGATAAGGAGGGAAGCAAGCAAGGGGGAAGGAAGTTCTGTGAAGAAACCCCCATTGAAAATAATATTTGCTAAGACCCCACAACAATAAGAAGTAACAACCTCAATCCACAACAGACTACTGAAAGAGCTGACAGTTGAAGAGAAAGCTGAAACGCCAGTTAAGTAGTCAAGAAAGGCCATGGAAGCTGAATTTGGAAAGGTAGCTGAGAAGCACTCCGAGCGCATCAAAGATATCAAAGCAAGATTCGACAACCCCCCAACTGGATTACTGAAGGATTCCCCAACAATAAACACCCTAGAGAAATCATAATACCTGATGTTGGATCTAAACCAAGATCACTTGAGGAGTTTCAAACTCTAGAAGATGAAGGTTATTTCAAGAATATGACTCTACCACTGTTGTGGGACTTGTACTGGGAAAAGGGTCTGGAATTGTGTAGATCAGCTGAGAAGCAGTAGAGCTCCAGTAGTCACTCAACTAGAAAAGCACCAGTATAGTACACTCCTAGATGAGGAGTTGAGTCATTTAGAGAGAGGGGAAGGTTTGGGAGTGGTGGAAGAGGCAGAGGCGCTCCACCAAAACCAAGACCTTAGGATACAAGGTTCATTGATCCACTCAAGAAATGGATCAATTACTGTGCTGGCTACGATGCTCTTCCTAACTTTGAAGTGGAGCGCAAGAATGAGGAGGCAAGAAGAAGACAGGACACTGAGAATGAAAGATCTACGAGAGAATGGGAGGACAGGCAGCAAAGGGAGGACCTATAGGTCCCAAAAGGTGTGAGTAAGGTTTAGAAAGAGGGGGGTTGAATAAACCGTACCAACTTTTTTGTTTTTAGTCCTTTTAAAATATTACAGAGTTAAATACACAGCTAAGTCCTTGAGGGATAGCTAAGTTAGTTAACCAGCAGAGTTAGCCACTCAACAGACTTAATTGAGCTGTTGATAGAATAACTCAGTTGTTTAGTCTAAACCTTAACTTGGCTGTGATGAGATTTTCAGCGGAAGACTTAACACCCTTGAATTTGGTTTAAGTATGCTTTAACACTTGGTTTTAGCGCTTTGATACTTATCAGTTGGATAGCAAATTATCAGCAGATATAAAGTGATATGCAGAAGTAAAAATGTTGAAATGTAAATTAAACATTAATTTCTATAGAGGTTCGAAGATGGGGTAAATCTTCTACTCCTCTCTTCTCAAACTCCTGGATGAATCCACTAAGTATTGGTCAGAGTACAAAGTGGTTATCAGTCCAGATACAAGTCTTGATCACATAACTGACTTGCTCCTTTAGGACTCAGTCTGGAGATGCCTCGGTCACACAAACACTTCTCGTCGACTCGGCTTCTTCTTCAGGCGGTTGCCTTGTTACTTCAGCTTACTTGCTCATGCTTCTTGAATTTGATCACGAAGCCCTCCAATAACTTGAGACTGGTTCGACCTTGAACTTTTCTACAATCCTCCTTGGAATGTAGACCCCTTTTGATTCTTCAGAAGTTTCCTCTTCAACAGTTTGAAGTTGTCTTTCCTTCACAGCTTATTGTTGGATCGATTTCCTTCGAGTTTTAGGCTTGAGTATTTGCTTGAATAACTTGAGGATATATTGCAGGTTACAGTTTGAATAATTGCTTGATTGTTCGTGGTTCAGGTATGTAAGGTAACCTTTTCTCAAAGTCATTCCTCAGCCTTTTATATTGAACTTTCAAAAATTTACCCGTTGAAGAGATAGGCTGATTTTCAAAAGTCACTTTTGTTCGTTGGCTTGTCTTTTCTTGGTCTTCAATCTTGAGATGTAGACCTTTTCTCGTATTAAATGAATGTCCAACTTTTCAAGTTCTGACATGAGATGCAGTGCTTCCCATTGGTTTATTACTTTTGCATGCTTCTGGGACTGAGCACTTTAAGACATGGCAACATGGAAGTATTACTTGTTTAGGTAATATTCTTGACATTTGTGCAACGGATTCTTTTCAGTTAACTCCTCTTTGCAGCTGCCTTTTCCCCAGGTGACTTGAGTCTGCTCCAATGTTTGAAAGACTCATCAGTCACTTCAACTTGACTTGGCTTGGCTTCTTTGGTTGACTTGACTGACTCTTCATGCAGCTGTATCACAGCTGATACTCCTTCAGTCGAGTTCTTGACATCTCTTCCTTGCCATACTCAGCTGCTTCATAGCAGAGTCTTCATCCTAGTCTTCTTGTATATTCAGGCATAGCTGACATGACTCAGCTTGTACAACCCTATCTATTATAATGCAAATTACAAGGAAAATAGGGTGCCAACTTTCTAGTCTAAGTTTTATATGACATTCATCAAAATCTAAACAATAAATTTCACAACAATTTCCCCATTTTTGATGATGCCAAAACTTAAAACATACAAACAAAATGTAAGCATCAAAGATACATACAGAAAATGCAGTAACAAAGAATGTATGCGTAAAATCAATATTTTTATTGATCATAACATTCTTGTCCTTTACACAGCTGTTTACAATGTGTATCAGAGCAAATATAACATTCTATATCTACGCAAAAGTATAGAAATTATAGATTTCTTATTCAACATACATAAGACTTACATATATATGCATTTACAATAGTAAAATACATGAAGGGGTGGACAACAACACTTCATCGCCTTCATTGCCTCCTTCTTTCTTCTTCAGCTCTGTCGTCCTTTTCTCTCTTTCTCTTCTTTTCATCTTCAACTGCTTTCTTCTTCTCGTAAGCTCTCTTCGCAGCTTCATCTTTCCTTTTCTTTTCTTGTCTTTCTTGCCACAACTGAGTTTGTATTTTATTCTCTTATTCGATTCTTTTCGCATATTCAACATTCTTCCTAGCCACTTCCTGATTGGCTACTTCATCATACCCAGCCCAGTAAATTCTTCCTTTCTTGCCTGGATCTACGTATTCAATATTTTTGGGTAGAGGTCTATGTATAAAGCCTCAGCCTCCGCCACTTCTTCCTCCTCCTCTGGGCGTGTATTGCACTGGAGTCTTCTTCTTACAAGCAGAGTAATCAAAGAGAGCGATCGCTAGTAGTTTGTCGCTTGTCGACTTTTTCGCACCACACTTCGGACCTTTTTCCCAGTACAAGTCCCAGGCTTGGGCTATGGACATATCCTTGAAGTATCCGTCATCTCCTATGGATAGATCTTCAACGGATCTTGGGCTCGTTTCCATCATCTGGAATGGCATCGGTGTCTTTTCCTGCCGGAGTGCCTCCAAATTGTTTTAACATCTCTTCAACATGGGCATCCATTCTTTTGTCGAAATCCTCCATCTCTGCTTCTACAATCTTTTTCTTCTGAGACAAGGGCACAACAGAGTGATATAGCGGTAGAGTTACAGGAAGTTTGCTGATGATGGTGGCTGTGACATGACCTTGCTGAGGGGTTTCAGCAAACATTAAGGTCATATCTTTTGACCTTTCCCCCTCAACAACTTTTCCCTTCTCCTTCCTCTTCTCAACAGCTATATATTTCTTCTCTACGACAGTTGTTTCCTTTTCATTCTCACTAACCGTCCCCTTAGGCATCTTCTGGTATTCCTCTTCCCCTTTTTTGGCATTATCAGAGGAGAGAGGAACCCCTGGGAACATACCAGCAAGCATGAAGTCCAGTCTGCTGATAGCTGAATTTTGCTTGGAGTCTTCTGCGGAGTATGCTATTTGGAATTCTAAGTGGGTGGCTTTGGACTCGGCTGCCACAAGTTTCATTTTAGCCATAAGAAGGCTGAATTTGTTATTCATGTTTTCCTCGACGCGCAAAAGTTATTTTTGATGAAATTCACGCAGTAACTCCATTTCAGTTGTATGGGAGGCATACAATCGCTCCATATAGGTTTGCATCGTCGCCTTCATGTAAGCATTGTCAGCACTCCATATCAGCATTCTATGGTATAGTGCCTTTAACTAGCGAACTTGCTCGAGACGCATGGCACTCTGCTGTTGAGACCATTCCCTTATCCTGACCACCACTCCTCTCAAGCCTGCGTAGTTGACTGTGATTCAGCTGGGGCTTTTGATTGTATTGACCCAGCTGGCTGAGCCTCAGCTGTCTTAACAGCTTCTTCGGTCTCAGCTGGTTTGTCCTTTTGAGTTGACTGTTCCTCGGCCATATCAGTAGCGTCATCGGAAGATGATGAGACTTGACGGTTTGGCTCATCATCAAAAGTGAAGGTTTGTCGAGCAGCATTGAAGTCTGGCTTACTCGTACTTGGAAGAACATCCTCAGTTGAATCCTCTTTAGCAGGGGTTGATTCATCTTCATCTGCGGATCCCAGGAATATTGTATCAGGATCATCCTGGGATTCATGAAGGGCGCTAATTTTCTCCTCTGAATCAACAATTATGTTTGAGGAATGCTCTTATCTCCTTGGTTTTTACCTAGGGAAGTCTCAACCTCCCTTAGGCCTTCGTTATCTCCTGCGCCTCAATCGCAATGGGCACTGTACAATCCCCTTCGACACGCACTGCCTTTTAGGGTCTTCTGCAGTGGCATCCACAGGAGTCTCAACTCCGTGGATTGCACTTTCATTGACTAGAGTGTTAACTCCCGAGGCAGATCCATATTGTGCCTCGACTGCATCAGTAGCGTCCTCAGCCTGCAAAGTTGTTGGCACTTCAGCTGCGACAGGCTCAACTGTCCGAGCTTCGTCAGTGACAACTTGCTGTTGTTCTATCTCTTTTTCCTTCTCCACTTCGCCTCCTTTCTGCAATGTGGAGTACTCTGCAACATCCTCCGACCTAGCTATAGTGGAGTGAATTTCCCCCTTAGCTGGTGCACTAGCAGAGTGACTGATGGTGGGGTCACTCTGCTCCAGACTCCTGGCTGTTTCTTTTGAGTGTTCAGCCGTGGGGCCAGGTGGTAAGACACCTTCAACAGGGGTTGGCTCAACTTGGGTGCCCAAGTTCCCAGTGTCATCGCCAATTCCCTTAGATCCGTCCTCTGAGTGAACTGGGGAAGTGTTGCAGCAATAACTGTGGCAATCTGCTGCACCACTCCCAACGGATCAATTTCCAGCTGTGATTTGGAAGACTCTCATGGTCCTTCCATCAGCTCTTCCTCATGCATTAATCTGGATTCCCCCATGGCTTGCTGCATTCCCAACTCCTCCGTTATAGGAGCATGTTCCATTTCCTCATCACTATCTAAGAGCATGTCAATGTGAGGATGAGTGTGTTCGCTGGTTCCAGTGAGAGTATAGATGTTGGCTTCTCACGAGCCTCTGCTTCCTCAGCTGCTCTAGCCGTTTCTTGTTCCTTGCGAATTTGTAGCATATTAATACAGTTATCCTCATCCAGGGTTTGCAGCACGGTATCTACTTCAAGAAATCTGAAACGTTCCTCTTCCTCATCAATAAACTCTGGGTGTTCAAACTGCACCCTAGAGTGACTCAGTTTCCACTTCCTCCACTCTCGCAGACGGTTCTGGATGTTTGGGTACAAGGGAGAGTACATAAATATCTCATCATCATCATTCTCCTCTTGTTCGCTTTCTTTCTCAGGAATGGAAGATAGCAAATTCTGCTGCTCTTCACCTTCAGTAGTATTGGGGTCCAGTGGAGACACAACTCTTTCGTCAGGAGATTTTGTTGTCTCTGTTGTCTCTCCTTCCTCCGTTGTTCTGTCCACAGCTGGGTCTTCAATTTGCCTCTGCTGATCGGCCTCAACAGACTTGGCTGTTTCATTAATAATTTCTGGAGACTACACTTCTTCTGCAGTCTTAGAGACTTTTTCCAGCTGAGTGGCAGACTCAACTGTCTTCTCAAGCTCTGAGAGCTTGGTGATTCTTCTTCTTCTTTTTGTCCTTACCAGAGGGAGTTCTGGTTCAGATACTTCTTCCTCAGCATCCTTGGCATCGGTGGCAGGTACATCTTTCTTTGACTGAGGAGCTGCCTCTCTTGGCTTGGCAGTCCTCTTCTTATTGATGGTTGGACAAGGTATTTGAGGTTCCTTCTTCGCCTCGGCTGCAGGGGCAGGAGACACGACTGCAGGGGAAGGTGACTCGGCTGCAGGTGCAGGTGCGTCTTTCTTCTTCGCTGCAGGGGCAACTATCTTCTTTGCAGCTGCATGGGCAACTTTCTTCTTGGGAGGGAGGAGGCAGCTGTGTCGACAGGGTTAGCTGATTCCCCCTCACTGGTATCAGCCCTTTTGGCATAGGCTCTCTTCTGGGCTCTTGAGAGATTGGCCCGAAACATCTTCATGTTGACATGGAATGACTTTCCATGTCGGAGTGGAACACCCTTCACTTCCATTAAATGGTCGATTAAAAGGCCATAGCCCAAAGATCCTCCAAATGACCCATCGTCCTTGAAGGACTTATTTGCAGCATTCTGGCAGAATCTGCTGTAGACGAATTATGCCCAGTTGGACAACTGATTGAAGCTTCCAAACTTCATGTCTACACATTTGGCAACGATATCCAATAGTTTGTGATAATCATCCTTCAGCAGCTTCTTGTCGGCTGTGTAGACAACTTCTGCAGCACACTCTGGTTTGGTCACTTCCTTCCATGCAGTGACCAAATCAACGCCAGCTTCATATATCTCCGGCATGCCCTCCGACGGCAACAAACAGTGATCCGCAAGGTCCTTTGCAGTGATTAGAATGTCCTTGCGGTGGACAGAGGATTTAATCCCTTCGTCCTGCACTTCAGCGTTTACGTATAACTGAGCGACCTCCTCTACGTACATCATATGATATTCCAATGTGAGAAAGGGTTTCAGCTCGGATTTCTCGATCTTATCCACAATCTTCTTCCCAAGGGTTTCATCAGAACCCTGTTTCATCATCCCTTCAAAATCTACAGTTGAACCGCTGCGGATTTGCTTCACGAGCTTAATAAAATCATGTGCTGGTGCCATTTCTAGAAGCTTTTTCTGATTGAATCTTGAAGAACTTGCTTTGAGAACAGGTAGGGTTTTGGAGAGAAAAGAAACTTGCTTGCGGGTGCTTGAAGATGAACAGTTTAAGTGAGAGAGAGAAAAACTCATCAAAAGGGTATATAAGGGTTATGAAAGGATATATTTTTGGTTAAATTTTGATCAAGATCAACGGCTCAGATTTAGCACGTCTCATTTGCATTTGATTGCTCGCATTTAATGAGGCATCATTTACATCCAATTATATGCTTGTTGTGCAGCTTTTGACTGTACCCGTCATAATTACACTGACATCATCCTTAAAAACATTCCCGCTCATTAAAAACGACTGCATTTTTGTCACTTAGCTCGTAAATGACTCAGCTCACTGCACAAATGACTCAACTCTTCTTCTCTCCTTTCGTATGGTGACTCAGCTGTCAGCTAACTCGATACAACTGACTTTCCGATACAGCTGATTCACTTGGCTTATTTATGAAATTTGTTCAATCTCCAGCTTTTCATGTTCCATCTCTTCTCGTTGAATCTTCTAAGTGTCAACTCAGCTCAATTAACCTAGCTCATGCTTAAGCTCTTCAAATCTTGATTCACATAAGGGCTTTGTGAATATGTCAGCTAACTATTTATCAGTTGAGATGTATTCCAAGGTGATGTCTTTCTTTTCATCATGATATCTTATGAAATGATATCTGACATCAATGTGCTTTGTTCTTGAATGCAAAGACAGATTCTCGAGTGATTGCAATACCACTTGTGTTATCACACATAATTGGAATCTCTTTTTCTTCAATTTCATAATCTCTCAGTTGCTGTCTCATCCACAAGACTTGGGCACAATAGCTGCCCACAACTATGTACTCTGCTTCAGCTGTGGATGTGGCTATTGAGTTTTGCTTATTGCTAAACCAGGAAACCAATCTGTTTCCAAGCATTTGACATGTACCTGAAGTACTCTTCCTGTCAACTCTACATCCAGCATAGTTAGAGTCTGAGTAACCAATAAGCTTGAATCCACCTTCCTTTGGATACCATAAGCCGACTAACTGGCATCCCTTCAGATATCTTAGGATTCTCTTAGCTGCAATCATATGTCCTTCTTTTGGTGCAGATTGAAATCTTGCACATACACCTACTGCAAAGGTGATATCTGGCCTGCTTGCTGTTAGATAGAGCAGTGATCCAATAAGTGATCTGTATCTTGTTTGATCCACAGGCTTGCCATCTGCATCCATGTCCATCTTGACTGATGTATTCATTGGTATTTTTACAGAAGACTTCTCTTCCATACCAAATTTCTTTATTAAGTCTCTGGTATATTTTGCTTGACTTATGAAGGTTCCATCCTTCAGCTGTTTAACTTGAAGTCCTAGAAAGAATGTCAGCTCTCCCATCATGCTCATTTCAAATTTGCCTTGCATGAGGTTTGAGAACTTATCACACAGCTCTTTGTTTGTGGATCAAAAAATGATATCATCCACATATATTTGAACAAGCAGTATATTCTCTCCATCTGTCAAAAATTGAGATAATGTATCATACCATGCTCTAGGTGCTTGTTTCAATCCATATAAAGTTTTCTTAAGCTTGTACACTTTATCTCCAAGAGTCTTCTGCTCAAAGCATGGAGGTTGTTCCACATATACTTCTTCTTCCAACAGTCCATTTAAAAATGCACTTTTCACATCCATTGATATACGATAAAGTTCTTGTGCGCAACATAGGCAAGAAACATCCTTATTACATCTAATCTTGCAACATGAGCAAATGTTTCATCAAAATCTATTCATTCTTCTTGGCAATACCATTTGGCTACCAATCTTGCTTTGTTTCTTACCACAGATCCTTCCTTATTCATCTTGTTTCTGAAAAACCATTTTGTGCCAATAACATTTTGATGGGTTGGTCTTTGCACCAGTTCCCATACTTTGTTCCTTTCAAACTGATTTAGCTCTTCTTGCATGGCTTGAATCCAATGTGTGTCATCTAATGCTTGGGAAACATCTTTTGGCTCTATTTGGGAAATAAAACAAGTGAACATTGCTTCTTGTTAAGCTCTGGATCTTGTTCTTACACCATCCCTTACATCTCCAATAACTAGCTCTGGTGGATGGTCTCTCAGCCATCTCACATCAGGTTGGAGTAAATCAGCTGGGTTCAGTCGTCTTGTAGCTGAGTTGTCTTGGTCAACTCTTTCATCATCATTTAGCTGCAGATTTTCCAGCTATCTTTGAGACTCTGCAATTTCATCTTCATCTTGATTGATTGCTCTAGCTTCAGCTTCAACATAGGGACACTTCTGCATAGTTGGTTGATTCAGCTTATCAGCTAACTCTTCAATGTCTTCTCCATTTACATTAGGTTCAACAAAAACCACATGGATAAACTCTTATGTGACCATTGTCCTCTTGTTCAACACTCTATAGACTTTGATTTTGATATGAGTATCCCAAAAAGATACCTTCATCAGCTTTAGCATCAAAAGCCTTTAGATTATCCTTGTCATTGTTGTGGATGAAGCATTTGCATCCAAATATTCTAAAATATGCAACATTTGGCTTTCTCCCTATCCAAATTTCATAGGGAGTCTTTGTCAGTTGTTTGTTAATCATGCATCTATTTTGAGTGTAGCATGCAGTGTTGATGGCTTTAACCCAAAACCTTTTAGGCAGCCCAGCTTCAGCTAACATGGTCCTTGCAGCTTCCTTGAGAGTTCTCTTTCTTCTTTCTGCTACTCCATTCTGCTGTGGAGTCCTTGCCGCAGATAATTCATGAGTAATACCATTTTCAACACAATCGAGTTATTATCCCATTGACAAACTCAGTTCCTCTATCAAACCTTATCTTTATAATGGTTTGACTCTTCTCATTTTGAACTCTTCTCATCAGCTGAGGTAACTTCTGCAAAGTTTCCTTCTTTTTGCACATGAAAATTGTCCATGTATATCTTGAATAATCATCCACCACCACTAGGGTGTATTTCTTTCCACTTATGCTAGCTGGCTCAACTGGACCAAATAAGTCCATATGCAACAGATGCAATATTCTTGTTGAAGATGGAATAGACTTCTCTTTGAATGAAGATTTGATCTGCTTTCCCATTTGGCATGCATCACAAACACTTTCTTTATTGTACACTGAGTCTGGCAATCCTTCCACAAGATGACTCCTTGCAAGCTTGTTAATTGTCTTGAAATTCAGATGACTCAGCTTCTTGTGCCACAACCAACTTGATTTGGTTATACTCTTTGATAACAGACAAGTGCTTGGTGTGGCAGTCAACCATTCTACCACATACATGTTCTTTTGTCTGGATCCTTGCAACACTACTTCATTTGATTCAGTGTCCTTGATTTAGCACACTCCCATATTGAATCCAACATTATAACCCTTGTCACAGAGTTGGCTGATGCTTAGTAGATTGAAGTTGAGACCTTCAACATATGCAACATCTTAGATTTTTAATCCATTTTACTTGATGGATCCAGTGCCTCTTATTTCCCCTGGAGCTTCATTTTCTCCAAATATGACTTTTGCGCCTCTAATCTCCTTGAATTTTGACAGATATTTCTTGTTTCCTGTCATGTGTCTGGAACAACCACTATCCATGTACCAGGTTCCTTGGCACTCAGCTGTTCCTTGAACCTGCAATCAAGGAAATCAGTTTTTAGGTACCCATACTTGTCTGGGTCCTGAGGGGTTAGTGTTGTAAGATGATCCAACCAACCTATAGCCAAATGATCTGACTTTAAGAGGTTTCCATCTATCTATGCCATAATCATAACTCACTTTGGCAAATTGCTTGGGGCTTTAGGTTCATACAACTGTCTCTTTTGTCTGTATGCCTGTGTGTGTGTTGTAGCAATTGCCTTCTTTGGGTAATTGTGATATTTCTGAGTGTAGTGCTTGGGTGCATATGTGTGCTGATGATAGCTCTTTTGCCTTTGGAATGACCTTTGCTGAAGTCTAGGTCTTTTCCATTTAGGCTTGTATTCCATAGATCTTTGCTGATATTTCACATTATTCCAATCAGCTTGGCTTGGGTAATTTCTACCATTTCCATCATATGTGTTCCTTTGATAGAACTTCTGGGGCTTCTGGTAGCTCTGTTTCTTCTTCAAAGAGTACTTCCTATTTGTATTTTGCTGAGGAACTCTGCTGAATTTCTTCTCAGTTGTCCTCTCAGCATACTCAACTGGTTGTTTTCCTTTTCCTTTATATCCAAGACCAGTTTGTTTGTGGTTGTTCTTTGGAGTGAATGTGGGTGCAACATTTGGTGTCTTGGGTTTTTTAGATGCTTCATTACTTGAAGATCATTTTTTCCAAGATCACTCTGGGAGTTTCACTGTGCACAAAGGAATTGAATCCTATGACTGTTTTATCTCCACACTCTTTTTGGCTCATAATAAGGTCATCCAATGATTTAGATGCCTTTGTGATTGAAACAATCACATTTTTTAGATCATTTTCCCTCATTTCTATAGCAGCTATCTCTGCTATTAGATTAGCATTCTCAGCCTTCAGCTCTCTGTTCTCATCATCTATGTGACTTAGAGTACTCAGCTCCTTAGTCAGCTGTGAGTTTTGGCTTTTGAGCTGGTTGTTTTCCTCATTTAATAGTGTGTGTGAGGATTTAATGTGCTCAAAATCTTTCATCATTTTACCTAATGAATCATAAAGATCAGTGGGTGATAAAGTGTGTGTGTCACAATCACTATCACTAGATTCTGAGTGAGATGAGTTAGAGTGTACCTCATCTTCTTGGTCAGGTTGATCTTGTTCTTTATCCATTAGACAGATCATTGCTTCTTCTTTAGAATCACTCGATTAGTCAGCTTCACTACTCTCTGAGTCTGCTGCTTGTTTTGACTTAGCTGTCTCAGCAGTCTCTGCAGCCATTATGGCCTTTTTCTTTTCTTGTCTTCTTTCTCTGAGGACTCATCTTTCTTCTTCATTCCTGTATTTATTGACTACAGGATATGGACAGTCAATGGCATAGTGACCTGGTTGTCTACAGTTCCAACACAGGTTCTCAGCTCTTTGATCAGCTCTTCCATTCTTGGGTAATCAACTATCTGGTATTCAACCTTTTGATGCTCTGCTCTCTTGAGTGGCCTATCTTCCCTAGACTTGGAGGGAGCTGAATGTCTCATGGAGGATTCGACCTTGTTTCTTTTATAGTTCTTGTTGAAGAACTTGTTTAATCTTTTAACCATCAAGGCAATTTCCTCCTGGTCAATAGCTTCCTTAACCTCAACTCTCTTTCTATCTTTGACTATAAGTGCAACTATTTTGGGTACAGCTGTCTCCTCTTGATCCTTTCTTCTCAGCTCAAATTCATAAGCTTGGTGGTCTAAGAATAGTTCCTGATTGGATGTTTTTGATAGGTCCATCGAGTGCCTTAGAGCCATGGTCTGCATTTCCCACTCTGCTGGGAGGCTCCTTGGAATTTTCATACACATCTCCTTCTATGTGTATTCCTTTCCAATTGCTGAGAGTTCATTTGTGATCTCAGTGAATCTAGCATCCAACTGATCCATTGTCTCACCTGCAAGCATTTTGAAGTTTTCAAATTTTTAAACAACAACATATAACTTGTTTTCTTTAATTTGCTCTGATCCTTCACAAATTAAAGTTAGTTTATCCCTGATTTCTTTTGCCGTTTTGCATGATTTGACTTTATTGAACATTGCTTTGTCCAGGGTCTTGTAGAGAATATCCTTGGCCACATTGTCCAAGTTGTATCTCTTTCTCACAATGGTCCATTCAAATTGGTTTTTCAACTAAAGGTCAGCCTTGCTTCACCACAACTTCTTCTCCTTCACCGCAATTTGCTCCCCTTGCACTGTTCACTTCCATTATTTGTAGTGGCCCATCATCTATCAGTAGCCACATTTCATCATGTAAAGCAGATAGATGAGCCTGCATACGAATTTTCCAGTCATCAAATTCCTCAATAGTGAACACAGGAATCCGTGTCAAATTTGCTTCCATGATAATAACTTTGCTGAATAAAAGATATGATTTTGAAATAGAAAGTGTTAAAAAGCTTCTTTGAAAGATTAGAGATCTAGTTTAGTAACCAATGCGGAAGGGTCAATGAACCGACCGCGCTGATACCACTTGTAGGTCCCAAGGGTCAATGAACCGACCGCTACCGATCCAAATGGCTTACCAATTTTTGTTTTTAGTCCTTTTAAAATATTACAGAGTTAAATACACAGCTAAGTCCTTGAGGGACAGCTAAGTTAGTTAAACAAAATAGAGAGTTAGCCACTCAATGGGCTCGATTGAGTGTTGATAGAATAACTCAGCTTGTTTAGTCTAAACCTTAACTTGGTTGTGATGAGATTTCAAATAAGACTTAACACCCTTGAATTTGGTTTAAGTTTGTTTTAACACTTGGTTTTAGCACTTTGTTACTTATCGTTGGATAGCAAATTATCAGCAGATATAAAGTGATATGCAGAAGTAGAAATGCTTAAATGTAAATCACACAATAATTTTTCTAGAGGTTCGATGATGGGGTAATTCTTCTACTCCTCTCTTCTCCAACTACTGGAGGAATCCACTAAGTATTGATCAGAGTACAAAGTGGTTATCAGTCCAGATACAAGTCTAATCACACAGCTGACTTGCTCCTTTGGGACTCGGTCCGAGATGCCTTGGTCACACAAACGCTTCTCGTCCGACTCGGCTTCATCACGGTGGTGGTCGCTTTGTTACTTTAGCTTACTTGCTCAAGCTTCTTGGATTTGATCGCGAAGCCCTCCAATAACTTGAGACTGGTTCGACCTTGATCCTTTCTACAATCCTTCTTGGATTGTAGACCCCTTTTGATTATTCAAAAGTTTTTTCTTCAACAGTTTGAATTTGTCTTTCCTTCACAGCTTAGTGTTGGATCGATTTCCTTCAAGTTTTAGGCTTGAGGATTTGCTCGAATAACTTGAGGATATATTGCAGGTTACAGTTTGAATAATTGCTTGATTGTTCGTGGTTCAGGTATGCAAGATAACCTTTTCTCAAAGTGATTCCTCAGCCTTTTATAGTGAACTTTCAAAAATCTGCCCGTTGAAGAGATATGCTGATTTTCAAAAGTCACTTGTGTTTGTTGGTTTGTCTTTTCTTGGTCTTCAATCTTGAGATGTAGACCTTTCCTCATATTAAATGAATGTCCATCTTTTCATGTTTTGACACGAGATGCAGTGCTTCCCATTGGTTTATTCCTTTTGAACGCTTTTGGGACTGAGCACCTTAAGACATGGCAACATGGAAGTATTACTTGTTTAGGTAATATTCTTGACATTTGTGCAACGGATTCTTTTCAGTTAACTCCTCTTTGCAGCTGTCTTTTCCCCAGGTGACTTGAGTCTGCTCCAATGATTGAAAGACTCATCAGTCACTTCAACTTGACTTGGCTTGGCTTCTTTAGTTGACTTGACTGACTCTTCATACAGCCGTATCACAGCTGATACTCCTTCAGTCAAGTTCTTGACATCTCTTCCTTGCCATACTCAGCGCTTCACAGCGGAGTCTTCATCCTAGTCTTCTTGTATTTTCAGGCATAGCTGACTTGACTCAGTTTGTACAGCCCTATCCATTACAATGCAAATTATAAGGAAAATGGAGAGCCAACTTTCTAGTCTATGTTTTATATGGCATTCATCAAAATCTAAACAATAAATTCCCAACAGGACCCTACTGCAAAGAGAGCTTATGAGAAGAAAAAGAGGGAAAGAGGTGAAAAAGAATAGAGAAGAAGAAAGCAGTCGATGCGTTGAAGACGGTTGAAACCCCTTCAATGTATTGTTTGTACAATAAGAGTCTCGATAAAATGTAATAGATAGTATAGGTAAGATACAGTGTATAGAGTATATTATGTAAACAACTTTGTAAAGTACAAGATTGAAATGATCAATCAAATTGACATATTCAGCTCATACATTCTTTGTTATTGCATTGCGTACTTAGCTGTAATTTTATTTAAGTTTTGGCATCATCAAAAGGGGAAAATTGTAAGGAAATTTATTATTAGATTTTGATGATACCATATAAAACTTAGAATGAAAAGTTGGCACCCCATTTTCCTTGTATTTCTATTTGTAATAGATAGGACTGCATGAGCTGAGTGAAGTCTGCTATGTTGAAGAATACAAGAGTCAACTGACGACTAAAGTGAAGACCCAGCAACGCATCAGCTATGTGTAGTCAAGATGGAAGGTTCAGACTCGACTGAAGAAGAGACCCATCTATGGAACATCTAAGTGAAGGTTGAAAGGTGACACTCAAGTCAGTTAAGAGCCAAGTCTACCAGTTGAACTAACAGTTGTGTCATTCCTAAAAAGTTCGGGCTGACTCAAGTCAAAGGTGTAAAGGTAATTTTCAAGTCAAGTCAACTGATATTAATCCGTTGCACAAAAGTCAAGGATACTACTTAATATAGTAATATGTCAATGTTGCCATGTCTAAAAGTACTCATCCCCGAAGTGTGCATTGAGCTTGTGTCAGGACCTAAAAAGCTGCAGAAATCATTTAACACGAGGAAATATCACCATCACAAGCTGCAGTTCAACACAAGACAAGCCAACGACCAAGAAATGTTATTTGAAAATTGTCTATCTCTTGCAACAGACAAATTTTCAAATAAACACTATAAAAGGATGAGGAAGCAAATGAGAGAAAAAAAAACCAAGCACAACAAATATGAACGAATTTACAAGCAATACAAGCAAGAAAACCTGCAAAAATACTCTCAAGCTTTCTAAGACATTCCTCAAGCCTAAAATCGAAGGAACTCGGTCCAATAGATTTAGTGAAGGAAAGAATACTTCGTCAAGTTGAAGAGGAAATAGTTTAAAGAACTTAAGGGGTCGACTCTCCAAGTTTGAAGGAGTTGTAGTAAGGCTCAAGGTCTAACCAGAAAATTTGAGCTCGTTGGAAGGCTGTGTGATCAATTCCAAGGGTTCGGAGGGAGCTGAAGTAGCAAGGCAGTTGTCCTGTGAAGAAACTGAGTCCCAAGAGCAGCCAACTATGTGATCAAGGCTGACTCGGACTGAGAACTGCTTTGTAAACTGATCTGTTATTTAGTGGATTCCTCCAGGAGTTGGAGAAGAATGGATTAGAGAAATTACCCCATCCTCGAACCACTATAAAATTTTCTTGTGTCATTTTACTTACAACACTTTAACTTTCTTGCATACTTTTGATATCTACTGTCAAGTTAAGATTGCTAAACCTAGGTCATAATAACATAGCTAAAAACAAGTGTTAAAAACAAGTTTAAAACATCAAGGGTGATAAGTCTTCCGCTGAGCAAAAAATAAATCAACTCAAAGGTTAAAGTTAGTCGACCCAGTTGAGTTATACTATCAACAACTCAGTTGAGTTTGTTGAGTGGGTAACTTTGCTGAAGTAAGCCAACTTAGATGTCCTCCCAGGACACAGCTGATTTGAGTCAACTCTGTTAAAATTATTTAAAAAGAACTAAATTCGAAAAATTGGCAAGGTTTATTCAACCCTCCCTCCCCCTCTAAACCTTGCAACTCACCCATTGGGACCTATAAAAATATTTTTCTAACAAACTCCCCATTTTTTATGATTACAACCAAAACAGTTTTACAAGAGCAAATAAGTTTTCCGTCGAAAAAGTAGTCTATCCGTTTTAAGCAACATTTATCAAAAACAATGTTTTAACAAGGAAAGTAGCAAAATTTTACAAAACACGTTTTAAGAAGCTCTCCTATCAACAAGCTTAATCAAAACACAAAAAAGCTAAAAAATAAAGAATAAAAGCTACAACTTTTACATTATAGCTTAAAAGCTATACATCTTAAAAACTCCCCCTATCAATAGAAATCATTAGTAACAATACTTAATCAATAAAGGAGCAAAAATTAAAAAAAGATTGTAGCTCCAAAAAGCTATTTTCTGAAGTGCTTTTCTTAAGAGCTTTTGATGGTATTAAAAAGTTTAAAATCTCCCCCTGTCAAACTAAACTTGTTAGAGGCATAGCTAAATAAAATGAGGGGGTACAAAAGTGTTTGATCATAAAAAATAATACTACAAAAGCTCCAGCTTTTGAAAACCAACTTTTATATCCAAGAGCTTTTTCTGTGAGCTTTTACAAGCTTTTTTACCTCATCAAAAGTATTTTAAGCTCAATACATGTTTCTCCCCCTTTGGATTCATCAAAAACATCATTAGCATAAATGAAACAATAGAATTTAGCATCAAAGTAGCGCATTAAGAGAGAATTAGTCTGAAATACAAGAGTCAATAACAAGCAAATGCTAGATATATAAAAAAAGTTCAAAAGCTAATAATAACAAAGGAAATGGATCACTCTTCGTTTGAAGAGGAACACGCGGTTGGAAGTAGATCTTTGATTAACCTCTTCAATTTGCCAACCGATTTTTTTGACCTTGAGTTTTCTTGATGAAGCTCCACATTTCGTGTTTCAAGAGACGTACAACGAGCTTGAAGATATCCTATTTCCATTCTAAAATCATCTTTCCAAACCTCGACACTGGAATTACCCTACGGATTACCTTCATTACCACCCGCCACCAATGTTTCGGCTTGTTCATCATCAAAAATATCATCCGGGTTATGTAAAGATGAACCTTGTGATTCACCTTTAGCCGACTTAGTAGGATGTTTGGGCATTGTCCTACGCATCCTAAGCATTTGTTGAACATTATCATTGTCAAAGTCGTCTTGGATAATTTGGGAGTTGAACTCGGAAGAAGGTAGACCCAATGGTAAAAGTAGTTTACAAATCCAATTTCCCATAGAGAATTTCTTATTTCCTTGAGTAACCGACTCAATAACACATTAGATGAGCACTGCCCCAAAATTTACTAGCTCCCTCTTTTCGATTTTTTAAGTCAAAAATAATCCATGTTGTTGGGAATTTCATAGATTTTCCACAAACTCAATACACTACAATCATGGATATTAGACGGATCTCGGTTGTCATAGCCAAAAGTGTGAAATCGGGCCAAACACCTAAAAATATCTCAACCTCTTCTAAAGACACCACAAAAATGTAATTATTCCAATGAGTACAACCAAAATAATCCCAACCTTCTTCTCTAACATTCAACAACCGACAAATATCATAAGGCGTCCAACGAAAATGACGCCCCTTAACAAATGAATTTATAGCAATCAGCTTATCACCCATATCAAACTCAATCCATAAATTCGTATAAAAAGGCGTAATCAATTCATCATCATACATCACGAAAGGGTGTTTCCACAAATAGATCCACCCTTGAGTCTCAAAATATCCTCCAATAATAGGATATTCATTAGAGAAAATACCAAACCGACAAATTTTAGTATGCCCAATCGTTTTATTACTCAACTCCAAATCCTCGTAAGTTTTCTCCGCAAATTTATTGGTGAACATCATCGTATTAGAATGACTAGGAGCTTGAGATAAAAGGGACTTTTTAACTTTTGTCCATTTAACACTGTCCTTCGAGATTGTAGCCCGGAGTCAGAAATTTGGGCCCAAAAAAGTTAGGATTTTGGATTCTCAACTTGCTCTTGAGCTTTATTCCTTTGGGTAGCTCTTATTTCGCGTTGTTCGGCTTCATCTTGGCGAAAACTTGAAAAACCCTCTCCGGCTCTTCTTCGCGTGGGATTGGGATTTTGACCGGTATAATTCTTGAGAGGTGCCATAAGATTGAAATTCTCACAAAGATAAAGAGATTAGCAACAACAACTGAGAGATTTGGTGAACAATTTAGAGATTTAAAGGAAAAATAGTGATTTTCGCACATTAGGTTTTAAAAAAACTGAAAGAGGAATGACCTGAGTCTGTTAGAAATCGTAGGACATAATTCTCTTAAAATCTGAACAAGGTAGGTCAACCGGTCGAAGGAGGGTTCGACCAGTCCTTGTACAGGCCGACCGGTCAACTCCCTGTCCGACTGGTACCTGTGCAATTTTGTTCTGTTTCTGTTTTCATATTTTGGAAAAATTTAATTTTTCACCCCAAAAATTTTAAAATGCATCAAAAATGAAAATATAGACTTTATTCAATATGCATTATGCCTAAACGAGCTCGAATTGAAGTAAAAGTCTTGGCGGGTAATGGTTTTGTGAAAATATATGCGTGTTGATCTTGAGACAGAACATAGCACATCTCAATTTTTCGTTTAGAAAGACATCCCTTAAAAAATGGTGTCGAACCTCAATAAGTTTTGTTCGATTATAATGAACTGGATTTTGTCAAATATTAATAATGGATGTATTGTCACAAAAAATGGGAATATTTTTGAAAGAGCATTTATAATCCGCCAAAGTTTGTTTCATCCAAAGAAGTTGAGTACAACAAAAAGTCGGGGAAATATATTTGGCTTCGGTCATTGATAGAGATACACCATTTTGTTTCTTAGAAAACCATGATACTAGACAATTACCTAAAACTTGATATGATCTGGAAGTACTTTTACGATCATCAATATTTCCCGCATAATCCAAATCACTGTATCCTTTTAAAGAAAAATTTTCATTATTTGGATAAAACAAGCCATAAGAAATAGTGCCTTTTAAATATCGAAAAATTCTTTTAACGACACTTAAATGAGATTCTTTGGGATTGCTTTGAAATCGAGAGCATATGAATACGATATGAAGAATATTGGGTCTACTTGCGGCTTAATAAAGTAAACTATCAATCATACCTCCATATTTTGTTTGATCTACCGATTTGCCTTTCTCATCTTTGTCGACCTTGATATTTGTTGTCATCGGGGTAGCAACAGTCCTTCTTTATTCAATTTTGAACTTCTTTAGAAGTTCTTTATTAGTATATTTGGATTGGGATATATAAATGCCTTCTTCATATTGTTTTATTTGAAGTCCAAGAAAGAAGTTGAGTTCTCCCATCATGCTCATCTCAAATTCACCTTGCATGAGCTTAGAAAATCTCTTACAAAAGATACTCATCAGTTCCCCTAAATCTAATTGTTAAAATAAGTAAGGCTTAAGGTTAATTCCAGCTCCAAAATCAAGCATACCTGCGACTTTCTTCTCATTCCCAAAAGAAATATTATCAATGAAACTACTTGGATCTTGTTGTTTTGGGAGTGGACTTAGGGATGGAGTTGAAGGTTTGTGGGGATCATCAATTTCGTAGAAGGACGATTCTTTACTTGCCTCCGAATTTTAGTTTTTTTTTCCCTTGCATCAACTTTCTTTACTACTTTCACTATAACTGCAGGGTTAGACGAGGCAATAGAAGAAGGAATCTCAATTTCATTATAATAAATCTCACCAATTTCAAGAATGGTGATGGCTTAAGTTTGTTCTAGTTGATTGGGCCAAACATCCTTCTTGAAGACATGTCGAGCTAGCTCACAAACTTTAGTAGCCATTTGGCCGACTTGAGTCTGAAGACGCTTAAAGGATGTTTCCTTGGATTCAAACCATTGAATGTTGGCCTCTTGAGTTTTCTTACTACCCTGTATGAATGAACTCAAGCTTTCTTCAATAGATGGAGGCCGAGGTTGGTTTGATGACTAACCTTGGGGTTGGGGTGACCTCAGATAGATTTGAGATGGATTTTCGAATTGCCCCAACTAAAGTTCGGATGATTCCGCTAACCTAAGTTTTAACTCTGAGCGAAAGAATCATCTTGAGCCCTCTGCTGATAACCCTAGATAGTGTTAACATCCTTTACCTATTGCTCAATTATAACATTACAAACATTAGCCCAATGACCAAACTCACCACAAATCCTGCACGACTCGGCATAAAGATGGGCGGCTGGTGGATGCCCCCGAGTAGCCAACAATTGTCCTTGCTTAGTCAATTCAACCAATTGTTTTCTCACATAATAGCTTGGAGCTGTTTCATTTACGGCAACTCGTTTGCCTCTGACACTCTTTTGTTGTGAATTAGTGTTCATCATCTATAGCCTGAATCATGTGTTCACCCATGTCAACCCCAGCGGCATTGTTAACCATATATTTATAATTATGTGATAACCCATCATTGAAAAATTGGTTTAACAATTCCATTGGGTAGTGATAATGTGGGCATTTAGTCTGTAAATCCTTAAAGCGATCTCATACCTCATGAAAAGGCTCGCCATCCATTTGACTAAATGTGGCTATTTTAGCTCGCAGATCTGAAGTCTTCTGAAGTGAATAGAACTTACCATGAACTTATTATACACCGTCTCCCCATTAGTAAGAGAGTTGGGAGGTAGAGACATAAGCCAAGTTATCACCCAGTCCTTCAGAGTATAAGGAAAACAACGCATCCGAAGCTAATCCGCACTCAAATCTTGTAGAGGAAAAGTTTGAATGATGGAATAGAATTCCTGAATGAAGTTGATAATCACCCATCTCTGGTTCGTAGTATATTTGTCTTCATGTGGAACATGATCGTGAGAATCCTCGCTACTAACCGTAAAATCATCCCCTTCATTCTTTGTACATCTTGCAACTCGATGTCATCCATGAAAGGCACAAGGACGATTGAGATTTTTACGTCCTTGCGTTAACAATACCAGAAAAATAGATCAAACGCACCCGTGAAATAAAGTAAAACTCAAAAGACAAACAAAAAAAGTTCTAAACTAAAAATAAACAAAAAGAATCCTAATCTAGAAAGAAAAAAAAAAAAATTATTTAGCCTAAATCCTTCCCCCGACAATAGCGCCAAAATTTTGTTCGACCGCTAAACACCTAAAATAAATCCAGTGACGCTCGCAAGAGCACGAAATCAATCATAGGGTAGCAAGTTGACCAAAGTTGTCCCTCGAGAAAGACTTAGCCGATAAATAATTATTATGCAATACAAATAATAGAAAATAAATCCTAAACATTCTTTGATTAACTAAAGAAAAACAAATAAAAAGACCAATTAAGACTTAACACAATTAAGCCCGGAGAAAAATGATATAGATAAAACATCTAGGATTTCAAAATTATCTCATCAAACTCTCAGGCAAAATATCAACTAATTGATCACACGATTAACAATTATAACAAACAGGTAAAAACTACGCCTAGATCTGATAACTCATGTATTCATAGATTAGGTCTATCCTTACATAATTTGCTATTTTCATTAACCAAGTTAGATAATACATTTTTGATTCATAACTAACCCCCTAAAACAATTTAGTCCAGGAATAATATCTTCTCTCGATCTCAATCATTCCCTCAAAATAATCAAAAGATGGCCAAACAATTAATCATCCAATAAAGCAATTTATTTAGGGAAGCAAATCAATTAGTCAATACTCATGCTTGTTTGTTTGAATCAAATCATCATAATGGAAGAAATCTCATTCATATCAATTATGCTCCATGTAGTCCAAGTGGCTACGATAAGCTAGAGGGAGGGTGATAGATTATCTCAATTTTTAGATGTTTTTCCTCTTTTTCTAATATGAGAATGATGACTAAAATTAATGTGCAGAAATATAAACAACACATGATGATTTATAGAAGTTCAACCCACCTAGGACCTAATCTTCTGCCACCACGGTATGTCCAGAATGGATTTCCAAAAAGGAAAAGGTTTTATTGATACCAAATGTTGGGAAATTTATTATTTAGATTTTGATGAATGCTATGTAATACTTAAACTAGAAAGTTGGCACCCCATTTTTCTTGTAATTGTTATTATAATAGATAGGGCTGAATAAACTGAGTCAAGTCAGCTTTACCTAGAAATACAAGAAGTCAACTGAAGATGTGAAGAGAAGACTCCGCTGAGGAACAACTGAGTATGGCCAAGAAAGAAGACCAAAGACTCGACTGAAGGAGTATCGGCTGTGAGACAGCTGTGAGAAGAGTCAATTAAGTCAACCCAAGAAGCCAAGTTGAAGTGACATATGAGTCTTTCAATCATTGGAGCAGACTCAAGTCACCTGGGGAAAAGGCAGCTGCAAGGAGGAGTTAACTGAAAATAATCCGTTGCACAAAAGTCAAGAACATTGCTTAAATAAGTAATACTTCCATGCTGCCATGTCTTAAAGTGCTCAGTCCCAGAAGCGTGCAAAAGTAATAAACCAATGGGAAGCACTGCACCTCATGTCAGAACCTGAAAAGCTGGACATTCATTTAATACGAGGAAATGTCTACATCTCAAGGTTGAAGACCAAGAAAAGACAAGCCAACGAACACAAGTGACATTTGATAATCAACATATCTCTTCAACGGGCAGATTTTTGAAAAGTTCACTATAAAAGGCTAAGGAATCACCTTGAGAAAAGGTTACCTGTAACCTGCAAAACATTCTCAAGTTATTCAAGCAAAATCCTCAAGCCTAAATCTCTAAGGAAATCGATCCAACACAAAGCTATGAAGGAAAGACAACTTCAAACTGTTGAAGAGGAAACTTTTGAAGAATCAAAAGGGGTCTACTTTCAAAGGAGGATTCTAGAAAGGTTCAAGGTCGAACCAATCTCAAGTTATTGGAGGGCTTTGTGATCAAATCCAAGAAACTTGAGAAAGTAAGCTGAAGTAGCAAGGCAGTCGCCCTGTGAAGAAGCTGAGTCGGGTGAGAAGCCAGCTGCGTGATCAAGGCATCTCCAGACTGAGTCCCAAAGGAGCAAGTCAGCTGTGTGACCAAGACTTGTATCATGACTGATAACCACTTTGTAAATTGATCATTACTTAGTGGATTCCTCTAGGAGTTGGAGAAGTGAGGAGTAGAAGAATTACCCCATCTTCGAACCTCTATAAAAATTATTGTATCATTTACATTTCAACATTTTATTTCTGTATATCACTTTATATGTGATGATAATTTGCTATCCAACTGATAATTAACAAAGTGCTTAAAACCAAGTGTTAAAACAAACTTAAATCAAATTCAAGGGTGATAAGTCTTCCACTGAAAATCTCATCACAGTCAAGTTAAGGTTTAGTGTAAACAACTGAGTTATTCTATCAACAGCTCTTTCGAGTCTGTTGAGTGGCTAACACCGCTGATTAACTAACTTAGATGTCCATCAAGGACTTAGCTGTGGAATTAACTCTGTACAATTTCAAAATGGCTAAAATTGAAAAGTTGGTAAGTTTTATTCAACCCCCCCTTCTAAACCTTACTCACACCCATTGGGACCAACACCAAACAGTTACAAACCTTTACCTTGAAGAGCAGCTCAGTCTTCTTACACCACCACCTATAAAGATAACCACAATCTTCTCAGAACATTGAAGAGTACCACACTCTTCAACACCTAAAATCACCCAAGTATGTTCTAACCACAAAAACACTAATAATGATGTCTTGTTTAAGATGATTGAGAGTTACAATCAAGATTACACTTTGTTTGAAAAATATTACAACTCAAAGTGCAAGTGTAATCAAGAAAGAATCCTAATACTCAAGATGTCCAAGTGAAAGACTAGGCTTAAAAATACAACAAGAATTATGGCAAGAGATAATAGGAAGTTTACTGAAAATTTTCATGTTGTTTGAATGCAGGTATTGTTGTATTTGATCCTTCAAAGACTTTATCTATTTATAGGAGAGTCTTCAATATTAGATCTCCAACATAGGCTCATTCATCTTCACTTTTGTCTACAAAAGAAGGATGAAAAGATCTACAAAAATGGTTAAGAACTGTAAAGTAGATCATGACAGATAATGGCTCAACAACGGATAGAATGATGTTGTCAAAAATCATAGGTCGACCGGTTGAACTGTTGAGAATTCAAATGTTTAAAAAGTTAATCTGAGATTTGATCTAATTAATCAGGGGCTTGGACCAGTCCAAGGAGGGGTTGGACCA
Organism: Rehmannia glutinosa; assembly: GCA_016081115.2. NCBI lineage: Eukaryota > Viridiplantae > Streptophyta > Magnoliopsida > Lamiales > Orobanchaceae > Rehmannia > Rehmannia glutinosa. The sequence goes on along the minus strand of JABTTQ020002742.1, from coordinate 183,877 downwards.
GTTGACCAGGGCTTTGACCGGTCGACCACACCTCAGACCAGTCACCCAAACAATTTTCTTGAAACATAGATGAAATGTGAAAAGCAATTAAACTCTGCCACCGGTCAACCTATTAGCCTAACCTATTTTGGCCTCTATTTCGTTTCTATTTCGATTTTTAACTTTCAGGCACGGGTTGCCCTCTAGGGCGACCGGTTGACCTTGAAACAGAAGTGTTGTCCAGTTTTTGTGAAAAATAAACTTCAAGAAATAATCCAAAAATTGGTAAAAATCATTTAAATCAATATGGAGTATTTGGACAACATTTGGGGACATTTTTTTGGTGTAAAATCCATTTAAACAAAATTATCAAAATCAAGATAAAATTGTTAGGAAATATATTATTAGATTTTGATGATATCATGTAAAACTTAGAATAGGAAGTTGGCACCCCATTTTCCTTGTATTTCTATTTGTAATAGATAGGACTGCATGAGCTGAGTGAAGTCAGCTATGTTGAAGAATACAAGAGTCAATCAAGACCAAGTGAAGACCAAATGTGTGAATGTTGTGTGTAGTCAAGATGGAAGGTTAAGACTTGACTGAGGAAGAGACCCAGCTGTGGAACAGCTGAGTGAAGGATGAGAAATGACAGTCAAGTCAGTTAAAAGCCAAGTGTGCCAGTTGAACTGTCAGTTGAGTCATTCCACAAAGGTTGGAGTTGACTCAAGTCAAAGGGGTAAAGGCAGCTATCAAGTCAAGTCAACTAATATTAATCCGTTGCACATAAGTCAAGGATATTACATAATATAGTAATACGTCCATGTTGCCATGTCTAAAAGTACTCATCCCAAAAGCGTGCAAATGGAATAAACGAATGGGAAGTACTGAGCTTCTGTTAGGACCTGAAAAGCTGTAGACATCATTCAATACGAGGAAATGTCACCATCACAAACTGCAAATCAAGACCAGACAAGCCAACGACCAACAAGTGTTATTCGAAAATTTCCTATCTCTTCAATAGACAAATATTCAAATAAATACTATAAAAGGCTGAGGAAGCAAATGATAGAAAAAAAAACCAAGCACAATGAATCTGGACGAATTTACAAGCAATACAAGCAAGAAAACCTACAACAATACTCTCAAGCTTTCTAAGACATTCCTCAAGCCTAAAACTGAAGGAACTCGATTCAACACATTCAGTGAAGGAAAGAATATTTCATCAAGTTGAAAAGAAAACAATTTAACGAACTTAAGGGGTCTACTCTCCAAGTTTGATGGAGTTGTTGTAAGGCTCAAGGTTGAACCAGAAGATTTGAGCTCGTTGGAAGGTTGTGTAATCAATTCCAAGGGTTCGAAGGGAGCTGAAAAAGCAAGACAATTGTTTTATGAAGAAGTTAAGTCCCAAGAGCACCACCTATGTGGTCAAGGCTGACTCGGACTGAAAACTGCTTTGTAACCTAATCTGTTACTTAGTGGATTCCTCCAGAAGTTGGAGAAGGGTGGATTAGAGGAATTACCCCATCCTCGAACCACTATAAAATTTGCTCATGTTATTTTACTTATAGCACTTTACTTTCCTGTATACTTTTGATATCTGCTGTCAACGATGATAACTTAGTTGTCCCCCAAGGACTTAGCTGATTTGAGCCAACTCTGTTAAAATTATTTAAAAATTACTAAATTCAAAAATTTGGTAAGGTTTATTCAATCCCCCTCCTTCTAAACCTTACAACTCACCCATTGGGACCTACAAGTAGTATCAGAGTAGTTGGTTCATTGAGCCTTCCGCACTGGTTACTGAACTAGATCTCAATCTTTTCAAAGGATATAACACTTGAATTTTCCAAGCTTTTATTTCAAAAGCAATGTTATTAGCATGGAAGCAAATCTAACTAGTATTCCCATGTTCACTGTGGAAGAGTTTGATGATTGGAAAATTTGCATGCAGGCTCACCTATCAGCCTTACACGACGAAATGTGGCTAGTGGTAGACGATGGGCCACTACAAATCTTAAAGGTCAACACTGCTGTAAGAAGAGCACCTCCAAGTGAAGGAGAAGATGTTTCAGCAGAGCCCAAACCTGCTATGGTTGAAACCACACTGTGTATGGACGAATGAATATAGAAAAAGATACAACCTTGACAATGTTGCCGAGGATATCCTCTACAAAACATTGGACAAGGCTGTTTGATAAATGGTTTTATCATGATTTTATGATTTAGTTTTTATACCAAAACAATGTTTTTAAAGGTTGTCCAAATACTCCTAAATAATTTAAAATGGTTTTAATATTTTCCGGAGTATTTCTTCAAGTTTATTTTTCGACAAAATTGGACAACACATTTATTGATTTTGTGTCAATAGGTTTTTACATTAAAACTATGTTTCTAAATGTTGTCCTAATACTCTCGATCGGTCTAAAATATTTTTACTATTTATCGGGGTATTTCTTGAAATTTATATCAGACAACACTTTTTGTGTTAATGTGTTATTTCATCAAAACTATATTTCTAATGTTGTCCTAAATACTCCCGATCGATTTAAAATGTTTTTACGAATTTTTTGGAGTATTTCTTGAGGTTTATTTTTGACAAAAATCGGACAACATTTCATTTTTGGAGTACGATCGGTCGACCAAAGAGGCGACCGGTACCTGGGAACGCATTTCACGAAACAGAACTCCCATAACTCCAAAAATTGGTCAGGGTGACCGGTCCCCATAGGGGGCGACCGGTCGACCCCCCTTGGACCGGTCCCCCTAGTTAATTTTTGTTGCGTTCTTTCAAACTTCTATTTGTGCGCGACCGGTCGCCCTCAAGTGTGACAACAAAATTCTAATCGTTGTGCAGCAGGCAACTTTTCCTTAATTTGTGGAATTGATTTCTAACAGCTATAATCTTAATTTTAATTGCAATCTTTTTGTAGATATCAGATTCCAAGAGGAGCCTATCAAGTATCAATCATCTCCTATAAATAGAGGAAGATTTGAAGCACAACAAGAAGTGAGAACAACACAACACAACAAGATATACTCAAACAAACACTTGGTCTTATATTGTCATTATTCTTGTTGTAATTTGCCTAGCTTATCACTTTCACATTCTTGAGGTCTTGGCTATTCTTGATTACACTTGCACTCAATTGTATAATTCATCATCGAGTTGTAATTTTGAATTTTTGGGTTATCATTCAACACAAGATATCCTTGTGAGTGTTCTTGTGGTAAGAACACACTTGGGTGATCTAGGTGTTAGGTGTGAGAAGATTCTGGTAATCTTCTTGTTGATGTGTTGAAGAATTTGGTATTCTTCAAGGTTGAAGATTGTGGTAATCTTCACAAGGTGCCATTGGAGATTGTGGTAATCTTCAAGAGAGATTGTGGTAATCTCAAAGGTGGTGTTGAAGAACAGTGGGGTGCTCTTCAAGGTGTCGTTGTAAGTTGGTGTAGTATTAATTTTGGTAATTAATAAAATCTTTTTTTTCTTTTTGAAATCCATCCCGGATATACTGGGGTGGTAGAGGATTAGGCCCTAGGTGGGTTGAACCTCTATAAATCAACGTGTGTTGTTTACATTCCGCACCTTTATTATTGTCTTTGAGCTTTCGGTTCGAAAAAGAGGGTAAAATCAAAAAGATGGAGATAATCTATTCACCCCCCTCTAGATTATCGTAGCCGCTTGGACTTACAGGTGGTATCAGAGCCAAACTCTTTGGCAAGCTCGTTTCACATCGCGAGCGAAGAGGAACGATCCTCGGCTACGAATGAAGCTCATCTTACCGGCACCTCCACCACCACGCCACCACTATTTGATTCCAAAAATTTTACATTTTGGAAAGAAAGAATGGAATGTTATTTACAAGGTTGCGGGTTCGATATTTGGAACATCGTCATCAGTGGAGAATCCATTCAAATGAAAGACACACCATACACCTCCAAAGCTCTCAAGGAGCTCAATGATGAAGAAAAGAAAACCATCTCCTTAAATGGTAAAGCTCTCAATATTTTGTATTGTTCACTTACTAATTTGGAATATGAACATATTGTAGGAATTCGATCGGCACTTGAAGTATGGCAAAATTTAGAAGCCATCTATGGAGTATTTACAAATGAAAGGAGTCAAACAAAAGCATTTAAGGGATTCAAGTGCAAATCTAAGGAACAAGCCTTTTACAACTTCCAACTATGAAGTAGTCGAACAATGTTTTAGGGGCATCGAAGAAGAAAACGAGGTACGTCCTAAACCCTATACTCCCTATGATATTGTTATTCAAAATGACTATAGTGATTTGCAAAATGATTTTGATGATCTTCAAAATGAATTCCAAAATTTACTTGTTAAGTACAAAAATTTGAAAAAGGAATTCAATGTTTTGAAAAATGAAAAGGATAGTTTATTTACTTCCTATGAATCACTATCACGTGCTCACACCACCACACTTGACAAGGTTAGAAACCTTGAAAAACAAAATAGTACTCTTGTTGAGGATATGAATTGCATGAAAAATGACTTATCAAAATCAAACTTGAGTACCAATAAATTGCCCAATATTGTGAATGTTAATGGTTGTGATAATTTGAATAGTGAACTTGATCATGAGCCTAATATTGTCAAGCATATGAAAATGAATCGAGTTCCTATGCATGTTAGTAATATTACTTGCTTTTAATGCGGTAAGAAGGGACACGCCGTAAATACTTGTCCGGCTATAAATAGCTCAAATTATTGTTGAAGACCTAAAAGTCTCAAAGCTAATCCCAAAGGACCCAAGCACTTGAGGGTACCACAAAACAATTTTATATTAGGTACCCGGCGAAATAATAATCGAAGAAAATTCATACCGCCAAGAAGACATCAAATGACCATTTCATTTGATCAAAGGAGAAAACATTTTCAACAAAGTCACTCTCCAAGAAGAGCAAATAATCAAAAATGGGATGAACAAAATCCTTGGAAATGGCAAAGACATCATCAATAAGATGATTTTCTATGAGAAAGACACTCTCAAAAATAGGAAGGACACAATGCTTGGAGATGGAGTAATTGGAGAGATTACCATCAACATGAAGATTTTCAAACGGGAATATATCATCAACAATGGGAACGACACAACCCATGGAAATGGCGAAATTGGTAAACCGTATATCCCTATTTAAATATGCATTTTATTTTTGCATGTTTTTAAATTGCAAAATGAGTTTTAAAATTTATAAGGTCTTCTATATATGTTCATGTGTTTTTTTAAAAATACTTTGAAAAATGAGACCTTACATGTTGTGGACTTACTTAGACTTATATGTTTTTATCTCTTATGGATTTTTATAGCATTAGCATTGTTGTGATATCTCTCGTTGCTTAGCCTACACATGTATTATTATGTTTGTGCCAAATTTGGTTTATGAATTGTGTAGAATTTACATATCTCTTTCAATGGCTATCTACTCGTAATATATCAAGAGAAATATGAACTATCGAGGTACGCTCATTATTGTTATTCATATCATAGACTCGATACATGTTGTGCCATATGCCTATGTGCTTATTAAGAAAATATTTTTATTTTTGAAAAGGCATTATTTGACATAGCTTGTTTTATCCTAGTTTTGTAAAGGGTTATATTTTATTTTGATGAAACAATTGATTATGCATTTTATTGCACATATAAATACCATTATTATTGGATGCTTATGTCAAAGCTCTTGTTCATATGATTCTTGTAAATGAGGTCTCAACTATGTGCTATCTTATTGTCAAATTTCAAAAGAGACCTTATGTAGCTCTCTTAAGCTTATTTGAACATGAATGATTTATTAAACTCTTGATGATGCATAGTATGTGGTGCTTAAAATAGTGTATCTATTATTCGATATTACTATGCTCGTGTGCAAAATATCTTGTTAAGATTTTGCAGAAATTTGTGATATTTCGCAACAAGTTTGATGAACAAGGCAAGGTTAGTAGCTCAATGATATTGTCAAGAAGAAGATAATGATTTTGATGTAATATTTTCACTCACAGCACATTTAGAAGCTATTTGCACTTTACTTGCCCATTTTTGTTTTGAGAAAATTTCAAGCTTTACCAAATGAATGTTAAATCCAATTTTCTAAATGGTTTTATTCAAATAGAAGTCTATCGGAGTTTAAAATTTTTAGGCCAAATGATTTTTATAAAAAGGCCTTGTACGGTTGATACAAGTACCCCGTATATGGTTTGATAGACTTAGCTATTTTTGCAAAATAATTTTACAAAAGGTAAAGTTGATACTACACGTCTTGTTTTGAAAAAGGGCAAGATTGTTTACTTGTGCAAATTTATGTTGATAATATTTTTGGTGCTACTAATGAATATTTGTGCAAGATATTTTTCCAAGTCAATGCAAGGTGAACCTAAGATGATCATGATGAGGGAAGCTCAAATTTGATCATTGGAATTCAAGATCAACAATGCTAAGAAGGTGATTATATTCCACACTCAAAAGAAGAAGTGAGGCATTGAGGAAGAAAGAACCATTTCAACCTATATGGCCACAAATGTGAAAATTGACAAAGGTTGAGGTAGGCATGTTGATTGACAAACGAAATCGAGGTATGCTCATTCGTTTATTACTCCTTGGACTCGACATTCTATATTCCTTATGTCAATATGCTCGACTTAAAACAATCCCAACGAATCTCTTTAAAGTGCCGTTAAAAGAAATTTTCAAATACTTGTAAGGCACTTGTTCTTATGACTTGTTCATCCAAAGTTTTAAAACGTTATTATTTTTCGGGATAACAAGTCCGGTGTAAATTTTATTTTTCAAAATTATGGTTCGTCATAATCGAACTAAACATATTAAGATTTGATATTTTTTTAAGGGATTACATGTTTTAACAAAAACTTGAGATGTGTTTAATTCCATCTCAAGGATAACTTGCAGATTTTTTTAATCGCTCACCGCCGAGTATTTTACCTCATTTCGAGCTTGATTATGACATAATGTATATTGAATGAGGACTACGTTTGCATTTTGCACGTTTTTAAAATTTAGGGCGAAAAATCGGATTTTTGGATCAAAATTCAGATTTTCAAAATAGTGAACTAAATGGGTCGCCGGGGCGGTCGGCCCGGTCGACCACTGCCGACCGGCGCCTAGCCCATGACCTGGCGCCACCGCTTAAGTTTAGTTAAAACCGTCTTTGTTCTTATATTTTGGCAATTTAAGGTTTTTCCTCTCTATTTCGTCCCCTTTGCAAATTTCACACACATTTCACTTCAAATGTATTTTATTGCATACATTTCATATATTGGATGTATTTAGGCTCGATTATCATCATCATTGCTCGTCTTTACCGATTAAATGGTAAGAATTCTACTTCCTTATCTCAATTGGGTTGAACCCTTGAGAACTTGGCCTATATGTATTTTCTTGATGAAATTTGTATATGTTTGTGATGAGATTGTTATTTATGATATATTGTATTGTGCTTAAACTGATTTGGTGATGAAAAACTTGGCTTTATTGCATTTACAAGGGCTTTAATTATCTTCTTCAATTTTTGTCGCCCGCCAAGTGTTCGATAAAATGTCTCAATGAAAAATTCATCACCTACATGATTCTCTTGTTTTCAAATGTCTTATATATCTATAGAGATCATAATTTGCCAATCAAATGAGTTTTCATAAGCTTCTACAAGTCGTATGATCGACTCTTTCCTCCTATTTGGTCTATAAGTTTCAATGTTCAAATAGCTCGATACATCGGTTTAGTTATGCACTTTGATATGATTATATGATGTTTTTATCGTGCTAACATATTTTTGATGATTCCAAAGGGGGAGAAACAGGTTATAAGCTCATTAGCTCATAAAAGCTAAGTTTAGCTAAACAAAAGAAGCTATAAGCTATGGCTTCCTAAAACCATAAGTTGTGCATTATACTTAGTCCAATTGTTGTATGATGGACTCATATACTTGTCTAATGATGTTTTGTTGACAGGGGGATCTTATAAGCTCTTGTACTTAAGATCAATATGTAAAAGCCAAGCTTTTAGCTTGTGGTTGATTGCTTTTACATTACTCTTGTTGTGCATATTGATAGGGGGAGCTTTTGCTATATATGTTTGAATATCTCTACTCCCATCCTTGTGTTTATATTGCATGGAATGTTGTCGCTCACAACAAATAGTTCTCTTTAACCGGTAAAATTGTTTTGTTTTCAAAATCGACCTCGTTAAAATTGTTTTGGTTTGTAATCATCAAAAAGGGGGAGATTGTTTGATAAATGGTTTTATCGTGATTTTGATGATTTTGTTTTTATACCAAAACAATGTTTTTAAAGGTTGTCCAAATACTCCTAAATGATTTAAAATGGTTTTAATATTTTCCGGAGTATTTCTTCAAGTTTATTTTTCGACAAAATTGGACAACACATTTATTGATTTTGTGTCAATAGGTTTTTACATTGAAACTATGTTTCCAAATGTTGTCCTAATACTCCCGATCAGTCTAAAATGTTTTTACTATTTATCGGGGTATTTCTTGAAGTTTATATCGGACAACTCTTTTTGTGTTAATGTGTTATTTCATCAAAACTATATTTCTAATGTTGTCCTAAATACTCCCGATCGATTTAAAATGTTTTTACGAATTTTTTGGAGTATTTCTTGAGGTTTATTTTCGAAAAAGAACTCCCAGAACTCCAAAAATTGGTCAGGGTGACCGGTCCTCATAGGGGGCGACCGGTCGCACCCTAGGGCGACTGGTCGACCCCCCTTGGACCGATCCCGCTAGTTAATTTTTGCTGCGTTCTTTCAAACTTCTATTTGTGCGCGACCGGTCGCCCTCAAGTTTGACAACAAAATTCTAACCGTTGTGCAGCAGACAACTTTTCCTTTATTTGTGGAATTGATTTCTAACAGCTACAATTTTGATTTTAATTGCAATTGTTTTGTAGATATCAGATTCCAAGAGGAGCCTATCAAGTATCAATCATCTCCTATAAATAGAGGAAGATTTGAAGCACAACAAGAAGTGAGAACAACACAACAAAACAAGATATACTCAAACAAACACTTGGTCTTATATGTCATTATTCTTGTTGTAATTTGCCAAGCTTATCATTTTCACATTCTTGAGGTCTAGGCTATTCTTGATTACACTTGCACTCAATTGTATAATTCATTATCGAGTTGTAATCTTGAATTTTTAGGTTATCATTCAACACAAGATATCATTGTGAGTGTTCTTGTGGTTAGAACACACTTGGGTGATCTAGGTGTTAGGTGTGAGAAGATTGTGGTAATCTTCTTGTTGATGTGTTGAAGAATTTCGTATTCTTCAAGGTTTAAGATTGTGGTAATCTTCACAAGGTGCCGTTGGAGATTGTGATAATCTTCAAGAGAGATTGTGGTAATCTCAAAGGTGGTGTTGAAGAAGAGTGTGGTGCTCTTCAAGATGTCGTTGTAAGTTGGTGTAGTCTTAATTTTGGTAATTAATAAAATCTTTTTTTTCTTTTTAAAATCCATCCCAGATATACTGGGGTGGTAGAAGATTAGGCCCTAGGTGGGTTGAACCTCTATAAATCGACGTGTGTTGTTGACATTCCACACCTTTATTATTGTCTTTGAGCTTTCAGTTCGAAAAAGAGGGTAAAATCGAAAAGATGGAGATAATCTATTCACCCCCCTTCTAGATTATCGTAGCCGCTTGGACTTACAAAGGCTTTGTTCAACAATCAACCAAAGAAATATGGGATAAGCTAACCTTGATTTGTAAAGGATCTGAACAGATCAAAGAGAATAAATTAACTATTGTTGTTCAAAAATTTGAAAACATTAAAATGCTTGCAGGTGAGAGTCTGGATGAGTTGGATGCCAGAAACACATAAATTACAAATGAGCTTTCAGCTCTTGGGAATGAGTACACTCAAAAGGATATGTACATGAAGATTTTAAGAGCCCTCCGAGCTTAGTGGGAAATGAAGGTCGTGGCCCTGATACATTCCATTGACCTCTCCAAAACATCAAATCATCAGCTGTTCTCACACCTCAAAGCTTATGAGTTTGAGTTGAGAAGAAAAGAGCAAGAGGAAACAACAGTGCCAAGACAAATTTGCATTGTTGGCAAAGAAGAAGGGAAGAAAGTTGAGCCAAAAGAAATAATTGACCAAGAAGCAATTTCTCTCATGGTAAAAAGGTTCAACAAGTTCTTCAATAAGAACTATAAAAGAAACAAGGATGAAACCTCCAGAAGACATTCAGCACCTTCCAAAGCAAGGGAGGATAGGCCACCCAAGAGAGTTGAACATCAAAGAGCTGACTATTAGAGATCTGAGAGAGCTGACATGCAGAGAGCTGAAAACCTGTGTTGGAACTGCAGACAACCAGGACACTTTGTTGTTGACTATTCCTATCCACCAGTCAACAAATACAGAAATGAAGTGGACAGAAGAGTCTTCAGAGAGATAAGACAAGAAAAGAAGAAAGCCATGTCAAGCACGAGATCACGAACCAAAAGTGCAATGAACAAGCAGACTCGGACAGTAGTGAAGCAGACTTAGTTTGTGTAGAAAATTTTACTCCATAGACCTTGACTTGCAGTATCTTCAAGACATACAGGACATGCTTTATAGCCTTTTGTGCTCCACCCAGATACTGCCCCATACGCTGGGAAGTCATGAATTGTCCACATCACAACAGCATATAATTGAAATACTCATTCAGATGATGCATCGTATGTTTCCACCCCATCATCCCAAATGGAAATATGTCAAATTCTTATAGTATGTGGCCAGTTTTACTTGTGTGGTATAATTTGCCTCCATGGAAACTTATAAAACCATCTTACATGATTATGTCTCTTTTAATTCCCGGGCCTAGAGCACAAGGGAAAGAGAGAGATGTGTACTTGCATCCCTTAATTAATAAAACTTCAATGTCAGCAAAGGTCATTCCCAAGGCAAAAGAGCTATTATCAGCACACTTATGCACCCAGGCAAAAAGCCCATCAAGCATATAAATTCCACTATTATCCCAAGAAAGCACATGTCCCACCCAAGCTCCTTCCCCTACAGCCTAGCCAGAAGTTGCACCTGCCTATGCAGCCGAGACCCAAAAGGTTATTTCTGCACCTTCTCCGGTCGTGAAGAAGAAATGCTCAGATGTGCCTCGCAAACCAGCTGTAGTAAAGAAGATAAAGATGGTGGAGCAAGAAGCCACCGATGTAGCTGAAGAGGAAGAAATTCCTCTTGTCAAGACGAAAAGAAGAGGGTTGTTTAAAAAATTCGAGTTAGAGAAATTCCTCTTGTCCGACACTCAGCCTGCACAAGAGACTGTTGAAGCACAGTTGGAGTAGTCGAAGGAAGTAACTGGTGATGAAGTGGTCACCATGGAGGTGGATAAGACTGCTGATATGGATCAGCAGACTGTACAAGACTTAGCTGTTCGAGAGACAACTGAGGAACATGGAGCTGAGACAGCTGAGCACACTAAAGAAACAGCTTGTTCATCCCCGGACAAATGCTAGAGAACCCGAGCAGAACATGCTCCACTCGCTACAATTCAAGAAGAGGAGGATAATGATATGGTGATGCTATCTTCAGTTTATCCTGATATCCAGGAGAGATATAGGGTATGGAGAAGATGGAAGCTGGGTTACTCAAGATACCAATTCCAGAGCCCAGAATTTATTAAAGAAGAAGATGAGCTCATGAGTTTCTTGGGTGACATAGCTATTAGCTCTGCCCTTGATCCCAACTCCTGCATGACCATCCTTTATCAAAGGAAGGATGAACAGAAATAAAGAGCCTTGGAGAAGGCTAAGGCCATTGAAGAATCAAAGAATCTCCACACTTGTCCTCTATTATAAGCACCAAGATTTGCCATGGACTCTACTGACAGCAGCGATACTGACATTGAGGAAATAGACCTTGTTGTTGCAGTTGAGAAAGTAGAATTTAAACAAGTTGTTAAAGAGTCAAAAGAGAAGCACGAGCATCAGTTACAAGAGGGTCCAGGAGAGTCTTATCAAATTTCTCCTAGCCCTGATATCATGGATGTGGTGCGAACTATTGATTCCACCACATCACCAGTGCACTCTAAAGATGGCACCAGGAAAATAGGCGATGAAGCTAAGGATGGTGAAGAAGCGGGCATCTTAGCCAAGCCAACTCCTGCAGAAGGTGTTGAGACACCTGCCCTGACTGATGATCACTCAATAGGAATCACAACTGAGTCTCAGGTGTTGAGTAACCCCACTACTCAAGACTCAGGTGGTACGCCAGCTGAGGGGAAAACTCTCACCACAATTGGAATCCACAATTGATACCGAGGAAGCTGTTAAGACAACTGAGGATTAGTTAGTTGCAGGCTAACACAGCTGCTCAAGATGCCGATGAAGCTGAAATAGCTGAGGCATGTAGAGCTAAAAACATATTGAAGGAAAAGAGAAAGGCCCCACAAGCTCAAGATATGGGTATCCCTATTTTCCTTGATGAAATTTTCGTGGAATATTTTCCGTTTGATGCCCAAATTCCCTTCGAAGCCGAATCTGCTATGGAAATGTACGTATTCATGAATGGGTTGGACAAGTGAAGGATTGGAGGCGTGACCAGGTCACCTACTTCAAGTCCTTATTCGCAAAGATGGTGATTTGGAGCTCAGACAACCTCAAGTTCCAGCAGAGGCAAAGAGACCACGTATTCAGGATGGATAAGTCACACAGGTCGGATATGGAGTTACGCAAGATGCAACGCAAGTCTGAAATTGCAAGAATAAAGGACAACGTCAAACAACAGATTAAGGTCCTTCAGACAGAAATGATGCTGATGGCAGTTGAGTCCAAGGCTCTGAGGTCAGAATTCGGAGCAACTTACTCCAAGACCCGTGACAAACATGACTCTACGAACAACAAGCTAGATTTTCTCCTGAGTGGTATGTTCCTTGGCTTAGCCCTACCCTTTGGTGATGATGCCAAAAAGGGGGAAGAGGAAGATATGAAGGAATTGAAAGAAGGGCAAGGGAGTGATAAGGAGGGAAGCAAAAGGGAAGCAAGCAAGGGGGAAGGAAGTTCTGTGAAGAAACCCCATTGAAAATAATATTTGCTAAGACCCCACAACAATAAGAGGTAAAAACCTCAATCCACAGTAGACTACCGAAAGAGCTGACAGTTGAAGACAAAGCTGAAATGCCAGTTAAGTAGTCAAGAAAGGCCATGGAAGTTGAATTTGGAAAGGTAGCTGAGAAGCACTCCGAGCGCATCAAAGATATCAAAGCAAGATTCGACATCCCCCCAGCTGGATTACTAAAGGATTCCCCAACAATAAAAACCCTAGAGAAATCATAATACCTGATGCTGGATCTAAACCAAGATCACTTGAGGAGTTTCAAACTCTAGAAGATGAAGGTTATTTCAAGAATATGACTCTACCACAGTCGTGGGACTTGTACTGGGAAAAGGGTCTGGAATTGTGTAGATCAGCTGAGAAGCAGCAGAGCTCCAGTAGTCACTCAACTAGAGCAGCACCAGTATAGTACACTCCTAGAGGAGGAGTTGAGTCATTTAGAGAGAGGGGAAGGTTTGGGAGTGGTGGAAGAGGCAGAGGCGCTCCACCAAAACCAAGACCTAAGGATACAAGGTTCATTGATCCACTCAAGAAATGGATCAATTACTGGGCTGGCTACGATGCTCTTGCTAACCTTTAAGTGGAGCGCAAGATTGAGGAGGCAAGAAGAAGACAGGACGCTGAGAATGAAAGATCTACGAGAGAATGGGAGGAAAGGCAGCGAAGGGAGGACCTGTAGGTCCCACGGGGTGTGAGTAAGGTTTAGAAGGAGGGGGGTTGAATAAACCTTACCGACTTTTTTGTTTTTAGTCCTTTTAAAATATTACAGAGTTAAATACACAGCTAAGTCCTTGAGGGACAGCTAAGTTAGTTAACCAGGAGAGTTAGCCACTCAACAGACTTAATTGAGCTGTTGATAGAATAACTCAGCTGTTTTGTCTAAACCTTAACTCAGTTATTGGAATAATCCTACTCCTTTGTGCTATTACCCAGATTGGGGGAATTACGAAGATTTTTCATATACTAGCACGGAGAATATGATTCCACCCTCACCAAGCTCCAATGTAATGAATGGGTTTACAAATGCAGAGGCAAAATCATCTTTAGAAGAAGCCCTCACCTCATTCATAAATCAATCCAATGCATTCATGAGTGATACGAGGAGCCGTTTCACAATGCAAGACGCAAGGATGGACAAGTTGGAGCTACAATTGACACGGTTGGCAAATCTTGAGACCCAAGTGGGCCAATTAGTTACAATTGTTGGTAGGCAATATCAAAAGGGTAAATTTTCAAGCACCACTGAAGCCAACTCAAAGGAACAATGTAGTGCCATTCATCAAAAGAGTGGTACAATACGAGGAGTCGAAGATCCTGAAAAACAAGAAAGTTTGGAACCAAACACGGATCGTGTGTCTATGCACTTTCACCCGTGTGTGTGTCAAAAAGGAGCAAAACAGACAAGGAACACAAGAACCATGTGTGTACGCCCGCAACAAAGCCACGTGCAAGATGTCATAAGAAAACTATTCCGAATGAGATGGGCACGGAATATGTGTACACGCACGGACAACATGGGCATAACCCGCATCAAAATGTTCCAATATCGTGACTCCAATACTTGCTTGAAATCCCAATTATGCATTACTAGATGCAAACAATGGAAAACGGTTCTTGACTATGATCCAAAGCAAGTAATATATGCATTCAAAGGTGGTACGAATCGAAATTAACAAAGGCCAAGCTAAAGACGTTAAATATAGCGCTTGTTGGGAGGCAACCCAACGGTTTGTGGTGTGATTTTTGTTTTTGTTTGTTTTCTTTTGTAAAAAAAAAAAAAAAAAAAAAACCCGAGTGTTGTCCGCAGACGACATCACGCACGGGTGACCCGTGTGCTAGGCGCACGCCTTCGTGGTCCTTCAAATTGAGATAATATTAAGGTAGAAAATTTGAAGTGATGGTTGAAGGAAGAAGTTCTAGCGATATGAGGAGATGCCAAGGAGGGCCACCACCAGCACATTGAATCAGGTAAATCCACACAATTTTATATTGAAATTCTATCTTCTCTTACGTGCGATATAATTTCATTTAAGTTTGGGGGGAGAGATAGTTATTTTGATATGAAATGTGTGGATTAAAAAAAAAATTGCATTTTTGTGTGTTTTCATATAGTTGCATGTAGAGCATTTTAGATTGCATTGCATTAGAAGCACGTTTACAACTTTAGCACGTTTATTGCTTTAATAGAGTTTAGAGAGTGAGTTGACCAATATTGAGATTCTCGTGCTCTATTTTGAAAATTTTGTATTGTTTGGATTGGGTGTTGAGTACGAGTTGATTGAGCCATGAATACATGATATTGAGCATGTGGATATTGAGAACATGGTTTGATGCTTTGAATTACGTATTTGCAAGCCTGTGAGCTTTTGAGCCTTTAACCGCTTTCATCATATGCAGCCTTGTTGATTGATTTGAGTGTATCATTCATGTTGTTAGAATTCTAACTCGCTTGCTCGTATCTCCACAAGGTCACATGTTGTATGCGAATTGAAAATGATCAAAGGCCATTTTTGTTAGCCCTTCAAGCCTTTTGCTTACCTAAGATGATATTGAAATCCCTAGTTAGCCAACTTGAGCCTATTGCCTAATTTCTTGATAGCAGCAATTCAAGCCTTAACTTGATATATTTGTTACCCCATACTTGAGCGTATAACATTGAGTAAAGGGATTGAATGAGGTTGAATGGGTTGGAATTGAAAAGTTGGATAAATTGGTTGATGGGAACAAAAGAGGAAGAAAAGGAGGAGAAAAAAAAATGTTGAAAATTCATAAAAGAGTCGAAAAAAAAATCGATTTTATGATGTGAGTTTTCATTGAATGAACTTGGAGGCTAGGAATTGTAATGTAAGGTGATAATGTTTACAAAAGAAATGGGATGGAGATAAAAAGAGTTGATGAAAATGAGAGAAGAATTTAGTAGCATATTGAGCTTTAATGTAGATGATTTATATGCTCATCGGTCTATACGCTCGAGTTTGAGTCACTCTATCCATATTTTCCTACCCTAACCAAAGAACCTTCATTATAACCAAAAGAAAAAGTCCTTTTTGATTCACAAATTGCATATATTCTAGTGGCGGAGATATGAGACGATTTGAAAGCTTATGGTTATTCTTCAACATTGAATTGAATTGAGCGTAAACACGTCCTATATTCATGTGAGATGAGAGTATACACTTGATCTTGAGAGAAGTGATTCAAAGCATTTACCATGATTTATTTGATGTGTGCTCTATGTTAGATGTTTGAGGCTTGGTTGATTCGTTGCTTGACACCTACGATAAACAATGCGAATTTTATGGAGTTGTTGTGCGTTCTACTTTTCATTACTCCCAATCATGTTTTGTCTAGTTTTTAAAAGCGTTGAATGACAAACAATAGCTTTAAGTTTGGGGGATTTTGATAGGTGTGAGTTTTGCATGTATTTTGAGGTATAAATATGACTAAAATGGTGCTTAAACATGCAATAACGTGTATGAAATGGTATATATTCGCTCTTTGTGGAAAAAGATATTACGCTTGCTTGTTTTGTAGGAATTTAACGATATTTGGATTGATTTTGTGACAAATACAAGCATTGCTACCTAGAATCATCAAGAATCGAGCGATTACACTCAATTGGAAGCCAACTATATGGAGTCTAGAGTCATAGTGATGAGTCGTGTGTCAAAAGAAGCATGGATGATCAAACAACAAGGAGATTTATCTCAAGGAACATCCAAACGCGTATGGAATTTCCAGCACTGGCAGGGTTTAGTATTTTGGCCATAACTCTCTCTACAAAATT
Organism: Rehmannia glutinosa; assembly: GCA_016081115.2. NCBI lineage: Eukaryota > Viridiplantae > Streptophyta > Magnoliopsida > Lamiales > Orobanchaceae > Rehmannia > Rehmannia glutinosa. The sequence goes on along the minus strand of JABTTQ020002742.1, from coordinate 167,000 downwards.
GATATTAAGGTGATTCAAGTGGCTATGGAAAGCTAAGAGAGAGGGCTACAACTCTTATGAAGACCCCACAAGCAAATTCGGACGTTTGGGTGGCGCACGGGCAACCCGTGCGTGACGCACGACCCGTGCGCCCTACAGAGACTGGATGTTTTCTACGGGATGGCGCACGGGTAACCCATGCGTGGGCGCACGACCCGTGCGCCCTACAGAGACTGGATTATTTCTACAGAATGGTGCACGGGTAACCCGTGCGTGGGCGCACGACCCGTGCGTGCTTGCAGAAAACTCCAAAAATGACAGCAAATTGACCTAGACTTCAAAAAAGGGTATAAATACCACTTCTTGGGGCGCACACCAGGGGAGGAAAGGCTGGGAATACACCCAAGAACACAAGAAACACATCAATTTCATCAAGGAAGAATCAAGGGAAGAATCGGGTTGAATCGGAGCTTGAGGATTGAAGATTAATCGAGAGATTATCCATTTCCCTAAGTTTTCTCATTCTTTGTGCTTTAATCTTTCATTTTAGCTTCTTATGAATATGAACAATTTGTCTATGAGTTGTTTATTTGTAATGGGTAGCTAAACATCTTGTGATTTCCGGTTTTGGAAGTAGATTAATTGAACTCTTATTGAATGTTTTAATCTTAGTTGAAGTTATTGTCTTGAAGCCTATTTGAGTACTTTGAGCTTATTCTTGTTTTATCACTTGATCAATGATTTAACTTGTTTGATATATTGATTCATAATTCGAGAGATGAGTTTCAATATTAGATCTTGAGTACTTGACATGAATATTTGCATGAATCGAGAGGTTTGTAGATGTTTGTGAGGATATTTGATCTTTGGTGCTTTTGGGAGTTGTATATCTATTGTTGAGTAGAGATGCTAGCAAAGATATTTCAATCCACGTTTTATATGCATCTCGAGAGGAGGATAAAATATCGTGGTGATCGCCTTATAGGTATATTGATAATAACTTTGGCTTTGATTAAATCGACAACAAGAGGAATATTAATCGAAACCATAACCCGAATCCGCTTTTATTCTCTTGATAATTCCATTATTTTTCATCTTGTGTTTTTGTGGTTATTCTTGTCTTTACCTCCACAACAATCATCCAATTACGATCGCCTAAATAAAAATAAGACTATCTTAGTTCAATACTTAGCACATTAATTTATTAGTCTCTGTGGATACGACCTTGCTTACCCTATTCTATAAACTACACCGTACACTTGCGGTGAAGCTAAAAATAAGGCGAACAGCTGTGATGAGATTTTCAGCGGAAGACTTAACACCCTTGAATTTGGTTTAAGTTTGTTTTAACGCTTGGTTTTAGCGCTTTGATACTTATCAGTTGGATAGCAAATTATCGAAGTAAAAATGCTGAAATGTAAATGAAACATTAATTTCTATAGAGGTTCAAGATGGGGTAATTCTTCTACTCCTCTCTTCTCCAACTGGATGAATCCACTAAGTATTGATCGAGTACAAAGTGGTTATCACCCGTATACAAGTCTTGATCACATAGTTGACTTGCTCCTTTGGGACTCGACCTGCCGAGATGCCTTGGTCACACAAACCGGCTTCTCGTCCGACTCGCCTTTTCTTCACATGGGCTGCGCTTGTTACTTCAACTTACTTGCTCATGCTTCTTGAATTTGATCACCAAGCCCTCCAATAACTTGAGACTGGTTCGACCTTGAACCTTTCTACAATCCTTCTTGGAATGTAGACCCCTTTTGATTCTTCAGAAGTTTCCTCTTCAACAGTTTGAAGTTGTCTTTCCTTCACAGCTTATTGTTGGATCGATTTCCTTCGAGTTTTAGGCTTGAGTATTTGCTTGAATAACTGGAGGATATATTGCAGGTTACAGTTTGAATAATTGCTTGATTGTTCGTGGTCCAGGTATGAAATGTAACCTTTTCTCAAAGTCATTCCTCAGCCTTTTATAGTGAACTTTCAAAAATTTGCCCGTTGAAGAGATAGACTGATTTTCAAAATTCACTTGTGTTCGTTGGCTTGTCTTTTCTTGGTCTTCAATCTTGAGATGTAGACCTTTTCTCGTATTAAATGAATGTCCAGCTTTTCATGTTCTGACATGAGATGCAGTGCTTCCCATTGGTTTATTACTTTTGCACGCTTTTGGGACTGAGCACTTTAAGACATGGCAGCATGGAAGTATTACCTGTTTAGGTAATATTCTTGACATTTGTGCAACGGATTCTTTTTCGCTTAACTCCTCTTTGCACCGCTTTTCCCCAGGTGACTTGAATCGCTCCAATGATTGAAAGACTCATCACACTTCAACTCGACTTGGCTTGCTTCTTTGGTGGACTTGATCGACTCTTCATGCACCAGATCACACCGATACTCCTTCAGTCGAGTTCTTGACATCTCTTCCTTGCCATACTCAGCTGCTTTATAGCAGAGTCTTCATCCTAGTCTTCTTGTATATTCAGGCATAGCTGACTTAACTCAGCTTGTACAACCCTATCTATTACAATGCAAATTACAAGGAAAATAGGGTGCCAACTTTCTAGTCTTAGTTTTATATGACATTCATCAAAATCTAAACAATAAATTTCCCAACAATTTCCCCATTTTTGATGATGCCAAAACTTAAAACATACAAACAAAATGTAAGCATTAAAGATACATACAGAAAATGCAGTAACAGAGAATGTATGCGTAGAATCAATCTTTTTATTGATCATAACATTCTTGTCCTTTACATAGTTGTTTACAATGTGTATTAGAGCAAATATAGCATTCTATATCTACGCAAAAGTATAGAAATTATAGATTTATTATTCAACGTACAAAAGACTTACATGTATATGCATTTACAATAGTAAAATACATGAAGGGATGGACAACAACACTTCATCGCCTTCGTTGCCTCCTTCTTTTTCTTCTTCACCTGCTGCCCTCCCTTCTTCTTTTCTTCTTTTCATCTTCAACTGCTTTCTTCTTCTCGTAAGCTCTCTTCGCAGCTTCATCTTTCCTTTTCCTTTCTTGTCTTTCTTGCCACAGCTGAGTTTGTCTTTTATTCTCTTATTCGATTCTTTTCGCATATTTAGTATTCTTCCTAGCCACTTCCTGATTGGCTACTTCATCATACATAGCCCAGTAAATCCTTCCTTTCTTGCCTGGATCTACGTATTCAATATTTTTGGGTAGAGGTCTATGTATAAAGCCTCTACCTCCGCCACTTCTTCCTCCTCCTCTGGGCGTGTATTGCACTGGAGTCTTCTTCTTACAAGCAGTAACCAAACAGAGTGATCAAGCTAGTAGTCTGCTGCTTGTCAGCTTCTTCGCACAGCTTAAGATCTTTTTCCCAGTACAAGTCCTAGGCTTGGGCTATGGACATATCCTTGAAGTATCCGTCATCTGGTATGGATATATCTTCAACGGATCTTGGCTCATTTCCATCATCTGGAATGGCATTGGTGTCTTTTCCTGCCGGAGTGCCTCCAAATTGTTTTAACATCTCTTCAACATGGGCATCCGTTCTTTTGTCGAAATCCTCCATCTCGGATTCTACAATCTTTTTCTTCTGAGATAAAGGCACAGCAGAGTGATAGAGCAAATAGAGTTACAGAAGTTTGGCTTGATGATGTCGGGCCGTGATATGACCTTTGCCGAGGGGTTTCAATAAAGCACTAAGGTCATATCTTTTGACCTTTCCCCCTCAACAACTTTTCTCTTCTCCTTCCTCTTCTTAAAATCTATATCTTTCTTCACTACGACAGTTGTTTCCTTTTCATTCTCACTAATCGTCCCCTTAAGCATCTTCTGGTATTCCTCTTCCCCCTTTTTGGCATCATCAAAGGAGAGAGGAACCCCTGGGAACATACCAAAGAAGCATGAAGTCCATCAATGATAGTCAATTTTGCTTGAGTCTCGCTGGGAGTATGCTATTTGGAATTCGAGTGGGTGGATTTGGACTCGGCCGCCACCGCCATTTCAGCCATAAGAAGGTTGAATTTGTTATTCATGTTTTCCTCGACGCGCAAAAGTTATTTGCGATGAAATTCACGCAGCAACTCCATTTCAGTTGTATGGGAGGCATGCAATCGCTCCATATAGGTTTGCATCCTCGCCTTCATGTCAACATTGTCAGCACTCCATACCAGCATTCTATGGTATAGTGCCTTTAAGTAGCGAACTTGCTCGAGACGCATGGCACTCTGCTGTTGAGACCATTCCCTTATCCTGACCACCACTCATCTCAAGTCTGCTGTGAGAGTGGCATCTCTGCTGTCCAGGCACATGTCAATAGAGGCTTGGTGCCGTTCAATCTTCTCAATCTCTTCACAGATTTTCTAGAAGATTTCAGGCATCTCAGATGTCTGACTTGAGTCAGCTGCCGGCCACTTTGCATTGAAATTGAAATCAACTGGCACAATCGAATCAGTAAGGATTATAGGGTCTTCTTGGACGATGTAGAGCTTCTGTTCTCTTACAGTTTCTTCTTCAAGCACGGGCAGTTCTTGAGAGAAAGGAAACACTTCTTCATAAGCATCGTCTCGCACTTGAGATATTGTGCGCGAGGTGGTCTCTGATGCAGCTCGGGAAGCCTGCGTAGTTGACTATAATTCAGCTGGGGCTTTTGATTGTATTGACCCAGCTGGCTGAGCCTCAGTTGTCTTAACAGCTTGTTCGGTCTCAGCTGGTTTGTCCTTTTGAGTTGATTGTTCCTCGGCAATATCATTAGCGTCATCGGAAGATGATGAGACTTGAGGGTTTGGCTCATCATCAAAATTGAAGGTTTGTCGAGCAGCCTTGAAGTCTGGCTTAGTCGTACACAGATGAAAATCCTCAGTTGAATCCTTTTTAGCAGGGGTTGATTCATCTTCATCTGCGGATCCTAGGAATGTTGTATCAGGATCATCCTGGGATTCATGAAGGGCGTTGATTTCCTCCTCTGAATCAACAATTATGTTATGAGGAATGCTCTTATCTCCTTGGTTTTTACCTAGGGAAGTCTCAACCTCCCTTAGGCCTTCATTACCTTTTGCAGTCTCAACTTCAGCGGGGCCTTGTACAATCCCTACGACAGACACAGCTGTTTTAGGGTCTTTTGCAGTGGCATCCACAGGAGTCTCAACTCCGTGGATTGCACTTTCATTGCCTAGAGCGTTAACTCCCGGCGAGATCCATCTTGTGCCTCGACTACATCGAGCGACCTCAACCTCGCAAAGTCGTTGCACTTCAAGAGATAGACTCAACCTGCTCGAGCCACAAGGACAACTTGTCGTTGTTCTATCTCTTTTTCCTTCTCCACTTCGCCTCCTTTCTGCAATGTGGAGTACTCTGCAGCATCCTCCGACCTAGCTATAGTGGAGTGAGTTTCCCCCTTAGCTGGCGCACCAGCTGAGTGACTGATGGTGGGGTCACTCTGCTCCACACTACTGGCTATTTCTTTTGAGTGTTCAGCCGTGGGGCCAGGTGGTAAGACACCTTCAACAGGGGTTGGCTCAACTTGGGTGCCCAAGTTCCCAGTGTCATCGCCAATTCCATTAGATCCGTCCTCTGAGTGAACTGGGGAAGTGTTATAGCAATAACTGTGGCAATTTGCTGCACCACTCCCAACGGATCAATTTCCAGCTGTGATTTGGAGGACTCTCATGGTCCTTCCATTAGCTCTTTCTCATGCATTAATCTGGATTCCCGCATGGCTTGCTGCATTTCCAACTACTCCGTCATAGCAGCATGTTCCATTTCCTCATCACTATCTGAGAGCATGTCAATGTGAGGATCAGTGTGTTCGCTGTTCCAAAGTGAGTACGATACTGAGCTTCTCACGAGCCTCTCGCTCCTCACCGCTTCTAGCCTTTTCTTGTTCCTTGCGAATTTGTAGCATATTAATACGCTTATCCTCATCCGGGCTTGCAAAGACGGTATCTACTTCAAGAAATCAAAAGTTCCTCTTCCTCATCAATAAACTCTGGGTGTTCAAACTGCACCCTAGAGTGACTCAGTTTCCACTTCCTCCACTCTCGCAGACGGTTCTGAATGTTTGGGTACAAGGGAGAGTACATAAATATCTCATCATCATCATTCTCCTCTTGTTGGCTTTCTTTCTCAGGAATGGAAGGTAGCAAATTCTCCGCTTCTTTCACCTTCAAAGAGTAGCATTGGGGGCTGTGGAGACACAAGTCTTTCGTCAGGAGATTTTGTTGTCTTTGTCAGTTCTCCTTTCTCCGCCGTTGCTCGTCCCACGTATGGGTCTTCAATTTGCCTCTCGCTGACGGGCGTCGGCAGACTTGGTTGTTTCATCAATAATTTCGAGATCGCATTTCTTCAAATAGATCTTACAGACTTTTTCCACCGAGTGGCGACTACTGTCTTCACAAGCTCTGAGAGCTTGGTGATTCTTCTTCTTCTTGGTGGAGTTCTGGTTCAGATACTTCTTCCTCAGCATCCTTGGTGGCGGTGGCATGTACATCTTTCTTTGACTGAGGAGCTACCTTTCTTGGCTTGGCAGTCCTCTTCTTATTGATGGTTGGAGAAGGTATTTGAGGTTTCTTCTTCGCCTCAGCTGCAGGGGCAGGAGACAAGACTGCAGGGACAGGTGACTCCTACCGCAGTGCAGTGCGTCTTTCTTCTTTGCTGCAGGGGCAACTATCTTCTTTGCAGCTGCATGGGCAACTTTATTCTTGGGAGGGAAGAGGTAGCTGTGTCGACAGGGTTAGTTGATTCCCCTCACTGGTTTAAGCCCTTTTGGCATAGGCTCTCTTTTGGGCTCTTGAGAGATTGGCCCGAAACATCTTCATGTTGTCATGGAATGACTTTCCATGTCGGAGTGGAACACCCTTCACTACCATCAAATGGATGATTACAAGGCCATAGCCTAGAGATCCTCCAAATGACCCATCGTCCTTGAAGGACTTATTTGCAGCATTCTGGCAGAATCTGCGGTAGACGAATTCTGCCCAGTTGATCTTCTTCTCCTCCATGATCGCAGCCATGACGATCAGCTTGGTTTTGGACAACTGATTGAAGCTTCCAAACTTCATGTCTACACATTTGGCAACGATAACCAACAGTTTGTGATAATCATCCTTCAGCAGCTTCTTGTCGGCTGTGTAGACAACTTTTGCAGCACACTCGGGTTTGGCCACTTCCTTCCATGCAGTGACCAAATCAACGTCAGCTTCATATATCTCCGACATGCCCTCCGATGGAAACAAACAGTGATTCGCAAGGTCCTTTGCAGTGATTAGAATGTCCTTGCGGTGGATAGAGGATTTAATCCCTTCGTCCTGCACTTCAGCGTTTATGTAGAACTGAGCGACCTCCTCTACGTACATCATATGATATTCCAATGTGAGAAAGGGTTTCAGCTCGGATTTCTCGATCTTATCCACAATCTTCTTCACAAGGGTTTCATCGGAACCCTATTTCATCATCCCTTCAAAATCTATAGTTGAACCGGTGTGGATTTGCCTCACGAGCTTAGTAAAATCATGTGCTGGTGCCATTTCTAGAAGATTTTACCGATTGAATCTTGAAGAACTTGCTTTGAGAACATGTAGGGTTTTGAAGAGAAGAAACTTGCTTTCGGGTGCTTGAAGATGTACAGTTTAAGGGAGAGAGAGAAAAACTGATCGAAAGGGTATATAAGGGTTATGAAAGGATATAGTTTTGGCTTTTGAATTTTGATCAAGATCAACGGCTCAGATTTAGCACGTCTCATTTGCATTTAATTGCTCGCATTTAATGTGGCATCATTTATATCCAATCATATGCTTGTTGTGCAGCTTTTGACTGTACCCGTCATAATTACACTAACATCATCCTTAAAAACAATCCCGCTCATTAAAAACGACTGTGTTTTTGTCACTTAGCTCATAAATGACTCAGCTCACTGCACAAATGACTCAACTCTTCTTCTCTCATTTCGTATGGTGACTCAGCTGTCAGCTAACTCGATACGACTGACTTTCCGATACGGCCGATTCACTTGGCTTATTTATGAAATTTGTTCAATCTCCAGCTTTTCATGTTCTATCTCTTTTCATTGAATCTTCTGAGTGTCAACTCAGCTCAATTAACCCTAGCTCATGCTTAAGCTCTTCAAATCTTGATTCACATAAGGGCTTTCAGTTGAGATGTATTCCAAGGTGATGTCTTTCTTTTCATCATGATCTCTTATGAAATGATAAATCAATGTGCTTTGTTCTTGAATGCAACACAGGATTCTGAGTGATTGCAATAGCGCTTGTGTTATCACACATAATTGGAATCTCTTTTTCTTCAATTTCAAAATCTCTCAGCTGTTGTCTCATCCACAAGACTTGGGCACAATAGCTGCCCGCAACTATGTACTCTGCTTCAGCTGTGGATGTGGCTATTGAGTTTTTCTTATTGCTAAACAAGGAAACCAATATGTTTCCAAGCATTTGACATGTACCAGAAGTACTCTCCCTGCCAACTCTACATACAGCATAGCTAGAGTCTGAGTAACCAATAAGGTTGAATCCACCTTCCTTTGGATACCATAAGCCGACTAACTGGCATCCCTTCAAATATCTTAGGATTCTCTTAGCTGCAGTCATATGTCTTTCTTTTGGTGCACATTCAAATCTTGCACATACACCTACTGCAAAGGTGATGCCTGGCCTGCTTGCTGTTAGATAGAGCAGTTGATCCAATAAGTGATCTATATCTTGTTTGATCCACAGGTTTGCCATCTGCATCCATGTCCATCTTGACTGATGTATTCATTGGTATTTTTACAGAAGACTTCTCTTCCATACCAAATTTCTTCGTTAAGTCTCTGGTATATTTTGTTTGACTTATGAAGGTTCCATCCGTCAGCTGTTTAACTTGAAGTCCTAGAAAGAATGTCAGCTCTCCCATCATGCTCATTTCAAATTTGCCTTGCATGAGGTTTGAGAACTTATCACACATGACTCTTTGTCTCATGGATCCAAAAATGATATCATTCACATATATTTGAACAAGCAGTATACTCTCTCCATCTTGAATTCTGAAGAGTGTTTAGTCCACTTTGCCTTTGGTGAATCCATTATCTGTAAAAAATTGAGAAAATGTATCATACCATGCTCTAGGTGCTTGTTTCAATCCATATAAAGCTTTCTTAAGCTTGTACACTTTATCTCCAAGAGTCTTCTGCTCAAAGCCTGGAGGTTGTTCCACATATACTTCTTCTTCCAACGGTCCATTTAAAAATGCACTTTTCACATCCATTGATATACGATAAAGTTCTTGTGTGCAACATAGGCAAGAAACATCCTTATTACTTCTATTCTTGCAACATGAGCAAATGTTTCATCAAAATCTATTCCTTCTTCTTGGCAATACCATTTGGCTACCAATCTTTCTTTGTTTCTTACCACAGATCCTTCCTCATTCATCTTATTTCTGAAAAACCATTTTGTGCCAATAACATTTTGATGGGTTGGTCTTTGCACCAGTTCCCATACTTTGTTCCTTTCAAACTGATTTAACTCTTCTTGCATGGCTTGAATCCAATGTGTGTCATCTAATGCTTGGGACACATCTTTTGGCTCTATTTGGTAAATAAAACAAGTGAACATTGCTTTTTGTTAAGCTCCGGATCTTGTTCTTGTTAGATAAATGTTTTTATCATTATTTTGATGATTTTGTTCGATTTTGTTCAAATGAGTTTTTAAACCAAAACAATATCCATAAATGTTGTCTAAATACTTCCGATCGACTTAAAATGTTTTTACTATTTTTCGGAGTATTTTTTGGAGTTTATTTTCGATAAAAATTGGACAACACATTTGTTTCAGTCGACCGGTCGCCCTATAGGGCAACCCGTACTGAGTTGAGTTTTGAAATAGAAAATGGGACGTAGAAAAATAGAGAGGAGACCGGTCGACCCCCACGCGACCGTACCGGAGTTGCTCTTTTGGTTCATCTTCTCTGTTTCGTATTTTTATCAACCTCAACCGGTCATAGTCAAGGGCGACGGTCACACCCCCTCCGATCGGTCCCCCTGTAAAAATAGCAGAATTCAATTTCAATCTTATCTCTCGACCGGTCGCACTCTTTGTTTATCAAAAAACTATCCGTTGCATTTTTCGACACTTTTCCCTATTTTGTGGGATTGATTTCTAACAGCTATATTGATGATTTTAAATGGTTTCTTTTGCAGCAAATCACTCTCCAAGGAGGAGCCTATGTCTGGAAATGAAAGCCAAGTCCTCTCCTATAAATAGAGGCTTCATTCAAGCAACAAGATATAACACTCTACACAAGCAAAGAGCAATCAAGCAAACACTTTCAAATATCTTGTTGTATTAGCCTTAGCACTTTCACTTGCACAAATTTGAGGTCTAGGCTTTCAATTCTTGATTACACTTGTACTCATATTGTATCAATCTTTATTAAGTTGTAATCTTGAGTTTGGTCATCATTCAACACAAGACATCCTTGTGAGTATTCTTGTGGTAAGAATATAATTGGGTGATCTAGGTGATAGGTGTTTGAAGGTTGTGGTAATCTTCAAAAGTTTTGTAAGAGGGTTGTGGTAATCCTCAAGGTGTTGTTAGAGGGTTGTGGTAATCCTCAAGGTGTTGTATTAATTTTTGGTGAATTAATAAAATCTTTTTTTTTCTTTTTCAAATCCATCCCGGGGATACTGGGGTGGTAGTAGATTAGGCCCTAGGTGGGTTGAACTACTATAAATCGAAGTGTATTGTTTAAATTCCGCACTTAAATTTTCGTCTTTGCTTGAGTTTTTTGAAAAAGAGGGCAAAATCTGAAAAACCGAAATAATCTATTCACCCCCCCTCTAGATTATTGTAGCCATTTGGACTAACAAGTGGTATCAAAGCCAAACTCTTTGGCTAGCTCATTCCGAGTAAAGAGGAAAGATCCATGGCTACAAATGATGCTCATCTCACCACCGGCGCCTCCACAAACAAGCCACCACTATTCGACGCCAACAACTACGCATTTTGGAAAGACCGTATGGAGTGCTTCCTACAAGGGTGTGGGTTCGACATTTGGAATGTGATCATTGAAGGAGTTGATCAACCAACCAAGAAATCGGAGGATGGCAAGTCGCCTCCTAAACCTTTCAAGGAGTTCGATGAAAATGACAAAAAGGCTTTCTCTCTAAACGGTAAGGCCTTAAATATTTTGCATTGTTCTCTTACGGCTACCGATTATAATCGCATAAGAGGCATAAGGTCGGCACATGAGGTTTGGGAAAAATTGGAGACAATTTATGAAGGGACTAAGAAGGTCAAGCAAGCAAGAAAGACCATGCTTGTTAAAGACTTTGAAAACTTTAGCATGCATGATGGTGAAAGCATCTCCACGATGGTGGAAAGGCTTGACAATATTGTCAATCCTCTTGTGGCCCTCGGTAAAGTCATCTCCGAAGAAGACAAGGTGACTAAAGTATTGAATGCTCTTCCCGACTCATGGTCCGAAAAAGTGACGACAATCACGGAGGCACAACAAAATCTTGAGACACTCAAGTTTGTGGAGCTTATTGGAAACCTCCTCATCTATGAAGTCTATCTCAAGGAGAGGAAAAATTCCAAACCATCCATAAATCAATCGGGTATGCAAATTATTCCTAAAGGTCTTGCTTCTTCTTCTAATAATGCATACTATGATAATGATGATGATGAGGAGACGGCCGCACTTGTTCAAAAATTTGCAAAATTTATGAATAAAAATAAAGCAAGAAAAACAAGAGATAATGCTTGCTTCAAATGCGGAAAACCCGGGCACTTCATTGCCGATTGCCCAAAACTCGATGAAGAGGAACAAAAGAAAAAGAAGCCTTTCACGAAAAAAAAGGCTCTAAATGCGGAGGTCAAAACATGGGATGAACTACTCGAAACAACCGACAAGGAAGGAGAAACCGAACATGGTCTCATGGCCATAGACGATGAAAATAATGAGGTATGCTCTAATTCTTCTACTTCCTCCATAGTTGATGACTTGCAATGTGATTTTGATGAATTGCAAATTGAGTTTCAAAATTTAATTGTTAAATACAAAAATTTGAAAAATGAGCATAAGGAGCTTAAGGTTGAAAAAGAAAAATTATTTACCTCTTATGAATCTCTAGACAAAGCTCATGCTCTTACTCTTACTAGAGTTCACTCTCTTGAAACCGAAAAGGAATTGCTCACAAAAGATATTGAATGTTTGAAAAATGATGTGCATCATTTCAACATAAGCACGGATAAAGTCACACAAATTTTAGATGCACAAAGAGGTGAGCATTCCAAATTGGGACTTGGTTATAAGCCATTTCAAAGTGTTTTTAAGAAAAATAACCAAGGACCGACTTTTGTACGTGCTAATAGTTCTAATACTCCTACTTGTTTTTATTGTGGCAAAGTTGGACATTATGCTAATAATTGCAAATTGAGAAATAACTCTAGACATGTTTGGAGACCCAAAGGTCTCAAGACTAACCCCCATGGACCCCAAAATTATAGGGTACCTAAAAGAAATTCTTTTGTAGGTAATAGGGGCTATAACAACAATGGAAGATTCAAAATGGCTCGTGGACAGGATGTTCACGCATATATGACCGGGAGGAGAGAACTTTTACCAACATCAAGCTCCAAGAAGAGGTATGGTCATGTTCGGCAATGGCAAAGGAAGAATTCTTGGAAATGGAGAAATTGGTAACTCTTCTTTCTCTCTTAGTAATGTTCTTTTAGTAGAAGGGCTTAAGTTTAATTTGATAAGTGTTAGCCAACTTTGTGATTCAAATTATGATGTTTCCTTCATTAAAGAAAAATGCCTTATACTTAAAAATGGTGAAATTATTTGTGAAGCAAATAGAAAAGGCAATCTTTACAAAATTTGTACAAGTGATTTGGTTAGTCAAAATGTTTCTTGTTTAGTCGCCAATAATGATTTAACTAGTTTATGGCATAGGCGACTTGGACATGTTGGATACAAGAATTTGAAAAATATTTACAAAAACCAACATGTGAAAGGACTACCCAAATTGAATTTTGAAAATCTTGGCTTATGTGACACTTGTCAAAAGAACAAATTAGTTAAAAGTAGTTTTAAGCCCAAAAATGAAATTTCCACAACCAAACCCATACAATTGCTTCACCTTGATTTGTATGGGGATATTGATACGGCAAGTCTTAGTGGAAAACATTACACTTTCGTTATTGTCAATGATTTTTCTAGATATACTTGGGCTCTTTTTCTTACTAATAAAAGTGATGCCGTTAATGAGTTTGTTAAGTTGTGTAGACTTATTGAGAATGAAAATGAAGACACTATTAAGTCTACTCGAAGCGATCGAGGTGGAGAATTTGATGGTGAATTTAGAGTCTTTTGTGAAACCAAAGGATATGCTCATAATTTTTCGGCTCCAAGGACACCTCAACAAAATGGAGTAGCCGAAAGGAAAAATCGGACACTACAAATGATGAGTCGGTCCATGCTCAATGAATTTTCACTTCCAAAATATTTTTGGGCCGAAGCCGTAAGTACCGCTTGCTATGTCATTAATCGTGTTTATATTCGTCCTAAAATGAATAAAACTCCATATGAACTTTGGAAAGGTAGAACTCCAAATATTAGTTATTTCAAGATATTTGGTTGCAAATGATTTATTTTGAATACCAAGGATCAATTGGACAAACTTGATCCTAAGGCCGATGAAGGGATATTTATGGGATATTCAACAAAAAGCAAAGCATATCGGGTTTACAATAAGACTAGTGGAGTTGTTGAAGAATTCATACATGTCAAATTCAATGAAGCTTCGGGTGTTGAAAGAATACCCAATGATGAAAGTGATGAAGAGGATATTATTGAACCAATTGTTCAAGTTGATGATCAACCGTCTACATCAAATGATCAACCGTCCACTTCAAATGGTCCTCAAGAAGATAGAGGTGATACCTCGGATCTTCCCATTGCATTGAAATTTAAGGGAGATCACCCAAAAGATCTTATTATTGGTGATCCCCTTGACAAAGTGATGACCCGGAGAAAATTTGCCGAGAAAGCTCTTATTTCTCAAAAGGAGCCTAAAAATGCTAAGGAGGCTATTGAGGATGAGGATTGGTTCTTAGAGATGCAAGAGGAGTTAAATCAATTTGAAAGAAATGATGTATGGGAATTGGTACCTTGTCCTCCATCTCAAACTATTATTGGTACAAAATGGGTATTCCGGAACAAACTTGATGATCAAGGCAACATTGTTCGAAATAAGGCAAGGTTAGTAGCTCAAGGGTATTGTCAAGAAGAAGGTATTGACTATAATGAAACTTTTGCACCCGTAGCACGTTTAGAAGCTATTCATATTTTACTTGCCTATTCTTGTTTTAAAAATTTCAAACTTTACCAAATGGATGTTAAATCCGCTTTCTTAAATGGTATTATTCAAGAAGAAGTCTATGTAAAACAACCTCCGGGGTTTGAAAATTTTTCTAGGCCTAATGATATTTATAAACTTAAAAAGGTCTTGTATGGTTTAAAGCAAGCACCCCGTGCATGGTATGATAGACTTAGCTCTTTTCTTTTGCAAAATGGTTTTATAAGGGGAAAAGTTGATACAACTCTCTTTGTTTTTGAAAAAGGGCAAGATTGCTTACTTGTGCAAATTTATGTTGATGATATTATCTTTGGTGCTACTAATGAATCTTTGTGCAAGAAATTCTCTAAATTGATGCAAGGTGAATTTGAGATGAGTATGATGGGGGAGCTCAACTTCTTTCTTGGACTCCAAATTAAGCAATGCCAAGAAGGCATATACATTTCGCAATCAAAATATACAAAAGAACCTTTGAAAAAGTTCGGCATTGAAGAAGGAAGAACCGTTTCTACTCCCATGGCAACAAATGTCAAAATTGACAAAGACGAAAAAGGCAAGTCCGTGGATGAATCAAAGTATCGAGGTATGATTGGTAGTTTACTTTATTTAACCGCTAGTAGACCAGACATTCTTCATGTTGTATGCCTATGTGCTCGTTTTCAAAACAATCCCAAAGAATCTTATATGAGTGTCGTTAAAAGGATTTTTTGATATTTGAAAGGCACTATTCAATATGGCTTATTCTATCCAAAGAATGAAAAATTTTCTCTTAAAGGTTATAGTGATTCGGATTATGCAGGAAATATTGATGATCGGAAAAGTACTTCCGAATCATGTCAATTTTTAGGCTGTTGCCTAGTTTCTTGGTTTTCAAAGAAGCAAAAATGTGTCTCTCTTTCAACGGCCGAAGCCGAATATATTTCCGCCGCTTTTTGTTGTACTCAACTTCTATGGATGAAACAAACCTTAGCGGATTACAAATGCTCTTTTGAAAATGTACCTATCTTTTGTGATAATATATCCGCTATAAATATTGCTCAAAACCCGTTTCATCATAACCGTACTAAACATATTGAGATTCGACATCATTTTCTAAGGGATTGTGTTTCAAAATGAAAAATTGAGATTTCTTTTGTACCATCTCAAGATCAATTAGAGGACATTTTTACAAAACCGCTATCTTCCGAGACTTTTGCGTCCATACGAGCTCGGTTAGGCATAATGCATATTGAATGATGTTTACATTTGCATCGTGCATGTTTTTAAAACTTAGGGGCGAAATATTTGGCTGAAACAGTGGGCTGAAGAAGTTGAGGGCAACCAGTCGCCCTCAACGTCGACCAGTCGCCATCAACCACAACCGGTCGCCCTAAGCCAAAATTTGGATTAAAATCGTTCTGTCTTCAGCATTCGTTATTTTCACTTCTTTTTGCCCCCTTTGCCGTTCACACAAACTTCACTCAAAAATTATTTTCATGCATTCTATTCATAACTTGGACCTTATATAACATGTTTATCATCATCATAGCTCATCTTTTCCGATCAATGGTACGAATTTTCCTTCCTTTGCTCAATTGGGTTGAACCCTTGAGTTTATAACTTTCTTGTATATTTCTTGCTATATTTTGCATATGATCTTTATGAGCTTAGTTATTATGTTGTATTGTATGATGTTTGATGTGAATTGGTGATGAAAATTTTTGACTTGACTTATTTACAAGGGCTATATACAACTTCTTTTAATTTTCACGCCCACAAAGTGTTCGATGAAATGTCGCAATGAAAATTTCAACTTTTACATGATTCTCTTGCTTCCAAAAGTCTTCAATACTTATTGAGATCATGTTTTGGCAAATAAAACGAGCGTATGAACTCTTCATGATACATTTCTCCCATTTTCCTTGGATTTTTAAGCCTAAATTGCTCAACGGTTGATAAATCGTCTCTTTGGCGCACTTTAATATAATTGTATGATGTTTTTATCATCCTAACATTCTTTTTGATGATTCCAAAGGGGGAGAAACAGAAATTGGCTCGTCAGCCAAAAGAAGCCAATAAAAGCTCGCAATAAAAGCTATAAGCTATGGCTTCCTAAAGCCAAGAATACCTAGTCCATGGCTTGTATTGTGGACTCAATTGCAAAAGATTATAAGTATTGTGACAGGGGGAGCTTCTTAGCCTATGATGTTTATAGGCATCTTATATAAGCTTGTTATAGCTTGTGCGTCTAGCTTATGCAATATCTCTTGTTGATATGCTCATAGATAGGGGGAGCTTTGTATGTAATGTTTTTAACGGATAGTTCACTCGTAAAACCGGAAAATTTATTTGTTTTCAATATCGTCCTCGAGTAAATTGTTTTGGTTTGTAATCATCAAAAAGGGGGAGTTTGTTAGATAAATGTTTTTATCATGATTTTGATGATTTTGTTCGATTTTGTTCAAATGAGTTTTTAAAACAAAACAATGTCCCTAAATATTGTCTAAATACTTTCGATCGACTTAAAAAATTTTTACTATTTTTCGGAGTATTTTTTGGAGTTTATTTTCGATAAAAAATTGGACAACACATTTGTTTCAGGCTCGACCGATCGCCCTATAGGGCAACCCGTACCTCGCTTGAGTTTTGAAACAAAAAATGGGACGTAGAAAAATAGAGGGAGAGGAAGGACCGGTCGACCCGGGCGACCGCACTGGAGTTGCTCTTTTGGTTCAGTCTTCTCTGTTTCGTATTTTTATCAACCTCAACCGGTCATAGTCAAGGGCGACCGGTCGCACCCCCCTCCGACCGGTCCCCCTGTGTAAAAATAGCAGGAATTCAATTTCAATCTTATCTCTGCGCGACCGGTCGCACCCCTTGTTTATCAAAGAAACTATCCGTTGCATTTTCGCATGACTTTTCCCTATTTTGTGGGATTGATTTCTAACAGCTATATTGATGATTTTAAATGGTTTCTTTTACAGCAAATCACTCTCCAAGGAGGAGCCTATGTCTGGAAATGAAAGCCAAGTCCTCTCCTCTAAATAGAGGCTTCATTCAAGCAACAAGATATAACACTCTACACAAGCAAAGAGCAATCAAGCAAACACTTTCAAATATCTTGTTGTATTAGCCTTAGCACTTTCACTTGCACAAATTTGAGGTCTAGGCTTTCAATTCTTGATTACACTTGTACTTATATTGTATCAATCTTTATTGAGTTGTAATCTTGATTTTGGTCATCATTCAACACAAGACATCCTTGTGAGTATTCTCGTGGTAAGAATACACTTGGGTGATCTAGGTGATAGGTGTTTGAAGGTTGTGGTAATCTTCAAAAGTGTTGTAAGAGGGTTGTGGTAATCCTCAAGGTGTTGTTAGAGGGTTGTGGTAATCCTCAAGGTGTTGTATTAATTTTTGGTGAATTAATAAAATCTTTTTTTTTCTTTTTGAAATCCATCCCGGAGATACTGGGGTGGTAATAGCTTAGGCCCTAGGTGGGTTGAACTACTATAAATCAAAGTGTGTTGTTTAAATTCCGCACTTAACATTTCGTCTTTGCTTGAGTTTTTCGAAAAAGAGGGCAAAATCTGAAAAACTGAAATAATCTATTCACCCCCCCTTCTAGATTATTGAAGCCACTTGGACTAACAGTTCTTACACCATCTCGTACATCTCCAATAACTAGCTCTGGTGGATGGTCTCTCAGCCATCTCACATGAGGTTGGAGTAAATCAGCTGGGTTCAGTCGTCTTGCAGCTGAGTTGTCTTGATCAACTCTTTCATCATCGTTTAGCTGCAGATTTTCCAGCTATCTTTGAGACTCTGCAATTTCATCTTCATCTTGATTGATTGCTCCAGCTTCAGCTTCAACATAGGGACACTTCTTCATAGTTGACTGATTCAACTTATCAGCTAACTCTTCAATGTCTTTTCCATTTACATTAGGTTCAACAAAAACCACATGGATAAACTCTTATGTGACCATTGTCCTCTTGTTCAACACTCTATAGGCTTTGCTTTTGATCTGAGTATCCCAAAAAGATACCTTCATCAGCTTTAGCATCAAAAGCATTTAGATTATCTTTGTCATTGTTCTGTTTCTTCTTTCTGCTACTCCACTCTGATGTGGAGTCCTTGCCGCAGATAATTCATGAGCAATACCATTTTCAACACAATACTGAGTTGTTATCCCATTGACAAACTCATTTCCTCTACCAGACCTTATCTTTAGAATGGTTTGACTCTTCTCATTTTGAACTCTTCTCATCAACTGAGGTAACTTCTGCAAAGTTTCCTTCTTTTTGCACATGAAAATTGTCCATATATATCTTGAATAATCATCCAGCACCACTAGGGTGTATTTCTTTCCACTTATGCTAGCTGGCTCAACTGGACCAAATAAATCCATATGCAACAGATGCAATATTCTTGTTGAAGATGGAATAGACTTCTCTTTGAATGATGATTTGATCTGCTTTCCCATTTGGCATGCATCACAAACACTTTCTTTATTGTACACTGAGTCTGGCAATCCTTCCACAAGCTTGTTAATTGTCTTGAAATTCAGATGACTCAGCTTCTTGTGCCACAACCAACTTGATTTGGTTGTACTCTTTGCTAACAGACAAGTGCTCGGTGTGGCAGTCAACCAATCTACCACATACATGTTATTTTGTCTGGATCCTTGCAACACTACTTCATTTGATTCAGTGTCCTTGATTTGGCACACTCCCATATTGAATCCAACATTATAACCCTTGTCACAGAGTTGGCTGATGCTTAGTAGATTGAAGTTGAGACCTTCAACATATGCAACATCTTAGATTTTTAATCCATTTTTCTCCAAATATGACTTTTGCGCCTCTAATCTCCTTGAATTTTGACAGATTTTTCTTTTTTCCTGTCATGTGTCTGGAACAACCACTATCCATGTACCAGGTTCCTTGGCACTCAGTTGTTCCTTGAACCTGCGATCAAGGAAATCAGTTTTTAGGTACCCATACTTGTCTGGGTCCTGAGGGGTTAGTCTTGTAAGATGATCCAACCAACCTATAGCCAAATGATCTGACTTTAAGAGGTTGCCATCTATCTGTGTCATAATCCTAACTCACTTTGGCAAATTGCTTGGGGGCTTTAGGTTCATACAACTGTCTCTTTTGTCTGTATGCTTGTGTGTGTGTTTTAGCAATTTCCTTCTTTGGGTAATTGTGATATTTCCGAGTGTAGTGCTTGGGTTCATATGTGTGCTGATGATAGCTCTTTTGCCTTTGGAATGACCTTTGCTGAAGTCTCGGTCTTTGCCATTTAGACTTGTATTCCATAGATCTTTGCTGATATTTAACATTATTCCAATCAGCTTGGCTTGGGTAATTTCTACCATTCCCATCATATGTGTTCCTTTGATAGAACTTATGGGGCTTCTGGTAGCTCTATTTCTTCTTCAAAGAGTACTTCCTTTTTGGAGTTTGCTGAGGAACTCTGCTGAATTTCTTTCCAGTTGTCCTCTCAGCATACTCAACTGGTTGTTTTTCTTTTCCTTTATATCCAAGATCAGTTTGTTTGTGGTTGTTCTTTGGAGTGAATATTGGTGCAACATTTGGTGTCTTGGGTTTTTCAGATGCTTCATTACTTGAAGATCCTTTTTTCCAAGATCACTCTGGGAGTTTGACTGTGCACAAATGAATTGAATCCTATGACTGTCTAATCTCCACACTCTTTTTGGCTCATAATAAGGTCATCCAATGATTCAGATGCCTTTGTGATTGAAGCAATCACATTTTTTAGATCATTTTTCCTCATTTCTATAGAAGTTATCTCTGCTATTAGATTAGCATTCTCAGCCTTCAGCTCTTTGTTCTCATCATCTATGTGACTTAGAGTACTCAGCTCCTTAGTCAGCTGTGAGTTTTGGCTTTTGAGCTAGTAGTTTTCCTCATTTAGTAGTGTGTGTGAGGATTTAATGTGCTCAAAATCTTTCATCATTTTAAATCATAAAGATCAGTGGGTGATGAAGTGTGTGTGTCACAATCACGATCACTAGATTCTGAGTGAGATGAGTTAGAGTGTACCTCATCTTCTTGGTCAGGGTGATCTTGTTCTTTATCCATTAGACAGATCATTGCTTCTTCTTCAGAATCACTCGATTAGTCTGCTTCACTACTCTCTGAGTCTGCTGCTTCTTTTGACTTAGTTGTCTCAGCAGTCTCTGCAGCCAACATGGCCTTTTTCTTTTCTTGTCTTCTTTCTCTGAGGACTCATCTTTCTTCTTCATTCCTGTATTTATTGACTACAGGATATGGACAGTCAATGGCATAGTGACCTGGTTGTCTACAGTTCCAACACAGGTTCTCAGCTCTTTGATCAACTCTTGTCTATCTTCCCTTGACTTGGAGGGAGCTGAATGTCTCCTGGAGGATTTACCCTTGTTTCTTTTATAGTTCTTGTTGAAGAACTTGTTGAATCTTTTAACCATCAAGGCAATTTCCTCCTGGTCAATAGCTTCCTTAACCTCAGCTCTCTTTCTATCTTTGACTATAAGTGCAACTGTTTTGGGTACAACTGTCTCCTCTTGATCCTTTCTTCTCAGCTCAAATTCATAAGCTTGGTGGTCTGAGAATATTTCATGATTGGATGTTTTTGATAGGTTCATCGAGTGCCTTAGAGCCATGGTCTTCATTTCCCACTCTGCTGGGAGGCTCCTTGGAATTTTCATACACATCTCCTTCTGTGTGTATTCCTTTCCAAGTGCTGAGAGTTCATTTGTGATCTCAGTGAATCTAGCATCCAACTGATCCATTGTCTCACCTGCAAGCATTTTGAAGTTTTCAAATTTTTGAACAACAACATATAACTTGTTTTCTTTAATTTGCTCTGATCCTTCACAAATTAAAGTTAGTTTATCCCCGATTTCTTTTGCCATTTTGCATGATTTGACTTTATTGAACATTGTTTTGTCCTGGGTCTTGTAGAGAATATCCTTGGCCAAATTGTCCAAGTTGTATCTCTTTCTGTCAGCATTGGTCCATTCAGTCCTTGGTTTTTCAACTAAGGCTGGTCTTACTTCAGCCACAACTTCTTCTCCTTCAGCTGTAGCTGCTCTCCTTGCAGTTGTGTTCACTTCCAATATTTGTAGTGGCCCATCCTCTATCAGTAGCCACATTTCATCATGTAGAGCAGATAGATGAGCCTGCATACGAATTTTCCAGTCAGCATATTCCTCAATAGTGAACACAGGAATCCGTGTCAAATTTGCTTCCATGATAATAACTTTGTTGAATAAAATATATGTATTTGAAATGGAAAATGATAAAAAGCTTCTTTGAAAGATTAGAGATCTAGTTCAGTAACCAATGCGGAAGGGTCACTGAACCGACCGCTCTGATACCACTTGTAGGTCCCAAGGGGTGTGAGTAAGGTTTAGAAGGGGGTTGAATAAACCTTGCCAACTTCTTTGTTTTTAGTCCTTTTAAAATATTACAGAGTTAAATACACAGCTAAGTCCTTGAGGGACAACTAAGTTAGTTAAACAGCAGAGTTAGCCACTCAACAGACTCGATTGAACTATTGATAGAATAACTCAGCTGTTAAGTCTAAACCTTAACTTGGTTGTGATGAGATTTCAGCAGAAGACTTAACACCCTTGAATTTGGTTTAAGTTTGTTTTAACACTTTGTTTTAGCACTTTGTTACTTATCAGTTGGATAGCAAATTATCAGCAGATATAAAGTGATATGCAGAAGTAAAAATATTTAAATGTAAATGACACAATAATTTTTATAGAGGTTCGAAGATGGGGTAATTCTTCTACTCTTCTCTTCTCCAACTCCTGGAGGAATCCACTAAGTATTGATCAGCGTACAAAGTGGTTATCAGTCCAGATACAAGTCTTAATCACACAGCTGACTTGCTCCTTTGGTACTCAGTCTGGAGATGCCTTGGTCACACAGCTCGCTTCTCGTCCAACTCGGCTTCTTCACAGGGCGGGTGCCTTGTTACTTCAGCTTACTTGCTCAAGCTTCTTGGATTTGATCACGAAGCCCTCCAATAACTTGAGACTGGTTCGACCTTGAACCTTTCTACAATCCTTCTTGGAGTGTAGACCCCTTTTAATTCCTCAAAAGTTTTCTCTTCAACAGTTTGTATATGTCTTTCCTTCACAACTTAGTGTTGGATCGATTTCCTTCATGTTTTAGGCTTGAGGATTTTCTCGAATAACTTGAGGATATATTGCAGGTTACAGTTTGAATAATTGCTTGATTGTTCGTGGTTCAGGTATGCAAGGTAACCTTTTCTCAAAGTGATTCCTCAGCCTTTTATAGTGAACTTTCAAAAATCTGCCCGTTGAAGAGATAGGCTGATTTTCAAAAGTCACTTGTGTTTGTTGGTTTGTCTTTTCTTGGTCTTCAATCTTGAGATGTAGACATTTCCTCGTATTAAATGAATGTCCAGCTTTTCATGTTTTGACATGAGATGCAATGCTTCCCATTGGTTTATTCATTTTGCACGCTTTTGGGACTGAGCACTTTAAGACATGGCAACATGGAAGTATTACTTGTTTAGGTAATATTCTTGACATTTTTGCAACGGATTCTTTTCAGTTAAATCCTCTTTGCAGCTGCCTTTTCCCTAGGTGACTTGAGTCTACTTCAATGATTGAAAGACTCATCAGTCACTTCAACTCGACTTGGCTTGGCTTCTTTGGTTGACTTGATTGACTCTTCATACAGCCGTATCACAACTGATACTCCTTCAGTCAAGTTCTTGACATCTCTTCATTTCCATACTCAGCTACTTCACAGCGGAGTCTTCATCCTAGTCTTCTTGTATTTTCAGGCATAGGCCGACTTGACTCGGTTTATTTTTATCCATTACAATGCAAATTACAAGGAAAATGGGGAGCCAAATTTCTAGTCTATGTTTTATATGGCATTCATCAAAATCTAAACAATAAATTCCCAACAAGACCCTACTGCAAAGAGAGCTTATGAGAAGAAAAAGAGGGAAAGAGGTGAAGAAGAATAGAGAAGAAGAAAGCAGCCGATGCGTTGAAGATGGGTGAAACCCCTTCAATGTATTTTTTGTACAATAAGAGTCTCTGATAAAATGTAATAGATAGTATAGGTAAGATACAGTGTAATAGATAGTATAGGTAAGATACAGTGTATACAGTATATTATGTAAACAACTTTGTAAAGTACAAGATTGAAATGATCAATCAAATTGACATATTCAGCTCATACATTCTTTGTTACTGCACTGTGTTCTTAGCTGTAATTTTATTTAAGTTTTGGCATCATCAAAAGGGGAAAATTGTTAGGAAATTTATTATTACATTTTGATGATACCATATAAAACTTAGAATAAGAAGTTGGAACCACATTTTCCTTGTATTTCTATTTTTAATAGATAGGACTGCATGAGCTGAGTGAAGTCTGCTATGTTGAAGAATACAATAGTCAACTGAAGATTAAAGTGAAGACCCAGCTACGCGTCAGCTGTGTGTAGTCAAGATGGAAGGTTCAGACTCGACTAAAGAAGAGACTCAGCTATGGAACATCTAAGTGAAGGTTGAAAGGTGACACTCAAGTCAGTTAAGAGCCAAGTCTACTAGTTGAACTAACAGTTGAGTCATTCCTAAAAAGTTCGGGCTGACTCAAGTCAAAGGGGTAAAGGCAATTGTCAAGTCAAGTCAACTGATATTAATCCGTTGCACAAAAGTCAAGTATACTACTTAATATAGTAATACGTGCATGCTGCCATGTCTAAAAGTACTCATCCCCTAAGTGTGCAAATGGAGTAAACCAATGAGAAGCATTGCGCTTGTGTTAGGACCTGAAAAGCTGCAGAAATCATTTAACACGAGGAAATATCACCATCACAAGCTGCAGTTTAACACAAGACAAGCCAACGACCAAGAAATGTTATTTGAAAATTGTCTATTCAATGAGCAAATTTTCAAATAAACACTTTAAAAGGATGAGGAAGCAAATGAGAGAAAAAAAAACCAAGCACAAAAAATATGAACGAATTTACATGCAATACAAGCAAGAAAACCTGCAAAAATACTCTCAAGGTTTCTAAAACATTCCTCAAGCCTAAAATCGAAGGAACTCGGTCCAACACATTTAGTGAAGGAAATAATACTTCATTAAGTTGAAGAGGAAATAGTTTAAAGAACTTAAGGGGTCGACTCTCCAAGTTTGAAGGAGTTGTAGTAAGGCTCAAGGTCTAACCAGAAAATTTGAGCTCGTTGGAAGGCTGTGTGATCAATTCCAAGGGTTCGGAGGGAGCTGAAGCAGCAAGGCAGTTGTCATGTGAAGAAACTGACTCCCAGGAGCAGCCAACTATGTGATCAAGGCTGACTCAGACTGAGAACTGTTTTGTAAACTGATCTGTTATTTAGTGGATTCCTCCAAGAGTTGGAGAATAATGGATTAGAGAAATTACCCCATCCTCGAACCACTATAAAATTTTCTTGTGTCATTTTACTTACAACACTTTTACTTTCTCGCGTACTTTTGATATCTATTGTCAAGTTAAGATTGCTAAACCTAGCTCATAATAACATAGCTAAAAACAAGTGTTAAAAACAAGTTTAAAACATCAAGGGTGATAAGTCTTCCGCTGAGCAAAAATTAAATCAACTGAAAGGTTAAAGTCAGTCGACCCAGCTGAGTTATACTTTCAATAGCTCAGTCGAGTTTGTTGAGTGGGTAACTTTGCTGAAGTAAGCCAACTTAGATGTCTTCCCAGGACACAACTGATTTGAGTCAACTCTGTTAAAATTATTTAAAAAGAACTAAATTCGAAAAATTGGTAAGGTTTATTCAACCCTCCCTCCCCCTCTAAACCTTGCAACTCACCCATTGGGACCTACAAAAATATTTTTCTAACAAACTCCCCCTTTTTGATGATTACAACCCAAAACAGTTTTACAAGAGCAAATAAGTTTTCCGTCGAAAAAGTAGTCTATCCGTTTTAAGCAACATTTATTAAAAACAATGTTTTAACAAGGAAAGTAGCAAGATTTTACAAAACACGTTTTAAGAAGCCCTGCTATCAACAAGCTTAATCAAAACACAAAAAAGCTAAAATATAAAGAATAAAAGCTACAACTTTTACATTATAGTTTAAAAGCTATACATCTTAAAAAATCCCCCTATCAATAGAAATCGTTAGTAACAATACTTAATCAATAAAGGAGCAAAAAATAAAAAAGATTGTAGCTCCAAAAAGCTGTTTTCTGAAGTGCTTTTCTTAAGAGCTTTTGATGGTATTAAAAAGTTTAAAAGCTCCCCCTGTCAAAATAAACTTGTTAGAGGAATAGCTAAATAAAATGAGGGGGTACAAAAGTGTTTGATCATAAAAAATAATACTACAAAAGCTCCAAACTTTGAAAACCAAACTTTTTATATCCAAGAGCTTTTTCTCGTGAGTCACAAGCTTTTTTACCTCATCAAAAGTATTTTAAGATCAATACATGTTTCTCCCCCTTTGGATTCATCAAAAACATCATTACCATAAATGAAACAATAGAATTTAGCATCAAAGTAGCGCATTAAGAGAGAATTAGTCTGAAATACAAGAGTCAATAACAAGCAAATGCTAGATATATAAAAAAGGTTCAAAAGCTAATAATAACAAAGGAAATGGATCACTCTTCGTTTGAAGAGAAACAGGCGGTTGGAAGTAGATCTTTGATTAACTTCTTCAATTTGCCAACCGATTTTTTTGAACTTGAGTTTTCTTGATGAAGCTCCACATTTCGTGTTTCAAGAGACGTACAACGAGCTTGAAGATATCCTATTTCCATTCTAAAATCATCATTCTGAACCTCGACACCGGAATTACCCTACGGATTACCTTCATTACCACCCGCCACCAATGTTTCGGCTTGTTCATCATCAAAAATATCATCCGGGTTATGTAAAAATGAACCTTGTGATTCACCTTTAGCCGACTTAGTAGGACGTTTGGGCATTGTCCTACGCATCCTAAGAATTTGTTGAACATTATCATTGTCAAAGTCGTCTTGGATAATTTGGGAGTTAAACTTGGAAGAAGGTAGACCCAATGGTAAAAGTAGTTTACAAATCCAATTTCCCATAGAGAATTTCTTATTTCCTTGAGTAACCGACTCAATAACACATTAGAAATATTTTGACTAACCAAATCACTTATGCAAATTTTGTAAAGATTGTCTTTCCTACTTGCTTCACAAATAAATTTATCATTTTTGAGAATAAGACATTTTTCTTTATTAAAAATAACATCATAATTAGAATCACAATGTTGGCTAACACTTATCAATTTGAACTTAAGCCCTTCAACTAATAAACATTACTAAGAGTGAAAGAAGAGTTACCAGTTTCCCAATTTCCAAGAATTCTTCCTTTGCCATTCCCATTTCTTCTTCTTGGAGCTTGATGTTGGTAAAAAGTTCTTTGCTTCCGGTCATATGGCGTGAACACTCATTGTCCACGATCCATTTTGAATCTTCCGGAATTGTTATAGCCCCTAGCACCTACAAATAAATTATTTTTAGGTACCCTATAATTTTGGGGTCCATGGGGGTTAGTCTTGAGACCTTTGGGTCTCCAAAAATGACTAAAGCTATTTTTCAATTTACAATCATTTGCATATTGTCTATTTTTACAACAATAAAAGAAAGTAATAATATTAGGACTACTTGCACGTATGAAAGTCGGGGTTTGGTCATTTTTCTTAAAAGCGGTTTGAAAAGGTTTGTAACCAAGTCCTAGTTTGAAATGCTCACTTCTTTGTGCACCAAGAATATTTGTAAATATATCCGTACTTAAATTAAAACGTTGCACATCCTTTTTCAAATTGTCAATTTATTTTGTGAGCATTAGTTTTTCGGAATCAAGAGTATGCATTTTAGCGAGAGTAATAGCATGACCATGATCAGGAGATTCATAAGAAGTAAATAATTTATCCTTTTCTAATTTAAGCTCTTTATACTCCTTTTTGAAAAGTTTGTACAAATCATATCTCTAAATTCATTTTGCAACTCATCATAATCACATTGTGACTCATCAATTAATGAAGAAGATGAAGAGTTAGAGCCTACCTCGTTATTCTAATCGTCTATGGCCATTAGACCATGCTCGGCTTCTTCTTCTTCGTCGGAGTTGGAGCCTTCTTTTTCGAAAACGGCTTTTTCTTCTTTCTCTTCTCCTCTGCTAATTTTGGGAAATCGACTATAAAGTGCCCAGGTCTTCCGCAGTTAAAGCAAGAGTTGTCTCTAGCTTTTCTTGCCTTATTTTATTTATAAATTTTGCAAATTTTCGAACAAGGGCGGCGGTTTCCTCATCCTCCTCATCACTAGCATCATAAATATTATTTGAAGAAGATCTAAGCCTTTAGGACTAGATTGTATACCCGATTGAGAGGTGGATGGTTTGAAATTTTTTTTCTCCAATGAGCTCGTCAAACTTGAGAATTTCGAGATTTTGAGCTTCCGTAATCGCCGTTACCTTTTTAGACCAAGAACCTGAGAGAGTATTTAAGACTTTAGTTACCTTGTCTTCTTCAGAGATGACTTTTCCAAGTGCCACAAGAGGATTGACTATGTTGTCAAGCCTTTCCACCATTTTTGAAATGCTTCGACCCTCAAACATTATGAAGTTTTCAAAATCTTTAACAAGCATGATTTTTCTAGCTTGTTTAACCTTTTTAGTACCTTCATAAATTGTTTCTAATTTCTTCCAAACTTCATGAACCAATCTTATCCCTCTAATTCTATTATATTCGATAGCCGTAAGAGAGCAATGCAAAATATTTAAGGCCTTACCATTCAGAGAGAAGGACTTCTTATCATTTTCATCAAATTCCTTGAAGCTTTTGAGAATCGTGGTTCCATCCTCTATTTTCTTAGTTGGTTGAGCAATTTCTTCGATGACTCGTATCCCAAATATCAAATTTGCACTCTTGTAGGAAGCATCCCATCCAATCCTTCCAAATGGAATAGTTGTTCGCATCGAAGAGTGGTGGCTTGTTGGTGGAGGAACCGCTGGTGAGGTAGGTTTCGTTCGTAACCATGGATCTCCTCTTTACTCGTAAAGATTAAATGAGCTTGCCAAAGAGTTTGGCTCTGATACCACTTGTTAGTCTAAGTGGCTACAAGAATCTATAGGGGTGAATAGATTATCTCGATTTTTCGATTGTTGAACTCTTTTTTGAATATTAGAATTATGACTAAAATAAAAGTGCGGAAATATAAACAATACACGATGATTTATAGAAGTTTAACCCACCTAGGGCCTAATCTTCTACCACCCCAGTATGTCCAGAATGGATTTCGAAAAAGGAAAAAGTTTTATTGATACCAAATAATTATAAACCTTTTCCTTGAAGAGCACCTCACTCTTCTTACAACACCACCTATGAAGATTACCACAATCTTCTCACAATAATAAGAGTACCACACTCTTCACCTAAAATCACCCAAGTGTGTTCTTACCACAAGAACACTAACAAGGATGTCTTGTTTTAGATGATTGAGAGTTACAATCAGGATTACACTTTGTTTGAAAAATATTACAACTCAAAAGTGCAAGTCTAATCAGGAAGGAAGCCTAATACTCAAGTTGTGCAAATGAAAGACTAGGTTTAAAATACAACAAGAATTATGCCAAGAGAGAATAAGAAGTTTGCTAAAAATTTTCTTGTTGTTTGAATGCTTGTATTGTTGTATTTGATCCTTCAAAGCCTCCATCTATTTATTGGAGAGTCTTCAAGATTGGATCTCCAGCATATGCTCCTCCGTCTTCACTTTTGTTGAAAATTTGAACGTTTAAAAAGGTAATCTGTGATTTGATAAAATTAATCAAGGGCTTGGATCGGCCCAATGGGGGTTAGACCGGTCGACCAGGGCTTCAACCGGTTGACCACCCCTCAGACCAATCACCCAAACAATTTTCTTGAAACAAAGATAAAATGTGAAAAGCAATTAAACTCAGGCACCGGTCGACCAGTCGACCGGTTGGCCTAACCTGTTCTGGCCTCTTTTTCATTTCTGTCTCGGTTTTAACTTTCAGGCACGGGTTACCCTCTTGGGTGACCGGTTGACCTTGAACAGAAGTGTTGTCTAATTTTTGTCAAAAATAAACTTCAAGAAATACTCAAAAAATTAGTAAAAATCATTTAAATCAATTTGGAGTATTTGGAAACATTTAAAAATTCGTTTAAACAAAATCATCAAAAATCAAGATAAAAATATTTTTCTAACATTCCATACATATATCAACCCTACAAAAATCGTCAACAATCCCACAATCAAAACTCTCTCTTCCACTCTCGCTAAAACATAATTATTGTGGCTTTACTGCATATTTAGAATAAGTATACCACATAGATAGTCATTAGACAATGTATAATTAGTTTTTGCTTAATGCATACATAGTTATAAGATACTACATAATCACATTTTATTTGGTCAATATATAGTAACGAGGCAATGCAAAGTTAACCGTTGTTTGATGTAGACATAATTATGAGACAATGCATAGTTAGTTGCTGCTTGATGTATATAAAAGTATCAGATAATGCATAGTTAGTTGTTGTTGATCCACAATTATTTGTTGTTTGGTGCATATATATAATTGTTAGGAAAATTATTGTTAGATTTTGATGATACCATGTAAAACTTAGAATAGAAAATTGGCACTCCATTTTCCTTGTAAAAATGTAAGAAGTCAACTAAAGACTGAAGTGAAGATCCAGCTGAGTGTCAGCTGTGTGTCAGCTGAGTAAAGGTTGAAGAAGTGTCAGTTAAGTCAGTCAGGAGTATAATCTATTAGTTGAAATGACAGTTGAGTCATTCCTAAATGATTGAGCTGATTTAAGTCAAAGGAGTAAAGACAGTTGTCCAGTCAAGTCGTTTGATATTAATCTGTTGCACGGAAGTCAAGGACATTACCTAAATTAGTAATACTTTGATGCTGCCATGTCTTAAAGTGCTCATCCCAGAAACGTGCAAAAAGAATAAACCGTTGAGAAGCACTGAAGCTCGTGTCAGAACATGAAAAGCTGCAAAATTATTTAATACGAGGAACGGTCACCATCACAATGCTGCAAGTCAAGAAAAGTCAAGCCAACGAACAAGAAAGTATTATTTGAAAATAGCTTATCTCTTCAACAGGAAAATTTTCAAATGAAACTGAGGAAGCATTTGAGAAAAACTTACCGATCTAACAAGCAATTTCAAGCAAGCAAAACCTGCAAACATTCTCAAAAGCTTACAAAGTTATTCCTCAGGCCAAACATTTGAAGGATCTCAATCCAACACACTCTGTGAAGGAAAGAAGACTTCAATCAATTGAAGAGGAAAAGATTTTAAGAATAAAAAGGGGTCTACTCTTCAAGTTTGAAGGAGTTGTAGTAAGGTTCAAGGTCAAACAAGAAGTTTCAAGCTTGTCCAAAGGCTGTGTGATCAATTCCAAGGGTTTGAAGGGAGCTGAAGTAGCAAGGCAGCTGTAATGTGAAGAAGCTGAGTCGCTAGAGAAGCCAGCTGTGTGATCAAGGTTGTCTCGAGACTGAAGAACTACTTTGTAACATTATCTGTTAATCAGTGGATTTCTCCAGGAGTTGGAGAAGAGTGGATTAGAGGAATTGCCCTATCCTTGAACCACTATAATATTGAACCATTTATATTTGTTGTTAAGTTAAGTTGGCGACCCAGCTGGTACTAATATTGCTAAAATCAAGTGTTAAAAATGTGCTTAAAGTTTAAAAGGTTGTTAAGTCTTCCGCTGTATAAAACCAAATCATCTAAAAAGTTAAGAGTTAGCTGACGCAGCTAAGTGATACTATCAAGAACTCAGTCGAGTAACTTTGCTAAAGTAAGCCAACCTAGCTGTCCCCCAAGGACTTAGCTGATTTGAGTCAACTCAGATGAAAATTTTAAAAGTTGGTACGGTTTATTCAACCCCCCTTCTAAACCTTACATCACACCCCTCGGAACCTACAAGTGGTATCAGAGTGGTTGGTTCATTAAGCCTTCCGCACTGGTTACTGAACTAGATCTCAATCTTTTTCAAAAGATATAACATTTGTATTCTCAAAGTTTTTCATTTCAAAAGCAAAGTTATTATCATGGAAGCCAATGTAACCCGTATTCATATGTTAACTGTGGAAAAGTTTGATGACAGGAAGATTTTCATGCAGGCTCGCGTATCAGTCTTACACGATGAAATGTGGCTAATGATAGAAGATGGGCCATTGCATATATTGAAGGTTAACACTGCTGTGAGAAGAGCACCTCCAGGTGAAGGAGAAGATGCTGTAGCAGAGTCTAGACCAGCCATGGTTGAGAATCCTCGCTGTTAATGGACAAAAATCAAATAGAAAGAGATACAACCTTGACAATGTTACCAAGGATATTCTCTATAAGACATTGGACAATACTATGTTCAATAAAGTCAAGTCATGCAAATCAGCCGAAGAAATCTGGGATAAGCTAACTCTGATATGTGAAGGATCAGAACCGATTAAATAAAATAAACTAACAGTTGTTGTTCATAAATTTGAAAATTTTAAAATGTTTGTAGGTGAAAGTCTGGATCAGATGGATGCCAGATTCACGGAGATCACAAATGAGCTTTCAGCTCTTGAGAAGGAGTACACTCAGAAGGAGATGTGCATGAAAAATCTAAAAGCCCTCCCAGCTGAATGGGAAATGAAGGTTATGGCCTAAGATACGCCATGGACCTCTCAAAAACATCAAATCATGAGTTGTTCTCAGATCTCAAAGCCTATGAGTTTGAACTGAGAAGAAAAGAGCAGGAAGAGACATTTGTGCCTAAGACAGATGCACTGGGCCAGTGAAGGAAAGAAACCTGAGCCAAAGGAAATCATAGACCAGGAGGAAATTTCTCTCATGGTAAAGAGGTTCAACAAGTTCTTTAACAAGAACTACAAAATAAACAAGGGTGAGACCTCCAGAAGACATTCAACACCTTCCAAAGAAAGGGAGGACAGGCGCCCAAGAGAGCTGAACATCAAAGAGCTGACTATCAGAGAGCTGATAATCAGAGAGCTGAGAGAGCTGATTAGAGAGCTGAAAATCTGTGTTGGAATTGCATATATCTATGACACTTTGCTATTGACTATTCCTATCCACCAGTCAACAAATATAGAAATGAGGAAGAAAGAATAGTCTTCAGGGAAAGAAGACAAGAAAAGAAGAAAACCATGTTAGCTGTTGAGAGTGTTGAACCAGCCAAGTGTAAAGAACCAGCTGACTCGGACATCAGTGAAGCTGACTACTCAAGTGATACTAAGAAGAGGTTTAGATTTGCCTCATGGCCAAAGAACAAGATTAAGAAGATGAGGTACAATCTAACTCATCTCATTCAGATTCTAGTGATAGTAACTGTGATACACACACTTCATCACCCACATATCCTTATGATTCATTAGGCAAATGATGAAAGACTTTGAGCACATTAAAACCTCACACACACTTTTAAATGACGAAAATAGCCAGCTTAAAAGCCAAAACTCACAGCTGACTAAAGAGATGAGTACTCTAAGTCACATAGCTGATAACAATACTAAGCTAAAGGCTGGAAATGCCAAGATCTTAGCAGAGTTAGCTGCTACTGGAAAAAGAGAAAAATATCTTAAAAATATGACTGCCTCATTTACAAAAGCATCCAAATCATTGGATGAACTTATAATAAGTCAAAAAGAGTGTGGGGATAAGACAGGACATATGATTAAATTCCTTTGTGCATAGTCAAACTCCTAGAGTGATTTTGGAGAAAGGATCCTCAAGCAGTGACGGAATCCAAAAGCCAAAAACACCATATGTTGCAGCAACACCCACACCAAAATATAATTATAATCATACTGGCCTTGGATATAAGGGAAATGAAAAAAAGCCAGTAGAGTATGCTGAAAGGACAACTGAAGAGAAATTTAGAAAAGTCCATCAACAGACTCCTAACAGAAAATACTATGTGAAAGCTAAACAGAGCTACCCAAAGGCCCAGAGATTTCAGCAAAGAAATTCATATGATGGAAATGGTAGAAACTATCCTAATCAAGTTGATCGGAATAACCAAGTGAAATATCAGCAAAGACCTATGGGATACAAGCCAAAATGGCAAAGACCTCAACCTCAACAAAGGTCATTCACAATGCAAAAGAGCTATTATCAGCATACTTATGCACCTGGGCACAACAACCAAAAATTCCACTATTACCCTAAGTAAGCAATTGCTCAAACATACACACAAGCATATAGACAAAAGAGACAGCTGTATGATCGTAAAACCCCCAAGCAATTTTCTAATGTGCATTATGATTATGTAACTAATAGATGGCAACCTCTTAGAGTCAGATCATCTGGCTATAAGTTGGTTGGAGCATCTTATAGCACTAACCCCCCAGGACCCAGACAAGTATGGGTACCTAAACATTAATTTCCTTGATTGCAGGTTCAAGGAACAACTGAATGCCAAGGAACCTGGTACATGGATAGTGGTTGTTCCAGACATATGATAGGGAACAAGAATAATCTGTCAAAAGTCAGGAAATTCAAAGGTACAAAAGTCATATTTGGAGGAACTGAAGCTCCAGGGGACATCAAAGGCACAAGGTCAATAAAGAATGGTTTGGAGATCATAGATGTTGCATATGTTGAAGTTCTCAATTTCAATCTACTAAGCATCAACCAACTCTGTGACAAAGGATACAATGTAGGATTTAACATAGGAGTATGCCAGATCAAAGATGCTGAATCAAATGAAATAGTGCTGAAAGGAACAAGACAGAAAAATATGTATGTACTGGATTGGTCAACTGCTATATCAAGTACATATCTGCTAGCCAAGAGTACAGCCGAATCCAGTTGGATGTGGCACAAGAAACTGAGTCATCTGAACTTCAAGACAATCAATAAGTTTGCAAGGAGTCATCTTGTTGAAGGATTGCCAGACTCAGTATACAATAAAGAGAGCATATGTGATTCATGCCAGACGGGAAAGCAAATCAAATCATCTTTCAAGGATATGCTAAGTCTGTCTTCAACCAGGATATTACATCTATTGCATATGGATTTATTTGGTCCTGTTGAACCAGCCAACATCAGTGGAAAGAAATACACCCTAGTGGTAGTGGATTATTATTCAAGATATACATGGACAATTTTCATGTGCAAAAAGAAACACTGCAAAATTTGCCTCAGCTGATGAGAAGAGTTCAAAATGAGAAGAGCCAAAACATTATAAAGATAAGGTCTGACAGGGGAACTGAGTTTGTCAATGGGATTATAACTCAGTATTGTTTTGAAAATGGTATTGCTAATGAGTTATCAGCTGCTATAACTCCACAGCTGAATGGAGTAGTTGAAATGAGGAACAAAACTCTCAAGGAAGCTGTTAGGACAATGTTAGCTAAAGCTGGATTGCCTAAAAGATTTTTCCTGAAGCCATAAATACAGCAAGCTATACTCAAAATAGATGTATGATCAATAGGCAATTAACCAAGACCCCCTATGACATATGGACAGGGAGAAAACCAAATGTTGGATACTTCAAGATATTTGGATATAAGTGCTTCATCCACAACAATGGCAAAGACAACTTGAAGGCTTTTGATGCTAAAGCTGATGAAGGTATCTTTTTGGGATACTCAACTGAGACTAAATCCTATAGAGTGCTAAACAAGAAGACTATGGTCACATAAGAGTCTACATATGTGGTGTTTGATGATCCAAATGTAAATGGAAAAAACATTGATGAGTTAGCTGGGAAGCAAAATCAGCCAGCTATGCATAAGAGTCCCTATGTT
This sequence comes from Rehmannia glutinosa, assembly GCA_016081115.2. Classification (NCBI taxonomy): domain Eukaryota; kingdom Viridiplantae; phylum Streptophyta; class Magnoliopsida; order Lamiales; family Orobanchaceae; genus Rehmannia; species Rehmannia glutinosa. The sequence continues at coordinate 131,878 of JABTTQ020002742.1, read as the reverse complement.
GATGCAGATGTGAGAGCACTCAATCCTGAAGATGATGATATAGCTGAATCTCAAAGTCAGTTGGAAGGTCTGCAACTGAATGATGATGAAGAAGCTATTCAAGACAACATAGTTGCAAGACGGCTGAACCCAACTACCTTACTTCAACCTAATGTGAGATGGCTGAGAGACCATCCACCTAAGAACCAAATCCAGAGCTCAACATGAAGATATGTTCACTTGTTTTATCTCCCAAATAGAGCCTAAAGATGTGTCTCAAGCATTGGATGACACACATTGGATCCAGCTATGCAAGAAAGAAACAAAGTATGGGAATTAGTCCAAAGGCTTACTCACCAAAATCTCATTGGCACGAAGTGGGTATTCATGAACAAGATGAATGAGGAAGGATATGTTGTTAGAAAAAAAGCAAGATCGGTAGCCAAAGGGTATTGCCAAGAGAAAGGTACAAATTTTTATAAGACCTTTGCTACTGTTGCTAGATTGGAAGCAATAAGGATGTTTCTTGCTTATGCTTTGCACACAAGAACTTCACTGTATATCAAATGGATATGAAGAGTGCATTTCTGAATGGACTTTTAGAGGAAGAAGTCTGTGTTGAACAACCTCCAAGTTTTGAGCAGAAAACTATTGAAGATAAGGTCTACAAGCTCAAGAAGGCATTATATGGATTGAAACAAGCACCAAGAGCATAGTATGGCACATTGACTCAATTTCTAATTGACAATGGATTCACCAAAGGAAAGGTTGACAGAACACTCTTCAGAATTCAATATGGAGAGAGTATATTGATTGTTCAAATATATGTGGATGATATCATCTTTGGATCCACAAACAAAGAGCTATGTGATAAGTTCTCAAACCTCATGCAAGGGAAGTTTGAAATGAGCATGATGGGAGAGCTGACTTTCTTCTTAGGACTTCAAGTCAAGCAAATGAAGGATGCAACCTTCATAAGTCAAACTAAGTATACCAGAGATTTAATGAAGAAATTTGGTATGGAAGAAAAGTCATCAGTGAAGATTCCTATCAACACTTCAATCAAGATGGATTTGGATGTAGATGGCAAAGTTGTTGATCAAACTAGATATAGAGCCCTTATTGGATCATTACTCTATTTAACAGCAAGCAGACCAGACATCACATTTGTTGTAGGTATATGTGCTAGATTTCAATCTGCACCAAAAGAAAGTCGTATGACTGCAGCTAAGAGAATCCTAAGGTATTTGAAGGGATGCCAAGAAGTTGGCCTATGGTATCCAAAGGAAGGAGGATTCAAGTTGATAGGATACTCAGACTCAGACTATGCTGGATGTAGAGAGACAGGAAGAATACATCAGGTACTTGGAAATAGATTTGTTTCTTGGTTCAACAAGAAACAAAATTCAATAGCTACATCCACAGCTAAAGCAGAGTACATAACTGCGGGCAGCTGTTGTGCCCAAGTCCTCTGGATGAGACAACAGCTGAGAGACTATGATATCGAAGAAAAAGAGATTCCAATAATGTGTATTAATACTAGTGCTATTGCAATCACTCAGAATCTAGTGTTGCACTCTACAACAAAACACATTAATACCATATATCATTTTATAAGATATCATGTTGAAAAGAAAGACATCACCTTGGAATACATCTCAACTGATAAGGAGTTAGCTGACATATTCATTAAACCTCTATGTGAATCAAGATTTGAAGAGCTTAAGAATGAGCTAGGACTAATTGAGCTGAGTTAGGACACTCATAGTCTTAATCAGTAGAGAGAAAAAAGAGAAAAAGAAAAATACGCAAGTTTCACATTTCAGCCAAGACGAGAATCTAGATGTATCGAGTTGGCTGATAACTGAATGATCTGATGTGAAGAGAGAAGTAGAGTTAAGTCACTTTTGGATAATAGTTGAGTTATTTATGAGCTAAGTGACAAAACACAGTCGTTTTCTGCGAGAGAGAATGTTTTTAAGAATTACGTCAGCATAATTATGATGTCAGAAAAAAAGTTGCACGTTTAGCCTATGATTGGATATAAATCTTGTTGCATTTAATGTGGGAAATTAATGCGGTTTCAGAGGCTGAATCCTGACCGTTGATTTTGATCAAATTTTTCAAATTCCAGAAACCGTCCCTTCAAGTCCAATATAAACCCAAACCTATTTTCTTTCTCTCCTCACAAGCACTCGTCTTCAGCAAGAAAAGCAAAGACAAGCAAAGTTTCCTCTCTGTGAATAGTGCAAAAACCTACTTCCAAAATTGAGATTTTTCGCTTCATCTCTCGCTTATTTTCTACAAAACTGGAAGCCACATACGATTTCGTCAAGATGTCCGAAAAGATCCACTCGGGATCTACAGTCAACTTCAAAGGTATGCGAAAATAAGGTGTTGTTAAGGCCCTTGTGAAGAAGATCACTAAAAAACTCGAGAAATCCGGTCTGAAGGATTTTCTCACGATGGATTATTCTAACACGTACTTAGAGAAAGTTGCCATGTTCTATGTCAATGCCGAAGTTCATGATGATGAGATTCTCTCATTCGTACACAACAAGGAGATCAAGATTACTACTGCTGACTTTGCTGAACACTGCAAACTACCTACTGAAGGGCTAAAGGAGGTTACTGAGAAGGACGTGAACCTAGCTGCTGCTTGGAAGGAAATCTCCAAGCCCAAGTCAGCTACGAAGGCTGTCTATACAGCTAAGAAGGCTTCGATAAAATATGATTACCACAAACTGATGCACATTGTGTCCAAGTGTATCGACATGAAGTTCGGCAGCTTTAACCTGTTGTCTCGAACCAAGATCGTGGTGATGGTTGCGATTAGGGAAGAAAAGAAAGTCAACTGGGCTGAGTTTTTCTTCAACTGAAAATGCCATAATGTGATCAATAAGACCATCAAGGAGGATGGCCTGTTTGGAGGCTTATTGGGATATGGCCCGGTGATTGGCCATCTCATGGAGGTGAAAGGGATTGCCTTGAGACATGGAAAGCCATTCCATGTTAACAAAAAGATGTTCAAGGACAATTTGTCTAACGCTCAGAGTCCAATCTGTCTGGCGCTTGAGTCAGCTGACCCTGCTCCAAAAGACACAACTGCAACCGCCCCAGCCCTCTCTCCTAAGCCATTCCAAAAGAAGAGAGTTGATGTAGCTAAGCCAGCACCTACCCCTGCAGCTAAGTCGAAGAAAGCTCCTGCCCCTGCAGCCGAATCAAAAGCACCTACTACAGCAATCGAATCAGAAGCCCCTACCCTAGCAGCTGAGACCGAGAAGGCCACGTCTACGCCTTCCCCGGTCGTGAAGAAGAAACGCCCAGTTGTGCCTCACAAGCCAACTGCGAAGAAGATAAAGATGGTGGAGCCAGAAGCCACCTCAGAAACTGAAGAGGAAGAAATTCCTCTTGTTAAGACCAAGAGATGAAGACTGTATAAGAAGTCTGAATTAGGGAAATCTGAGTCTGCCACTCAGACCGAGAAGCCTGAGAAAGAGACTGATGTAACACAAGAAGAGCAGTCAAAAGAAAAAGATGGTTGTGATGCAGCCACCACGGGTAGTCGAAGACCCAGCTGGTCGAGAGACAGCTGTGGAAGATTGCGGAGCTAAGACAGCTAATCTTAATGGGGAAAGAGTTGTCCAATCCCCTCAGACAGATGCAAATGAACCTGAGGAGGAGCATGCTCCACTTGCCACTATTCAAAAGGAATGAGATGATGATGATGTGATAATGGTATCCTTGTGTATCTTGATGTTCAAGAGAGATTGAGGGAATGGAGGAGCTGGAAGCTATGTTACTCGGGACAACAATTTGAGCAGCCAGAGTTCATAAAAGAAGAAGAGGCGCTCTTAAACTTCTTGGGAAACATATCTCTCCGCTCTGCCCATTGATCCAGATTTCTGTATGACTATCCTTTGTGATATGAAGGAAGAAAAAAAGCAAAGATCTTTGGAGAAGGCCAAGGCTATTGAGAAGTAAAAGCACTGTTTGTTTACTGGTGGACCTGAACATGCCATGGAATCAGCTGATAACAACGATAGCGACATAGAGGAGATCGACCCTGTTGTAGCAGCAGATAAAGATGAATTCCAGTAGGCTATCAGAGAATCTAAAGCCACGTACGAGCAACAAATGCAAGAGGGTCCAGGAGAGTCTTGTCAAATCTCTCCCAGCTCTGAACCTATGGATGTGGTACGAAACAGAGCTGTCACCATTGCTGCAACCATATCCCCTGTGCACTCAGAAAATGGCACTCAGAAGTTTGGCGATAAATCTAGAGAAGGTGATGAAGAAAGCACCCTAACTAAGCCAACTCTTGTAGAAGGTGTTGAGACACCTGCCCCCATGGCTGAACACTCAAAGGGAACAACAACCGAGTCTCAGGTACAGAGCAACCCCACTTCTCTTCACTTAGTTAGTTCACCAGTTGATGGGGAAGCTCCCACCACCACAACTAGCTCGGATGATGCTGTAGGAGACCAAAAAATGGAGTTTGGAGGCAAAGGTGAGAATCAAATTGCGCAGAGTGAATTTAACGACGCTCAGATGGTTCAGACTGTCTCAGCTCCGACTTCAACTGCATTAAAGGGAGATGACACTGCTGATGCAACTAAGGCACGGGATGGAGAGGAAGTCATGGGAGTTGAGACTCCTGGCCCTGAAAGTGCAATCCTAGGAGTTGAGACTTCGACGGATTCCACTGAAGACCTTAAGGCAGCTGAGTCTGCTAAAAGGATATCTGTTCAAGACCCTGCTGCGGTTGAGACTGCACATAGGGATGTCGAAGGCCCTCCAGCAGTTGAAACTCAATCTGCTCAGCAGGATAACACAGCTGCACTAGATGCCGATAAAGTTGGATTAGCAGAGGCAAGTCGAGCTGAAAAAATTAGGAATGAAATGGGAAAGGCTCCACAAGCCGAGAGGTGCAGGAATAGCTATTTACCCTGATGATTTATTCAAGAAAATATTTCCTATTGAAGCCCAAGTACCCCTAGAAACCAAATCAGCTGTGGAACAAACCAAGTACACTATCCACGTCCCACCAGAAGAACACGGAACTCCAGCTGATACAATAATGGTGCATATAGGTTTTGACTTTGATGCAGTATGGCCAGAGGATGAGTCCGCTTCAACATCACAGGAGACATTCGCGGTGTTATTCTAAGAATTCGAGAATGGGTTAGACAAACACTTGTTATAAGACGAGAACAGGTTCGCTACTTTAAGTCCCTATTCGTAGAATTAGTGGTCTGGAGCTCCGATAATCTCAAGTTCCAGTAGAGGCAAAGGGACCACGTTTTAAGGATGGAAGAGTCTCATAAGTCGGGCATGGAGTTACTCAGGCTGTAGCATAAAAATGAAATTGCCAGATTGGAGACCAACTTGAGTCAGCAGACTCAGGTTCTCCAAACACAAATGAAGTTGATGGCAGCGAGTCGAAGGCTATGCGGTCTGAGTTCTGCACAACATACTACAGGTCACATGATAAACATGATGCAACCAACAGCCGGCTTGATTTCATCCTTAGTGTTATGTTCCCTGGCCTACCTCTACCTTTTCGTGATGATGCCAAAAAGGGGGAAGAGAAAGCTATGAGGGAACTGAAGGAAGGGCAAGGGAGTTAATAGGAGGAAAAGAAAGGGGAAGCAAGTAAGGGGGAAGGAAGCTCTGTGAAGAAATCTCCATTGAAAATAATGATTGCTAAGACCCCACAGCAAGGAGATGTAACATCTTCAATTCTCAGCAGACTACATAAAGAGCTGACAGTCGAAGGGAAAGTTGAGTTGGCAGTCAAGGAATCAAGAAAAGCCATTGAAGCTGAGTTTGAGAAGGTAGCTGAGAAGCATTTTGAGCACATTAAGGATATTAGAACGTGGTATGATGGTCCCCCAACAGGATTATTAAAGGATTCCCCTGCAATTAAACCCCCGAGAGAAATTGCAATGCTCGATGCTAGATTTGAGCCCAGATCACTAGAGGAATTCAAACTCTAGATGTTGAAGGCTACTTCAAGAACTTAACTCTACCGCGTGCGTGGCACTTGTACTGGGAGAAGGGTCTAAATTTGTACAAATCAGCGTTGATAAGCAGCAGAGTTCCAGGAGTCACTCAGCTGGAAAGGCACCAGTACAGTTTACTCCCAGAGGAGAAGCTGAGTTAATGATAGGGAGGGGAAGGTTTGGAAGTGGTTGAAGAGGCAGAGGCACTCCACCACAACCAAAACCACAAGACATAAAGTATATTAATCCACAAAAGAAGGGATTAAATTACTGGGTTGAGTATGGTCATCTTGCCAATTTAGAAGTGATGCGCAAGAATGAGAAAGCTGTGAGAAGACAAGAAGTAGAAAATGAAAGAGCTATGCGCGAATGGGAGGACAGGAAGCGTAGGGATGACCCTGCTGCTAGGCGTGCTTATGAGAAGAAGAAGAAGGAGGAAGAAGAGAAGAAAAGGAGAAGAGCAGAGAAAGACATGAGGAGAGCTGAATATGAAGAGAGAAGAAGGAAGGACCAAGGCGTTGAAGACGGTTGTAATCCCTTCATGTATTTTAATTTACTGTAAATACACAGCTGCAAGTTTTTGTAATCTCATAATGCTCTGACACCCATTGTTACATCTTTACTCTGATACATAGTGTAACTCAAACGTATGAATAAACTATGATACAGTGTGTAGAGAAGTTTATGTAAACAGCTTTGTAAAGGACAATAATAATATGATCAATAAAATTGACATAACCCATACGTTCTTTGTTACTACACTACTTGTGTTTACTGTTATTTGAATTTAAGTTTTGGTATCATCAGAAGAGGAAAAATGTTAGGAAATTTATTATTAGATTTTGATGATGCCATGTAAAACTTAGAATAGAAAGTTGGCACCCCATTTTCCTTGTATTTCTATTCTGTAATAGATAGGACTGCATGAGCTGAGTGAAGTCAGCTATGTCAAAGAATGCAAGAAGTCAACTGAAGACTGAAGTGAAGACCCAGTTGTGTGTCAACTGAGTGTGGTCAATATGTAAGGCTCAGACTCGAATGACGGAAATCCAGCTGAGCAACAGCTGAATAAAGGTTGAAGAAGTATCAGTCAAATCAGTCAGGAGTAGAGTCTACCAGTTGAATTGACAGTTGAGTCATTCCTAAATGATTGGAGCTGATTCAAGTGAGAGGGGTAAATGCAGTTGTCTAGTCAAGTCGACTGATATTAATTCGTTCACGGAAGTCAAGGGCATTACCTAAATTAGTAATACTTTCATGCTGACATGTCTTAAAGTGCACATCCCAGAAGTGTGCAAAAAGAATAAACCAATGAGAACCACTGAAGTTGTGTCAGAACTTGAAAAGTTGAAGAATCATTTAATACGTACAAGAGTCAAAATCACAATGCTCCAAGTCAAGAAAAGACAAGACAATGAACAAGAAAGTGTTATTTGAAAAATGCATATCTCTTCAACGGGTAAATTTTCAAATGAACACTATAAAAGACTGAGGTAGCATTTGAGATAAGGTTACCGATCTAACAAGCAATTTCAAGCAAGCAAAACCTGCAAACATTCTCAAAAGCTTACAAAGATATTCCTCAAGCCAAACATTCGAAGGATCTCAATCCAACACACTCTGTGAAGGGAAGAAGACTTTAACCAGTTGAAGAGAAAAAAGTTTTAAGAACAAAAAGTGGTCTACTCTCCAATTTGAAGGAGTTGTAGTAAGGTTCAAGGTCGAACCAAAAGTTTCAAGTTCTTTGGAAGGTTGTGCGATCAATTCCAAGGGTTTGAAGGGATCTGAAGTAGCAAGACAGCTGTCTTGTGAAGGAGCTGAGTCGATGGAGAAGCCAGCTGTGTGATTGAGGCTGTCTCTAAGCTGAAGAACTACATTGTAACTGGATCAGTTACTTGGTGGATACCTCCAGGAGTTAGAGAAGAGTGAATTAGAGGAATTGCCCCATCTTTGAACCACAATAAAATTTACTTGTGTCATTTACTTTCAACACTTTACTTTCTTGCATATATTTATATTTGTTTTTAAGTTAAATTGCAAACCCAGTTGATTATAACATTCCTAAAATCAAGTATTAAAAACGTGCTTAAAATTTACAAGGTGTTAAGTTTTTCGCTGTATAAAACCAAATCATCTAAAAAGTTAAGAGTTAGCTGACACATCTAAGTTATACTATCAACAGATCAGTCGAGTCAGTTGAGTAGGTAACTTTGCTGAAGTAAGCCAACCTAGCTAGCCCTCAAGGACTTAGCTGATTTGAGTCAACTCTGTTGAAAATTTTAAAAGGACTAAAAAGTGAAAAGTTGGTAAGGTTTATTAAATCCCACCCCCTCTAAACCTTACATTACACCCTTTGGGACATACAATAACTGTAACAGAATAGTACAATACATGGTTAGCTATTGTATGATGCTCGGTATAATGCATACTTGGTGTGAATAAAATGCATATATAGAATACATATATTGTTCATATAGTGGAAACTTACTTCATAATTATGTTCATTTTGCAGCATACGTAAATGGATCATATTGCATAATTAGAATCAATGTGATGCATATTTTGAAATTAGAAAATAACTTTAGTCACGGGAGTTTTCATATCAGATATTCAATCCCTTAAATCATGGTCTCTGAATAGCCACATTCCTAAAACAATTGCCAATAAAAATTCCAAAATGCCCTTAAGAAAGGAAATAAATAAATAAATAAATAATGAATTTAATCCATTGATTTTACTAAATAAATGGTTATGATTAGTCCTTACAGTCTCACGGTAAGAGGGTTATCATATTCGATCATATCCATATATATATATATATATATATATATATATAACTTTAAATAAATGCTTGATATGATTTTTGAAAGAATAAAACATTATCCAACCAAAAGTTAAAATTTATTTTTACTTATATATACTAATACTTTTTATACTTTTAGCGTGCACAAATTAAATTCAAAATGATTCCATATTCATTATAGTCGATAAAAATTTCAAATTAATATTTGTTTCAGCTTGATTGAAGAATTGGAATGGGAACACTTTTCAATGTACTTTTAAACTTAACAAGTGCATGTTTAGGAGCATTTATACAAAAATTCATTTAGAAAATGGACTTTTTAATAAGTTACTTCTCAAAAAGCCTCAAGTTCTAACTTCTCGGTAATTAACTTTTTGGAGTAGTGATTTATCCAAACTTAAATTAATTTTAAATTAACCATGTAACAAACATATAAATATTATGGAAATTGAAAGTCCATCTAAAAAGTGCTCCCAAACAAGCATTCAATATCCATTTGAATTTTTTTAAATGTTTAGTAATTTATATTGGATGGACGTTTGAAATAAATCACGTTCTAAAAATTCATTCTTGAGGAACGAAAAAATATGGCTTTTGATCAGAATCCACTTCTCGCACTTTTAGTTAGATGTTACTAGAAATTGATACTTCTTATTTGGGTAAATCTCACTTTTACCCCCTATAATCTCATTGAATATCACTTTATCCCCTTGTATTTTCAGTTGTGTCATTTTATCCCCTCATACTTTCAATTTGTATCATTTTACCACCTTATATTATTAGAATATAATTTTATTCTCCTATTCATTTATTAAACGACTTAATTGTCCATATAAATTATGTTAATGGTATTAAATTCATATATATATATATGCATATTTTTAAAAATCTTATTTTCTATTATTAAATTGAATTTAATTTTAGTTTTTAGTTTCTCATCATTAATGAATTATAATAACATAATTTAAATATATACATATATATAGATAAATTTATTGCCATATTTAGTATAAATTATGTTAAATTTAAGATTATTTCATTTTAGTATCAAATGATTAACCACTAAAATGACTATGTTTTCAATTAAACATGGTTTTTAATAAATTATGATTATTCAATTAAAAATTAAAAAAACGGCGAACAATATTTTACATCCTTAATAAAATGTGTTACATATATATTATGTAATATTAAGTTTGTGATAAATACAAACTAAAAGTAAAGATGTATTATCTAATACATAATATTATATTATTTTTCGTAATTTAAAAGAGCCTATATTAAAGTTAAATAATTAGAAACCAAATGTAAAATATAATAAGTTTAAATTGTTAACCCTTCAACTAATAAATTTATGAAAGTTAATTTATAAAACCAGTCAAGTTAATTAATATGAAATACGTACCACCAGCTTGTAGCTCAAGTGGAATCGTTTGCCCTTTGTAGGAGTGTTAATAGGGTTCGAACCCGATATCTTTCAGTTTCTTTAAAATTTATCACATCCCCTCCAACCACTACTCCGAACTTATTAAAAAATTAATATGTAATACTTCTTATTTTACTAAACCAACTGGTAAGGATAAATGGTCATATTTTTTAGTATGTGAGTATAAATTAATATTTTAAAGTTATAAGGGGGTAAAGTGATACCAATACAGAGTATAAGGGGATAAAGTGATACAATTGAGAGTACACGGGGTAAAGTGATACTAGAGTAAAATACAGGGCGACAAGGTGAGATTTAATCTTCATATTTTATTCATTCTCTTTATATTTAAATTACCATTATTAAACTCACCTAAATAAATTAAGGCAAAAACTTGTATAAGACCGTATTACGGGTCTCATTTCATAAGACGGATCCCCAGCCGCCCGACCCACCCGCAACCCGCCCGTTTATATTTTTTATTTTTTTTAATCTATTTTCCTTGTCAGCATTTTTACTCCTTCTTCACGTTTCTACCCCCAGGCCCCAAACCTACCCCACGTTTCTCCCTCCAGGCCCCAACCTACCCCATTTTTCCCCCGCGTTCCCAACTCTAAACCAGGCTTCGCGCTCATTTTTTTCCCTTTCTTCAGTTTTTTCATCTGCTTATTGTTCAACTGCGAGTCGATTTTGTCAGTTTTCGAGGAGTAAGTGTGAGCTTTTAGTTCAGATAACAATGGTAAGAACATCGTCATTTTTCTCCGTTTTTTTTTTCGTTTTTCTTTGATTCTAGGGTTTCGTTTTTTTTTTATTTTTGGTTTTTTTTTTCGAACTGGCTTACGGCATTGCGTTGGTGTTTGTTCCCAACGGTGTATCTAGGGCCATTTTTCTCCGTTTGTTTTGTTTTTCTTCGATTCTAGGGTTTTGATTTTCTCGATTTTTGTTTTTTGTTTCCGAACTGGCTTGCGGCATTGCGTTGGTGTTTGTAGAGTATATTTTCTGTTTCTTATGGGCTCTCATTGTTGTCTTGATTTTTGTTCAAATTTGAAATTTAATGTATCTGAAATTGCTTGAAAGTATCAGTAAATGACTTAAAAGTACCATGCATATAATTGTTTGTTTAAGTACTCTAATATAATTGTTATTCCATATATCAGAAATATATATGTTTATGTTGCTTGAAATTGTGTTTTAAAAGTGTCAGTGTTTTGTATATTTTTAGATGGTTCGGCAGAAAGGGTTGATTCGTGGTAAAAGAAGGGCAAGGGGATGCTGGGGACAAACCTTTGGCAGACGAAGGAAACGGTGGTGAAGGCATTGAAAAAAAATGAGGATAAAAATGTTAGCCTTCATTTCTCGTTGTTTAAAAGTATCAGAAATTTGCATAAAGTTTCATAAATTTGTTCAAAAGTATTAGTGTTTGTTTTAACCTAGTTTATGGATTTTTGTTTGTTTGTTGTTAAATGGAACTCAAAAGTATCTGAAATTTCTTGGAAAGTATCAGTAAATGAGTTTTTGAATTTTTCTTTAAATTGTGTGTGTTATTATCGATATATGTGTTAAAAGTATCAGTATTTTGCCTATTTGTAGATTGGTCGGCAGAAATTGTCGATATGGATGGCGATAGGAAGGGGAATGGGTAGGGGAAGAAGCAGCCTGGGAAAAGGCATGATAGGAGAAAGCCCGAAGAAAAAATATGTTAGCTGTCGTGATTTGGTTGTCGAATCCGAAAATGCTGCAGAATCTGGAAACGTTGCAGAAGAGATTGAAAAAGACAAGGATAAGGTTGGTGATGGTCAAGAGGTTGTTGTGGAAAAAGCTCTGGAAGAAGAAGGAAATATTTCCAAAGAGAGTCAAAAGGTTGAGGATAATGTTGATACAGAGGAAGTTGCTGCAGATGAAACTGAAGACAAACCTCGAAAGGTTGATGTAGTTGAACCTCGAAAGGCTGCTGCAAAGCGTAAATCTTTGAGCGAGGAAATTGTAAATAAGGATTCTAAAAGTCCCCGAAAGAAAATCAAGTTGTCCGAGGAAGATACTATGAGGTTTGTGCACTTTTGCCATGTTTCCTTTTAGCATCTGAACCATTGCCCTGTATTAGCGCATTTTGGAATTGAGTATATATTTTTATATATCTATGTACGTTAGAAGTATCATATTTTATGCTTGTATGTATTAGAAATTAGCTTAAAAGTATCAGTTGTTATATCAGTGCACTTTTGTTTTAACCATATTTTTATCACTATGCATGGTAGAAGTATCATTTTTATGGTAATAAGTATCAAAAATTTCCTTAAAAGTATCAGTTTTGATATCATTGCCTTTTTATATCATTACTAATATGACATTATATTTGTTGCAGCAGTTTCGCTACGCTATGCAGACCGCAAGGTTTGTTTGATGTACTTAAGGAATTGAGTTATAGACAGAGGGAGGATATCGAGATCATTGGCTTTGGGGGATTGTTGAAATTGAATGTGAAACAATTACCTGCCCAAATGTTGTCGTGGCTGGTCAAGAGATTCAACGGGGCGAGCCGGATGCTCAGCATTGATGATATGAGAAGGTTTGTCATAACCACCGATGACATATGCGATGTCGTTTTGTTGCCAAGGAACAACGAGGATGTAGTAGTTTATAAGAAGAGTGAAAGTATGGATGATGTTGTTGAGTTTAAGAATAGGGTTGGTATTGATTGGAGTTCGACAGAGGGGTATTTGAAAAATAAATTGATGAATGAATACAAGGAAGGGGGGATGATTTCAAAAGGCTTTTTGTGTTATATAGCCTATCAACACTTTTGACACCAAGTGCCAATCGCACTGTGGATGTTTCCTATTTTAAATCATTAATTGATGAAGATGCAATTTGACATCTCGACTGGTGTTCCTTAATGTTGGATAGGTTGTGTAGACCAGTGGACAACTTTAACAAGAAGTCTAAAACACACATAAGTAACTGCCTTTTGGCCTTGCAAATCATATAACTTTCATCGTATTAAATGGCAAGGTAAATCTGAACCTTCGAAGCTGCCACTTGTTCAACATTGGACGACGGAGAAAATACAAAAAAGAGCCAAAGAGGAGAAAAAGACTAGTGATTTTGGACAGGGTGATGTTGAAAACATCTATCCTATTCTAGCAGCATTAATTTGAAAAATTTTGAGAAAGGTGGTGACGTAAAGAAGGTTGGAGAGAAGCTTGATGTTGGGAAAAGGTCGACTGGAGGCATGAAAAAAAGGGAAAGAGATCTGGGATATGGAAGTTATAACCCATGTCCACATGGAACGATTGCATCTGGAAATGCAGCACAAAGAAACAGACCCTTTATCTTCACCTGACGATGAATTCTTCTCCAACGCTAAACTTCACGAATACATTGATGAAGTTGTGAAGAACTTTCAAAAATTAAAAGGACGGAAGGATTCAATGCCTAGATTTGGCCTGCTGACCCCTGTGCCAAAGTCGCAAGAAGCAATTATCGACGAACCGTTAGGTGATGATGCCCCTGATAACGAAATGTTTGAAAGTCAAGTTGAAGGTAATTCAGGTGATATATTAGAAGTATCAGATTTTCTTAGAAAAGTATCATTGTTTCTCAGAAAAGTATCATTTTTTTAGTAAAGCGACATTTTGTTTTTCTTTGTTTCTGTTTGGAACAAATGATTGGCCAGTCAAGAAAACTAAATTTCATTGTAAATTTATGAAAAAGAACCACCGGTACTTGATTGGGATGACACGAAAACAGAGAGTTGTCGGTGACTTCTGTTTTTCTGATCATATTGATATGAGAGAGTAAGAAACAATGAGATTATAGATTAAAAAGTTATTATTTTATTCATTTGTTACTCACACACTACTATTATTTGCGTTTCAGCGAAAATATTTTTGCCCACGGAGGGCATTCATTTATTGCCTTTCGTGATGAAATTGATTCATTACATGATGCTTATATGATTTTTTCAAGTGTCATTAATGTATGGGCATTGATTTTAAACAAATCAGTTGGTCGGGCAAAAAATGCGGGACATTTTTATTTCAATACTCAACATTCTGTAAGTTATATTTTAATCAAATCTTTTTATGTTTATTTCAGTTTTTTTATCTTTTTTGTTTTTCCTGCAACAGTTGTATCTTGAAAATTGTTTTGATGGGAAAAACTCTGGAAGCGAACTTAGAGACTGTTGGAGGATGTGGATGAGTACCTTGAATAAATCGGATTTGAACACTGTTGACCGGGTAAGATTTTTAGTATTTTCTTTGAAAAGTATATCATTTTGTTTGATAAGTTTCTGATTTTTGGTTGAAAATATGTTGCATCATTTCCCATGTTAATCTTTATTGCTCAAAGTATCAGAAATTGCATTGAAAGCATCATTAAATTGGCTGAAAAGTATCAGTTTTATGTTAACATTTGAAAATTTGTTTGCACTCTGCATGTTATATATCTGATGCTCAAAGTATCAGAAATTGCATCAAAAGTATCAGAAATTATCTGAAAAGTATCAGTTTTGTGTTTAAAAATATGATGAAGTTTCTGTTGTTTCAAAATATGTAGATCTTTGTACCATATTGCTACCAAGGCCATTATATTTCAATTGTCATCAATTTTGTTGACAAGAAAGTGCAATACCTCGACAATATGGTACATGATGAAGAGGTTGTTGATCAGTACGTCAGTCTGTCGAATTTGGTTGTAAAGCATTATATGTATTTGTTATCTTTTTGTTATGTTTAATAACAGTTACAAATGTATGACATTATATTGTTACTTTTCACAACATAAACAAATGGCTCTCTTCCTCGAAGAGGAAAATCACCCAAAAGCTGGCGAAGTAAAATTATATGTTTGGGAAAATGTGCCTTTCAAATGGCAAACAAATGAGACCAACATTGATTGTGGTGTGTTCCTCATGCACCATATAGAAAACTTTGTTGGGAAAGTTTACTCATCTCCGGATTTGTCAAAGGTGCAAATATTCTTTTAAACAAAGAATTTGTACTTCATAATTATTTTATCTATTTTTATAGCTATTTTTTTAAGGCTATCGAAAGACGCATATTGAGAGCTAAATATTGTGCCGAAATCATTTTATATGAGTTTAATGAATTGAGAGTGGAGATAGAGCAACAAATGCTCAAATTCAAGGAAACGACCCCTGAACCCGTCAAGAAACCTTCCAAAAAAAACAACAAGAAAGGCACGAAGAAGCAGAAAAAATGAAGCAAGAAACAATGTTATTTGTGAATGATTAGATAGTATATTTCCGAAATTTGTAAATATTGAAATAGCATATGCTGATATTTTGTGAATGTTGTTAGTTATTTTGTGATTAGATGCTGAATTGTAGTTGATATTTTGTGAATGTTCGTAGTCATTTTATGATTACATGCTGGATTTGTGGTTGATATTTTTGTGAATGTTTGGGAGTCATTTTGTGATAGCACATTGATTTTCTGAAGTGGAATGTTAGTTTTAAGCACCGAGTGCTGACTTTATTAGATTGTGTGTAGGGTGATGTGTTTTCAACAATCTTGTATCATGCATACTCCTAAACAGATGAAAAGTATCAGTAATTATGTGAAAAGCATCAGTAATTACAAGAAAAGTATCAGTATTCTATATTTTGGATAATTAATTTTTGAAAACATAATTGAATACTTCTAAACAGCCGAAAAGTATTAGTAAATAAGTTAAAAGTATCAGTAATTATACGAAAAGTATCAAAATTGTGATAGATACTAAGAAGTAACAGATTTTAAGAAACTAACATGTTAAACCTTGAAAACTGATAGATTTCAGAAAAATATATCTAAAATAACAAATGTATCAAAATTGCCTCATTAAAACTGACAATTTTAAGGAAAATATCTCTAAAATAACCGAGGATTCGGAGTCTTTGAACCAAACTCCTTTGCTTGAGAATAATCAGAGACGTCACTTGTTTTCTTTTTGCTTTTTTCCAAACTTCCTTTTATTCTTTTTCTTCTCCCCCTTGTTGTAGATTGTGTATAATCTTGCAATGTGTTAGTCTGTACTTGAAACAGCAAATGATTCATTTTGCCCGGTGGAATTTTGCACATTTGTCAAGGAACTAATAGCAAGAAAATCCCTTCCGTAACCTTCTTCAATGATTCTCCTTGCTTCTTCATTTCCTTGGCATTTCAACACAAGATCATTATATCTTCGAGCCATTTCATGACGCCAAGGAATGCAATCAATAGGCTTGTCAGGTTTTCAACTCTCTTATATAAGATGTCCCATATTTGAGATTTTGCCATTCTTGTGCATCTCTTAAGAATATATATTTCCGGTATCTTGACATGAGAATGAAGATGGAGGACCCGTAATGAATGGAAACACAAAATACCACATTCTTCAAATTTCTTACAAGTGCACGTTACCATGTTTTGCAATGGATCAAACATCACCCTACTGACATCTCCATCCCCAATATGAGAAGAAACATCATAAACATTCAATATATCATCATTATGAACGAGAGTGCAAGTAGTAGAAATTGATGCGATAAAATCACTCTCAAAGTCTTTAAACATTGTTAGAGTATATACCTCGGAAACGTGCTTTAACAACCCAGTTAATGGTATGGAAGTCGATGGTATTGATCTTGATGATTGGAACTCGTCATTTTGTTCTATCATTCTCCAATTCTTCATTAGTTCCTTAAAAATACCATAAATATCAGTCAAACTTGTCGTCTTCTTTGCATTGAGTCTCATGGCGTTGTTAGTACTTTCAATCCTTTGTGGAAAGTATTCCAGAAGAAAAGAAATCTTTGCTTAAGGTTGTGCACCATTTTTCCTTTATCTCATACATTTTTTTAAACCATGTTTGATCCTCTAATCCATACGTTGAAATCATGTTAGTCCAAGAGTCAAAATTAGCTTCATCCGTACAACCTGACAAGCATTTCCTAAATGCATTCTTAAAGGAATTGTTGCTTTCAGTTGTCGAAACCTGCTTATTGCATTCTGGTAAAGGTGCCATTGGCATAACCTATGTTTTGTCCCAGGGAACACCTGCATGAACAATTCAGGGTTAAAGTAACACTTTTTCGAGTAAAAGTATTTGTTTTATGCAATAAAGTACCATTTGTTGAATTCAGTCACAAAAACCGGGGGTCAGTAAACTAGATGAAAAAGAAATATAATATAGTGAGAGTATCAGTTTTGCAAGTAAAAGTATCTATTTTATGTGATAAAGTATTATATTTTCAATTCAGTTACGTACCTTTTCTATCGCGTTACGTTAGAGATCACTTGGTTTTGGTTTGTGAATATAGTTATAGGACACTTTCCTCCCATGGCTTTTTTAAAAACCTCAAAAAGCCATTCAAATGTTTCAGTCTTTTCGTTCGATAAGAACGCACAACCAAACATCACATTTTTCCAATGATGGTTGATGCCAACTATTGGAGCACATATCGAATCAAATTATATCTGTTTGTGCGACATGTTGTGTCAAAAATGACAACATCCCCAAATATTTCATAATCTTCTCTCATCATCGAATCTCTCCAAAAAAAATTCTCAATTTGGCCATCTCCTACATCTTAACTCTGAAATAGAAATCCTCCCCATTGGATTGTTGTTGGTACAACATTTCAACAGGTGTTTGTGCATGCCCACCTTTATTTCTTTCAATTTCAGACGATTCACAAAATTTAGGTGATCGTTTATAGTGTGTCCAACAATATAATCTCCTCCAGCTTCATGTGCCATATAACGGTAAGAATCTATCGGTCTCACTCCGGAAGAGACCATATCTTCTATCACTTTGCCCTTTTCACTTGTAATCTTTCTCTCATAACGATGAAGGTGGTTCCACTCTTTTCTTGTAAATGGATGATTATGCTCGTGACATGGCTCAAGACTTCATAAAAACCTTCGTCATTTAATTTCACCCTCAATGAAACATTACATCCGGTACATGTGATAAGGAAATTTTTCTTTTTTTCATTTTTGGAATTTATGTCCAAATTTCCCGATCTCCTAAATCTTTCACAAGAGCATACAAAATATTTTCTGTCACAACTGCATTAGCTTGAGTTCGAGTTGTTGCTTTACGAATGCTAAACCCGAGTGCACGGCTATGGTCCCTATACAACTTATGCATGTCATCAATTGTTTTTCTTTTCAATCCAACAAGGGAACCCGATACATCCACACATTCGTTGGTGTAGTCTAGAAACATTTAAAAAAAATCACAGGACAGATTAATAGATGTTGGTACTTTTGGAGAAAATAGTAATACTTATGCAGTAAAATGTGATACCTTCTGCATCTGTCTGTGTGTTTTGGTCTTTAGTATCTCTTGTATCAAGATTTTCACCCCATCGGCTTCTATATCATCTTCATCACTAGAAACAATAAATCTAGAATCAAGTTTTCACCTATATGTATAAATGAAATAAATTATTACATCAAAATATCTAATAGAATATCATTTTTATTCAAATATAAATTTGTAAAATTTAAATGCCCATCGAAAAAATATCATTTTTTCCATAAACAGTATCACTATTTTTAGCAAAAGTATCATATATAATATCAAGAGTATAACTCGTTCCAGTAAAAGTAACATATTTAAATACAAAAGTATCCGTATTTCCAGCAAAAGTATCATATTTAAATAAAAAAGTATCAGTAGTTCCAGCAAAAGTATCATTTTTTCAATGTATGCGAGTACATTACCTTCCTTCATCAATGAGATGTGTGCATCGTCATTCTCCATTTAAGAGATTATCGAAAATCGCACAACAACGAAAGTGTAATGTAAAGATGACAATGAAGCTTTTTGATGCACCAACAATGGAGATTCTTTCTTTACAGATTTTAAACTTTTTGTAGAAAATAGGTGAATGTCGACTTACCAGTGGAGCTTTTGTTGTTAGGAGATGGCGAGCTGAGCTTTTGGAGGAGGAGGTCATGTTCGATTCTCAGGGAGCTGCCGGTTTTGTTTAGAAATTATGTTTTTAATTTTTTTTTATTTTGAACTAGGTCATTGGGCTTTGCATGTGCCAGCTGCTATTGGGTCAGGAGGTAGCCGCGGGGTTGGAGCTTTGCATGTGCCAGGTTTTGTTTTTTTAAATTGACAGTTGTCAACGCGAGTTGGGCTGGGGCGGGTCGCGGTAGGATCCGACTTACGGAATAGGATCCGTAAAACAGTCCTATGGGAGACCTTCTCATAAATTTATCAGCAGTCTTGTAGAATGATTTTTCAAACATATGTTAAAAATGTTTATGGACTTTTCAAAATCCACTTACTAAAAAGTCCGTTTTTCAGATGAATTTTTATTGCAAAAGTGGTCCCCCTTCAACTCAGCTGGAAATCCCCATCTCAATAATTTGTTATTGGTTGCAACTTGCAGCTAGACATGTAATCAACCAATCCTAGGAAAATTTAATAGAAATATGATTCACGACAAGGTTTTAAAGGACAAGAAACCATAGCCACTAAAGCTTTTGACTATTTTTCTTTCAGGATAATTGTGAGGAAAATTTGTTTCCTATTGGTGGAAATTTTGTGGTGATAAGATTGTCGATGCATGTGAAGCTCATCAAATAAAGAGGTGCGATCATGCAAAGGGGTTGTTGTCATGTGAATGTAAGAAAATCCAACAAAATTAGTTTTAGAAAGACACTCAATTCACTAATTTCTTTTTATGGTTTTATATTCAAAAATAATTTAGTCAAAACTCAGGACTCAGGAGGATGTAAAGTTGGAAGTGTGCTAAAATCAATAAGAGAACATTAAAATTTGAATAGATAAAAAAAAAGGAATTATTAAGAGAACAGATTGAAGCGAAAAGATGAACTAATGGTTGTTTTTCCAACCTAGGTTCATTATAAGGACAAGAAAGATAAAATTATAATTTTGATACCCTAACTATAGGAAGTGGCAGGGAATTGATTGTACCTTTTGATTTGAGCATTTGTAAACCAGGCTATTGACCTGGGTTCAAATCTCACCCGTCCCACCTCTATCAGATCTTTGTAATTGCACTCAAAAAAAACTATAGGGAGTGGCAAGTTGATTTCGTAAAATAGTTTTTGCAAAAAGAAAAAGAAATCCGAGAATTAAAAAATCAACCAGAAAATCGGAGGTTCATGTACCCATTCCGTGATATTTTCCTTCAAATTAAAATATCAGTTTTTGATAATCAAAAAAATAATTCAACTAAGCACATTTTCTTTAAAGACATTTTTTATTTTTACACAAAAACTAATAAAAAAAACACTGAAAATGAACAAAAACAATGTGCCTTCATAGAAAAACACAAGTACATGACAGAATTTAAGTCATCTCCAATGCATACTGTTTTTAACACACTTTTTGTGGGACTCTTTAAAAACACACCTTCATTAAAAACACACTTCCAAATGCAATATTACATATTTTTAACACAACAACCATGGTCCCGCTATCAATTTACTAATCTTTCTTTATACACAACAACAAGAAAACAATCAATTTACTAATCTTTATTTATTTTATACACTACAAGAAAACAATCAAATTCTATTGGGATTTCAAACAGTTGGAAAATTTCATTAAAGGTTAAAAGATTTGATAATATTATTTATATCAATAAAATATATATTCTTTTCTGGAGTCAATTATATTGAAACAACATAATTAAGTGTGCTTGATTTGGAACAAATTAATTATGGGTGACCCCCGAGAAATTAAAAATACTAGATAATGATGATTGAATATTCTAACGAATATATACCATTAAAATTACCATTTGACTAAATTTCAATGGTATAACTCTGTTGGAATAACAGTTGAAGTTTTTTCCAACGATTATATATATTTTCAATGGTATAACTCCGTTAGAATTAATGTTGGAAAAACTGTTGGAGTTTTTTTTCCAACAATTAAATATTCCAATGGATAAATACAATTGGAATATTTTTTTCGTTGGAATTTTCATTGGAATTTTGCCATTCCAATGGCTATTTTAGCAACGGTGCATTTTCTGTTGGAATATTCGTTAAAATTGATAATTCCAATGGAAAATGACCAAATTCCAATGAATTTTTCAATTAGAATTTCCTTATTTTCTTGTAGTTATATTTCCCGTTTATATAATATATTTGTAATTTTATTTAATTTCTTTAAATAACCAAGTTATTTAATTTATTTAATTTAATATTAAAAATTATCTTTATATTATTTTTATATTTGATATGACATTTTGTAAACATGATAACATAAGAATTCATAAGTGTTCGAGTTTGATTACACTTAACAATAATTACATATTAATAAAAGATAATACACAAAAAGTTATATGAGACCGTCTCACGGATCTAGTTCCGTGAGACGGAGTCCCAAACCCGCGACCCGCAACAAATGGGTCTGATATACCCAGCAAACCGGCGGTCTTTTCATTTCATTGTTTTGATTTTTCTCTCTCTACTATGTCTCTCTCTCTTCGATTCCAGACCAAGGGTTTCGTTTCTCACAGACTAGGGTTCCTTTCTCACTACACGAGAAAGAAACGGAGCCACCACTAGTCCTTAATCCTCGCTCATCAATGTTTGCCCCTCCTCAACCGTCGCCCCTCCTCAACTGTCTCCCACGTTTGTGAAACCGTCGAGTCGAAATCGTCCATAGAAGTATCTATTTCTCTATGTGTTTTTTCATACCGACATCTTGCATTCAACATATTTGAAAGCAAAACAAGGTATTCCTTTCGATTTCATTTTCTTTTCAATTTTTGTTCGATTGTCCCTCTACTTTAGGTTTTTAGGGTTTGGTAACCCTGTTAATTTCTGTATTTTGACTGTTTAATTTTCAGTTCCTAGTTTGTTAGGGTTTTGTTTAGTATGTTTTTTTCAAGTGAAGTATAGATTATAGGTGTTAATCAGCGCATGTGTTTAGATGTATTTTTAGGTTTATGTATTTTCCAGGTTTATGTATTTAGTATGTAAGGTTTGAGTATCACTTTTGCCCTTACAAATATTACTTTTTGTGTTAAAAGTATCAGTTGTTGTAAAGGAAGTATTACATGTGTTTTCTATAAGGCTCTTCACATAACTGTGCAACACCATCAAAAGTATCACCTCTTTTATAACAAGTATACCATTTTATATAACAAGTATAACTTTTTATATAAGAAGTATCACTTTGTATACAAAAAGTATAATGAGGTTTTTGTAATGATAGTGTTGCATATGTTTTAAGCATGTGTTTATTTTGAGCATGTGTTTTAAGCTGTATTTCTCATACGAAGTACCATTGTGTTTATGTTCACTTACAAGTATTACTTTTTATATAACAAGTATCAGTTTTTATATAACAAGTATAACTTTTCATTTAAAAAGTATCACAATGTATTTGAAGTGAGACATTGCTCCACATGTTTTTTTGTAGGCAATTGCAATGGCTGATGATGCAGCAATAGTTCCTATTGCGGGTGAGGGAGATAAAACACAGAATGTACCAAGGAAAAAAGGGTATTTCAAAGCTAAAGCTCGGAGGTCTCATTGATAAAAAAGAAGCGAGGGAAAAGGAAAGCGACGAGGATGTAACACCAAAGAAAGAAGAAATTGATGAGGAGCAGCAGAAGGTTGTAAAGAAGGTGGAGATTTCAGGGAAAGTAACTAAAGATACGACTGAAGAAAGGTAATATATAGTATCGTTAGTAATAATCTTTTTTGTCGTGTTGTCTGTTAATGTTGTTTCTTGTTTGTTCTGTAGCCAAGACAAAAAAATGTATTTTTAGTTGTTTTCTATATGAACAATTATTTGGTTTGTTAATTATTAGTTGTTTTATGAAAAATATCTTATTTAATTTCAGGGATTTCATTTCTCAGTGTAAACCTCAGGAGTTGTTTGAGGTTATAGGCAGTTTAAGTGATAGACAAAGGGAAGATGTAGTAAATATAGGGTTTGGGGGTTTGCTGACATTTTCAATTGAGTCATCATTCCCCATGGATATGGTTAGAAGACTGGTAAAAAGTTTTAATAGTACCAGTCGAATGTTGAGATTTGACAATTTCGCTTTTGCTGTAACCGCTAATGATATTCAGGACGTTTTTTTACTACCTAGGGGTAATTGTCAGGCTGTTGAAGAGCTTAAGCGGGGCGACTCTGTTGTTTTTATGGATGAGTTGAAGAAGAACTACGGCATTGATTCTGATAGTTTAGTGCCTAGTTTAAGGACTGTTTTGAGTACGTTATCGGATGGCGGTGATGATTTCAAGAGAGTTTTTGGTTATTTACTGTTTGTCCGTATTTTTAACACCTAGGAGCAATAGGAAGGTTGATTTGAATCGTATAAAATGTTTGGGTGACGTGAACGAGGATAGGAGAGTACGACCGTGTTCATACATTTTAAAAAATTGTGTGTTGGGGTGAATAAGTACAATGAGAATCCAAGTGCAAGATATGTCGGTGTTGTGTTATTGTGTTGCTTATTCTATACTTTCATAGAATAAAATGGCAAGGCAACGGCTGAACCGAGCAAAGCGATCTACCCTTAATTTCTCATTGGGATGCCAAAAGTTGAAAAAAAGGATGAAGGAAGAAATTTCGGTTGGTGGGGCAAAGGCGGGGTGAGTGGGTCACCGACACATACCCTGTTAGCTCACGACAGAAAGTAGATGCTGAGAAAAAGCATGGTGAGAAAGTGCCCGACAAAGAGACTGATGAATCAAATGAGGACGATGAAGAATAGATTGAGAAAGAGTCGGATGAAAAAGAGAAGGAAGGAACCGAGAAGGAGCTGCCCGATGACGGTATGGAGAATCCATCGATTTTATAAATCTGGAGTTACCGAGAGGCGAAGAGCTTTCGGATGACGAGGTGCACAGGATGGTCAGATATGTAAGTTGTATATGCTTTAGTGATTCTTTCAATTATGGAGTATCACTTCTAATTGTAATAGTATGTTTTTTATTACTAAAAGTATTAGTTTTATTAATATAAGTATACTATATATGAGTATGCTTTTTGGTTATATTTCTCAAGTATAGAGTATCAATGTTACCCATAAAAGTATTACTTTTGGCTCATAAATTATCACTTTTAGGGATAAAAGTATTACATGTATGATTTTATATTCTTTACTGATTGTCAATTATGGTGTATCACTTCTAACTGTAGTATTATGATTTTTATGAGTAAAAGTATCAGTTTTATTAATATAAGTATACCATATATGCTTATGCTTTTAGCCTTAAAAGTACAACTTTTCCACTTACTATTTTATTTTTTATAATTGTAGAGTGTCCATGAAGCATTCCTGCTATTTCGGAGGAACTTCAATGTTCTCACCAGATATCACATGGAGATGTTTAACAACCTGAAGAACGAAGGCAAGCAAGAGAAAAAAACTGCAAGTTCTTCCCGCTCTCGATGGTACCGAGAGCCGAGAAGTTCTTTTCGGATGTGAGACTTCATGAATACATTGACAAAGTCGTGGAGAACTTTGAAAGAATGAAAACCTGGCCAGATGAGATGCCAAACTTTGAGCTGCTTACTCCTGAAGATGCCACTGAGGCTGACATTGAAACATATGGTGATGAAATTCACGAGAATTTTTTTCAAGACGAAGGAGTTTAGGAGAGAGTGATGAAAGAGTGTCTGGGAGGCGGAGAAAAAGGGTGAGCCCTGGCTGCCTGCGGATGGAGCAATTTTCCATTGCCAATTCATGAAGAAAAACAAAGATGCTCTTGAGCATATGAGCGAGGAAGGAGAAAGACATCGTGGATTATTGCTTTTTCACGCATAAACAAATAATAGAGTAAGTATGCTTTGAAAGTATTTTGATTTGAGTATCGCTTTGAATTTAGAAGTATAACTCTATGTGCATAAAGTATCATTTTTCCCCGACAAAGTATCACTATGAATTTCGACCCGACTTTTCTATTTTTTTCAAACTTTAGTTCAAATGCCTTTGCTCATGATGGGTCTCACTATATTGCCTTTGATGGGATTTCCACATTGAACTCATCGAAGTTGATCCATGTTAGCATTATAGACGTATGGGTTGTATTGCTTAACAAAGACCCCAGAGCCTCAAATTGTTTCTATTTCAATGCCCAACACTCTGTAAGTACTACTTTTGTATATAATAGTACGACATTGAAGCTAAAAAACCATTTTATTGTTTTAATCAATTTATTCTTCTATAACCGTTGTATCTTGAGAACTTGTTTAAGAAAGTTGGAGACCAGGATAATTCACAAAATGTCATAGATTGCTGGAACAACATGGTATTGTCTGGGAATTACAAGGATTTGAGAAATGTGGATTTTGTAAGATTGATTTATGTTTGCCTTTTTGTATTTACATTTTAATATGAAGCGTTAAGTATCTACTTGTTATGTGCGATTTTTGTACCAATTTTTTATGTGCGACTATTTCGCAGACTTGTCATTAATTTTGTGGATCGAAAGGTGCACTACCTTGACAATATGGTGCACCACGAAGATGTTGCTGCTGATTATGTGGATGTGGCAAAATTGGTGGTAAATAACTCTATCTCATCGCATCAGTTAATTACATTTTTGAAAATGTAAGTAGTGTTTTAAATTTAATATACCATTTTTTTCTTTTAGCAAAGAGAAATGTCAATTTTCCCGAAGGAGCAAAGAAACACCCCAAAGGTGAAGAAGTTGAGGGATATGTGTTTGATAATGTCCCTTTTCCATGGCAGAGCAATTTGAAAAACATCGATTGTGGTGTTTTTCTAATGCATCACATGGAAAACTTCGGGGAGTGTTTACACCGAGCCTAATTTGTGTCCGTAAGAATTGTTTTATTTGTGTTTGATGTTTTAATGTCTTAAAAATCCTTTGTATACTAAATTTTTTTCTTTGTGATTGTAGCCACAACAACGACGTATCTTTGAGGCGTCGTATTGTTCAAGGATTGTGTTGCACCGCTTGAATGAGGGTTCAAATGGAGAAAGATGTTTTGCTGTTCAGAGCCATGAAGGAGAAAAAGAACAAAAGAATGTTTTGATTTACAATGTAGAATTGATGATACTTTTATGATGTTTTCTTAGATGTTATTAGTTTGAAATTTTCTGGGATGTTTTGAGGTTTTATTGATACTTTTTGGACGTGCATTAGTTTGATGTTTTCTGGGATATTTTTTAGGCTTTATGCTTTTTGGGGTAAAATTATGTATAGGGAAAACATGCTTTATGTTCTCTCAGAATCTTGTATTAGTACTTGTATGGAAATGATGCATGGTTTCAGTTATATGTAATGAAAAGTATCACTTTTTGATTTAAAAGTATCAGTTTATGCGCATAAAGTATCAATATTTTCCAACAAATTATAACTCGAATGGTTATATTTTGTCACTTTTTCAAGTGTAATTTTACCGTTCCAACTATCGATATGTTTCCAATACTCCAATGCTTGTTTGCATCGCTCGATTGATATGTTTTATTACTTTGAGCTCATTACAAATAAACCAAATGTATGATTCATTTAGTCATATTTTTTCTTGCACAACAAAAAATACAATATCCAAAGTATCACTTTTTATGAATAAAGTATCGATTTTAATTAACAAAGTATCACCTTTTACCAACAAAGTATAACCATTTACCAGAAAAGTATATCTTTAAATTTTCACTGTTATATATGCATAAAGTATCACTTGTCACCAACAAAGTATCACTTTTTATCAACAAAGTATCAGTTTTTGTGCATAAAGTATTACCTTTCTTACTAACAAAGCAACAAATAAATATGGTCAAAGTATTAATCCAAACAAACTACAAAACAATATTATCAGTTTGATACAAAAGTATTTAGTTGATTACTAAAACAATCTAGGATTAGGAGTTTTGGAACCAAACTCCTTTGATGGATGTGTGTCGGACGTTTCACCGCTTCTCTTTTTCTTGTTTTTTTGGAAATGCCCTTTTATCCTTTGTTTTCTCCCCTTTGTAACAGATCGTGCCGAATCCAAAATGCTTGTAGAAGAACTTGAAAGATCATTGCGCTCTGTTGAATTGGGTATATCTATCAACGCATCAACAGCCATAAAATCCCTGTTGTAGCCATCTTCTAAAATGGCTCTTGCATCCTCATTGTATTGGCATTTCAAAATAAGATTATAATACTTGCGTGTCATTTCATGTCTCCAAGGAACGCAATCATTATGCTTATCTAAACTTTCAATCCTCGAACCAAACTTTTCCCACAATTCAGTTTTTGCAAACTTTGTCCATCTTTTAGCTATGTAATCTGGAATTTTGGATATAGAATGCATATGTAGCACTCTTAAGCTATGAGAACAAGCAAACCACACTCTTCGTACTTTTTACAAGAACAATTAATCAGAGTATGCAAACAATCATACACCACACGATGACAACAATTATCATCATTTGATGAAATTTCATAAACCATTAAGTTCTGTTCAACCTCAACAGTGTTGCATTTGGTAGATATACTTTTAATAAACTCAGCCTCAAAATCCTTAAAAATTGTTAGTGTATATACCTCTGCAACATGCTTCAACAATCCGGGACAATGGTAACACCGATTTTGGAATTGATCTTGAGCATTGGAATTCATTTTCTTTCACATGTTTCTCAACGCTTTATGGCCCCTTGAAAATGTCATAGAATTGATTAAAGTCGCCGTTTTCTTGGCATTGAATCCTATTGCATTGTTCGTACTCTCACTCCTTTGCGAAGATAATATTCCTGAAAAGAAATCTTTGCTTAGCGTGGTGCACCATTTATGCTTCAAATCATACATACGTTTAAACCAAGAGTCATCTTGCAACTCAGTCTTGCAATATCATAGATTTCAACAACTTTCAAAGTCATTTTCATCAATGCAACCATCGAACATTTGTTGAACATTTTCTTGAAAAAATTGTTGTTTTTCAGCCATCCAAATCGACTTATGGCATTTTGGTGAAGGTGCCACAAGCATAGTCTATGCCTTGTTTGAGGGAAAACCTACATAAAAGTAAAGTGAAAAAATTAGAATTTAAAAACAACCCTTCTGTTTTCTGAGGCAAAGTATATGTTTTATGATGTAAAGTATCATATCTGTTACTAAAAGTATATATCTTCTGCTTCCTGCATATCACACCTTTTCAATAGCATTGCTAATCGCTTGGTCTTGATCAGTGAACAAAGTTATAGGATATTCCCACCCATTGATTTCATAAAAACTTGGAACAACCATTCAAATGAGTCAGCCTTTTCATCGGATAAGAAAGCACAACCGAACATCACATTTTTCCAATGATTGTTTACCCCAACAAAAGGAGCACAAATCAAGTTGTACTTATTCGTGCGATATGTCGTGTCAAATACCATAACGTCACCGTATATCTTGTAGTCTTCCTTCATCATGGAATCCCTCCAAAATACATTACTTAATCTTCTCATATCATCTAACTTCACTCTAAAAAGAAGTCTTGTTCTTCGTATCTTCTCGATATAATATGTCAATCAAAGTTTGTGCATCGCCACCTTCTATTGCATCCATTTTCAAACGATAAACAAAATTCAGGTGATCTTTCAAAGTATGGCCAATGGATTCTTCTCCTCCTGCATCATGAACCATATATCTGTAAGACTGAGTAGCTCTCATCCCGCAAGTTATCATATCTTCAATGGTTTTGCCTTTTTCACTCGTAATGACCAATTCTAAACGATGTAGATGACTCTATTCCTTTCTAGTTAGTGGATGATTGTGGTCTGTCACATGTTGTAGAACTTCATAAAGTTCGTCCCCTTTTAATTTTACACGCAATGAAGCTCTGCATCCCGTGCGAGTAACATTAGTCTTCTTTTTTGTTGTGCTAGCAGTGTCCTTAATCCGAAAAAAAATACAAAATATTTATCAATGACAACACCCACTTGATCCAAATGCAAACAAAACAGTGTAAGCGATACTTTGTACAGAAACATAATACTTCTATTGATAAAAGTGGTACTTGTTATGTGCAAAGAAATACTTTATTTGAATAATAAAAACCTTGTCAAGAAATGTTATGATACTTTTACGGTTAAAAGTGATACTTATTATGCACAAAGTGATACTTTTATGTTGTAAAGCAATACCTGTAGACTTTCTGGTAGTTGATTTTCGTACACTGAACCCAACAGCACGAGCATGATCACAATACAATTTATGCATTTCTTTGATTGTTTGTCGTGTTAAATGGAAAAGAGAACCACTCACATCAAATCCACCACTATTGTTTTCTGCATAATTTTTTATAAAATCATTTTTGTACCTAATATTGAAATTAACAAACAATAAGTAACCATTACCTTCATCTTTAGTGGGAAATATGTCACTTGCATCTTTAATACTAGTATTTTCATTAGTTTCATCACTAGAATCAATAACAATTGCTCCAACTGAAATGTGATACATTATGTCAGAAATATGATACTATTGATACAAAAAGCAATACTTTTTATAGTAAAAATAATACTTTTAAAACTTAAGTTTCAAATATGCTACACATTACCTTCCTTTGATTTTTCAGTTTGTGGTGTAGTACTGGTAGGTAAAATAAGAATTTCATCTACAAAAAACAAAGAGATACACATAAGAGAATGTAAAACTACTTGTTTTGGAATTGATACTTTTCACAGAAAACTTAATACTTTTCCAGGATAAAGTAATACTTCGTGGTGGAAAAGTAATACTTTTCAATGTAAAATTAATACCTTTAAACTATATTATGAAATATGCATCACATTACCTTCATTTGATTTATCAACATTTGGTACACCACTAGTATCTAAAACAAAAACTTCATCTATAAAACACAAAAAATTACATTTTAAAACGCAGCAAGATTGTGGTTAACGTTCAAAATCGCGAAATAGTATTGTTGTATGAATAGATTATATTACCTTCATCGTCATGAGCATCGCTATTCCGCATTGTTCAGCGCCAGAGATGGTGTGCCTTCATGCTTCAGCGCCGGAGATGGGAGGAGCTTGTTTCAGCAGCAATGTTCTTTCTCTGCGTGTTTTTCTGTGTGATTCGGATTAGCAGCCGAGCTGGGAGTTATGTTATTGGGCTGGGGAGAGTCAACGTCTGTTAGTAGGGCTGGGGAGCTGAGAGTCAGCGGGCGTTTTTTTATCTGGGCCTGGAGCAGCGGGTGTGGGGCTCCGTCTCACGGATCTAGATCCGTGAGACGGTCTCATAAGAGACCAGCTGAAGATAATAACATAAAGATTTCAATAAATTTCAGGGAAAACTTCTACCATATTGTTAATTTATTGGTGGAGGAAGCACTTTTTTTTTCTAGAATAGAGTACTAATAATTCAACAAATTAAGTATTAATGCACATCACATTACAACACAATTTTTTCTCTCTATCATATTGTACACGTTTTAAATTCAAATAATCAATGTAAAAAATTTTCTCCCTCTTGAGAGTGTGGA
Organism: Rehmannia glutinosa; assembly: GCA_016081115.2. Taxonomy (NCBI): domain Eukaryota; kingdom Viridiplantae; phylum Streptophyta; class Magnoliopsida; order Lamiales; family Orobanchaceae; genus Rehmannia; species Rehmannia glutinosa. Next base: position 101,235 of record JABTTQ020002742.1, on the reverse strand, counting down.
GGGTCGTGGTTTTTGACCTAGGTTTTATTGTCCCATTGAGCCGTTGTGATTGTTCAGCATTTATCGCACTCATTTATGTTTCATTTTTTCGAGTTTTCTTGTTTTCCTTCCTCTATCTCTATTGTTATTAAGCTGCTTGGTTTTGTTTCTTCTGCGTCTTTTGTCCTCGGGTTTCATTACTCCTCTTTTTTTCTTTTTTCTTGTTGCTCTGTTTTTTCTTATCTTTGTTTTTTGCTTGTTCTAGGTTGTCAGCAGGTTTATCTACTGGTGGAAGCTATTGGCTGGATCTTGGTGGGCTGGTTTGGGATGGATAAAGACTTGGTGGTTGAAATGGAGAAGTTCTCGTTAACGGATGAAAAACTGGGTATTGCTCTTGAGGAGGATGATGTGGTCAGTAGTAATGAGGACTGGCAATGTAGTTTGTTCGGAGCCATTCATGGGATTAAAAAGGCAAATTTTGTTGGTCTCAAGAGTACCATGACCCATATCTGGCCTATCCAGGACAACTTCATCCTCAGAGAGATAGGGCTTAATATATTCCAGTTTGTCTTTAAATCGAAAGAGGACCAATGTCTTTAAAAATAAAACTTGGGTATTTGACAATCAGTTCTTAATCCTAAAAGAATGGGTAGAAGGCAGTGTGGAGCAGGACTTGGATTTTAGCCTGGTGGATGTTTGGATTCAAATATGGGATATTCCCCATAATTGGATCCCATGGAAATACGTATGCGAATTGGGAAAATATTTCATTCAATGTTTGATATCTATATTCCAGATTCAGACAGTGTGAAGGGTAGGCATATTAAGATTTTGGTGGCCATTAATTTGAGTATACCTCTTCTTAGAGGTGCTTCTATCAAACTTGGTGGTGTGACTAAATGGATGAATTGTAAATATGAAAAAATGGTTGGGTTCTGTTTTTATTATGGATTTGTATGCCATTTTGATAGAATGTGTCAAAAAAAGAAGAATGATGTGAGGGAACATTCCTTTTGTGATGGCCAATATAGAGAATGGCTTAGAGCTGCTGGCCTTCTGATTCCCTCAAAAGGGTAAACATGTCTCTACTAAAGGTCATATTATCCATACAGGGGAGAATGGGTCTGGACAGAATTTTTCAGAACCTATTCCCCAGAATAACACCATCTCAGTTGAGGAAAATAAGGTTGATAAGGAACTGGAGATATATGTTAAGGAGAATTTGATTGGTGGTGGTAGTGACAAGTGGGATGGGATGATGAACAAGATGCCTGCAGTAGCTGGAAAGATGAAAGCCTTGGAAGAGATGCATGAATCTAGTTCCCACCCATCCAACCTGAAAGGTGCAGTCAGTAATTATTCTCCAAGTGAGCCCTAACTCTGAAGAGATCATCTGTATGGATTTCTCTAATTTGGTAGAGATAGAAGTTCAGAAAAAATCCACTAGAACTCCCTTGAGAGAAATTCAGAATGATATTATCCACTTTGTGGGTAATGGCAATGGCAAGGCTTCAGTGCAGAGGGCAAAGAAAATCAGTAAGGGGGGCTGCCACAAAAGAGGAATTTTGAGTAATGTTGAAGGAGCTCAGCCTTTGTGTTGAGGTAGGTGCTAAAAGAAGAAGAAATCTATCTGCTGAGAATAGTGATCCAAATTTTGGTGGTTTGAAAATCAATAAGAAGAGGAATAAAATTTCTCCCTCTCTTCTTGTGTCTGATATGATGATTGAGATCAACCCTAACTTATCTCAAAATCTCCAATGATGGCTTCCTGGAATTATAGAGGTTTGGGTGGACCCTCTAAAATTCCTCAAATCAATGAGATTTGGAGATCCCATCATCCAAACTTTCTCTTTTTAAGTGAAAAAAAAATGAATAATTAAAATTATGGTTAGGCACTTTAAATGTGGGGATAAGTGGTATTGTGTTGATCCTATTGGACTTAGTGGGGGGCTTTAAGTTTTTTGGGATACTGAAGTTAGCTTTGTTGGCATTCATGAAGAGTCCTTTTGCCTGGAAATTGAATTCATGCTGCTTAATGTTAAGTCCTGGGTGATTTTGTGTATGGTAGTGTTGATAGTGGAACCTGAAAAGCTCAATAGGAGTACTTCCTTCAGAATAAGTACAACTGGGGTAATCTCTGGATCATGGGGGTTGATTGGAATGATATTACTTGTCCTGGAGAAAAAGAGGAGGGTGGCAAAGGTCTATTGGTAGTTGTGTTGGCTTTCAGGACTTCATAAGATCAATGGGAATGAAGAAGCTGAAATTCTCAGGCCATCGCTTCACCTGGAGTAATAACAGAGATAATGAAGGCTTTGTGGAGGAGAATTTAGATAAATGTTTTGCATCCCTGTATTGGTTTTTAAGTATCAGAATGCCCTTGTTATGCATTTTCAAGATTTTCCTCCGATCACTTATTAATCCTTCTTAATCAGAACCCTCAAAAATCCAAAAGTCATCAAAGGTTTTGCTTTGATCATAGATGGTCACAGCTAGAAGGGATCAATCAAGTGGTGGAAAATGCTTGGGGTGAACAGAAAGAGCATAATTCCTTGAAGCATATTAGAGTTCTTAATGCACAATTAGACAACATGACCTCTCTTGGTAGCCATATGGATTGGAATGAATGGAAAAGAATTAAAGGTGAGCTGCATGATTCCTATGGTAAAGAGGAGTTGTGTTGGAAGAATAAATCTAGGGTACAATGGTTGGGAGAGAGAGACAGAAACACTAAATTCTTTGATGCTAGTACTATTGAGAGGCAAAAAATGAACTCTATTGATCAGTTGATTAGTAGACAGGGAAACAAATGTCATAGTCAGGATCTCATTGAGATAGAGGTTACTTCCTTTTACAAAGAGCTATTCTCCTTATTTTGATAACCTGGATGGCCTACCAAGATCCATTGATGACTTCCACTCTATACTTCTCATTAAGCCTGTTGATGACTGTGAGATCAAGCAAGCCCTTTTTGATCTTCACCATCATAAAGCCCCGGGCCCCGATGGTATGACTTTTTTATTTTTCCAATTCGTCAGACCTATTGTTGTTGTTGATATCTGTAATGTTGTAAAACACTTTTTTGCTAACTCTAAAATACGCAAGTGTATCAATCATACTATGGTTACTCTCATCCTTAAAGTGAAAAACCCCACCTCTATAGCTCAATTTCATCTTGTTAGCTTGTGTAATGTGACTTATAAAATCATTTCCAAGATTCTTGCTAATATATTGAAAACATGCCTTCATCTTTGTATCAGTGAATGTCAAACTGCTTTTGTTAAGTGTAGACATATTAGTGATAATGTTGTCTTGGCCCATGAATGCTTTCATTACATTCATAATCTTAGAAGAGGCTCTAAAGGTTTCATTGTTGTTAAACTAGATATGTCCAAAGCCTATGACAGGTTTGAGTGGAAATTCCTTGTTGAAGTTATGGATAAAAAGGGCTTCCCCCATATCTTTTCTAGATGGATTTGGTTTTGTATTTCTACTACCTCATTCTCTTTCTTGAATAATGGGAAACCTTGTGGTTATGTCTTACCCTCTAGAGGCATTAGGCAAGGTGACCCATTATCCCCCTATCTTTTCATCATTATCTCTGAAGCTTTCTCTAATTTAATTTCTCAAGCTAGAAGTCAATCCTTGTTTTCTGGCCTTAAATTTGCAAAAAAACCTCTGTCATTTCCATTTGTTCTTTGCTGATGACTCCCTTCTATTTTGTGAAGCTCCTCCTACTCAAGCTCTTTTTGTTAAGAATCTTCTGGATCAATATTGTAGTGCTACTTGTCAATTAATTAATTTGGACAAGTCTTCCTTTTTATTTAGCCCTAATTTGCCTCATTCTGATAAAGTTCTTATTTGAAATTCTCTTGATGGTGTCATTTTCAGGAGAAGATTAAGGCAGCGATTGGATATCAATGATAATTCATTTTCGTTCCTCTGGAGGATTGTTTTTGACCAAATCTGCGATTATTTAAGAAAATTTTCAGAAAATATATTATTCCCTCACTTTCACTTTTTCTCACTTTTTCTCTTATCAATCACATCTACACATTTTTTTATAAAAAACTAATCCTTATTACACATTCTCCAACAAATTTCACTATTCACTAAATCACACATTTCTAACTACCTATCACATCCAATCATTATTTTACTATTTTTAAATCAACTCAACTCTCATCATTACTTTTTCATCTCACATCCAATCATATTCTCAAAATTCAACTTTTTTTTTTCCAAAATATTTTTCGAAAAGTTTTTTCGCCACTATTCTCTAGCAAAATGAAAATTTTCAAAACGAAAGTATATCCAATCGCACCCTAAACATCTTGGACTTCCTCTCCTCCTGGGTAAATCTAAAAGGGAGGTCTTTGATTATGTTATTGAAGCCACTAAAAAGAGAGTGAACAATTGGAAACATAACTTCCTAAGTCCGTGAGAGAGAGATTTTGATCAAATCGATTGCTCTCTGCGCTTATCTAACTCGATGTCTTATTCTGAGAATTATTGAGGGTATTTGCAAGACCCTTGCTTCCATCAGTTTTAAATTTTGGTGGGGTTCTTCTTCTGAGGGCCCTAATAAATTCATTGGATGAATTGGTCTAGACTGTGTGCTTGTAAATAGAATGGGGGGCTTGGGTTTAAGGATTTTAGAATTTTCAATGACTCTCTCTTGGCAAAAAATTTGTGAAAACTTATGGTTTTCCCTAATACTCTTCTTAGCAAATTATTGAAAGCCAATATTTCTGTAAGGGTGGTTTACTTAATGTTGAACAAAAAAACACTATTCTTGGTTATGGAAGAGTTGATCAAAGCTAAATATGCTCTTCTTCAGGGTCTTATCTTTAAAGTAGGGGATGGAAAATCTATCCGGGTTTGGGAATATCCTTGGGTGAGGGTGATCAAATTCCTTTCCCCTGTTTCTTTGGAAGCTGAGAAATGTGTGACTTGGGTGACTGAGTTGCTTGATTCTTCTGGCTTTTGATGGAATGATGCTCTTGTTAGAAATATAGTTTCCCCTTTCCAGGCTGAAGCTATTTTAAAAACTCTTGTGTGCATCCCTGGCCAGAGAGACGAGATCTCTTGGTTTCTCACTAAATCTGGGGTCTTCTCTGTTAATAGTGTTTATCATAATGCATTCTTGTATTCTAAACTGTATGTGGATTTTCCTGAGAGTGATGATAACAATGGCTTGATTCTTAAAATGTGGAAAGGCACTTGGAAGCTTAAAATCAAAGGCAAAATTAAACACTTCATTTGGACGTGTTTTCATAGCATTTTGCCTACTAATCTTAACCTTAGAAATAAAGGCTGTGAGATGGATACAATCTGTAGCTTATGTGGGGAGGATGTTGAATATCTTGATCATATTTTCTTTCAATGTAGCAGAGTATGCGGTTTGGAAGCTTGCCCCTATATCTTGGGACCTTTTTCCCCCAGGAAAATGTTACTTTTAGAGATTGGTGGTGTGTTATTGCTTCAACTAGGAAAAGAGAATTTTGGCAAGAAAGGTTCCAACGTTCAACCTATCTTCTTTGGTGACTATGGAAAACCTAAAACAGTTGGATTTTTGAAGGCTTGTGGATCTCTCCTCAAAATGCGGTAGATGGAGCAATTTCAGAGTGGATTGAGTTTGGTGAAGGTATACTTGAGATGCCTTAATTTTCTTTGTTCAAGACCGTGGTGATTTGATTATGAAGGACTACAATAGGGACTTTGGTTCATGGTTATCCCCTTTGCATATGATTTCATCTTGGTAGGAAGTGTATTTTTGGGTTTTATCTCCCCTTTTTGTGATGTAATTTGATATTCATTTAACCATAGACATATAATATCGGTTAATATTATACTCTGGCTATTTGGTTTAGCCTTTTTTTCGGGCCTTATTGGTCGTTTTTTTTTTTTGTTACCTTATTGACCATCTTGTTGATGGTGTATCTCTCCCAGTTCTAGGTGTTCGACTAGGGAGCAGATGTGGCCAGTGGGTCTTGTAAATTTCATGTTGATTATTATCAATACTACATTATCGTTTTGTAGAAAAAAAAAAATTCAAATAATCAATCAGAAAACACGAATAGTTAGAATTACTGTTTAATTAGTTAGACTTGACCAATTAAATTTTGATCATGACTTTTCATTTGCATGTAAATTGACATGCATTGTGCAGCACATGGGACTACCAAAACCTCGAAGTACATCAATTTTAGATCTTAATCTCCTATTGCATCTCGTATTTTACACAAATAATATAATATATATATTTACAATTAATAATATAACCATGACATATATATTTGATCTGAATTACAAAAATAGAATAAATCATATGAAGTGTTGCAGTCTAGGGAACCTCGCATTTAAGAGAATGAATGTAAAATATTGGGGGAATTATTTACTTTCCTAATTGTACGGGAAAACATGAAGTAGTAATAAATAATTAACATTACAGCCAAGATAAGTAAATTATAAAAATTTCACCTACTGCAAGTTTAAAAAAATGTTTGCGCTATTTGCACTTCATTTTCATCTAAATGCACGTCATTCTCTGTAATTACGAAAATGTCATGAATTAAAAAAAAAAACTATAATATCCTTACTGTGGTAGATGACACGATGACTCAAATAATAAATGCAATAATGGTATGATGGCTCAAATGGTAGATGACACGATGACCCAATTTCGTGTCATCGTGTCATCTAGAACCCTAAAATAGTATTGTGCGAAAGTGAAACATTCATCATGCCAACAGAACAATAATTACTCCAACACAAAACTTACACACTATAGTGCGGAAGTTAACAAAGCTTCAACTCGTTCCTCATCGAGATCAATCTCTATTGCTTTTAGGTTGTCATTACATTATCACACGAGAGATCAATGAGAGTTGTACAGCTTCAGGAAACCGAATGGTGTGTGTTTTGGGGTGGGGGGGAGGAATTGGGTTTAATGAGGGAATGGTAAATTGAGAAATATTCAGGTGTATTAATTAAATGAGTTATTTTAAAAAAATGAGATAATGGTGTATTTAGAAAGTGAATGCACTTGGAGAAATGTACAAGTTAAAATTTATAGCGGAGCTTAAAAAATGTACAAAATTTAAAAAATAAGCAAAATGACGAAGACTAATATTTTTCAAGATTCACAAATGAAAGCAGGAAAGAAGAATGCAAGATAATTGAAAACTATATTTTCTATTTTCTATTTTTTTAAGATTAAAAAGTGGAAAGACCAAAATACCCCTAGTTTTTTTTCCCCAAAATTTGAGGGGGGCCCAGTGCCCCCCCTTGGCAATACATGCCTTCGTCCCTGGTTGCAGAGCACTTCTGCACTATAAATAACCACGCTCTTCGAGTAACAGCATATCACACCAAAATTCTTTGCAATGGATTCTCTTCCTTTCATCATAGAAATCACACTGCTTCTAGCTATCGCATTCTATTACCTCAAAAAACAAATATCGAACAAAAGAAGAACAGATGAAATCACAGCACCACAACCACCGGGCGCGTGGCCCTTCGTCGGCCATCTCCACCTCCTCGGCGGCCAAGCCCCCATGGCACGAACCTTAGGAGCCATGGCCGACAAATACGGCCCAATTTTCACCCTCCGGCTCGGTAGCCATCGAGCCCTCGTGGTGAGCAATTGGGAAGTCATAAAAGAATGCTTCACCACCAACGACAGAGTTTTCGCCACCCGGCCAAGCATGGCCGTGGGCAAGTACATAGGCTACAAAAATGCAGCCTTTGCATTGGCTCCCTACGGACCCTATTGGCGCGACATCCGAAAAATGGTCACTCTGGAACTCCTCACCGCCCGACGGCTCGACAACCTCAGCCATGTCCGAGCCTCAGAAATAGACCATTTCATCAAACACTTGTACTCAATAAGTACAAAACCATTTTCTGATGGTCCAAACAAGGTGTTAGCCTTGAGTTCTTGGTTGGAGCACTTGACATTCAATATAACAATCAGAATGTTAGCTGGAAAGAGATTCTCATATTGTTCTAGCAGCAATCACAGGGATAATTGGAAGTTCAGAGAAGCTGTAAAGAAAGCATTGTACCTTAGTGGAGTGTTTGTTTTGTCTGATGTAATCCCGTGTTTGGAATGTCTGGATATTGGGGGATATGTTAAAGCAATGAAAGAGACTGGTAAGGAAATGGACAAAGTGCTGGAGGATTGGGTTCAGGAAAGAATTCAGAGGAGGAAAGAAAGTGATGAAGGTGAATGTTGTCCTGATTTCATGGATGTGATGATGTCAGCTATTCCAGAGGACGAAATGGTCTATGGTTACAAAAGGGAAACTGTCATCAAGGCCACAATGTTGGTAAGCATGTTATATTTAAAGTTTGATTTCTTGAACCTCTTTCAATTTTCACTTCAATCACCCTTTCCTTTTTCTTTTCTTGATTATTTTAGATTCGGATTAATTACAAAAACCACCCTTGAGTTTCAGTCTAATTAAAAAGCTATATATCAAAATTACAAATACGCCATTGACATTTGCTTCTATTTTAGAAGGATGTATATGTTAAGTACATAAAAAAAAAAAAAAAACAATGAGGTGTTTGTAGTACCACGAGCATGAGGGGTATTTATAATTGCGAAAGACAACTGGTTTTTTTTTTTCGACCAAATATTGTGAGCAAAATTCAGAAAATTACAAGTTAGATATATGCATACACTTAATTTTTCGTCCTCTTTTAATCTTTCAACTAATATTTTGTACCATATGTTCAGATTCTAATCTTGACAGGATCAGAAAGCACCGCCGAGACACTAATATGGGCACTATCCTTATTACTAAACAATCAACATGCCCTAAAGACTGCCCAAGAGGAACTTGAAACCAACGTAGGTCAACACAAATGGGTCCAAGAATCCGACATCAAGAACCTCAATTACCTACAAGCCATTGTCAAAGAAACACTAAGGTTGTACCCACCGGGGCCCCTATCCGGGCCCCGTGAGGCCACAGAGGATTGCTATGTTGGTGGTTCGTACGTTACAAAAGGTACACGTTTAATCGTGAACTTGTGGAAATTACACCGGGACCCAAATGTATGGTCGAAACCTAATGAGTTTCGACCGGAAAGATTTATGGATGAGCATAACGTTGTGAATTACAAAGGGCAGTGTTTTGAGTACATTCCGTTTAGCTCGGGGAGAAGAATGTGCCCCGGGATGACATTTGGATTACAAGTAGTTCAATTGACACTCGCTCGTTTGATTCAAGGGTTTAATATATCGACGTTGTCGGGAGAGAGAGTTGATATGGGAGAAGGGTTGGGAATTGCTCTCCCAAAGTTGAAGCCTCTTGAAGTTGTTCTCACTCCTCGGCTTCAAAGGGAACTCTATGAAAAATTCTAGACCAATTTATATTAGGAATAATCAAAAATAAACCGAGGTTTGGGCCGATTACAAAAAAATATAAAGGTTTTTGAAAATTATAAAAACAATTTTAAAGTTTGATTTTGTTTTAAATTTTAGGGGATAACTGTAATATTTCTATAAAAGTTGAGCCGGGGGTGGGGGGGAGGGGTAGAGGGATTTGAGATGTCTTTGCTTATGAAGGGAGAAAATGCAAGACGAAATCAAACATCAAGAGGGTCATTGTAATTTTTAAAAATTTTTATTTTTTTTTAATTAGCCCGAACCTTATGAATTTTTATCTTATTTTAGGTGGAAAAGATATACAAAAGTAAGATGAATAAGCTTTTGCAAGGGACTATATGTATTTAATAATCTCAATATATCTGGCAGAGGATGTTAAGAGTATTAGTTGCAACTATATGTAGCCTACAAGACTTTTTAGATTGTTATGATTATATCTTTGTAATGCAATAAACATAATACACAACGAGAATTGCAATATTGGTCCCACAGGTTTTGGTGCTTACAATATTAGTAGTTGTTAGGTATCTATCCGCCTCGGATAATACGAACCATGTACAAATACAGACTTAATAGAATCCTATTATACAAACCAGAACTCTAGGACTCAAGAGAGAAAAAATTACAGTACAAAAATAGAAGTAAAACAAGTATATGGGATAAAACCCTAAAACCGAAATATTGTGAATTTCGGCTCAGGACCAGTTTTCCCAAACCACAGCGTGTCACCAGAAAATCACCAGAGAACCAACTAATGGTGCTCGTAGAGCCTTGCCACAATAGCCCTCAAGAACACAACTCCAAATCGCCCAAAAGTACCACAGAAACTCTAGAAAACCCCTCGAACAACCCAAAACCTTAGCTCACACAGAAACATAAGGATTTGTCCACAAAGGAGGTGAACAAGTGTAGAATCACTCAGATATAACACTCAAACCTCACAATCACACAGAAATATCACGAGAGAGTGAACTTTCTAGAGAGAGAGATCGCACAGAGAGAGAGAGAGAGAGATCGGAGAGTGTATTTTAGAGAGAGAAGTGAGATCACAGAAGTGAACTAGGGTTTCGGAGAATAGGGTTTAAATAGGGTCAAGGAACGGTCAAGATCTTACCAATAGAATGGACGATCAAAATGCAAGCAAATAGGATCCGCGAAGTTTTAATTCGGATCCCGCAGTCCGAAAGTAAGACCCGAGCACAACTGGGTAACAGGAGTTGGGCTTGTTGCATATTGGGCTGCTCTTTGGGCTTGATCATTGCAATTGGGCCATAATGAATTAAGGGCCAACATACACAACAATCTCCACCTTTGGCTCATTAGATTCATTAGACAAACTAGGGAAATTAAACCGGTCATCATCATCGCCTTAAGTGCCTACTATACACAGAGTACAGTAGGGCTTTCACCATAACCAAAGACTTAAGGCGATTACGATCTGCCAAAGAAGCACTAAAGTAAGCTGGATTTATACAAGTAAGACCTAAGCAAGCTTTTGATCCAACAGGTTTCGAACTTATTAGCAAACACACAGTAAGCCAATAAGCCCAGGGAAATCACCAAGGGACAGCCTAGTCACCAGTGTAAAAATTTAAAATTTTTAGACAAGTTTTGAACTTTGATAAGGGTAGACACTTAGTACCCATATCAGCAGGGTTGAATTCTGAAGCCACTTTTTCAAGACTAACCAAACCTTTTGAAACAATATCTCTAATGAAGTGAAAACGTACATCAATATGTTTGGTTCTATCATGAAAAACTGGGTTTTTGCAAAGTTGAATTCCAGACTGAGAATCAGAAAATACTACAACCTTTTGTTTTAGAAAACCAATCTCAGAAACAAGACCTTTGAGCCACAAGGCTTCTTTTAAAGCTTCAGTTACTACAACATATTCTGATTCTGTTGTTGACAAAGCCACAATATTGTAACTGAGATTTCCAGCTAATGCAGGAACCACAAAGTGTAAAAACATATGATGTTGTAGATTTTCTGCTATCTCTATCATTTGCATAATTTGAGTCAACAAATCCTTTCAAAATTATGCCATTTTCATTTTTTGAAAAACACAAGCTATAATCAGTAGAATGCCTTAAATATCTCAGCAGCCATTTTAAAGCATTCCAGTGCACCAAACCAGGATTAGACATGTATCTACTCAAACAAGACACATCATAGGCATATCAGGCCTAGTACTTACCAATAGATACATTACAGATCCAATTGCATTTGCATAAGGAATGTTTTTCATAGCCGATTTGAGAATCGCTTTTGGGGACTGATCCCTACTTAACAAAAAATGAGAAGCTAAAGGAACATTCACAGATTTAGCACTTGCCATAGAAAATTTTTGTAAAATCTTTTCTATGTAAGAGGACTGGTTTAAGTAAATGATAGATTTATTTTTGTCTCTTTCAATGTTCATACCCAAAATTTTCTTTGCATCACCTAAATATTTCATGTCAAATTTTGCACTCAAACAATGTCTGACATGATTAATAGATTTAAGACAAGGACTAGCAATCAACATATCATCAACATATATAAGCAGGAATATAGGAGTAGTAGCATCAAGTTTAAAGTAAAGACAATGGTCAAATTGACTTCTAACAAACTTTAAATCAAGCATGCACTGATCAAATTTTTTATTCCACTGCCTAGGTGATTGCTTAAGACCATACAAAGACTTTTTGAGTAAGCAAACACTGTTAGGCTTGGATTTGTCCTCAAAGCCCTCAGGCTGTTTCATAATAAATTTTTTCATCCAAGTCCCCGTGTAAAAAAGCAATTTTTACATCTAATTGTTTCAGTTCCCAATTGAACTGAGCACACAAAGCAAGCATGATTCTCATAGTTACAAATTTGACAACAGGAGCAAAGATATATGTGTAATCTATCCCTTCCTTCTGAGTAAAACCTTTAGCTACTAGCCTAGCCTTAAACCTAACACCTTCAGCTTCATTTTTAACCTTAAACAACCATTTACTATCCACAATAGAACATTTAACAGGTTTAGGAACAAGCACCCAGGTATTATTCACATGCAAAGAAGTCATTTCATCTTGCATAGCATTCATCCATTTATCAGAATCAACAGACTTAATAGCTTCAGCAAAGGTTTTAGGCTCAAAATTATCAATAGCATCAAACACAGAAAACACATAGGAAGTCATGTGAAAATTAGCAAATCTGTTTGGAACTCTATCATTTCTCCTAGTTCTATCCCTAGTTAATACATAGTCACCAAGTTCATCTTGCACATCATTAGCAGGAGCATTTTCATTATTAACATCAGGAAAGTCATCATGATTATCATGCAAATCATCATGCTGAGTATTATTATATTATCATGCATAGCATCGTTAATAATAGTATCAGCAGACAAAGTAATAGCATGAGACATGTTAGAAGGCTCCACCTCACTTGGAGTACCAATATTTTCAGAAATTGTTTGAGGAGGAGGAAGATTAAAGCAAGGAAAGTCACGTTCATTAAACACTACATCCCTACTAATCACAGTTTTAAAACCAGGTTCCCCTTTATACCACAATCTGAAACCTTTAACACCCTCTGGATACCCTAAGAAAACACATTTCACAGATCTGGGTTCCAATTTATCATGTTTTTGGTGTACAAAGGCTGAGCATCCAAAAACTTTGAGGTTTGAAAAATCAATTTGTTTTCCGGTCAAACTTCTTCAGGGTATTTCCCATTCAAAGGAATCAAGGAGACCTATTTATCAAATAGGTTCTTTGAATAACAGCTTCTTCACCCAACTTCTTAGAAAGACCTGAGGTAGCCAACATGCTCCTCACCCTTTCCAGGAGAGTTCTGTTCATCCTCTCAGCAACCCCATTTTGCTGAGGGGAATAAGGCACAGACTTGTGCCTTTTAATGCCAAATTCATCACAAAGATTGTCCATCATTTGATTACAAAATTCCAGGCCATTATCAGTTCTCAAAACCTTTATCTTTTTACCAGTTTGGTTTTCAATGAGGGTTTTCCAGGTTTTGAACTTATCAAAAACATCAGACTTATTTTTCATTAAAAACACAAACACTTTTCTGGAAAAGTCATCAATGATGGACAAAAAGTACTTATTAGCACCATGTGTAGGCACATAAGAGGGACCCCAAACATCAGCATGCAAGTATTCTAGAACATCACAACTAGCTGACTGTTTAGGTTGAACAGCGGAAGGGAATTTCACCTTTTGATGTTTACCATACACACATGAATCACAGAAAGATAAAGTATTCAACTTGTCATATCATTCACAGCAGAGTTCACAACTTTATTAGTAAAAATAGGCACAGAGGATTCATGTTTATCATGCAAGACATACAAATTTCTGGTTTTAATTGCTTTAGCAACAATCATAGAACCCTTAAGAATTTTCATAACACCATTCCCCCATTTTCCTTCAAGCCCATCAGATTCCAAGGCAGCACAAGAAATCAAGTTGTTACTAAGATCATGAACATGTCTCACATTTTTTAGAGTTAAAACACAGCCATTATCAAATTTGAGACATACATTTCCAATACCAAAAACCTTGCATTTCTTTTCATTTGCCCATAAGGTGTCATGTGAAAGGTGCAAGCTGAATCAATTAACCACTCAAGTTCAGATTTAGCAAGATTATTCACAGAGTTCACAAAATCATCACAACACTCCACAATCATAAACACATCACCAAGATTATCACTAGTAGAAGCAAGATTGGCTTGTTCATTGTTCTGAGGTTTTTGATTTTGGTTCCCCTTCTTAGGCTTAGTACACTCATTAATATATTGACCATGTTCCCCACAATTGTAACATTTTCTATTGTTTTTAGGCCTAGACTTAGACCTGTTCTTGCTCTTACCCATTTTCCTATCATTTTTCTGGTTATTAGACCTGTTCTGAGATCTACCCCTTACATGCATCACTTCCCCATTCCCCTGTTTGTTCCCTTTAGAAGACTTAAGGTCTAATTCCTTACTCTTCAAACCATTCACAACAGTTTCTAAAGAAATTTGATCCCTACCATATTTTATAGCATATTTCACATCACTGTAAGAATCAAGGATAACATTTAACAGGATAATAGGGGAGTAATCATCAATGTTCTTATCTCCAGTCAGTTTTATATCTTGGATGAGTTTTGTAAAAATATCAAGGTTCTCATCCATATCTTTTTTCAAGTCCAATTTGAATCTAAAAAAATTTTCAAGAAGGAAAAGTTTTGAAGGTAGGCTAGTATCATTGTAAAGCTCTTCAAGTTTTTTCCACAAATCTTTGGCACTTGACAATTTTCCAACCTTTCTCAACACAGAGTCAGAGAGATTCAAAATTATTGAAGAATAAGCATATTCATCAAGTTCAGTTTTAAGTTCTTCGAATCTTTCTCACCAAACTTGCCTTCAACAATCTTAAAACATTTTTGTTGAATCAAAATACCTTTCATTTTTTGTTGCCAAATAGAGAAATCAATTTTACCATTGAAAGGCTCCATATGATATCCAGAAGCAACAACCATAGTTCAAGTATTGCAAAAGACCAAATACAGAACACAGAGACAATGCAAGAAACAAGATATTACACTTAATATCACAGGTTCACGAGATATCGGGAGACCACACAGTGATCACACTCGGATCAACGCGAATATATAATAGAGGACCACGAAACACAATATCACACACAGGTGATAGAATCAAGATCAGATTATAGCAACAAAAATAGAACAGGATCACTAAGGACTCAGTAAAGATCCCCTCGCACCCCAGGATTCCACTACACTCGTATGATGTAGGGTCGAGGGGCTTGATGCTTAGGGTTTCTCAACCAAGCCAAGAGAAAGAAACAAAGAGAGAAAGAGATAAAAAATTTTACCACCAGAAGCTAGTTCTGGGATTACCAACTCCAGAACAGTCACCACAGGCCAAGAATCACCAAGAACCGGCCCGAGAACCGAGAAGCACCAACCCACATGAGGCGGATAGGGTGCTCGATACCATCATTAGGTATCTATCCGCCTCGGATAATACGAACCACGTACAAATACAGACTCAATAGAATCCTATTATACAAACCAGAACTCTAGGACTCAAGAGAGAAAAAATTACAGTACAAAAATAGAAGTAAAACAAGTATATGGGATAAAACCCTAAAACCGAAATATTGTGAATTTTGGCTCAGGACCAGTTTTCCCAAACCACAGCGTGTCACCAGAGAATCACCAGAGAACCAACTAATGGTGCCCGTAGAGCCTTGCCACAATAGCCCTCAAGAACACAACTCCAAATCGCCCAAAAGTACCACAGAAACCATGGAAAACTCCTCGAACAACCCAAAACCCTAGCTCACACAAAAACACAAGGATTTGTCCACAAAGGAGGTGAACAAGTGTAGAATCACTCAGATCTAACACTCAAACCTCACAATCACACAGAAATGTCACGAGAGAGTGAACTTTCTAGAGAGAGAGAGATCGCACAGAGAGAGAAAGATCGGAGAGTGTATTTTAGAGAGAGAAGTGAGATCACGGAAGTGAACTAGGGTTTCGGAGAATAGGGTTTAAATAGGGTCAAGGAACGGTCAAGATCTTACCAACAGAATGGACGATCAAGATGCAAGCAAATAGGATCCGCGAAGTTTTAATTCGAATCCCGCAGTCCGAAAGTAAGACCCGAGCACAGCTGGGTAACAGGAGTTGGGCTTGTTGCATATTGGGCTGCTCTTTGGGCTTGATCATTGCAATTGGGCCATAATGAATTAAGGGCCAACATACACAAGAATAGTCCTACTAAAATGGTTTTATTGCAAAAATAGTTCCATAGTTAATTTTTTCGAATTTGTAAAAAAAAAGAAAAATCCATTTAATATAGTTCTCAATTATCTGAAAGTGCTATCCTATTCTCTCCTTGTTGAGAGTTTTGCTTTCTCTACTCCTTGAGAGTTCAATGATTTTGTCTTGCTTGTTTGTTCTCGCCTCAAATTCAGTATTTTTAGCCTTTTGATTGAAAAACTCTTTTTATCATAATGGAAGAAAGCATGGCTGCTTTAACCATAGATTAAGAAGAATAAATAGTGCTTGAATCTGATGGTGTTACGGAGAAGTCTGATTTCAATGAATTTTGTCTGATTGGTCGGTTCTTAACTGATCGGAAATTAGATTTAATCTAATGAAGCATCGCATGGCAAGTTTGTGGAGACTGGGTAAAGGTATATGTATTCGGAAGTTATCAGATCATCTATATGTGTTCCAGTTTTTTCATCAATTAGATCTGAAGTGAGTGATGGATGGCGGTCCCTGGACTTTCGATTCACATTTACTGATTGTCCATCATCTGCAACATAGGGAGATTGTTAGGAATTATTTAATTCCTAATATGTGGTCAACATATTTAATTATAATTATATTTGTCATTTAATTATTAGTGGACTAATTAAGTGATCTAAATCTAGTAGAGTCCTAAAGCTACTGAATTTAATATGGAAACAAAGAGTAAATACCTAATAGGAATCAACTTAGGGGATTATGGGAACTCTAATTTGATACCTATATAAAGAACTTTGTGGTTATGGTCCAAAATATACTAAATCGCACACAATTTTCTATTCTCCCCATTAAGATGGAAAACGAAGGTCCCATAAGGAATCCGGAGATTTAATTGAGGAAGACCACAAAACCAAACACGTTCATGATCGTGGATCCTCATGTAGTGTTCGTAGGAGATCCACAATTGAGATTGAAGTATTTCGCATACAGATCTTATGATGTATCCAGGTATTTCGATTATTCAATTAATATTTGACGATTATAGAATGATGTTTTATCCTAATGTTATTTCGCATGTTTAGGATGTTTATGAATTTTATATTTATAATTATAAAATTCCAACAAGTGGTAATAGAGAAGTCATCACTGCTTAATCGTTAGGATTTGTGGAATACATATGCAATTATTTGGATCATGATTTTTTGGCGAGTCGGACTTCAGCATGTCAAAATTTCAATTTTATGCAAGAGATTAATTTTCTGGATTGAGTATTAAATTTGTGCACTGAAGATTTGAATTTTTCCTAATTCTATTTAGAACTCAATTAGTTTACTATGAATCTCTATATGTTGTTCTTAAAATCTAGGTATTTGGGATTTTATGAACATCTTACGATTTTTTGATTAAAAAAAAAGGGGGAAAATCATAATAAGTGAAAACCTTAGATCTAGTTATTTTCTCCAACATTAAACCACCACTGCGGGCTCCTATCGGCTATTCCATACTTTTTCATTTGCTTCATGACTTCGTCCATGGTGGTTTTACTCGCGACGGTGATCTGTGCGACATCTGGGCTGGCCGGCGATTTGGCTGTGCGAATTGGCGATCGCTGGATGGTTGACAGGGTGGTAGCTGGCGCGCACGGTGGAGGACTGGAGGTTCGTTCACTGGTTGTTCTTTCGCCGTTGCGTCATCGGTGATGGTTAACCATCCTCGTTGGGAAGGCGTCTGGCGTCGACAGTTGACTGATCGGCGTTGTGTGGGCTTGCCGCAGGGTAACGAACGGTAATGGGTTTGGTTGTTCGTTTGGGGAAGAGAGCATTTTGGGAAGATGGCCTATTTGTTAACTTTTTTGAAATTTAGGGGTCATTCTGGAAATTTGAAATTTATTTGGGTTATTTTGTGATTGAAAATTTTCCTTGGGGCCTGAATTGCAGCTTATGGAATTTCAGTTTAGTATAAAGGGGCTCTTATGTGATTATAATGTTTTTTTGGCCCAATTGCAGTTTACACTTTGGTTTGGGTCCCTCACAGTTTAACGTTCATTTAATCTGGCCCATGTAAATTATTCTATTTCATGTCCAAATTTGGTATTTTTAGATTTAATTAAGGTTAGATTTTATCCTAATTTAGTTTTTTTTTAGTCTTTAATCTAAATAAGGTTGCTATTAAAGTCTAATTGATTTCTACACTTTAAAGTTAAGTTAATTGAGCTCAAATTATTTATATAACAATTTTATTTTGACTTAAAATGATTGGACCTTTTGGAATTTGGATTTGGGCCTGATTTAAAGTTGGTTTTATAGCCTATTAAGTTTTTTGGCCTTAAATCAAATAAGGGATTAACATTTTTTTTTGTTCTGGACTCACTTTAAATAAATAAAATGTTGGCTTTTGTTTTATTTTATTTGTATTTGAGTTTTCTTTAAGCAAAAGTTTTAAGTTTAATATAATTTTGAGCTTAAATTGATGTTTGGATTTGTGTCTAGTTTTGTCTCGAATTATATGGTAGGATTTTTTAGCTTAAAGTTTGGATATTGAACTTGGTCTAGTTTGGTTAGATTATTGGCCTAATTTGGTTCTATGGGCCACAAATTTACTATAGTTAATTTAAAGTCTAATTTGGTTTCCAGGCTTTAAATCCAAATTTAGTTAATTTTGGACTAAGTTCAATAAAGTTGTATGTTTGGGCTCAAATATATTTGATGTTGGACCCGATTTTATTTAATCCAATTTGAAGTAAAAGTTTCAGATAATTTTTTTAGAGATCCAAAAATCTCTATAAGGTTTGAATTTGGCTATATTGTCCGGCCAAAAGTTCTTATAAGGAAATTTTTGATTTTTGGAATTGGGATTAGGGTGTTGGGTCTTAAAGGGGTTAATTTAACACGTAAAGATTGGACTAACTTTGAATTTCATTCAAATATACTCCGTAAAGAATTCGACCCAAATTCGGTTAGAGCCCTATAAGAGTATTGAATTCTTGGATCCTATTTTGGTTTTAGCTTAAAATGCAACTAAAGATTATATTGAGCTTAATTTATTTTGGGCTCAATATAATGGATTCTTCCACTTAATTGAATTTTGGCTCAATTTAGTATTTTGGGCTTTAAATTCGAATTAGGCAATATGGATTTAAGCTTAACTAAAATTAGATTTATTGCTTAATTTGGTTCTCTATGCTTTAAATCTAAACCCTAAACCCTAAACCCTAAATCTAGATATAGGCGGATTTAATGTTTGATTTGGCTTTCAGACTTTAAATCTTTACATAGAAGAGGGGGCGGCGTGTAACGCTGTTCAATTGAGCAATAATAATTATTATTTTTTGATCAATTGGTCTAGTAATATTCAATTAAGTTAATCAATGCAGCACGTTGCCTTCGTGGCCTCTGTTGTGGAGAGCAACTTTATTGAAATTACATAGATGATAGTGCGGAGCTAATTATGTGGATTGTGACCGGCCCTTCGATTTGACACAGTTTGGCCGAATAACAACGCAACTATGATGATAAGTACGTGATGATTGAATAGACATTTCATGTGTGCATAAGTCCGTCCTTCGATAGACTTTTGTTTGACATAACTTATTGTCAGTACTTGATCATTACAACAATGTTACCACTTACAATTAATTATATGTCTTTCGATGGAGATTAATGTTGTACTAGGTACATTGTCATGGGTCCCCATTTGGTTTACTTGCCCATACCTAATTTATGCTATGACACAAATATTAACTGTGAGTAATACTTGTTGGGAAATTTATTGTTTAGATTTTGATGAATGCCATGTAAAACTTAGAATAGGAAGTTGGCACCCCAATTTTTGTTGTAATAAATAGGGCTGGTCAAGGCGAGTTAAGTCGGTATGCCCAAACATGCAAGAAGACAACCGGAGACTAGAAGGAAGACTCACTTTGCAAGACAGTGAGTATGGTAAAGAAGAGAAGGAGAACTCGATGAAGGAGCGACTAAGATGCAAAATGAGAGAAATATTAGTCAAGTCAACTCAAGATAAGCCAAGTCTCAAGTTGAAGTGACGGAAAGAGTCATCCATGATTGGAAGGCGACTCTAAGTCACCTGGGGAAAACAAGGAAATGCGGTCAAGTCGAGATAATCAAAAAGATCATTGCACGAGAAATCATGAGAATTACTTAAACAAGTAATATCTCCATGCTACCATTCTCGAAGTGCTCGATCCCATAAGCGTGCAAAAGGAATAAACCATGGGAAGCACTACACCGTGTCGAACTACGAAAAGTCAAGAACAATTCATACGAGGAAATGGCAATTCCAAGAACGCAACAAGACAAGCCAACGACCACAAGTGCCTTTCAAAAATAAGCCTATCTCTTCAACGGGCAGATTTTTGAAAGAACACTATAAAAGGCGAGGAATAACTCACGAGAAAAAGTGACGAATGTTACGGAGATTACATAGGTTACCTTGAAATATTTTGTAACCTGAAATATTCTCAAGTTATTAAACGCTTAATCCTCAAGCCTACACTACGAAGAACATCAATCCAACACTCACCTGTGAAGGAAAGATAACTTCAATCGGTTGAAGAGGAAATTACTTGAAGAATCAAGGGGTGTACATTCCACGAAGGATTGTAGGAAGGTTCAGTTGAACCAAGTCTTGAGCTTTTGGAGGGCTTAGTGATCAAATCCAAAGAGCTTGAGCAAGTGGGTCATAGTAGCAAGGCAAATGCCTGCGTGAAGAAGGTTCGAGTCGTCGGCCACCGAGTGATCAAGGCGTCTCAGTTGAGTCCCAAAGGATCAAGTCACCGGTGATCTGTGATCTAGTATCCATGGACTCGTCACCACTTTGTATCTTGATCAATATCTAGTGGATTCCTCCAGAGTTGGAGAAGAGAGGAGTAGAAGAATTACCCCATCTTGAACCTCTATAAAAACTTATCATGTCTTTTACATTTCAAAGACTTTAATTCTGCATCATATTTGCTTAATTCTGACATATTTGCTATCCATTAGATAATTTCTAAGTACTAAATCAAGCTTTAAATCTCTACTAAACTAAAATTAAGGGTGTTAAGTCTTCCGCTGAAATCAAACCACAGTTGAGCTAATTCAGTCTTAACATCTGAGTTATTCTATCAACAGCTCAGTCGAGTCTATTGAGTGACTAACTCTACTGATTAACTAAA
The DNA here is from genome assembly GCA_016081115.2 of Rehmannia glutinosa. NCBI lineage: Eukaryota > Viridiplantae > Streptophyta > Magnoliopsida > Lamiales > Orobanchaceae > Rehmannia > Rehmannia glutinosa. The sequence continues at coordinate 79,918 of JABTTQ020002742.1, read as the reverse complement.
TTGGCTATCCACCAAGGACACAGCTGTGTAGTATCAACTCTGAACTTTTAAAAGGACTATATAAATCGAAACATTTGGTAAGGTTTATTCAACCCCCCCCTTCTAAACCTTACACCCACACCCCTTGGGACCTACAAGTGGTATCAGAGCGGTTGGTTCATTGAGCCTTCCGCACTGGTTACTTAAATTTTCAAAGTCTGCTTTAGTACTTAAATTTTCAAAACTCCTTTTATCATTAAAATTTATTATCATGGAAGCAAATTTGACACGTATTCCCATGTTCACAATTGAAGAATTTGAGGATTGGAAAATTCGTATGCGAGCTCATCTATCAAAGCATTACATGATGAGATGTGGATAGTGATAGAGGATGGGCCACTTTGCAAATCTTAAAGGTGAACACAACAGTAAGAAGAGCTGCAAGGTGAAGGTGAAGAGGATGTTACCCTAGACCAGGCTATGGTTGAAAAACCAAGAACTGAATGGACAAATGATGACAGAAAAAAGATACAACCTGCACAATGTAGCCAAGGACATCCTTTACATAACCTTGGTCAAAGCCATGTTCAATAAAGTCAAATCATGCAAAACGACTAAGAAATGCAGGACAAACTAACATTGATTTGTGAAGGCTCGAGAGCAAATCAAAGAAAATAAATTATCGTGGTGTACAAAAATTTGAGAATTTCAAAATGATCGCAGGAGAAAACTTGGATCAACTGGATGCTCGGTTCACAGAAATCACCAATGAGCTATCTGCACTTGGAAAGGAATATACACAGAAGGAAATGTGTATGAAGATCCTAAAAAGTCTCCCAGCTGAATGGGAAATGAAGGTCATGGCACTAAGACATTCCATGGACCTATCGAAGACCTCCAACCATGAACTATTCTCAGATCTCAAAGCCTACGAATTTGAGCTGAGAAGAAAAGATCAGGAAGAGACAGCTGTACCCAAAACAGCTGCTCTAATTGTTAAGGATGGAAAGAGAGCTGAGGTCAAAGAAGTCATTGATCCAGAAGAAATAGCCCTGATGGTTAAAAGGTTCAACAAGTTCTTCAATAAGAACTACAAGAGAGGCAAGGGCGAATCTTCCAGAAGACACTCAGCTCCCTCCAAGTCAAGGGAAGATAGGCCAACCAAGAGAACAGATCATCAAAAAGCTGAATATCAAAGGGCTGACAATCCAAGAATGGAAAGAGCTGATCAAAAGGTTGAATATCTATGCTGGAACTGTAGGCAACCAGGTCACTATGCCATTGATTGCCCATATCCTGTAGTCAACAAATACAGGAATGAAGAAGAAAGAAAGGTCTTCAGAGAAAGAAGACAAGAAAAGAAAAAGGCAATGTTGGCTGCAGAAAATGCTGAGTCAAAAGACATAGCTGAGTCAGAGAGTAGTGAAGCTGACTACTCAAGTGACTCTGAAGAAGAAGCCCTGATCTGTTTGATGGCCAAGGAACAAGATCAACCTGACCAAGAAGATGAGGTACACTCCAACTCATCAAACTCAGATTCTAGTGATAGTGACTGTGACACACACACTTCATCACCCACTGATCTTTATGATTCATTAGGCAAAATGATGAAAGATTTTGAACACATTAAATCCTCACACACACTACTAAATGAGGAAAACAGCCTACTCAAGAGCCAAAACTCACAGCTGACTAAGGAGCTGAGTACTCTAAGTCAAATAGCTGATGAGAATGAAAGTTTAAAGGCTGAAAATGCCAAGCTAATAGCAGAAATAGCTGCCATAGAAAAGAGGGAGAATGACCTCAAAAATGTGATTGCCTCATTCACTAAGGCATCTAAATCATTGGATGATCTTATTATGAGTCAAAGAGAATGTGGAGACAAGACAGGCTTAGGATTTAATTCCTCTGTGCTATGTCAAACTCCAAAAGTAATTTTGGAAAAAGGATCTTCAAGCAATGAAGAGTCTAAAAAATCCAAAATTCCAAAGGGTGCACACACATTCACCCCAAATCACAATTACAAGCAAACTGGCCTTGGTTATAAAGGAAAAGGAAAACAACCAGTTGAGTGCGCTGAAAGAACAACAGAGAAAAGATTCATTGAGTTCCTCAAAAACTCCAAACAGAAAATACTCTGTAAAGAAGAAACAGAGCTACCAAAAACCCTAGAAAATCTATAAAAGAAATACATATGATGGGAATGGTAGAAAATATCCAAGCCAAGCTGATTGGAATGATGTGAACTATCAAAGATGTAGACTTATGGAATATAAGTCCAAATGGCAAAAGCCAGAACTCAAAAAAGGCCATTCCAAAAGTATAAGAGCTTTCATCAAAGACACATATGCACCTAGGCACTACACTCAGAGACACCACAATTACCCAAAGAAGGCGATTACTAAAACATATACACAGCATACGACAAAAGAGACAAAAGTATGAACCTAAAATCCCCAAGCAATTTGCCAAGATTAATTATGATTATGGCACGATAGATGGCAACCCCTTAGAGTCAAATCATTTGGCTATAAGTTGGTTGAATCATCTTACAATCCTAACCCCTCGGACCTGCACAAATATGGGTACCTAAAACTTAATTTCCTTGATTGCGGGTTCAAGAGCAATTGAAAGCCAAGGAACCTGGTACATGGATAGTGGTCGCTTCCGGACATATGACAGAAACAAGAAAAATCTGTCAAAATTCAAGGAAGTTAAAGGAGCAAAAGTCATATTTGGACGAAATGAAGCTCCAGGTGAAATAAGAGGCATTGGATCCATCAAGAAAAATGGATTAGAAATCACAGATGTTGCATATGTTGAAGGACTCAACTTCAATTTGCTAAGCATCACCAACTCGTGACATGGGTTATAATGTTGGATTTAACATGGGTATATGCCAAATCAAGGATCTTGAATCGAATGAAGTTGTGTTGCAAGGATGCGCAAAAGAACATGTATGTAGTAGATTGGTCAACCGCTACACCCAAAGACTGTCTATTAGCAAAGAGCACAAATTGAATCAAGTTGGTTGTGGCACAAAAAGTAGTCACCTGAATTTCAAAACGATTAACAAGCTTGCAAGAAGTAATCTTGTGGAAGGACTTCCCGGACTCGATATACAAGAAGGAGAGTATATGTGATGCATGTCGGAAGGAAAACAAATCAAATCTTCATTCAAAGAAAAGACATGTCCATCTTCAACAAGAATGTTACATCCGCTACATATGGATCTATTTGGCCCAAAGGGAACCAAATAGCATAAGTGGAAAGAAATACACCTTGGTGGTAGTAGATGACTACTCAAGATATACATGGACTATATTCATGTGTAAAAAGAAAGAAACTCTACGAAAACTCGCCACGCTTAATGAAGAAAATTCAAAATGAAAAGAGCCAAACCATTATCAAAATAAGATCGAGACAGAGAACCGAGTTTGTCAATGGGATAATAACTCGATTGTATTGAAAATGGCATTGGTCGTGAATTATCTGCAAGGACTCCACAATGAGAATGGAGTTGCGAGAAAGAAGGAACATAACTCTCAAAGAAGCGAAGAAGGACCATGTTAGTCAAGCAGGGTTACCAAAAAGATTTTGGGCTGAAGCAATCAACACAACTTGCTACACTCAAAACAGATGTATGATAAAACAGACGGTGACAAAGACTCCTATGAGATTTGGATCTGAAGAAAACCAAATGTTGCATATTTTAGAATATTTGGATGTAAATGCTTCATCCATAACAATGGCAAAGATAATCTAAAGGCTTTTGATGCTAAAGTCGACGAAGGTATCTTCTTGGGATACTCACCAAAGCAAAGCCTACTGAATACTCAACAAAAAGACTATGGTTACGAGAGGAATCCATTCATGTGGTGTTTGATGAACCAAATGTTAATGGAGAAGACATTGAAGAATCAGAATCATAAGTCAATCAACCAACCATGCGAGAAGAATCCTTATCTTTGGTTCGAAACTGAAATTATAAACTCAAATGAAGATGAGATAGCTTAATCTCAAAAACAATGGAAAATTTGCAGCTAAGTGATTACGAGAGAGCCGATCAAAGCAACACAACAAGCTAGACAACTCAACCCGGCTAACTTACTTCAACCGGATGTAAGATGGTGAAAGACCATCCACGAACTTGTCATTGGAGATATAAGAGAAGATGTCAAAACAAGATCCGAACTCAACAAGAAGCTATGTTCACATGTTTTATCTCGCAAATAGAGCCCAAAGATGTGTTACAAGCACTGGATGACACACATTGGATTCAAGCTATGCAAGAAGAGTCAATCGTTTGAAAGAAATAAAGTATGGGAATTAGTTCAAAGACCCACCCATCAAAACATTATTGGTACTAAATGGGTGTTCGAAACAAGATGAACGAGGAAGGTTCTGTGGTAACAAACAAAGCAAGACTAGTAGCCAAAGGATATTGCCAAGAAGAAGGAATAGATTTTGATGAAACATTTGCTCCTCGTAGCAAGATTGGAAGCAATAAGGATGTTTCTTGCCTATGCGACTCACAAGAATTTCATTGTATATCGATGGATGTAAAAAGTGCATTCCTAAATGGTTTATTGGAAGAAGAAGTGTATGTTGAACAACCTCCGAGGATTTGAGCGAAAGACTCTTGGAGATAAGGTATACAAACTCAAGAAAGCTCTGTATGGATTGAAACAGGCACCCGAGCATGGTATGATACCTTGTCACAATTCCTAACTCAGAATGGATTCACAAAAGCAAAAGTAGATAGAACAATTTTCAGAATTCAAGACAAGAAGAGTATCTTTGCTTGTTCAAATATATGTGGATGACATCATTTTTGGATCCACAAACAAAGAGTCAGTGAAAAATTTTCAAAACTCATGCAAAGTAAATTTGAAATGAGCATGATGGGAGAGATGACCTTCTTCCTTGGACTCCAAGTGAAACAACTGAAGGATGGAACCTTCATAAGTCAAACAAAATACACCAGAGATTTATTGAAGAAATTTGGTATGGAGGAGAAATCTTCTCAGTGAAAATACCAAGGAATACATCACCAAAATGGACATGGATGCGGATGGCAAGCTCAGAGATCAAACAAGATCTGAGCACTTATTGGATCATTGCTCTATCTCACAAAGAAGCGGCCGGACATCACCTTTGATGTAGGTGTATGTGCAAGATTTCAATCTGCTCCAAAAGAGAGTCATATGACAAAGAATAAAGAGAATCTTGAGATATTTGAAAGGAAGCCAAGAAGTTGGCTTATGGTATCCAAAGGAAGGTGGATTCAAACTAATTGGCTATTCGGACTACTATCTTTGGATGCGAGTTGACAGAAAAGCACCTCGAGCACATGTCAAATGCTAGGAAACAGGTTGATTTCTGGTTTAGCAAGAAGCAAAATTCAATAGCCACCTCTACAAATGACGGGGAATACATAGGCTGCGGGCAAATTGTGCCCAAGTCCTATGGATGAGACAAAGAGAGAGACTATGAGGTTGAAGAAAAGGAAATTCCAATCATGTGTGATAACACAAGTGCAATTGCAATCACTCAAAATCTGTGTTGCACTAAAGAACAAAGCATATCGATGTCGAGATATCACTTCATAAGAGATCATGTTGAAAAGAAGGACATCATCTTGGAATATATCTCAACCGATAAACAATTGGTGACATCTTCACAAAACCATTATGTGAGTCAAGATTTGAAGAACTCAAGCATGAGTTAGGGTTAATTGAGCTGAGTGACACTTAGAAGAATCAAAGAAAAGAAATGGAACACAAAAAGGAAAAAGAGTCGAACTCACAAATCAGTTAAGTAAATCACCGATCGGAAAGACAACTATACCGAGTCAATTTGAGTCACAAAGAGAACTGTGAGAAGAAGAGTTAAACCAAATGAGGTAAAAGCCGAGTCATTTATGAGCAAAGTGACAAAAACACATCGTTTTTACTAAGCGGGAATGTTTTTAAGAATTACGTCGGATAGTTATGACGTGTATGTGCAAAAAAGCCGCACACCAAGCTTATGATTGGATATAAATGCTTTGCCGCATTAAATACGAGACATTAAATGCTAAATCGGGCGTGCAAAATCTAAGCCGTTGATTTCGATCACATTTCAAAAACCACCCGCACGCCCTTTCATAAACCATACTTAAGCTTTCTTTCTTCTCTCTCTCATATTACCAAAACCGTTCATTTCTCTCGGAAGCAAAGGCAAAACTCTCTCAAAACCATATCTATCTTCAAATCAACCTCTAAGTTTTCTTCGTGAAATCTGAAAAATGGCATCAACCTATGATTTTGTCAAGTTAGGAAAGCAAATCCACACCGAGTCTCACTGTGGATTTCGACATGGTGAAACAGGGGTCCGACGACACCCTAGTGAAGAAAATCGCTGAAAAAGATCGAAAAGTCCGGCCGAAACCATTTTTGACAATGGAGTTCTCAATAACCTATGTGGAAGAGGTCGCACGCTTCTACGTGAACGCCGAGATTCACAATGAAGGGATAAAATCATCTCATCATGGAAAGAAGTTCACCATCTCTCGCCAAGGATTTGGTCAACACCGCCACTACCGACGGAAGGAGCATCGAGAAATCAACGGGCGATGTAAATGCGATCTTTGCTTGGAAGGAAGTAGCCAAGCCCGACTATCTGTTGATAAAATAGTTTACACAACAAACAAGAGGTCTTTGAAGGAGGATTACCACAAACTGTTGGACATAGTTGCCAAATGCATAGACATCAAATTTGGGAGCTTTGACCAATCAAAAGCAAAGTTGATCGTAATGGCTGCGATCATTGAAGAAAAGAAAATAAATCAAATTGAGTTTGTCTACAAAGAGACTCGCTGAATGTAGGAACAAATCCTTCAAGGAAGATGGTGCATTTGGAGGATCCTCAGGATATGGCCTGGTGATTGGCCGGGCGATGGAGGTGAAATGAGTCCTCTTGGGCATGGAAAGGCGTTCCATGTAAACAAGAGGATGTTCGATCAAACCTCTCCGCGCACGAAGAGAGCCTACGCCAAGAGAGGCGACACGAGTGAGGGGAATCACCACCAAGATACAAATGTTTCTCTCCACCAAAGAAGAAAGTTGCCCTACAGCCACTAAGAGAATCCGCCTCGCAGTTTGCTAAGAAGATCACGCTTCCCGCAGCAAAAACCAAACTCGCTCCGCCCCGCAAGGAGTCACTCGCCGCCGCAGCCGTGTCTCTGCCTCAAAGAGCGGATCGAGAAGGACTCTTAGCTACCTTCTCCGATCGTCAAAAAGAGGAGAAGTGAAAAGCCAAGACGGCCACTCCTCGGAAAAAACACCAAAGACGCCCCCGCCGCCCAAGTCTCGTAAGAAACTCTCTCGAACAAAATCCCTCTGGTACAAACTAGGAGACGAAGAAGAATCATCAAGCACTCAGGAGCTTGAGAAACCTACTGAGTCGGCCACTCACCGAGCAGATACGAGACTCGCTGGAGAAGTAGAGTCTCCGATATTATAGATGAAACAACTAAGTCTGTGAAGGCGATCAGCAGAGGCAAATCAAGACACAACGTAGTTCGCACTGGTGAGACACAAAGAAGGCGATAGAGATAATAGTGATGTGATGATCCTATCCCCACCTTACCCGGACATCCAAAATCGTCTGCGTGAGTGGAGGAAATGGAAATTGAGTCGATCAAGGGAACAGTTCCAACGGCCCGAGTTTATCGAAGAAGAAGAGGAATGCTGAACTTCCTCGACTAACCTCTGTGATCTCAAGATGGATGAAGAAATCGCATGGATATCCTGCAGATCTTCAAGGATAAGGAGAAGGAGAGATCGCGGAGGAAGTTGAGGCAAGAGAGAAGGCCATCTACGCTCTCACCGGCACCACGGAACATACACATCCTCACTTCGACATTCTATCGTAAAGTGATGAGGATCGGGACCTCCGCCGCCACGCTGGAAGAGTTGCAAATGCAAAGAAGCAATGCATGAATCCCAAATTCTTCATGAGAAAAGTATGATGGAGGGACCAGGAGAGTCCTCCAAAACACAAATTGAAATCGATCCAATGGGAGTAGTGCAAAATCGCCACCGTTGTTCTTTGCCACCACTTCCCACTCACTCGAAAGAAGGAATTAAGGAAATGGCGATGAAACCGTTAGTGCTTTTTTGAAATTATTATTCCATTTTTAATGAATCTATTCATTACTTCTTCCACATGTTTATAATGTTCTTCTTTATTATTACTAAAGATTAAAACATCATCTATATATACTAAACAATAATTTAAATCTTTAAATATATTATCCATTTTTTGTTGAAATATTGCTGGTGCATTTTTTAATCCAAATGGCATTACTAACCATTCGTAATGACCTCTTTTTGGTCCACTAAATGCAGTCCATTCTATTGATTCTTTGGCCATTTTTACTTGCCAATATCCTGATTTACAATCAAATTTACTAAATATCTTTTTATCTTGAATTCTATCTATTAGAATATCTTTATTTGGAAATCCATAATCTATTTTTCTTGTATTATTATTTAATCTTTTATAATTTATTACCATTCTAGCTTTTCCTCTTTTTTGTTCCGAATGATTTCTGACCAAAAATGCAGGACTTTTATGGGGACTCATACTATTTCTTATTACTTTTAGTTTAAATAATTCTTCTAATTGTGTTTCAAATTCTTTTTCATCTTCACGACTGCATATTATATCTTTTCCTGTAATTTCCATTTCAGGATTTATTATTTCTAATATACATTCTATTTGATTTATGTCCCAATGTTTTAAAGGATCTTCCCCTATTATCTGAGTTTTTTCTGCTAATCTTATTAATTTTTCAACTTTTTGTTTATTATAATTTATTGGTTCATTATTAAAAACTTGTTTTTTAATAAACTGTTCATATATTTCATACTCATTATCTTCACTATTATTTACCTCTTCTTTGTTAATTAAATTTCTACATCCTTCTTTATTGTATTCAGATTTATCTGTTAATAAATAACTATTTTTTCTATTTATTTGTATTAAATTTCTTCCTATTGTAATAGATCAATTATCTGATGTTAAAAAATTTAATCCCAGAACAAATTCTGGTTTTCCTTTTTCTGTTACCCATGTTTGAGGTAAATTATGTTTTAGACTTTTTTCTTTATTTATTGTTTCAAATTATATGAAACTATTTTCAATACATTGATTATATTGAGTTGTACTTCCATCTGCTAATGTTGCTATTACTTTTAATTTTGTCTTTTCTAATACTTCATTAGGTACTAGACTTTTATGTATACAACTTTTAGTGCTTCCACTATCTATTATTGCATATGTTTCTATTGTCTTTCCATTTTTGAATGTTATCCAACATTTCATATTTAATAAACTATTAAAATTCTTTTGTATACTTAAATTTTCTGTTTGTATATATTCTTCTATATCTTGTTTAAAAGATTCTTCATCAATATTATTATTAATATTAATATCTTCTTCTTCTTCTATTTTTTCTTTTCCTTTTGTTATTTTTAACAATTTATTTTTTATTTTTTCAATATCTAATTCTATTTTTAAAATTCTTTTTTCTAAATCATTGTTTTCTATTACTTCTTTCTTTTCATTTTTATATTCTATATTATATTCTTTTTTCAAACAGAAAATACATATTTCTTCATTACAAGTAAAACACCTGTAACGTTTTTTCATATCAGGATACAAAAAACAATAATCACATTTTTTAGTGAACATTCCTTCTCCATGTATCCATTGATGTTCATGTTGTGTTTCTTCTCTATTCATATAACAATAGTTTTGTATTGCTAAACTATCCATCATATTTTTCAATTGATCTATTTCTAAATTTTCGAATTCATCGAAATATTTTATTCTTTCTTCTATTTCATCTATTGAATAAAAACTATTATCATATGAATCTATGCTTACTACATCTACTTCTAACCCATCAATTTTATTAGCTCTATATGGGTTATTCATCTTTTTATTACAATTTCTTGCTAAATGATCTGGATCTCCACAAGTATAGCAAGCAAATTTTCTATTAGGATTAGGTCTTTTAACATGTCTTCCCTTTTGTGGTTGTTTTCTAAAAGTTTTTCTTAGAAATTTTTTCTTTTTATATGGTTTTTCATATTGTTGAGCTGTTAGAACATTTTTACAGAATGCATAACTCTGTTTTTTAATTTCTTTTTGTTGTATAATTTCTGAACATTTTCCTTTTAATCTTTCAAAGGTATATATTATTCTTGCTCCTACTCCTAATCCAATAGGGTAGTTCATACTTTTCCATCCACTTTCTATTTCTTTTCCTAGTGTTCCAGGTAATCTAAGCAAATACCTATTAGCTATTTCTTCATCAAAATATATTCCTGCCTTAGATGTTAAGCTCATGTAATCATTACTAAAATTTACAATATTATCCCATTCTTGAATAGTTGTTTGTTCAAGTGCTCTTTTAGTTGCATCTTGTATGTTAAAATTATTTTTTGATGGTTCAAATCCTAATAAAATTTCTCTTATTAATGTTGTAAAATTATATGGATTATCACCCATTAATTTTCTTTGTTTTATTCTATCTGGATTTATCTCTGCTTTTACTGAGATATAAATATTCATTGCAAAGATCTCCTAGAAGTGTTTCTAAGTATACAAACATATATGTTTCTGTTTGGGCTCCATAATTTACCCATGCTCTTACTGCATCTGATTCCCATCTATCCATTGTTTCAGGCCATTTTTGTGGATGTATATTAGTTAATGTTAAAATTGAACCATGTTTACTAGCTTGTGGTAAAAATACATTATCCGGAATATATCTACTCCCTTTTGTTTTATAATTTTCCCATCCTCGAAAATAATCATTATTATTTATTCTAGTTGGCTCTCTAGGTGGCCTTCCTCCTAATTCATATGTTTTTTCTTCTTTTACTGTTTGATTAAATCTAGGATCTGTATTATAACTTGTTACTGATGGTCCTGTTTGTTCTACATTCATTTTTGAATCATTAGTTCTATATATATCTTTTTCAGAATATTTAATATAATCTTCACGATCTAATTTATATTTTTTATTTAATTCTGAAAATGCTTTTTCATAATCAAGACTATAATCTTTCATTATTCTTTCATATTCATGAGTTATTTTTTCATTTATGTTAGTTCCTTCCATATCTTTGATTTCTCTAATTAAAATTTCTTCATTCATTCTTTGATCTGTTATCTCTTCTATTTTAATTCCAAGAATCTTTTCTTTTCCAAGATTTGTATATAAATCTTCTATTTTAGTACATTCATTTGTATCTTGGTTTATATTATAAACTCTTTTTATTTGATATTCCATAATTTCCTCTGCTGCTTCAGGGTATCTCTTTTTAAAAGTTTCATAAATTATTTTAACTTGTTGTAATATTTTATTCTTTTCAAATTTTATTTTAGCTATGAAAAATTTAAATTCTGGATTATTCATATATTCTGGTATTTCTTTCATTCTATTCATTCGGTTATCTGCTTCTTCTATACTTCCTGAATTACTTTCTGTTTCATTATTATCATTAACCCATCTATAATCTTGGAATCTTATTGATATTGATCCTCTTGGATTTTCATACATAACATTCTTATGTGGTATTAATTTTTCTTCTGTTTTTATAAATGATTCTATATTCCATTCTTGTCCTGTATTTTCTTCAGAACTGTATTTTATTCCAGGTATGGCTTGTATTCCCTTGCTAACTTCTATTTGATCATTTTTATCTGATTTTAGATTACAGATAACATTACAGTTTGTACATAATTTTCCTATAAATCCTGTTTTAATAATTAAGTTATTTAATCCTTCTTGGAATTTATAACCTCTTGTTTTAATTCCTATTTTTATATACCCTATATCTTTAGCATCTATTAAATAATCTGGACAAAAATATATTATTTCTCCATTATTTTTCGTCATATCTATTTCAAATGTTCCTAGGATTCCATGTCCTAGATCTGTATGTCTTTCATCATGTAAGATTACAAGAGTTTTTTCTCCCTGATAACTTCTATGTAAACCTTTAACTCCTATTATTATTAATCCTAAGTGGATATATTTTATTTCTTTAGTTATTTCTTTCGTTTTTTCAACTATTTTAAAATTTAACTGTTGATCTTCTTTAGTAACACTCTCTACTCTTTCATTTATTATTCTAATAATTTTTTCATCTGGTTGATTTTTTTTATATATTTGTTTTCTTTTAATATTTTTAATATCTTTGTCTTTAAATAAAACAAATTGTTGTTCTGGTTTTATTACATCTTGAACTCTTTCAACTTTTTCTTCTTTTCTTTTAAATATCTGCATAAGTTGTTTATTCATTTTAATAATAAACCCAATTTGCTGGATTAACTCTTTTAGTGTCTTTTCCTTTATTAATATTTAGATCTTTGATCTTTTTAGTTAATTATTCTACTCCAAATTGTTCAAGATTTGATATTCTATTTTCTGTGTTTATATCTTTAACCTGTCTAGTTTTTCCTTCAATAATTGAAAGTTGTTCTTTTAAATAATCAATTTTTTCAGTTAATTTTTTATTTTGCTTTTGAAGATCAGTTATTAAATCTAATATTTTATTATTTTGTTCTTGTTGATGAGTTCCAAAATTTATTATTAAATCTGTTATAGAGTTTAAATGATTTTCTTTACTATAAAAAATATGTTCAAAGCTATTATCAAAATCACACCCAATATGTAATCCTTCTATTGATGTTCTAATTTGTTTTAAACCTCTTAACTCTAGGTTTAAATATTCTATCGATCTCATAAAATATCAAAATTAAAACTGATTTAAACTCCTTATGAATGTGTGGGTACTTCAGAGTTAAAACTTAACTTCATATATAATTCTATAGTTTCAGAATAAAAGAACTAACCTCCATTTTTCCTTTTCCCTTGTTTCTCAGATCCCTTGATTCCATCTTTCTCCTTTCTTCTGGTTCACCCGTACTTCTATCCTTCAACGGCTTCCTCTGCCTTCACGGACTTTTCCAGTCTTTTACCAGATCTTAGGATTCTAATAGAATTTTTGATTTCTGAGATATAGGGTTTTAGGCTATATGTGGTTATGCTTATATTTCAAAACTATAAAAAATATTTGAATAAGTTTTTAAAACTCTTTTTCCCCTTCCCGAAAGAGGGTCTGTTTAAACTTAATTACAATCTAAACTAAGATTGGATCCAGAACCTTTTCAGGCTCTGATACCACTTGGTGGTGTTGGGGGGCTCTGGAAAGAGTTTCTCATATTTACGGTTTGGTTTATACACTGGGTTCTAAATATTTGCAGAAAGTAAAGAAAACTGTAAAGAAGGCTCGAATGATTTTAGAGAGAAGATTTTTATTGCTGTGAGGTGTGTTTATACAATTGCTGACCACCTCTATTTATAGGCAATGAAACATGCCTTCCTTCTATACTAAGCTAGGACATCTGTCCTCTATCTATTGGCTATCCTTTATACAGACTCTTTATACAAATATGTATACAGACTCAATAATTTACACAAGACTCGTGGTCTGGACTGGACCACTTATTTATACTATTGATTGACGCGTGTCCATTACGGATCACTCTTTACAGACTTTTGTACAAAGTTGTTTGTCCTCTAGCTCTTGCTTTCTTCAGATTCCTTTCTTTTTTCAAAAGCTTGTCTGGACACCTGTTAAAGTAGATTCCTTCTTTTATAAAGTCATCGGGGGCATACCGCCTCTTGATGACATCATGGATGACGTTTCTTCTTCTTTATCTTAAATTCACTGTTGATATTCCACCTATTTATTTTTCTTTATTATTTATGACGTCATAATGACGTCATGCTGACGTAAAGGTTTACATAGAAGTTATCAGGGAGAAAAAACTCTTGTAATCTTACATGATGAAAGACATACAGATCTAGGACATGGAATCCTAGGAACATTTGAAATAGATATGACGAAAGTTAATGGAGAAATAATATATTTTTGTCCAGATTATTTAATAGATGCTAAAGATATAGGGTATATAAAAATAGGAATTAAAACAAGAGGTTATAAATTCCAAGAAGGAATAAATAACTTAATTATTAAAACAGATTTATAGAAAAATTATGTACAAACCGTAATGTTATCTCGTAATCTAAAATCGAGATAGTTGAGCCAACCTAATGAAGGTGTCTTACCACCGCCCCAACGGGGCCGAACACTCGGTAAAGCAAACAAATGGGAGTTTGGAGACGAGTGACCCCATTCCAAGTCACTCACCGGGTGCGCCACCGAGGGGAAACTCCCTCCACCGCAGCAAAAAGGTCGAGAATGCTGCAGATGACTCCACAACGAATCCAGGAGGCGAAATGGAGAAAGCACAAACACAAAACGAATGTTAAGTTGCCATCAACGAAGCTCGATAGCTTGAGACTCGTCTCACCGAGGTGCCAACCGCTCCGGGCTAATGACGCCGCGATGCGAGGCACATGAAGGAATGTACTGGGAGTTAACACTGGGCGATGAAAGTGCAATCTATAGGGTTGAGACTCCAATGGATGCCACCACGAAGACCCTAAGACACCGACACCGTCGAAAGGGAGGTCCAAGGCGCCTCGCCGCAGCTTGAGACTACAGGAGGTAATGAAGGCCCACGGAGGTTGAGACTTCCCGGGTAAAGAAGTCAAGTAGAGAACATCCCTCCCGCTATCATTGATCCATCGAAAAAGGAGATAAGCGCGCTTCATGATTCCCAGGATAATCCTCGATGTAACCTTTCTCGGGATCGGAAGACGCGACGAAGAAGCCGAGTCATTCCCCGTGATGATCCAAAAGACTCAAAGAGGATGTTCCCGGACGAGCAAGTCGATCTCAATACTACTCGTCAAACTTTCAATTTTGATGATGAGCCACCAATGGAAATCTCATCATCATCCGATGACGCTTCGATAAGGCCGAGGACCGCCTCTACTCAATTGGAGAAACCACTGAGACCAAAGAAGTCATTGAGAGACACCGAGGCTCAAGCAAGTCGGGTCCACTTCACAAAAGACCCCACCAAAACAGAGTCCACGCGCAGCTCCCAAGCAAGAGTTCGACTCCAAAAGGAACTTCACGTGCACCTCTCATCATTGAACAAATCCCGGTTGGCCGTGATGATTCCTTTGTAGAATCTTTTCCTTTCTCTCGAGGTATCCACCTCCCCAAGAGTCGAGAACGAACTCGCACGCTTCCACGTACTGCCTCCGTCATTCCAAAAATTACCATCGTTCGGTGACTATGACTTTGATGTCAGCGTGGCCATCACCGCAAATCGGAAACAAATTGAAGTTCGGGAGGTGTTCAAAGCATTATTTGCTGAAATTGAACGGATGGAGAGGCACCAGGCCTCTATGGACATGCGATCGACAACAGAGATGCCAACCTCATCACCGACTTGAGAGGCATAACAAATGATAAGGGAATGGTGGCAACAACAAAACAATGCGTGTGGAACAAGTTAGATACTTCAGACATTGTTCAACAAGTCGTTGGTATGGCGAAATGAGAATGCCGATGCCAAGATGAAATTGAGAGAACACATTGAGCACATGCATGAAGCTCACACTCCGAGATAAAGTCGGCTGCGTGAGCAAAATAAGAGTGATCTCCTGCGTCTGGAAGAAAATATGAATAGAAAATTCAACCTTCTCATGGCTGAAATGAAGCTAATTTCAAGAGAGTCCAACGCTACTCGCTTGAATTTCGTGCCGCATACTCCGCATGATGAGACTTGAGACAGAACTCGACTATCGCCAGGCTCGACTTCCCCGCTGCAAAGATAGTTTCAGTGTTCTCTCTCCTTTGATGATGCCAAAAAGGGGAAGAGGAATACTTTAAAGCGCTAAAGAGATCCGAAGCTAAAAAGAGGGAGCAAAAGTGAAGGGAAAGACAACCGAGGAAGTGTCAAAACAAAAGAAAGGAAAGTCCGTTGAGGGGGAAGGATCGAAAGATGCGACCTTGATGATTGCACAAACCCCCAACAAGGTCTTGTCACAAAATGGTGATATTATCGCAAACTCCCCAGCGACTACCGCCACTCCAACACTCGCTATATCTATGGTCAAAAGAGAAAGACAATTGAAGCAGGGGATGGAGGAAGTGGAAGGAAGAATGGATGCCCGAGTTATGAACATCTTGAAACAACATGGAGGCATTCCAAAGAGATTGAGACACTTATGCCATCTCGTATGTCGGACCGAGCCACGATCGCTTGATGAATTTAAAACGCTCGCATCCGAAGGATACTTTGCAAACATGTCTATGGCTCAAGCTTGGGACTTGTACTTGGGAAAAGGGTCTCACGTTATGTGAAGAAGCCGACATGCATCGGACTCACGGCATCACTGCTGGTCACTCCGCCGGTCACTCACCGAAATAAGAAGACCCAAGACAATACACGCCTGGAGGAAGAGGAAGAAGCGTTAGTGGAGGAAGAGGTTTCGACCCAGGCCTCGCCCAAAAACATTGAGTCGTAGATCCGCACAAGAAAGGAGGGATCTCTTCAAGTGGTCTTGACCAAGTAGCCAATTTGCAAGTGGCTAAAAGCAATGCTTGAGTATGCGAAAAGAATAGAAGAAAAAATAAGAGAAAAACTCAGCTATGGGAGGAAATACAAGAGAGATTAAGAAGAGATGAAGCTGCCTTAAAGCATATGAAAAGAAGAAGAAGGCGATCAAGATGAGAAAAAGAGAAGAAGACCGAGATGATGAGAATCGAGGAAGATGAAAGAAGGAGGCGTGAAGGAGATGAAGTGTTCTTTGTCCACCCCTTCATGTATTTTACTATGGAAATACATACTATGTAAGTCTTCCGCAATAAAGTCAGAAATATTTTTTTTGTAGACAAATGTTTGCTCGATACACCTTGTAAATTGGGTAAAAGAACAAGAATGTTATGATCAATAAAAGGATTGATTCTACGCATACATTCTATGGGGAAATTGTTGGGAAATTTATTGTTTAGATTTTGATGAATGCCATGTAAAACTTAGAATAGGAAGTTGGCACCCCAATTTTTGTTGTAATAAATAGGGCTGGTCAAGCTGAGTTAAGTCAGCTATGCCCAAACATGCAAGAAGACAACTGGAGACTAGAAGGAAGACTCCACTGCAAGACAGTTGAGTATGGCAAAGAAGAGAAGACGGGAACTCGACTGAAGGAGCAGCTAAGATGCAGCTGAGAGAAATATTAGTCAAGTCAACTCAAGATAAGCAAAGTCTCAAGTTGAAGTGAAAGAGTCATCCATGATTGGAAGTCGACTCTAAGTCACCTGGGAAAACAAGGAAATGCGATCAAGTCGAGATAATCAAAAGATCTTTGCCGTAAAATCAAGAGAATTACTTAAACAAGTAATATCTCCATGCTACCTTTCTCAAGTGCTCACCCCGAGAAGCGTGCAAAAGGAATAAACCAATGGGAAGCACTACACCGTGTCGACTCGAAAAGTCAAGAACAATTCATACGAGGAAATGGCAATTCCAAGAACTCGCAACAAGACAATCCAACGACCACAAGTGCCTTTCAAAAATAAGCCTATCTCTTCAACGGGCATATTTTTGAAAGAACACTATAAAAGGCTGAGGAATAACTCTGAGAAAAAGTGACGAATGTTACGGAGATTACATAGGTTACCTTGAAATATTTTGTAACCTGAAATATTCTCAAGTTATTAAATGCTTAATCCTCAAGCCTACACTACGAAGAACATCAATCCAACACTCACCGTGAAGGAAAGATAACTTCAATCGCTTGAAGAGGAAATTACAAGAATCAAGGGGTGTACATTCCACGAAGGATTGTAGGAAGGTTCAAGGTTGAACCAAGTCTTGAGCTTTTGGAGGGCTTAGTGATCAAATCCAAAGAGCTTGAGCAAGTGGGTCAGAGTAGCAAGCGCAAATGCCCGTGAAGAAGCTGAGTCGTCGAAAAGCCAACCGAGTGATCAAGGCGTCTCCAGGACCGAGTCCCAAAGGATCAAGTCACCGTGTGATCAAAACTTGTATCCGGACTGTCACCACTTTGTATATCTTGATCAATATCTAGTGGATTCCTCCGGGAGTTGGAGAAGAGAGGAGTAGAAGAATTACCCCATCTTCGAACCTCTATAAAAACTTATCGTGTCTTTTACATTTCAAAGACTTTAATTCCCCGCATCATATTTGCTTAATTCTCACGACATATTTGCTATCCATTAGATAATTTCTAAGTACTAAATCAAGCTTTAAATCTCTACTAAACCAAAATTAAGGGTGTTAAGTCTTCCGCAAATCAAACCACGCTTGAGCTAATTCAGTCTTTAAAAATGAGTTATTCTATCAACAAACTCAGTCCTGCTGAGTGACTAACTCTCTTGATTAACTAAATTGGTCAGTCACCAAGGACACAAATGTAGTATCAACTCAACTTTTAAAAGGACTATATAAATCGAAAAATTTGGTAAGGTTTATTCAACCCCCCCTTCTAAACCTTACACCCACACCCCTTGGGACCTACAATACTATTTTGTTATCTATATTAATTATCTCTTAAAGTTTCAATATCTCACAATATTGTGTCCATTTAAGTGCTTGTGTCACTATTTTGGAAATAAAGTTAGGGCATTATATCTGAAGTGGATAGTATAAAAGGTTCCCTATAGAGATTGTTGAAACATATTAATTTCTTGATTAATCTTGTTTCACTAAGGAAAAGTGGAACATAAGGGAGTGCATTAGGAAAATTCAATCTCACTTTCAAACTTCAGGTACTAAAGATAGAGCTGTCTAGGACTTGCTCGTGCATATGGTATCATTTCTTTTCCCGTGCAATAAGACTTTTTTTTAAGTTAGTTAATTATAATATTCTACACAACTGTGGACTTTCCTCGAGTTATGTCTTATTGAGCGAGAAAAGAAAGTTTGAGAGGGAAAAAACTTTAAGTACTTATTTAGCAACTATCCCTCAGAATAAAGAAATGAAGTTGCAGTTGGGACATCACAATAGAATGCAAAAGACATAGGATAAAGATTTCAGATATTACTTTTGCAAGAAAGGTGGTGGATATCTGAAAATGAATTGCTTCTCAATTTAGTTTATTTCTGCTAGTTGAGTTTTGTACCTTTACGCGTATTTTTTGGTGGGTAACTTATAGTTCTACTACTCACATAAAGTATATTAATGCAAGGTCGTCTTTAAAGTCAATAGCCAAGTGATGTTGAAAGATACATCTATGTTGGGGCTTTGGCAAAACAGTGACAAGTGAGGCTATATGGACTTATATTATCATTAATGACTAGTTATTTTGAATTTTGATAGATATAATCTCTATTTCCATTTTAAGTAAATTTGGTTAATCTTGTTCATATGGAAATTGCAAATTTATCTCTTTCTATATTCAAAAATTTTGGTTCACTATCATTTATGATAACCTATAATTTTAATGCAATTGCCTCATGCGAAGAAACTTGCATGTTAGTGTAAATGGTACAAAACACATGATATAAAATTAAGCACATGGTAAGAAATATGATTAGTCATTTTTCTTTACCATGAGATAGAGAGGCATTTAAGACTGCAACATTTAATGTTCATAGAGTTCTAAACTAAGCGGCAACAAACTAAAACCCTTTAAGGATTTTGAATATGTAAAAGTCTAATATTAGACAAGTGTGTATTTGGGGTTGTCCAATAAGGTAAGGTCTCTAAGTCTATAAAAGGAATCTGGACTCATGAGTTGTAAGTTGCTGCTTTGTTAGATACTCTATAAGGTTTTTGAATGGAATGTAAAGTTTTTTATTGAGGAAGTTGAGTTTGAGTGGGAGATAAAGTTTAGGAATTTCATTTTGTCATATAGTTGCACTTGGTAATGATTAGGTTTCTATTCCTGACATTGACAAGATGCAAATTTGGATCATCAAAATAATGTTGAGTAACTCCATGTCCAGTATATAGAAGTTACTTCTAAAAGGCAAACTCAACAACCTCAAAACTAGATGAAATTTATGGATGACTTTGATAATTACTTATCTCATCAAATTGCATAAAGTAGTGAAACTCATTGGTCATAAATGAATATTTAAGACCCAAGAGATTCAAAAAGGGAAATGTCGAGAGATATTAGATATATCTAGTCATCAAACATTTTTTCAGAAGGAAGGTGATTATAAAGAGACTTTTCTTTCGATTTATTGAAAGACTCTGTAGAATCATTATGATATTTTGGCTCATTTAGTTTTGAGCTAGCTCTCTATTTATGATATTGCAATTACCATTAAGTTATTTCTTCGTTTGGTGATAAAATTGATAATTGCACGTACCGTAGGTTCAGTGGGAGTGAATTTCATCACTAAATAAATTAAGTTTCACTCATTCAGTGCCCTAAGAATGAGTATAAAGTTAAGGATATGCAAAAGACTACTTATGTTAGGAAGTCTTTTGTATGCTTAAGTATGTACGTATCCGGATACAACGTATGTAACCTAACTTTTGGCATATAGTTAACACTTATAATGGATCATCTCGAAAGCAGTCATAAAGGGTTTATAAAGCGTTCTTAGAGAACAAAAGAAGTTTATTCTCACTTATCGGAACTCAGATATTTATAAAGATCGGTCGGTAATTTGATTTCGATTTTACAGGATGCCCATACAGTTATGATCTAGTTTTGGCTATACTTAACTGCTAATTGGAAAAACTGTATTAGAAAGAGTGTCATGCAGACACTCATAGTTCATTCCAATATAGCAGTTACATTCTAGCTTGTTTTGGGGCATCTTATCAAATGATATGGTTGCGAATTATTGTCACCAGACTGCATCTTGAGAATGGTATTGAATTACCAGTAAAGATAAATGTGACAATAAATCGGTCTTGCCATATTCAATCAACAGAAGCTCCTTGATGTCGACATATCAAGTTTCTTGTTGTTAAGGAAAGAGTTCAGAATATACAGTTTTCTCATAGAACTTATAAATATGAATTTTATGCTAGCAAAATCTATTAACTAAGGTATTAACACTTAAGAATTTTCATGAGCATACTGCTCATATGCATGTTATTATGGTTCATACCTTAGTTTAGTGGGAGTTAATGTTCTATGTATTTAGTTTCAGCTTTTTGGGACCATTTGGTTTTTCTGCAGAATAGTTGATGGTTATTCTATTTTCTGAACTCAATTTTGTGTTTATTTGTGATGTTTTACATTGCATATGGATTGATCTCATTAAAGACTAAAGTTGGACCAGTTGGAAATAGGCATGATTAAGATCACATTGCATGATATTTCTATGTTGCTCTCCATATTTGATCTATGTCATTGATACTAGTATGGTGATTATCTTGGTTGAGTAACGATATTGAATGTGACGAAAATTAGGATAGTCTCATTGCTAGTGTATAAGATGGACCAGATTGTCAGACAATAGTCAAAGAATAAATGACATACAGTTGTGCACATAAGGAAATATAATTGTTTATGGAACAATATGTAGCCCAAGTGGGAGATTGTTAGGAATTATTTAATTCCTAATATGTGGGCAACATATTTAATTACAATTATATTTGTCATTTAGTTATTAGTGGACTAATTAAGTGGTCTAAATCTAGTGGAGTCCTAAGGCTACTGAATTTGATATGGAAACAAAGAGTAGATACCGAATAGGAATCAACTTAGGGGATTATAGGAACCCTAATTTGATACCTATATAAAGAACTTTATGGTTATGGTCCACAATATACTAAATCGCACACAGTTTTCTATTCTTCCTATTAAGATGGAAAACGAAGGTCCCATAAGGAATCCGAGATTTAATTGAGGAAGACCGCAAAACCAAACACGTTCGTGATCATGGATCCTCATGTCGTGTTCCTAGGAGATCCACAACTGAGATTAAAGTATTTCACATACAGATCTTACGATGTATCCAGGTATTTCGATTATTCAATTAATATTTGACGATTATAGAATGATGTTTTATCCTAAAATTATTTCGCATGTTTAGGATGTTTATGAATTTTATATTTATAATTATAAAATTCCAACAAGTGGTAATAGAGAAGTCATCACTGCTTAATCGTTAGGATTTTTGGAATACATATGCAATTATTTGGATCATGATTTTTTGGTGAGTCGGACTTAAGCATGTCAAAATTTCAATTTTATGCATGAGATTAATTTTCTGGATTGAGTAATAAATTCGTGCACTGAAGATTTGAATTTTTCCTGATTCTATTTAGAACTCAATTAGTTTACTTGGCAATTTTATCGGTGAATTTTTAGAATATGATGCAAAAAACAATGATGGTGTATGGAGGAACTATATGCTAGTTCGAGTGCACATGGATGTGAGATTACCTCTAAAACAGTCGAAGATGATTAAACTCAGTGGAGGAGGGACTAGCCTAGTTCGTTTTAAGTATGAATTTCAAACTTATTTTTGACATATTTGTAGTACTCTTGGACATGGTGATTCCTACTGCCCGAGTAGTTATGCTGCTGGTGATTGCGAAATCAAAAACGAATAGAGTAATTGGCTAAAAGCTAATTCACGCCGGCAAGTTGGATTAGGCGGTGAACAGAGGCTTTGGGATACCAGAGAAGACGACCAAGTAGATAAGTTTGGAATGACTGAAAACCACGCGGAAAAACAGGGATTTGATTCATCATTATGGGCTGGAAAGACGTCAGAATGAAACTGAAACTCTTTCCTTATCTTAAAAATCAAATTCGACAGTTATTTTTCACAAAGGCGGGAAAGTGAAAAATGTTGTTGATACAAATATGGGCCTTGGCCCAATGAATATTATTGCTGAAGAGGAAAACGAGCTGGACTAAAATGAAAAATAATAAAAGGAAGAGGTGCTTAATATGGGTACTCAATCTGGGACTAGCACACAAGTTGAAGATGGGAACTCGGGTAAAATGGCCCAAACGCTAGCTGAGGCTCAAACCAACAAACTAGAAGAATTGGTCGGGTCTATTAATGAAAACCGCTGGGAGCAATAATTGGCATTAGTTGAAACTGTCGTGAGCTTGACAACCCACATGAAGTTTTAGCCTTAAAAATCTAGTTAAGTCTCGTAGGCCACATTTTATTTTCCTTATTGAAACTCTTGTTATTGCAAGTAGAATTAATGAAATAAAAAGTGCTCTTGGTTATGTTGGTTGTTTTTTGCTGACAGTATAGGGCGCAGTGGTGGACTTGCCCTATTTGGAATAATTCTATCAATATTAATGTTTTAAGCTACTCCAAATTTCTAATTGATGTACTTGTGATTGATGAATTGGTTAATACTTGGCGGTGTACCTTTTATTATGGGCAACCTAATATGACAAATAGACATCTTTCTTGGAGCTACGTGAATTAAGTGGGCGATCATCGTTGCCGTGATGCGTGATTGGTGATTGTAACGATATGCTAAGTCCACATGAAAAAAATGGTTCTGTCCCAGACCCTAAATGGTTATTTCGTGGTTCCAGAGATACCTTAACGGATTGTGGATTAATTGATTTGGCTTTAGAAGGCTACAAATTTACTTGGGAGAGAGGTAGAGGGACTGATGCGTTTGTTGAAGAAAGACTTGACAGATGACTGGTCATGTCATCATGGATGGAATTATTTCCGCAAGCACGTCTTTTTTGCCTTGTCTCATCTGTTTTAGATCACCATCAAATTGAACTATCCATTTTTGATCAAATCAATATGCAGACTGTGCCAAAGTTTAAATTTGAGATTTCTTGGCTATTGGAGGAGGAATTCAGGCTAATGGTTAAGAAGTTCTTAATTATGGAAATGGTTCGGGCTTACTGAATCGACTGAATATGTGTGTTTAGTAAGATGGGGAAAAGAATTCAGACGACAATTTGTTAGTAAAATACAAAAAGTTAAAGTTGATCTTTCACGTGCTATGTTGTCAAATTCGGTGACAGATAATGATTTGTTTCTAGACCTGCGAAAATCACTAAATAATTTACTCCGCAAAGAAGAGGTGTATTGGAAGCAGCGTTCAAAGAATTTCTTGTTAAAAGAGGGTGATAGGAACAATCGTTATTTCCACGTATCAGCTTTAGTACGGAAAAAAGTTAATCG
This sequence comes from Rehmannia glutinosa, assembly GCA_016081115.2. Lineage (NCBI taxonomy): Eukaryota > Viridiplantae > Streptophyta > Magnoliopsida > Lamiales > Orobanchaceae > Rehmannia > Rehmannia glutinosa. Next base: position 55,837 of record JABTTQ020002742.1, on the reverse strand, counting down.
CATTGTTCAGCTACAAACAGATGATGGTACTTAGGTGGAGGATTGTTAGTCCAAGTGGCTACGATAATCTGGGGGGTGAATAGATTATGTCGATATTCCGATTTTCGCCTTTTTTTCGAATGTAGAAATGATAGCAAGAATGTAAGTACGGGAAAATAAACAACACCCCTTCATTTATAGAAGTTCAACCCACCTAGGGCCTAATCTTTTACCACCCCGGTATATCCGAAGTGGATTTCGAAAAAGAAAAAAAAATTATTAATAGATACCAAACTATTACACATTCACCTTGAAGAGTACCTCACTCTTCTTACAATACCACCTATGAAGATTACCACAATCTTCTTATACCAATGAAGACTACCACACTCTTCAACACCTAAAATCACCCAAGTGTGCTTTTACCACAAGAACACTTAACAACGATGTCTTGTTTTGGATGATTAAAAATAATTCATGATTGAAAATAATTCAAAATTACAACTCGTTAGAATTATACAACTTTGAAGTGCCTAGTACTCAAAATGTGCAAGTGGAAGACTTAGGCTTAACACAACAAGAATATGAAAGTGAAGTACAAAGTTTGCTTGTGTTTGTATTGCTTGTGTTGTTGTATCTTGTTGTTTCAATCTTTCATCTATTTATAGGAGAGGTCTTGGATTTGATTTTCAAACATAGGCTCCTCCCTGGACATTGAAATATGTAAAAAATTGCAAATCAAATGGAGATTATAGTTGTTAGAAATCAATCCCTTAAAATCATGAAAAGTTGTCTGCGGCACAACAGATAGTTTGCTGATAAAACCTTAGGTCGACGGTTGACCACAAATACAGAATTTGAAATATAACAGCAAAAATTTCCTATTAGACCGGTCCAAGGGGGGTTAGACCGATCGACCTCTTGTTCGACCGGTCCACCCCCTTCGTGACCGATCCAACACCTTAATTTTGGAATACAGAAAGATTTCAGCAAAGATTAACTCCCCAGGACCAGTCGACCACCTGGTCGATCGGTCGACCACTTGGGGTTTTTTGTCTGTCTCGTTTCTATTTCAGAAATCAAAATTTCAGGCACGGGTTGCCCTCTAGGGCGACTGGTTAATCATGAAACAGAAGTGTTGTCCAATTTTTATCAAAAATAAACTTCGAGAAATACTCCGAAAAATTAGGAAAAATATTTTAAATCGATTAGAAGTATTTGGACAATATTTAAAGACATTATTTTGATGAAAAACTTAGTTAAATAAAGTCATCAAAATTACGATAAAAATATTTATCTAACAAACTCGCCCTTTTTGATGATTACAAACCAAAACAATTTTAAGTGGTCGATTTTGAAAACCAAACAAGTTTTTTCGGTCAAAAATAACTATCCATTTTTAGCGACCCTTTTTCGTGCATAAGAATCATAAAGATGGGATCAAAGATTTTTCAAAACATTTTGTAAAAGCTCCCCCTATCAACATGCACAACAAGAATACGTATTGAAGCAAACAACTAAAAGCTAAAAGTTCAGCTTTTACACTTTGAGCTCAAATATTAAGAGCTTGGAAGCTCCCCCTGTCAAAAAGAAGTCATTGTCATAATGAGAAGTCCATTATTCATCCATTGGACTAAGTTTCATCCTCAGGTTTTGGCTTTTTCATCCATAACTTATAGCTTTTTTTCATGAGCATTTTATAGCTTCTTTGAGCTAATCAACTTATTTCATGTTTCTCCCCCTTTGGAATAATCAAAAAGAATGTTAGCACGATAAAAACATCGTAAAAATATATCAAAGTGCACATTTCAATCGAATTATCGAGCTTTTGATAACAAAGTTTAGAATTCCAAATAATAAGGGAAAATTAGAGAATATGATTTCTAAAAGCTCATTTGATTGATAAAACATGATTTCTATAAACATATAAGACTTTTGAAATCAAGAGAATCATGTAAGGGATGAAATTTTCATTGAAATATTTTGTCGAACACTTGGCGTGTGTAGAATAAAAACGAAGATGTATATAACACTTTTTAATGTAGTCATGCCCAAAAATTCATCACCAATCACAGTTCTATAATTATTAACCATAAACAATCAATAATCTCAACAAAATGATACAACAAATTCATCAAAATACCTAAGTACAAGCACTTTCTCAAGGGTTCAACCTAATTGAGATTAAAAAGGAATTAAACTTACCAATTAATCGGAGAAGTCGGGTAATAATGATGATATAAAAATTGTTAGGAAATTTATTTGTTAGATTTTGATGATACCATGTAAAACTTAGACTAGGAAGTTGGCACACCATTTTCCTTGTAATTCTGTATTGTAATAGATAGGACTGAAAGATCTGAGTGAAGTCAGCCAAGTCAAGAATGCAAGAAGTTAACCGCAGATTAGAGTGAAGACTCTGCTGTGTGTCAACTGAGTATTGCCATAATGGAAGACAAGCTCGACTGAAGGAGAATTAGCTGAGGAACAACTGTGTGAAGTGTCAGTCAAGTCAATGAAGGAGCCAAGTCTATCAGTTGAAGTGATAGTTGAGTCAATCTTATGATTGGAGCAGACTCAAGTCATAAGGGGTAAAGGCAGCAGTCAAGTTGAGACAACTGACATTGATCTGTTGGAAGGAAGTCAAGAATATTAGTCAATATATTAATATGCCCAAGCTGCCAGGTTTTAAAGTGTTTGGCCTAGAAAAATGCAAAAGGAATAAGTCAATGGGAAACACTGAAACTTGTGTCAGATCCTGTAAAGTCTGCGAAGCCATTTAATACGAGGAATGGTCAACATCACAAGTGCTGTAGACCAAGAAATGACAAGCCAACGAACAAGAAGTGTCATTTGAAATTGGCCTATCTCTTCAACGGGCAAATTTCAAGTGAGGACTATAAAAGGCTGAGGAAGCATTTGAGAAAAGGTTACAAATGACACTGATCTTTCAATCAATATTCACGGAAGCATAGCTTGCAATTTTTCCTAAGTTTATCATAAAATTCCTCAAGCCTAAAACTCGAAGAAACTCGATCCAACACACGCTGTGAAGGAGAGATAACTTCAACCAGTTAATGAGGAAACATTTGAAGAACACAAAGGGGTCTACTCTCCCAAGTTGAAGGAGTTGTAAAAAGGTTCAAGGTCGAACCAGAAGATTCATGTTTGTTGGAGGGTTGTGTGAACAAATCCAAGAAGTTGAAAGTGAGTTGAAGTAGCAAGGCAACTGCCTCGTGAAGAAGCTGAGTCGTAGGAGAAGCCAGTTGTATGATCAAAAATTCGTCTCTAGAAGGATCGTTTCACGGTTTGTAACTTGATCATTTACTTAGTGTATTCCTCCAAGAGTTGGAGAAGAGTGGATTAGAGGAATTACCCCATCATCAAACCACTTTGTAAAAATTACTTGTGTCATTTTACTTTCAGCACTTACTTTCTTGCATATATTTTTATATCTACTGTTAGTTTATTTGCTAATACAGATAAATAAGAGCCCTCCTAGCTGAATGGGAAATGAAGGTCATGGCCCTGAGACATTCAATGGACCTCTCAAAAACATCTAATCATGAGCTATTCTCAGACCTCAAAGCTTATGAGTTTGAGCTGAGAAGGAAAGAGCAAGCGAAAATAGTTGTACCAAAGGCAGCTCCATTATTGGCCAGTGATGGGAAGAAAGTTGAACCAAAGGAGACCATTGACCAAGACGAAATTGCTCTAATGGTAAAGAGATTCAACAAGTTCTTTAACAAGAACTATAAAAGTAACAAGGGTGAAACCTCAAGAAGACATTTAGCACCTTCCAAAGCAAGGGAAGACAGGCCGCCCAAGAGAGTTGAACATCAGAGAGCTGATAATCAAAGGACCGATAGAGCTGATCAAAGAGCTGAAAACCTGTGTTGGAATTGCAGACAACCAGGACATTTTGCTGTTGACTGTTCCTATCAACCAGTTAACAAATACAGAAATGAGGAAGAAAGAAGAGTTTTCTGAGAAAACAAGACAAGAGAAGAAGAAAGCCATGTTGGCTGCTGAGACTGCAAAGAAGCAGCAGACTCAGATAGTAGTGAATATGACTACTCAAGTGATACAAAGGAAGAGGCTCTGATCTGCCTCATGGGCAAAGAACAAGATCAAGAAGATGATGTACATTCTAAATCATCTCATTTTGATTGTGATACACACACTTCATCACCCACATATCTTTATGATTAACTAGGCAAATTGATGAAAGATTTTGAGCACATTAAAACCTCTCACACACTTTTAAATGAGGAAAACAGCCAGCTTAAAAGCCAAAACTCACAGCTGACAAAAGAGCTGAGTACTCTAAGCAACATAGCTGATGAGAACACTTATCTGAAGGCTGAAAATGCCAAGATTATAGCAGAGCTAGCTTTTACAGAAAAGAGAGAAAAAGATCTCAAAAATGTGATTGCCCCATTTACAAAAGCATTCAAATCATTGGATGAACTTATTATGAGTCAAAAAGGATGTGGAGACAAGACATGCATAGGATTCAATTCCTTTGTGCATTGTCAAACTTAGGGGTGTCAATCGTGCGTGTTACGTGTTCGCGGGTTATGTTTTTATACAGGTATTACAGGTCTGACACGAACCCGAACCCGAACCCAAACCCGACCCGTTTAATTATTCATGTCAAGATACATGACCCGAACACGACACGTTTATAACACGGGTAACCCGACACGACCCGAAAAACTTGTATAATTTAAACTTGACACGAAAAAAATATTAAAAAAAATCAGAAAAAAATAAAATTATAAATAAAAAATACATTAAATAATAAAATTTATTAAAAAAATGCATATAATAATTTTTACATCATCATATAACTAACTAAAACATCACAAAATATTAAAATAATATATCACAATAAAATTAAACGGGTTACATAGGTCTATCATTAATGGGCAGGTCGAATTCGACCGACCTATTTATTTTACTCGTGTTAACCGTGTCCGACCTGATTTTGACCGAACTTGTTAAGGGTTGTACCATACTGCTAAATTCGTGTTAGGTTCGTGGTCGGGTTATCGTGTCGTGTCATAAATTGACGCCCCTAGTCAAACTCCAAGAGTGTTTTTGGAAAAAAGGATCTTCAAGCAATGAAGGAATCCAAAAACCCAAAACACCAAATGTTGCACCCACATTCACAGCAGAACACATACTGGCCTTGGTTATAAAAGAAAAGGAAAGAAGCCAACAGAGTACGCTGAAAGGACAGCTGAGAAGAAATCCAAATAGGTCCATCAGTAGACTCCTAACAGAAAATACTCTGTAAGAACCAAAGAGAGCTATCAAAAGCCCCAAAAATTTCTTCAAAGAAATACATATGATGGGAATGGTAGAAACTATCCGAACCAAGCAGATTGGAATAATTTGAATATTAGCAAATACATATGGGATACAAGCCAAAATGGCAAAGACGTCAACCTCAGCAAAGGTCATTACCAAGGCAAAAGAGCTATTATCAGCACACTTATGCACCCAAGTACTACACTCAGAAATTTCACAACTATCCCAAGAAAGCAGTTGCTAAAACAAACACACATGCATACAGACAAAAGAGAGAGTTGTTTGATCCTAAAACCCCCAAGCAATTTGCTAATGTGCATTATGATTATGATACTGATAGATGGCAATCTCTTAGAGTCAGATCATCCTGCTATAAGTTGGTTGGAACATCTTATAGCACTAACCTCCCAAGACCCAAGCAAGTATGGGTACCTAAAAACTGATTACCTTGATTGCAGGTTCAAGGAACAGCTAAGTGCCAAGAAACCTTGTACATGGATAGTGGATGTTCCAGACATATGACAGGAAACAAGAGAAATATGTCAAGATTCAAGGAGATCAAATGTGCTAAAGTCATATTTGGAGGTAATGAAGCTCCAGGGGAAATCAAAGGCACATGATCCATCGAGAAGAATGGACTGGAGATCACAGATGTTGCTTATGTTGAAGGCCTCAACTTCAACTTGTTAAGCATCAGCCAACTCTGTGACAAAGGCTACAATGTAGGATTCAACATGGGGATATGCCAGATCAAAGATGTTGAATCTAATGAAATTGTGCTGCAAGAAACAATGCAAAAGAATATGTTTGTGGTAGATTGGTCTACTGCTACACCAAGCACATGTCTGCTAGCAAGAAGTACAGTCGAATCCAGTTGGTTGTGGCATAAGAAGCTGAGTCACCTAAATTTCAAGACAATCAACAAGCTTGTGGAACAAGCATATGTGATGTATGCCAAATGGGAAAGCAAATCAAATCATCATTCAAGGATAAGCCAAGTCCTTCTTCAACCAGGATATTGCATCTGTTGCATATGGATATGGATTTTGTCCACTTGAGCCAGCTAGCATAAGTGGAAAGAAATACACCCTAGTGGTGGTGGATGACTATTCAAGATATACATGGACAATTTTCATGTGTAAAAAAAAGGAAACACTGCAGAAGTTACCTCAGCTGATGAGAAGAGTTCAAAATGAGAAGAGTCAAACCATTATAGAGATAAGATCTGACAGGGGAACTGAGTTTGTCAATGGGATAATAACTCAGTATTGTGTTGAAAATGGTATTGCTCATGAGTTATCAGCAACAAGGACTCCACAACAGAATGGAGTAGCTGAAAGAAGGAATGGAACTCTCAAGGAAGCTGTGAGGACTATGTTAGCTGAAGCTGGATTGCCTAAGAGATTTTGGGCTGAAACCATAAATACAGCATGCTATACTCAAAATAGATGCATGATTAACATGCAAATGACCAAGAATCCCTATGAGATTTGGACTGGGAGAAAGCCAAATGTTGGATATTTTAAGATATTTGGATGCATATGCTTTATCCACAACAATGGCAAGGATAATTTAAAGGCTTTTGATGCTAAAGCTGATGAATGTATCTTTTTGGGATACTCAACTGAGAGTAAAGCCTATAGAGTGTTGAACAAGAGGACTACGGTCACAGAAGAGTCTATCCATGTGATTTTGATGAACCTAATGTGAATGGATAAGGCATTGATGAGTTAGCTGATAAGCATAATCAACCAACCATGCAGAAGAGTCGTTATATTGAAGCAGATATGAGAGCACTCAACCCTAATGATGATGAGATAGCTGAATCTTAAAGACAACTGGAAGGTCTACAGCTGAATGAAGATAAAGAAGTTGTTCAAGAAAACTTAGCTGCGAGACGGCTGAATCTAGCAAACTTACTCCAACCTGATGTGAGATGGCTGAGAAACCATCCACCTGAGTTAATCATTGGAGATGTTAGAGATGGCATAAGAACCAGATCCAGAGAACATCATGAAGCAATGTTCACTTGTTTTATTTCCCAAATAGAGCCTAAAGATGTGTCTCAAGCATTTGAAGACACACATTGGATTCATGCCATGCAAGAAGAGCTGAATCAGTTTCAAAGAAACAAAGTATGGGAATTAGTTCAAAGGCCAACCAACCAAAATGTTATTGGCACTAAGTGGGTATTGGGGAACAAGATGAATGAGGAAGGATCAGTTGTAAGAAACAATGCAAGATTGGTAGCAAAAGGATATTGCCAAGAAGAAGGTATAGAATTTGATGAAACATTTGCTCCTGTTGCTAGATTGGAAGCAATAAGGATGTTTCTTGTGTATGTTGCACATAAGAACTTCACTGTATATATAAAATGGATGTGAAAAGTGCATTTCTAAATGGACTGTTAGAGGAAGAAGTCTATGTTGAACAACCTCCAGGTTTTGAGCATAAAACTATTGGAGATAAAGTCTACAAGCTCATGAAAGCACTTCACCAAGAGCATGGTATGATACATTGTCTTAGTTTCTAATTAACAATGGATTCACCAAAGGCAAGGTTGACAGAACACTCTTCGGGCTTCAAGATGGAGAGTGTATACTTCTTGTTCAAATATATGTGGATGACATCATTTTTGGATCCACAAACAATGAGCTCTGTGACAAGTTCTCAAACCTCATGCAAGGCATATTTGAGATGAGCATGATGGGAGAGCTGACTTTCTTCTTAGGACTTCAAGTCAAGCAATTGAAGGATGGAACCTTCATTAGCTAAACCAAGTACACCAGAAATTTAATGAAGAAATTTGGTATGGAACAGAAGTCATCAGTGAAGATTCCTGTGAATACATCAGTCAAGATAGACATGGAGCCCTCATTGGATTACTCTTATATCTAACAGCAAGCAGGACATACATCACCTTTGCAGTAGGTGTATGTGCTAGATTTCAATCCGCACCAATAGAGAGTGACATGACTGCAGCTAAGAGAATCCTAAGATATTTGAGGGGATGCCAAGAAGTCGACCTATGGTATCCAATGGAAGGAGGATTCAAGCTGGTAGGATACTCAGACTCAGACTATGTTGGATGTAGAGTTGACATGAAAAGTACTTTAGGTACATGTCAAATGCTTGGAAACAAATTAGTTTCTTGATTCAGTAAGAAACAAAATTCAATAGCTATATCCATAGCTGAAGCAGAGTACATAGCTGAGGGCAGCTGTTTATTGTGCCCAAGTCTTATGGATGAGACAACAGCTGAGAGACTATGATATTGAAGAAAGAGAGATTCCAATTATGTGTGATAACACTAGTGCTATTGCAATCACCCAGATTCTAGTGTTGCATTCAAGAACAAAGCACATTGATGTCAGATATCATTTTATAAGAGATCATGTTGAAAAGAATGACATCACCTTGGAATACATCTCAACTGATAAGCAGTTAGCTGATATATTCACAAAGTCAATATACGAATCAAGGTTTGAAGAGCTCAAGAATGAGTTAGGGTTAATTGAGCTGAGTTATGATACTCAGAAGACTCAACCAGCAGAGACAAAAGAAGAGAAAATAAAAATAAGCAAGTTTCACATTTCAGCCAAGTGAAACAGTCTAGTTGGGAAGTCAGCTATATCGAGTTAGCTGACAGCTGAATGATTTAATGTGAAGAGAGAAACAGAGTTAAGTCACTTTGGATGAAAGTTGAATCATTTATGAGCTAAGTGACAAAAACGCAGTCATTTTATTCGAGCGGGAATATTTTTAAGGATGACGTCAGCATAATTATGATTGTCAGTACAAAAGCTGCACAATAAACAATATGATTGGATATAAATGCTACTGCTTTTAATGTGGGGAAATTAATGCGGTTTTGAAGAGTCAATCGTGATCGTTGATTTTGATCTAATTTTTCAAGTTCTAAAAATCGTCCTTTCGAGTTCCATATGTACCAAAATTCATTTTCTCTCTCCTCATATAAGCACTTCGTCTTCTACAAGCAAGGAAGAACTCTCTCTGCAATAGTACTAAGCCCTATCTCTAAAATCAAGTTTTTCGCTTATTTCACCGTACGATCGTTCAGAAAATGGCTGTTATTCATGATTTCGCAAAGCTTTTTGAGAAGATCCACTCTGGTGCTTCAGTGGACTTCAAGGGGATGATCAAGTAGGGCACTGATGAGGCCCTGGTGAAGAAGATCGCAGATAAGCTTGAGATGTTCGGTCTAAAGGACTTTCTCTCTTTGGATTTCTCGCACACTTATCTTGAAGAAGTGGAGATATTTTACGTGAACACCGAGGTTCATGAGGATGTGATTTGCTCATTAGTCCACGACAAGGCCATCAAGATTACTGCCAAGGACCTTGTTGAACACTACTTCCTGTCAATGGAAGTTCTGAAGGATATCGCCGAGAAAGACGTTAACTTGGTTGTAGCTTGGAAGGAAGTTGCGGAGCCCGAGTATGCTGCGAAAGTTGTGTATACAGCTAAGAAGGATTTTATTAAGGACGATTACCACAAGTTGATGGACATCGTGTCCAAATTTGTGGATATGAAGTTTGGGAGCTTTAACCAGCTATCACGGACAATGCTGATAGTGATGACTACGATCATGGGAGACAAGAAAGTGAACTGGGCTAAGTTCGTCTTCAGCCGAGTATGCCAGAATGTGATCAACAAGTCCAACAAGGAGGATGGGACTTTTGGTTGTTCCCTGGGGTATGGCCTTGTCATTGGCCATTTGATGGAGGTTAATGGAATTGCATTGTGCCATGGGAGGCCCTTCCATGCGAATTAGAGGATGTTCAAGGCAAACCTCTCTGGCGCACAGAAGAAAGCCCATGCAAGGAAAGCTAATACCACTGAGAGAGAATCAACTGACCTAGAAGAAGAAACAACTGCGTCCGCTCCAGCTCTGCCGATTTCGAAGAAGAGAGGCTGCGCGGCTAAACAACTCTCTGCCCCAGACCAAATCAAAAAGGCACTGCCCGCCACTCCGAACCACAAGCACTTTCCGGGCGGCCGACACCTCCGCCTTGCCCGGCCGTCACGATAAGGAATCCTTACTTTCTTCTCCAGTCGTGAAGAAGAGACGTACTGCCAAGTCTCGCAAGGTAGCTGCGTCAAAGAAGAGCGATGCTGAAGAAGAGGAACCAGAAATTCCACTGGTTGCCATAAACAAATGACTATTCAAGAAGTCAAAATTGGAAAAGACAACCGAGTCCAGTACTCAGTCGGAGAAGCCCATTGAGACTGTTGATGCTCAAGAAGAGGAGTCTCAAGAGAAGATTGATGAGACCATGAAGACTGCTGATGTCGATTAGCAGAGTGTTGAAAACCCAGTTGTCCGGGACACAACTGTGGAAACGGAAGGAGCTGAGACAGCTAACATGCCAGAAGAAAAGGTTGTCTTACCCCCTCTGACTAATGCTTTAGAACCTGAGGAGGAGCAAGCTCCATTGGATTCTATTCTAGAGCTGGAGAGGATGATGATGAAGATCTAATTATGTACTCTCCAGTCTATCCGGACATCCAACAGAGGCTAAGAAATTGGAGAAGTTGAAAGGTAGATTACTCCAGATAGCAGTTCACTCGTCCGGAGTTCATTGACAAAGAAGAGGAGCTTTTAAGCTTCTTTGGGAATATATTTGTCCAATATGCCTTGGATGAAAATTTTTGCATGGAGGCCTTCCGCACTATCAAAGAGGATGAGAAGGAGAAGGCCCTGGAGAAAGCTAAAGCCTAGGAGAAATCCAAGATGTGTATGCAGATTGGAACCCATGAACATCTCATGGAGTCCACTGACAACAATGAATCTCGAGGAGATAGACCCTGCTGCTGTAGTCGAAAAGACCGAGTTACAGTAGGCCGTTAGAGAATCTCGAGCCATTCACGAGCAGAACCTTCAAGAAGGTCCAAGAGAGTCTTCCAAAATCTCTCCTCGATCTGACCCATTGGGAGTGGCGTAGGAGATTACAACCGTCATTGCAGTGACCACATCTCCCGTGCATTCTCAAGATGACTCTTAGGGGAACAGCGGTGAAGCTGGGAATGTGGGTACCCAAGCCAAGCCTACCCCCGTAGAAATTGTTAAGACACATGTCCCAAAGGCTGACTACTCAATTGGAAACACAATCGTGTCTCAGGAGCTGAGTAACCCCACCATCGTTCACTCTACTAGTGTGCCAGCTAAGGCGGAAGCTCTCTCCACCATAGCCAGGTCGGAGGACGTTGTGGGAGACAACTCTTTGCAGTTTGAAGGCAAAGGCGAGCAATCAATATATAAATAGAGTGGAATCAACAAAGCTCGAACGGTTGAGATTGTTCCAGCTGAGGTGTTCTATAAAATGCAGGCCGATGAAGCTGTTGATGAAGCTAAGGCAAAGGATAGAAAGGAGGCCACGATAGTTAAGACTCTTGGCCATGAAAGTGCAATCCTAGGAGTTGAGACTCCGAATGATTCCATTGAAGACCCCGAGACAACTGAGTCTGTCAAAGGGATTGTAGAAGGCCCTACAGCGGTTAAAACTGTTGGGGGTAACGAAGGCCTAAAGGAGGTTGAGACTTCCTTAGGTAAGGCACCAGAACAGGAGAACATTCCTCATGTCGAAGGAGTTGATGCAGAAGAGGAGATCAGTGCCCTTCGTGATTCCCAAGAACAGATTGATAACTTTTTTTGGGATCCGAGGATGAAGCCAAGTCCACTCACAATGAAGATTCTACGATGGACGAGGCTGAGGATGTTCTTTAACTCACGGAGTAATGTCAGTGATAAGACAGCTCCGACGAGATTCAACTTTGATGATGAGCCATTGCCTCAGGCCACATCACACTCCGAGGATACTGTTAAGACAGTTGAGGAACCGTTACCTCAAAAGGAAAAATTCACTGAGACCGACGAGGTTTGTATTAAGACAATCGGCTCGGTCACCAGCAGATCCATACAATGCTGCAATTGAAACACATCATTGACACGAGCTACCCACGGCACAAATAGTAATGACCCCAACAGATCCGTCGCAGGCTCCAATAGCTGCGTTATCTGCCGATGATGCTGGCTCAGCCGAGGCACAAAGAGCTGATAAAGTGAAACAAGAACAAGGAAAGGCCGCCCAGCGTGGGCACTCGGGGATTCCTTTTGTTAGAGACGATGTCTTTGAAGGCATTTTCCCATTCAATGTTGAATTGCCTGACATGGAAGCTGAGTCTTCCCAAGAACAAGAGAAATACACCGTGCATGAAGAGCCCACCATAGATAAGGAGGTTTCCAATGAGCTCGTCAAATTTGAGTGTTTCGAGATTTTAAGCATCCGTGATTGCCATCACCTTTTCGGACCATGAATGGGGAGAGCATTCAAGACTTTAGTTACCTTGTCTTCTTCGGAGATGACTTTCCCAAGTGCCACAAGAGGATGACTATAATGTCAAGCCTTTCTACCATTTTTGAAATATTTTCACCATCAAGCATAATGAAGTTTTCAAAGTCTTTTAACAAGCATGGTTTTTCTTGCTTCTTTAACTTTCTTTGTACCCTCATAAATAGTTTCCAATTTTTCCCAAACTTTATGTGTGGATCTTATGCCTCTAATACGATTATACTCAGTGGCGGTAATAGAGCAATGCAAAATATTTAACGGCTTACCGTTTAGAGAAAATGACTTGCCATTATCGTCAAATTCCTTGAAGCTCTTGAGGATCGAGATCCTTCAGAGTATATGGAAAACAGCGAATCCTTAGTTGATTCTCATTCAAATCCTATAAAGGAAAAGTTTGAATGACAGAATAGAATTCTCGAATGAAGTTGAGAGGATCTTCATTGGGCATTCCATAAAAACACGGTAACTGATTGAAGTGTATATTGTTCAGCTCATAGTTCCGTGCTGCTTGTCCCAAAGTGATACAAGAGGTCGCGGTTACGATGACTGGGCGCGCGAACTCACACATCGAAGGTTGTCATGCCTCCGCGTTGTTTTCGTTTTGATTATTACCATTGCTGGCTCGTCTGCTTGTTCTTTCTTTGGAACGTGATCTTGAGAATCCTTGCTACTAATCCAAGAATCGTCCCCCTCATTCCTTATACGTCTCGGAATGTGGTGAATGTCATCTACGAAAGGTGCAAGCTCCAGATTGAGATTCCTACGTCCTTGCATAAATAAACTTAGGAAAATAAATCAAATGTACCTGTGGAATCAGGTAAAAATCAAAAAGCAAACAAAAAATATCCCAAACTAAAAACACGGAAACAATAGACACAATAATTATTACGTCTAAAGCCTTTCCCGGCAACGGCGCCAAAATTTTGTTCGACCACTAAATACCTAAAATAAATCTAGCAATCCTCGCAAGAGAACAAGATCAATCGTAGGGTAGCAAGTTGACCAGAAGTCGTCTCTTAAGGAAGACTTAGCCGGCAAATAATTATTATATTTCACAATACACAAAGATTAAAACCTAAACACTCTAACCAAATTTGTGATTTTAATAAACTAAAGGAAAACAATTAAAAAGAAAAATTTAAATTAAACACGATTAAATTTGGAGAAAAAGATATGAATGAAAGTCTAGAAGTGCTATGAATGAGAGTGTACGAAATTATGGATCCCCCAAGTGCTATTTATAAGCCTAAGCCCGGTGCGCGTCCGCGTAGAGGTGTGCACTGCGTAGCTTCCTCGTGCGCAGGCCGTGCATCGCCTTGCCGCGTGCGGGTCTTGTGCAAGCGCCTTGTGCGCGTTTGGCACGCCGGGTGCGCGTTCGTCTTGTGTCCTGGCCTGGCTGATGATGTGTGCATCCGCGCACCTATGCGCGGCGCACACATTCACGTCAATCTTGACGTTGCGCCCGCGTACTTCTTCCTTTAATGGCTTACGTGTGCGCTGTGCACCTTTCCGTGCGCGCATAACGTCAGTTTCCCCGACCATCGTAATGCCCGTTTTTGACCGTTTTAGCCCATTTTTAAGTTCTCTTTTTACGAAAACCTACGAAACAAATAAAAATACCATACGTAACATATGACGATATAAAATGGGGCAAAAAGACACAAAAATACGCACATTCACTCATACGAAAAATAGAAATTACACAATATTCACACACAAAAGTATTTAAAACACTCTGATTTGGCATTTTGCCCCTAAAGGATTGTATGCCGTCAAGTCCGGGTATAGGCATATTGCTGCTAAAATTTTACATGATGGACAACCTCCATCAGTGGTTCTTTGGAGCTCTATATGGAAGCTATTTATTCCACCCAAAGTGAAAACGGTCTTGTGGCGAGCATGCTGTGATTTCTTGCCACGTAGACATCGATTATTTGCTAAAGGATTAGATGTGCAGAACGTATGTGTGCTGTGTGGAGAGTTTGGTGAACACTGGCTCCATCTTTTTGTGGACTGTAAATTTGCTTCGAATTGTTGGGATTATTTGCAAATACCGTTTGTCCATATAAATGCACATGATTTTTCGGAATGGATAGGCAACATGATTGGAACATGTAATATGGAAGAACAGGAATGTGGAAATGGACAAACGTAGCACCATCATTTTGCGCGAGGTCTTGCATGCATGTCCTATACAGTTGGCAAGTGGTCAATGCATCACCAACCATGAAGGATTGTGGGGTCAAGCAATGGATTTGTCCACAAATGGGCTATCTTCAAATTAATATAGATGCTGCCATCACACGAAAACTGAAAAATAGCTACAGAATTTAGCAACGGAACAGTTTGTCGCTAACTAGCAACGGAATTCCTATGGAAATAGACATTACGAATTAAAAGAAAATAACAACGTATTAGCAACGGTTTAGCTACGGAAATAATGACAGACTGATTTTCCGTTGGTAAATAAGGAGCCAAATATTTTCCACAATATTCGTGACGGAATAACGACGGAATAGCAACGGCCTTTAGCTACGGAGTTTTATCCGCCGCTACCAGCGACGGAATATTCCATTGGAATATTAATTGTAAGTTGAACGGCGTCGTTTTATTTAATTTTAAAGATGTTTTAAATCTGTTTTATCTAACGATAGAAATTCCGTTGCTAAAATCTGTCATAACCCGAAAACATTGCATTTTTTTATCATGATTTAAAATATTCATAAGCATAATTGCACGCATTTTTATACTTTCACTTTCATGTTAAAATACATAATAAAAGAATAGATTAATCAAAGAGAGTAGAATATAATGTTTGATATATATATATATACATACATATATAAGGTGATAGTTTACTACATGAAAATAATGTGTTTTTTTTTTTAAAAAAAAGTCTATAGTACACGTGCAACTATATGACTAATTATGTAAGATATATATACTATGTTGTCATATATAATTATAAGTATAATATTCATATATAAGGAAATAGTGGGGATTTTAATATGCATCACCTTGTAGATATATAGGGAGAGAGTTATATGAGACCACCTCATAAGGTGAGTCCATAGGGACCAATCCTAGCCATATATCTAATTTTTTTAAGGGTTGCGATTTAAGAGGCAAAATTACAAATTACAAGCTTGTTAATTAAACACAGGGGTAAATTAGTCATCCTCTCAAATCAATATTCATGGGATTCACGGTATTCATGGGATTCACGCAATCCTTCCAAATCTCAAAACAAAATCACGTAACAAACCTACTGTTTCTTCTTCAACATACTACTATGAAAAATCATTCATCTTTCTTATGAAGATGTAATTTGTTGCTTATATAGATGTGTCATGGTGCTTTTAGATATATTAACTACATAAGCAAGGCATTAGCAACAAATCCATACTACATAAGCAACAAGTCTATACTACATAAGCAACGAATATACACTATGTATGCACTACATATATATTAACTACATAAGCAAGTCATAAGAACAACTCCATATTACATAAAAGTCTATACTACATAAGCAAATCGAATATACACAACGTATGCACCACAATTACATTAATTACATAAGTAAGTCATAAGCAACAAACCCATACTACATAAGCAAAAGTCTATACTACATAAGCAATGAATATACACTACAAATGCACCACGAGATACATTAACTACATAAGCAAGTCATAAGCAACAAACTCATACTACACAAGCAACGAATATACACTACATATGCAACACAAATATATTAACTATATAAGCAAGTAATAAGCAACAACCCTATACTACATAAGCAACAAATATACACTACATATGCAATACAAATATGATTAAATTACACATGCAATATGGTTATACTACACATGCAATATGATTATATTACATAAGCGATTAACAATAGAATACACCGGAGATAAAAAAAAAAGTGAACATGAGGGATATGGGTTACTCAATAATCAAACCACGTGCGCGTGAAAGGAGGAAACAAATTGAACGTGATTGAGATCTCATCAAATCTCAATAATCGATTCTATATTATAATATGACCACCCTACCCTTTTTAGTTGTTGAAACAAAAAAATAAATATAAAACCCCCTAAAAATCTGGACCACCCAAAAATATTATTCTATGGTTAGGATTGGGTCCTATGGACACACCCCAAAATGGGAGGACTTATTTGATCCATATCCTATATATATATATATATATATATATATATATATATATATATATATAGGGGAGGATCAAGTGAGACCATGTCTCTTGGTGAGACACAATGGACTAATCTCAACCATCCCCCATTATTAATCAATGAGTATGATTTAATGGATAAAAAATATATTAAAATATTAATTTAATCAATATAAGGATAGTAGGGTAAAATAACATAACAAGTTAGTCACAAAAATGGAATCAAATCTCTTTCTCTCTCATACATCTCCCAATTTCCCCAATCTCACGTCTCTCTCCCTCTCTCTCTCTCATTCCTCCATTAACGCAAATAAAGAAAATTGTGAAGAACTCGAAAATTACAGTTCATGAAAATTACAGAGAAAAAACAAAAAAAATCGGTGCAATATTATAGAGAAATAATGAACAGTGAGTTCGAAACTAAATATGCAACAAAACTCAACTAAATATGCATTATCCGAAAACTATCTATGCAAACAAAAAACTAATATGTAGTACAAGATATCCAACTATGCAAAACGTCATAAACTATGCAACAAAATCAACTAACTATGTATTATCTAGAAACTATCTATGCATTGTGGAATAACTAAATATGCGATACATTATGTAACATCCCATTTTTATAATTTCCAAAAGCAACATCTCATTTTCATAACTAAATATACATTATATTGAACCTATTTATCCAAAGTGTAGTATAACTACATATGCGATGACGTTATATTCAATTATGTCTTGTTTTCGTAAAAAAAGTGCCAACAAAATAACTAAATATGCATTATTTGATGTCAAATTATGCGATAAAAGAACCCTAACTATGCAAAGAAAATAAAAATATTTGGAAAAAAAAGCAGTTCCTTAAAATCCGCCACAAAATCCGTGATGTCAATTTGAGCCCATAAAATCTACGGGACCACTAATTTGAATTACAAAATTACAATCTTGCCCTTAAAATCATCAAAAATTAAGAAATAATTAGAAAAACTGAATTAATCACATCCCTTCATTTTTTAAGATCAATGGGTATGATGAGTCCACACTGTCTCACCTAGGGAGGGTGGTCTCATTTGAACCAAATCCTATATATATATATATATATATATATATATATATATAATTCAAGGGGACAAGATTTAACAAAAACATACACGTCGGGTGCATACGTGTTGAGCATATAATTTAGATCATATACTTTTCCTAATTCAACACACTTAACCGCCTTTAGGATATCAGAGAATAAAAGGGTAGATAATATATATAGATATTAGTTTATCATAAAGACATAGGTTGTTAAAACATAGAAGAGGTAATATGTCGAGATGAAGACGGAAATACGAAGGAGAAATCGGTAACCTTTATTGATCGTTATTTTTTTTTATGCCTAATCTGCTAGCATAAAAACTTTTAGATGTTGATGTCAATTTTCTTTTACATCATAAAAATTCTTTGGCAAAAACTTGTGTGAGACGGTCTCACGGATTTAGATCAGTGAGACGGAGCCCTTACACAAAGTTTTAAAGATTTTTTTTTTTTCAGATTTTATTTTTCTTAGGGTTTATATTTGTTTTTTTAGGGTCTATTTTGTTTCTTGGGTTTATTTTTAATTGATTTGGGTTTTTAGGATTTTTAGTTTTTTTTAGGGTTTATTTTTTATTTTTTGGGTTTATTTTTGTTTTTCGGGTTTATTCTTCATGGTTCATGTTTTTAGGGTTTATTTTTGTTTCTTCATGGTTCATTATTATTTTTAAATTTATTTTCATGGTTCATATTCTCAAGACAGAGCCCTTAGGAGGTCCGTCTCACGGATTTAGACCCGTGAGACCGTCTCACAAGAGACTTGCTCAAATTCTTTAGGTAGATGGCATATTAATAATTGATAAGAAAATGATAAGAGGGTCTGAAACTATCTTTTTCTTGTTAGCTGGTTCTTTCTTAATTAAACATAATTAATTAAATGTTCATTTTGTCTTGGTGTATGCAGGGTGTGTAAGATATTTTCATATATATGGAATTGGTGCTAAATTATTTATGTGAATATGACATATGTATTTATATAGCTACAGGTTTATATTTAATTATAATGTTAATTTAAATTTATACTATATCTATATTGCTTAATGCAAATCTTGAAGGGAATAGACGAATGGAAATATATATGATAAATATATTTATAAGTGTAACAAATATATATATATATATATATATATATTTAGAGTTATGATAAGAAAATATAATTTAATTGAGATTTGCTTTAATTGTGTTAGGAATCATAACAAATAGAATTTCCTTACAGGAACACATCATGAATTGCATATACATGATATTATTAATGTTAAACTAGTTTTTGACCCGTGCGATGCACGGGATATGCATTTATGAATTTGTATTTTTACCGTCGTACGTTGGCTTCTCATAAAGAGTAATGAATACAGTTAATGTTTTTTTCCCTTTGACATAGTGTTTGTATGTGGACATTTTTTTGGAATGTTTAGAGAAACACGATTAAGATGGTTTGGACATGTTTACAGGAGACCTTTAGATGCACCTGTGCGACGTTTAGAAGGTAGAGAATCACTCACACAAATCAAAAGAGGTAGAGGTAGGCCTAAAAAGACTTGGAAAGAAGCTATTAAACATGACATGTTATACCTAGAAATAAACGAAAATATGGCTTATGACCGTAAACGATGGCGCGATATGATCCGTATAGCCGACCCCACGTAGTGGGATTAAGGCTTAGTTTGTTGTTGTTGTTGTTGTTGTTGTTGTTGTTGTTTTTAAATACTTTTAAGATGAGGATGTATTCATGACTATTTTTTTGGTTGTTAATCTTAAAAATAATATCATTTCGTGTATGTGTTTTTATATCAATAAGTTTCATAAATCATATACCTAAATATAACTACTTCAAATATCGTATGTGTTGTTATAGTTACTGTACATATAAAATATATGAAAACGGAGAAATGAATGACAGAATGGATATTATATTTAAGACTAACAACCAAAGAAATGGTCATCAATATATATATATATATCCACACATATGTATATCCTTTCTTATATATGTTTTTCTTGTACCAAAAACATATGTATGTTACTATAGAATAATATTCTATGATATTCTCATAATCTCTCTCCCTTGGTTAAATTTTCTTTTGACTTAATTTATAATAATGCGCACAAATGCAACCATATTGTGGCTTAATAATAGCTCAAGAAAAAAATATATTAATTGTATTCAATACATTTTTATCTCATATTCATGTATTCTATCACCCTAAAATAAGAAAAATTGACATTTTACAAACCTTTTATGCTACAATCGATTTAAATATTGATACGATATTAAAACAAATAAATTCCAGACCTTTGCATCATGGAATACACACTGTAAGTTGTTCACATTGTCTCAATCATTGTATGCTAGTTTCTCGTAGAGTCGAACCAAATTGAGTTTCATTGCTCATTTTTGCTTAGCCATATCGACATCCTTAATCTGTGTGAGCATAAATGTTTCATTTCTTTAGAATGGGAGAGAATGATTGACAGAGGAGTTTATTAATATGAGTACTTGAATTGCACAAAAAGTTTGCAGTAAGAAAAACTACACTTCATAACCATATTTATAGGTGAATTAGCAAGTATAATTAATGAAAATATTTGCTATAATTATTTGTTATATATTATAAGCTTGATAGCATATTTTAATTTCTAATATTCTCTTTCGAAATCTCTTATTCGATATTTTGTAATTACTTTGAAAGAATTCCAGATTTCTAGTTGAGATAAGAATCTTATATTTGTTGATATTTGTTATGCAAAACCTTAATATTAGATTTTGATTTCCTATATTGATTTTTGGAATATTTTTTTTCAATATTTTGTATTTATTATGCAAGAGTTTCGAATTTGTAATTGAGATATGAAACTCATATTTTTGGAATATTTGTTATGCAAATAATATTATTACAAAATTATCAACCGTAAATAATCAATGATTCCTTTATTTTTATTTTTATTTATGGATATAAATTTTATTGCAATCAGTCAAATAGTCAAACTTTCATATAACTGCAAAATTTACTATAATCAATGTATATTTTGAATAAATGAAATAAATGAATAATATATAATGGAAAATAAACTAATTAGAATCTCAAAAACACGTGTTTTGTAGTTTTAATAAAATCGGGATAAATCTTGAATCGTGTTTTACTAATTACGAGAAAAGGTGGTTTAGGCCGGAAAATAATTTGACTATAATTTTTAAGTGACATGGTTATTATATATATAGATATATAGATTAAGAAAAATCATGTTTTATATTTGTCAACATAATTTTAGGAAAAAAAAGATACATTTCAAAAGAATAAAAACTATTCTATTTTATATATACATAGATATAAAAAAGTGTCAAACAGACAAATTCATATTTAATTGTTAAAATATACTACTTTGAAAGTTGAATAACAAAATACATCGATAAGTATAAAAATAATGTATGTTAACCTGAAAAGATGTTCGTTAAATATTAAAAATAATTTCTACATGGAAAACACTATTATGAATATAGTTTTATTTAAAATATATATTTAATTTAGTATTAAATAAATAAATATAATGTTATGTATGGATATATGTTATATATAAAACTTGTACTATTTTGATACATTTTCTTCAATTAAAATAAATATTTTTTAATTGGATTTAACAAAATTAAATACAATTCTATATAATTATGAAGAAATGAGCTAAGCCCACCTAACAACTATACATATATCACAAATACCAAAATACATGAATTTACAAATTAATGTCCCATATCCAAAATGTATAATTATCATAGCACATTGCAAAATAAGTTTTTTAGTAAATATATCTTATATCTATTTTGATGTGTATTTTTTATTTTATATATGCAATATGGGTGCCAAATCGATAATCGTAAAAAGATGATTAATTTGATATATTATACGTAAAAAAGGGATAAACAAAAAAGTTATTAAATTTTACAAAAGAAAAATAAAAAGACAAATATATAATTAATGCAGTACACACATAGATTTGGAAAGTTTATATTTAAATAATGCTTTTTTTATTATATATACACATAGATTTTCCATAATTAATTTACTAATTACCAAAATCAATGTTACTTGTTATAATTATATTTTACTAATTCTAGAATGACGTTTTAGGCGGGAAAAAATTATGCTTACTATTTATAAGTGACTCTCTTTATATATATATATATATATATATATATATATGATTTTGAACTTGGTTATGCATTTTAACATGCTAATAGGACAAAATCCTGATAAAGGAGGAAATCGGGCTAGCTAGGAAAGGTCATCGAGATAAGGGCACCCCCTGTGAGTATAATCTTTTAGCTTATTATTTGACTTGTGTGATTATATGATTAATGTGTTGGAATGAATTATTTACTTATTTGGCTACAATGATTAGTAGATTATCGTGCCCTAATGTGAATCGCATGATTCTCTATGATGATATGGTGATGATATTGAGATATATGATCTCTATGTGATGACATTGAAATGCAATTGAGATACGTGATCTCCAATGATGTTATTGATATGAAAAATGAGATATGCGATCTCTACTGATGTTATTGATACGGAAAGGAAATGTGTGATTACATAAATGCATTCATCAGAGATTAATGGATTCTGTTATGGCCACTAATGACCTTGAAACACAGAATTCACGATCATCGAATTTACGGATTACAGTACCGTGCACGGCCACCCCGAGTTCACTGAACTCTACGTGAAATAAAGAATTACAGAGTGCCATGGCCATTTTCGTGATCACGATTTATTCTTGGTATTATTTGGTTCATAACAGTAAAAGAAAATGATCAAGCACGTGCATTTATATGTTTATAAATGATATGATCAATTGATTTTGATAATGTGCTTGTGTGATATTAAATAACTTGTTATTGGATTATACTTGCTGAGCTTGCAACTCACCAAATGCAATGTTGCCAATGTTTAGTTGTTGTAGATAAAAGTTGATCCGTGAGGTGTGACAGAAGTTGAAAGCATGGATCAAAGGTCGGCCGGCTGGATTCCCATCCTTCTCCCTCAGCTCATCATTTGCATATCATATAGGGAGTTTTATTTTGATCTGTATATAAAAGGGCACGGTCGTTAATGTTGTGTAATATGGATGAATGCACATATGTGAATGAGTCCTGCTAAATCATTTTGAGTAAATGCTTTCGCTTGAATCGAAAAGGTTATAACTGATGATTAATATATTAATCCCATGCGCAATGCAGCGGTGCTGCCTATGAATTATATTTTTATACGATATATATATATATATATATATATATATATATTACAAGGGTAAGGGCGTTACAGTTTAGTTTGGTATCAGAGCCCGGGTAGGGGTTCTGTAGATCATGGCATGACATGTGCATTATCATTAAATGCTTTACAAAAGCTACAATTTCTGTCATATTATTGGCAAAGGGTTGTGAGTCAAGAAGCACAAGTACAAAATTATGAGCAAAGTGTTCACGGAGGGGAAAGAGCAGTCGAGCCAGAGTCACACTCATCTCATTCACCTCTGCATCATGTTCATGGAATACCTGCTCATTTTGGATATCCACCTTATCCATTGGTAAATCCCCATGAACCACGTGAAAGAAAGTATGATAAACTTAGAAAAATGGGAGCTGTTGATTTTGAGGGTACTACGGATCAATGGAGAGGTCAAACTTGGGTCAAACGAATGAAAAGGGTTCTAAATTTGATGAAATGTACTCCTTGGAATTGCGTATGATTGGTGGGAGACTATACCTCATAGTACTGTTCAGCCACCTGTATTGATTTGGGATGATTTTCTAAGAGAATTTCACGATACATACTTGCCAGAGGTATATAGGGATCAGAAAGAAAAAGAGTTTCTGGAACTTAAATAGGGAAGTCGATCGAGTTGTTGAGTATGAAGTCTTGTTTAATCAACTTTCTCATTATGCCCCACATATGGTAGCAAATGTTAAAAGAAGAAATGTACTAGATTTGAATCGGACTTCATTTGCTCTTCAAATCGTATTACACCTCTCTGATTTGGAATCCTATAGTAAAGTTTGAAAGTCTACAGAATATACGTCTTTGAGAAATTGGAAGTCGAATCAAAACAAAACTTTCAAGATAATAAGAAGAGCGGGATGATGAAACAGGAGGATTTAGAAATAGAAAGGAATTTACTTCGCCGCATAGAGGAGCTTCCCGAGCGCTCAAAAGGTGGTAGTTTTAGGGGTGCAAAGATCGATCAAGAAGAGTTTTGGTTTTACACCACCGCCACATGTGCACATTGTGGTAAGAATCATTATGGAGAATGTAGATTGCTTACAAGAAAATATTTTAGATGTGGCGAACCTGGCCATATAGCAAGGAATTGCACAAAACCACGCGAGGAACCCACCGTTGAGCAAACTAGATTTAGTGGTTTAAATCCTAATATAGGTAGAGGTCAAGGAAGATTCGATACAGGAAGGGACACTAGTGCAGAAGAAAGTCAAGCGAGCAGACAACAAGGTTCAGCTCGAGTATTTTCTATGACACATGAAGGAGCTAAAGCTGCACCAACCGTAGTTGCTGGTAATCTCTCAATCTCTAATACAAATGCATATGTTTTATTTGATCCAGGAGCTACACATTCATTCGTTTCACAATCATTTTCATCACAATGGAGTAATAAACCGATAAATATTGGCCAATGATTTACTGGTTCGAACCCCAATAGGGAATGTGATGATTGTAAATATTGTATATCGTGATTGCAAATTTTTGATCGCCGAATTAGAATTGAGTGCTAGTTTATTTTTTATGCCCTTAGGAGATTTCGATGTGATTTTGGGTATGGATTGATTAACCAAACACCATGCTAAACTAGATTGTTTTACCACAGAGATAGCGTTAGAGCTTTTTGATCAGACGCAGATTGTATTTAAAGGGGAAAGAGAAATTTTGCCGACATGTATAATATCTGCATCTACAACTTTCAAAATGATTAAGAAAGGTTGTGAATGTTACTTAGCCCATGTAATAGATACACGCTTATGTGGTTTGAAACTTGAAGACACTCCAGTAGTTAGAGAATACCCAGATGTGTTCCCGATGATTTACCCGGATTACCTCCAGATAGAGATATAGAGTTCACCATAGAACTACGTCCAGATACTGCACCAATATCTATTCCTCCTTATAGAATGGCACCTGTTGAATTACAAGAACTAAAGATACAATTGCAAGAATTATTGGATAAAGGATATATTAGGCCAAGTGTTTCACCATGGGGTGCACCTGTGTTGTTTGTTAAAAAGAAAGATGGTACACTGAGATTGTGTATAGATTATCGACAACTGAATCGAGTGACAGTGAAGAATAAATATACATTGCCTAGAATAGATGATTTATTTGACCAGTTTCAAGGTGGTAGAGTTTTCTCAAAGATTGATTTGAGATCGGGATATCACCAGTTGAAGATTGCAGAGACTGACATTTCAAAAACAACATTCTGGACTAGGTATGGCCATTACGAGTTTTTGGTAATGCCTTTTGGACTGACTAATGCACCCGCTGTATTTATGGCATTGATGAATAATGTGTTTAGACCCTATCAAGATAAATTTGTTATTGTCTTCATTGATGATATCTTGGTATATTCTAAATCTGCTGAGGAACACGAACAACATTTGAGAATTGTGTTTCAAACCTTGCGAGAGAAACAGTTGTATGCAAAACTTAGTAAATGCGAATTTTGGTTAGATGAAGTAATCTTTATAGGACACGTTGTTTCTGGTGATGGGATTAAAGTTGATCCACAAAAAATCGAAGCAGTGATTAAATGGGAAAGCCCAAAAAGTGTAACAAACATTCGTAGTTTTCTAGGTTTAGCCGGATATTATAGACGATTTGTTGAGAACTTTTCTCTTATTGCAACTCCACTGAAAAAATTACTACGAACAAGTGTTCCTTTCAAATGGACAGATAGTTGCCAGAAGAGCTTCGAAGAGTTGAAAAAAAACTTACCACTGCCCCAGTCTTGACTATTCCTTCAGGTACCGATGGATTCGTTATTTACAGTGACGCTTCTTACCAAGGTTTAGGATGCATTTTAATGCAACACGGTAAGGTTATTGCCTATGCGTCTAGACAACTTAAACCATACAAGATGTCTTATCCTACTCATGACCTTGAGCTAGCTGCGGTTGTTTTTTTCGTTAAAGATATGGAGACATTACCTATATGGTGCCACATTTCAAATTTTCACTGATCATAAAAGTTTGAAATACTTATTGAGTTAGAAAGAGTTAAACATGCGTCAAAGAAGATGGCTTGAATTGCTGAAAGATTATGATTATACCATCGAATATCATCCATGGAAAGCTAATGTTGTTGTCGATGCTTTGAGCCGAAAAGCTTATGGTATTGTTTCTTATCTCTCAGTGCATTGTTTACCATATCTGCTAGATATGAGGAAGATGAATGTTGAATTGAATGTAAATAACATGGGTATCTTTTGTGCTTCACTTGGTGTTCGTCCTGTGATGATTGAAAGAATTAAACCAACACAATTTCGTGATGATAAACTGACCAGTATTGTAGAAAAAAGTGAAACAAGAGAATAGTACATTGTTTGTTCTGAATGATGATGGTAGTTTGACAATCAACAATCGACTTTGTGTCCCGGATGTTGATGGCTTAAGGCATGAGATAATGGAAGAAGCTCACACTGCACCATATGCCATGCACCCAGGTAGTACAAAAATGTATCAGACTTTAAAAAGCCATTATTGGTGTCCCAGAATGAAGAAAGATGTAGTCGAGTATGTTTCAAAATGCTTAACTTGCCAGCAGATTAAAGCAGATCATCAAGCACCAGTAGGTAAATTGCATCCATTACCTATTCCAATTTGGAAGTGGGAGCGTATTACTATGGATTTCCTTTATGGTCTGCCTATGACACCGTGGAAAAATGATGCAGTTTGGGTTATCGTTGATCGACTAACCTTAGTCAGCGCACTTTTTACCATTTAGATGGGGTTCTACTCTAGAACATCTGGTGAAACGATATGTAAATGAGATTGTTAGACTACATGGTGTACCCTTGTCTATTGTTTCAGATTGTGATCCTCGTTTTACGTCTAGATTTTGGGGTAGCTTACAACAGGCATTAGGTACTAAGTTACATTTTAGTACTGCATTTCATCCACAGACAGATGGACAATCAGAAAGGACTATTCAAACTCCAGAGGATATGCTTCGTGCTTGTGTTCTTGAATTTAAAGATTCTTGGGACGAATACATTGCGTTGATGGAATTTGTATACAATAATCAACATCATAGCAGCATTGGATGGCGCCTTATGAAGCGTTATATGGTAGGAAATACAGGAGTCCAATATGTTGGGATGAAGAGGGAATACAATTACTGAAAGGCCCAGATCTGATTCAAGATACAGTTGAAAAAGTGAAAATAGTTCAAAGTCGATTGAAAGTAGCTCAAGATAGGCAAAAGAGTTATATTGATCAACATAAGCGAGAAATGGAGTATGAAATTAGTGAGAAAGTATTTCTTCGAGTTTTCCCTTGGAAAGGTATTCTCAGATTTGGAAAGAAAGGTAAACTGAGTCCCCGTTATATCGGACCATATGAAATACTTGAAAGGGTTGGACCACTGGCTTATAGGCTTGCCTTGCCACCTGAATTGTCTCAGATTCATAATGTGTTCCATGTTAGTATGCTTCGTCGATACAGATCAGACTCTTCACATGTTCTTCGAGATGAACCAGTTGAAATTGTTAATAATCTGAGTTATGTCGAGAAACCAATTGGAATAGTGGGATACAAAGAAAAATAACTTAGAAACAGAGTGATTCCGTTGGTAAAAGTATTGTGGAGAAATCATTCTAGAGAAAAAGCTATATGGGAAACGGAACAACATATGAGAGAGAAATATCCATGGTTATTTACTGATACAGGTACAAATTTCGAGGACGAAATTTTTTGGGGAGAAGAATTGTCATAACCCGAAAATATTGCATTTTTTTATCATGATTTAAAATATTCATAAGCATAATTGCATGCATTTTTATACTTTCACCTTCATGTTAAAATACATAATAAAAGAATAGATTAACTAAAGAGAGTAGAATATAAAGTTTGATATATATATATATATATATATATATATATATATAAGGTGATAGTTTACTACAGGAAAATAATGTGTGTTTTTTTTTAAAAAAAAGGTCTATAGTACACGTGCAACTATATGACTAATTATGTAAGATATGTATACTATGTTGTCATATATAATTATAAGTATAATATACATATATAAGGAAATAGTGGGGATTTTAATATACATCACCTTGTAGCTTATATATATATATAATTCAATGTGACATGATTTAACAAAAACATACACGTAGGGTGCCTACGTGTTGAGCATATAATTTAGATCATATACTTTTCCTAATTCAACACACTTAACCGCCTTTGGGATATCAGAGAATAAAAGGGTAGATAATATATATAGATATTAGTTTATCATAAAGACATAGGTTGTTAAAACATAGAAGAGGTAATATGTCGAGATGAAGGCGGAATACGAAGGAGAAATCGGTAACCTTTATTGATCGTTTTTTTTTA
Organism: Rehmannia glutinosa; assembly: GCA_016081115.2. Taxonomy (NCBI): domain Eukaryota; kingdom Viridiplantae; phylum Streptophyta; class Magnoliopsida; order Lamiales; family Orobanchaceae; genus Rehmannia; species Rehmannia glutinosa. Next base: position 27,267 of record JABTTQ020002742.1, on the reverse strand, counting down.
TGCCTAATCTGCTAACATAAGAACTTTTAGATGTTGATGTCAATTTTCTTTTACATGATAAAAATTCTTTAGGTAGATGGCATATTAATAATTGATAAGAAAATGATAAGAGGGTCTGGATCTATCTTTTTCTTGTTAGCTGGTTCTTTCTTAATTAAACATAATTAATTAAATGTTCATTTTGTCTTGGTGTATACAGGGTGTGTAAGATATTAAGTTCATATATATGGAATTGGTGCTAAATTATTTATGTGAATATGACATATGTATTTATATAGCTACAGGTTTATATTTAATTATAATGTCAATTTAAATTTATACTATATCTATATTGCTTAATGCAAATCTTGAAGGGAATAGACGAATGGAAATATATATGATAAATATATTTATAAGTGTAACATATATATATATATATATATATATTTATTTAGAGTTATGATAAGAAAATATAATTTAATTGAGATTTGCTTTAATTGTGTTAGGAATCATAACAAATAGAATTTCCTTACAGGAACACGTCATGAATTGCATATACATGATATTATTAGTGTTAAATATATGATTTTGAACTTGGTTATGCATTTTAACATGCTAATAGGACAAAATCCTGATAAAGGAGAAAATCGGACTAGCTAGGAAAGGTCATCGAGATAAGGGCACCCCCTGTGAGTATAATCTTTTAGCTTGTTATTTGACTTGTGTGATTATATGATTAATGTGTTGGAATGAATTATTTACTTATTTGGCTACAATGATTAGTAGCTTATCGTGCCTGAATTGCATGATTCTCTATGATGATATGGTGATGATATTGAGATATATGATCTCTATGTGATGACATTGAAATGGAATTGAGATACGTGATCTCCAATGATGTTATTGATATGGAAAGGAAATGTGTGATTACAGAAATGCATTCATCAGAGATTAATGGATTCTGTTATGGCCACTAATGACCTTGAATCACAAAGATTACGCTCATCCGCATTTACGGATTACGCAGTACCGTCGGCCACCCCGAGTTCATCGAACTCTACGTGAAATAAAGAAGTACAGAGTGCCATGGCCATTTTCGTGATCACGATTTATTCTTGGTATTAGTTGGCCCATGACTGTAAAAGAAAATGATCAAGCACGTGCATTTATATGTTTATAAATGATATGATCAATTGATTGTGATAATGTGCTTTTGTGATGTTAAATAACTTGTTATTGGATTATACTTGCTGAGCTTGCAACTCACCGAATGCAATGTTGCCAATTTTTAGTTGTTGTAGATAAAAGTTGATCTGTGAGGTGTGACAGAAGTTGAAAGCAAGGATCAAAGGTCGGTCGGCTGGATCCCATCCTTTTCCCTCAGCTCATCATTTGCATATCATATAGGGTGTTTTATTTTGATCTGTATATAAAAGGGCACGGTCGTTAATGTTGTGTAATATGGATGAATGCACATATGTGAATGAGTGCTGCTAAATCGTTTTGAGTAAATGCTTCTGCTTTAATCGAAAAGGTTATAACTGATGATTAATATATTAATCTCATGCGCAATGCAGCGGTGCTACCTATGAATTATATTTTTATACGATATATATATATATATATATGTTACAAGGGTAAGGGCGTTACAAAATCTTTTACTTTACCAACGGATTTAAAATCCGTTGTTAAGTTTTAATATTATTCTCTTTCATAGGTTTTAATATTATTCTCTTTCACACTCGATCGAGGGCACAACCGCACAAATGCACAAACCAAATCTCAATCATCTTCTCCCCTTTTATATTGTCGCGTCGCCACCACTCCCAAAGAAATTAAAGATCGCGCCGCCACCACCCCCCGGATTGCCGCCTCGCCATCGCCCACCACCACCGGCGGGCCTACCCCTCGATTGATTGTTAAAGTTGGTTTTTAATTTTTGTTCTGAATCATATGGCTGGCAGTTTATATTGATTAAGGTATTTTCGAGGCCTAATTTATTGTAATCTCTTGTTGATTGAATCGTATTTTCTGACACGTGATTTTTTCTCTGTACGTGGTGAGGTTTTAGATCTATTTTGTGTTGGGATGTGTAATGTTTTTCTTTTGCTTTGTTTTTTTCCTGGTAGTCAAATGTTTGCAGGGAATACCTTTTACTAGATTGAAAAAAACATTTAACTTGATTAAATGGATAAACTGAGTTTAATAGTTGGTTATTTAGGTGGAATAGTTATATTTATTCCATGGTTTTATACTAGTTTTGACAATTAATTAGTCTACTTCATTCCACTTATAAAGAAATGAAGAGCTAGGTGTGGATATCAGTTCTGGTTTTGAGAATTTCTACTGCGATTAGGGGGAGTACTATTTTGCCGTGGAATGGTCAAATTAGTGTCGTGCAGTAGTTCTTGTCTCAATATTCTAAACCTATAAGTTTACAATCCTTTCGTTGGGCTACTGATGCCACCTTCGGAACTTTTTGAGTTGAAATAGCAATCCCACATAAATACTTAATATGACATGAGAAAACTATTTTTGTGGAAAGTATAATTAATATAAGTCTTAAAGCAAGGTATAAGGTGATGTCTCTGAATAGGGTGAAAAGTCAGATCTCACTCACAAATCAAATTGTAAATTTGTAACACTACATGAGGCTTCACTTTTGGTTTTGAAGCTTTATCATGAATTTTTAAGGAATGAATAAAAGTTGAAGAGTTTGAAGAGTCACTTGGTAATATGTTGGCCTAAAAAAATAACTAGTATTATGATATTATCTATGGTCAAAGTTTGAGACTTTTTACCCCATTAGTATAAAAGAAAACATAGGAAAAATCAAATCCTGTATGTTCAAATCTTGTGGAGATTTGAGATAATTTTTCTTTATCTTTTCTCATTGTAAGGGGGTAATTATCCATAAATCGTTGTGGAGACTTTTCTCATTGATAATTTTTTGAGATAATTCGTTATAAATCGTTACTAAGAATTATGTGGTTCACTCCCTAAATTCCTAATAGGAGTAAATCTTCTATCTGATGGTTGGTTAGGCATATTGGCAGGATGGTTGTGGTTCGAACTTAGAACACTTCCATCACACCATTTTAGATGGTAAAAATCTGAAGGGTTTTTGATCTGACTAATATTCACTGAAATTCCAATGCTTTGAAATACTGCACTAATAAGCCGTTTGATTTTGACAATCTTTCTAAAAAATTGGTAGATGGTTGTGAACTGAGGTCAATTTAGGAAAAATGTCAGCTTTAAGTGTAGTACAGTCACAAATTATCCAAACTAAAGTTCATGCAGCAGATGAAGGTCAGCATTTTGAAAATCCGCATTAGTGAAACATGCTATCATTAATAAAGTCACATAAATCAGATATTCTAGAAAATGCCGAATAATATGAAGAAGAAAAGAAAAGAATTGCATCATCATGAATTCAGAGCTCGAAAATTCTGTTGTATTCCATCATGCCCAATGTTCACGTTTTACGCGATATATAAAAAAAAGTTCTGACGATACCCTAACAAACTCAAGGAATCAGAATGCAACATGTGTCCTATGGGAATAAACCTGAAATCAACATAAAAGTGCTCTAAGCAGAAATACGACTTTACTAAAAAAACATTTATATTTCTTCACCCCCTCCTCAAGTTGGACTTCGGTGAAAAGAAAGAAGACACAACTTGGACAGTAGAAACTAGAACGGAGCACCACCAAGTGCTTTAGTTAGAATATCAGCAAGCTGGCGACGTGTAGAAACATGTCGCAGAAGAACAAAACCCTCCTTTAACTTATTTCGAACGAGTTGACATTCGATATCAAGGTGTTTGGTGCGTTCATGAAAAATAGGATAGGAGATGATATGTATGGCGGCTTGGTTATCGCACCAAAGGTCGATGGGCATAGGAAGATGAAGACGCAGATCACCAGCAATATAGCTAATCCATTGAAGCTCACAAACTGTTGAACTAAGGGCACGATACTCAGCTTCCGCCGAAGAACGCGAAACCATGTTTTTTTTTTATTTTCCAAGATATGAGGGCATCACCAAAGAAGATACATATCTGGTGAGATATTTTCTAGTGTCTGGGTAGGTACCCCAATCGGCATCACTATCTGCCGTGAGACGACAAGGAGTATCAGACGGATAAAAAAGACTTGTGGATGGGCAAACCTTGAGGTAACGAAGAACATGAAGAGCATCATCCAAATGAGAGCTGTAAGGAGCATTGACAAATTGATTGAGCTGTTAAACGGCGAATGTAATATCCGGCCTGGGGAAATTCAAATAAAGAAGACGGCCAATGAGACGACGATATTGATTGAGATCGGTGAGGGGCGTGCCCTATTTTCCCATCAACTTAATGCCCTGGGGTATGGCGTAGGTGCAGATTTACAACCATCCAATCCACTACATGGAGAATATCGAGGATATATTTATGTTGGTGAATGTAGGTGCCTTTGTCTCCCCGAGCAATTTCCAAACCCAGAAAATATCGAGCATAACCAAGGTCTTTGATGGTAAAGAGACCATCCAAATAATCTTTCAAGTGTTGGATTGCAGTATCATCATTGCCCGTAATCAACACATCATCCACGTAAACAAGTAAAGCAAGAAAATTATCCCCACGACTCATGGTGAATAAACTGTGATCATGAATGGATTGAGTAAGCCCAAAATCTGTGAGTTTAGTGCAAAATTCACAGTTCCATTCACGAGAGGCTTGCTTGAGCCCGTATAGACCCTTCATCAATAGACACACTTGACCAGGTGCTGCTGTAGTGTAACCTTCAGGGACACGCATGTAAATGGCCTCATGTAATTGCCCGTGTAAGAAGGCATTGTTAATATCGAGTTGGTGGAGAGCCCAAACTCTGGCAGTAGCCAAAGCGATGAGAAATTGAAAAGTGACTAATTTCGCCACAGGTGAGAAACAGTCTGTATAATCAACCCCGCTCAATCTGATTATAGCCCTTAGCAACAAGCCGTGCTTTATAGCGGTCTATGGAACCATCAGGTTTGAATTTAACTTTGTAAGCCCACTTACAGCCAATGGCATATTTCCCTTCGGGCAAAGTAGTGAGAGTCCAAGTATTATGACCCTTCAATGCTTCGATTTCCTTTTTCATTACCTCAATCTAGTTGGGATCTTTGCTAGCCTGATGATAAGATTTGGGCTCCTGGATATTTGGTACATTGGCCATAAAAGACAAATATGTGGGGTGAAAAATTGGGGAAGAAGTGTGTGCAAAAACAGAGGAATCGGGGGGGCGCATGGAGGATCCGAGCTTTCTGTTTTGTAGGCAAATGGAAAGAGGCACATGTAACAAAATCTCGGACCCATGCTGGCCGAGTGACAGTCCGTGTGCTTCTCCGAAGAACAGGGGTGGTAGGGGGCTGGGAAATTGTGGGATTATCTGGGACAGAGGATGGAGTTGACTGGTCAATGAAAGATAAGGGAGGTGGTTCAGGAAACGGGATTGGTAGAGGTGTGTCTGGGGTTTTGTGAGCAAGAGAATGATATGGAAATGTGGTTTCAATAAAAGAGACATCCCTAGACACTACGATGGTGTGGTTATCAAAATCATATAATTGAAAACACTTTTGGCCTAGGACATAGCCTATGAAAATGCATCGATGGGCGCGTGTGTCAAATTTGGCTTTATGAGGGAGAACATTTTTTGCATACGCCAAACAACCAAAAGGTTTGAGTCTAGCATAATCGGGTAATTTATTGAACAAGATCTCAAAGGGACTCTTCCAATTCAGAACTGAATTTGGAAGCCAGTTTATGATTTGTACTGCTGTAAAGATGGCATAAGGCTAGAGTTTCGGAGGGGCGTGAGATTGAAAAATGAGAGCACGGGCGACTACGAGAAGGTGCTTGTGTTTTCTCTCCACAACACCTTTTTGTTGTGGAGAGTACACACAAGATTTTTGATGGAGAACACTATGAGAGTGGAAAAATGATTAACAATCGTGACTTGAGGAACTTTAAGCCATTGTCACTTCGAAAAGATTTAATAGTCACATTAAATTGAGTTCTTACCATGAAAAAGAATCGTTTGATGAAAGTGAAGGTTTGGCTCTTATGGGACATAAGAAAAGTCCATGTGGACCGACTATAGTCATCAACACAGTTTAATAGGTAGGGTGTGTAAGAGATCGAAGGTGTGAGACAGGGCCCCTAAATGTCCATGTGGACAAGATCAAAAGGTGCAGTGGTGTGTATGGCAGTTGGTGGGAAAGGTAATCTATGTTGTTTTGATTTATGGCATACATCACGATTGTGTATTACTTTATTTGCAGAGGTATTGCATAGAGGTTTTAAGAAATGTAAATGATGCGGTAAATGTAAAGAGGCATGCCCAAATCTTAAGTTCCATAACTCAAAAGATCCATTACAGTAGGTTTCAGAAGCATTGTCTTTAGATGAAGAAAGAAGACTAGAATTAATAGGGAGTGAGGGTACAAAATTAGAATGTTCTTGGTGAAGCACATAGAGCCTGCCTTTTGCCTTGCCCACAGCCAGAATTTTGTCAGTCCTCAGGTCCTGAAAAAGACAGTGTGAAGAAAAGAAGGTTCATTTTAAGTTAGTTGAACTGAGTAATTGTGCAACAAACAATAGATTATATCAAAAACTAGGCACAAAAAGAACATCAGTTAATTGAATATTGTCTGATAAGTATACAGTGCCTGATTGTGTTACTTGTTTTGTGGTACCATCGGGAAGACAAATGGTGACGGTTGAGAGGTAGTGATGATGTGATCAAGAAGGGAATGGGTGTGACACATATGCCTACTGGCCCCTGTATCTAATATACAAGTGCCTGCATCCACATCATCTAGCAATGATAGTACATAATGCAGAGTATGAGACTTACCAGCATAATCTCCATCCACAAAGTGGGCAAAGTTGAAACTATCAGTATTTCCAGCTGTGTTCCCAACCATCTTTCCATTCATGTATTTGAAGATTTCCTGCTGAATTAAGCTGCTCATATCCAGCTGGTTGGTGTCCTTGACAGCAACCTCAATAGTAGCTTTGCTATTCTCAGAATTAACCATATTTGCAATGAGTTGGCCTAGCTCTTTGTTGCATCAATTGCTTATACCAATCACGGTAGCCATGCAGGTGAAAACATTCACTCATTTCATGCCCAGTGGCCTGGCAATGCTCACAAACAAGTTTTGCCTTCTCTTCCTTACTTCTTCTAACCATTTGCCTATTTGTGTCACCAGTGCATCCATTAAACCTCCCTCTCCCTGAGTTTTCTCTTCCCCGTGGCCCTGCTCTGCTCATCATAGCAGCCCCATCAGGTATTTCATTACCAATTAGTTGGACATCTCTCTGCTTCTCAACCTTCAGAATCATTGAATACACTTTGTTAACATTAGGCAAAGGACCCAACATATGAATTTGACTCCACATAGCATCATAACTATCATTAAGACCCATCAAAAATTGCAATAGCTTATCATTCATATCCTTCTTAGACAATATTTTACTTGTTCGATAGCTACAAGGTGGAAGAGGAGATAGACATGCAAACTCATCCCATAATTTTTTTAGTTTCATTAAATACGCAGCCAAAGTTAGATTTCCTTGCTTCATGTTGGTTATTTCTTTCTTTAATTGATATAGGAGAGGGCCATTACATTCTCCAAATCTCTTTGAGATATCATTCCACAAATTCATAGCAGAATCGGCATAAATGAAGGCATCTACCAGGTCTTTTGAAATCGAGTTTAAAATCCATGAAGTTACCATAAAATCTACTTTATTCCATTGTTCATAGTTAGAGGCATTAGGTTCAAGTTCAGGGGTTTTTCCATTTATAAAACCCAATTTAGTTTTGGCACCCAAAGCTATGCGCATAGCTATACTCCATGTAAGGTAATTATTACCTGTTAAAGGTGAGGTGACCAACACGGCTCCAGGATGGTCGGAGTTGTGCAGCTGCAGTGGGTCTTCATTTTGGATTGAGGGAGCTCCCTCGGGAAGAACATCCCTGCCATCCCCACCTTCGAGGATGCCAGTGTTGTTTTTAGTGCCCTTCATTATCGATTAGCAACCTTTGCTCTGATACCATGTAGAAAATGTTGAATAATATGAAGAATAAAAGAAAGGAATTTCATCATCATGAATTCAGAGCTCGAAAATTCTGTTGTATTCCATCATGCCCAATGTTAACTTTTTCTGCCAATATATAAAAAGTTATAGACTGTACCCTAACAAACTCAAGGAATCAAAATGCAACGCGTGTCCTATGGGAATAAACCTGAAATCAACATAAAAGTGCTATAAATAGAAATACGACTTTACTAAAAACCATTTATATTTCTTCAGATATTACTAGGAAACAAGTTCCAAGCATAGTATGTACACATGTAGGAAATATATAAAGTTGTGGAAATGCATAAACAATAAATGAATCACAGATGAAAGAAAGCAATAGTAGTCAGATTTTTCCAGTACAATGAATCATTTCTGACAAAATGAATATAAGAAAAAAAATCTCCACTTTAGTTCCATTATATATGTCAAAGTTAACATGATAAGATCACTAGCTAATATGCACCACTTTGGTTCTCACAAGACTAACGAATTAGTGGAGAACGGTTTACACTTTACAAAATCTAATTATACTTTGTCGATGAGTGAATCAGATTCTTAATGACCCTTTTTCTTATTTATTTAAAGAGAGAACTAACGAGTCAATAAAATAGTGTAGGTCCCAAGGGGTTTGAGTAAGGTTTAGAAGGGGGGTTGAATAAACATTACCAACTTTTTGATTTTAGTCCTTTTAAGATTATTACAGAGTTAACTCAAACAGTTGTGTCCTTGAGGGACAACTAAGTTGGTTATTCAGCGGAGTTAACCACTCAACAGACACAATAGAGTTGTTGATAGAATAACTCACCGCTTAACCGAACTTTAACTTGCTCTTGTTGGTTTTATCGTGGAAGACTTAACACCCTTTGAAATGTTTTAAACTTGTTTTAACACTTGATTTTAGCACTTGGTTATTAATCAGTTGGATAGCAAATATGAGTTTATCAGCAGATATGATGTAAGTATGCAGAAATATAAATTTGCTAAAAAGTAAATGAGACAGTTAATTTTTATAGAGGTTCAAAGATGGGTAATTATTCTAATCCTCTCTTCACCAACTCCTGGAGGAATCCATTAAGTAACAGATCAGTTTACAAAGTGGTGAACAGTCTAGAGAGACCGCCTTGGTCACACACAACTGGTTTCTCTTCCGACTCAACTTCTTCACAGGGCAGCTGCCTTGCTACTTCAGCTCACTTTCTCAAGCTCTTGGATTTGATCACGAAGCCCTCCAATAACTTGATACTCGTTCGACCTTGAACCTTCCTACAATCCTCATTGGAAAGTAGACCCCTTTTGATTCTTCAAAAGTTTCCTCTTCAACATATTTGAAGTTGTCTTTCCTTCACAGCTTGTGTTCAATCAATTTTCTTCGGGTTTTAGGCTTGAGGATTTGCTTGAATATTCTTGAGAGTATTTGCAGGTTAATAGCTTGAATAATGCTTGATTTCTCAGGTATGCAAGGTAACCTTTTTCTCAATGAATATCCTCAGCCTTTTATAGTGAACTTTTTAAAATTTTGCCCGTTGAAGAGATAGGTTGATTTTAAAAGTCACTTATGTTCGTTGGCTTGTCTTGTTACAACCTTGATGTTGACATTTCCTCGTATTTAATGTCTTGCAGCATTTCTGACACTTGGTGCAGTTCTTTCCATTGGTTTGTTCCTTTTGCACACAACTGGAACTAGCACTTTATCTCTGACTACTTTAATATTTACCATTTTGAGTAACATTCTTGACTTTCATCAATGGATCTCGTTCAGTTGTCTTGACTTAACTGCAGTCTTTTATTCCCCAGGTGACTTGAGTTAGCTTCCAATCCTTGGATGACTCATCTGTCACTTCAACTTGAGACTTGGCTTCTTGAGTTGACTTGACTGATTTTTTATACAGCTGATTAACAGTTGATACACCTTCAGTCGAGTTCTTGATTTTCCTTCTATGCCATACTCAGTTGTCTCGCAGTGGAGTCTTAACTTCAGTCTTCAGTTGACTTCTTGTATTTCAGTGTAGGCGACTTGACTCACTTTTCCAAATTATCTATTATAATGTAAATTACAAGAAAAATGGGGTGCCAACTTTCTAGTTTAAGTTTTACATGGTATCATCAAAATATACAAGATAAATTTCCTAACAATTTCCCCCTTTTTGATGATTCCAAAACTTAAAAACATTTAACAAGATGTAAACAGCAAAGATACATACAGACAATGCAGTAACAAAGAATGTATGCTTGAATAGATCGTTTTATTGATCATAACATTCTTATCCTTTACATAGTTGTTTACAAATGGTATCACAACATTCTTTATCAAATCAAAACACATCTCTATGCTAAGATACAAGAGTAAATACAAATTGAAAAATTACAGGGAAAATCACTAAGTATTATAGATGAGTTACAAAAATGTATTTAGATAAGTAATATACATGAAGGTTTCGCAGCAACACTTCAACGCCTTCGCTGCCTCCTTATTTCTTCTTCAGCTCTGTCGAAGTCATCAGCTCTCTTTCTTTTTCTTTTTTCTTCTGCAGCTCTCTGCTTCTTTTCATAAGCTCTTTTAGAGGCATCATCCCTCCGCTTCCTCTCGAGCCACAGCTGAGTTTGCCTTTCGTTCTCTTCTTCCTGTCTTCTTACAGCCTCGACATTATTTCTTGCCACTTCCAGATTTGCCACTTCATCATACCCAGCCTAATAGATTCTCCCCTTCTTTCCGGGATCTATATATTCAATATTCTTGGGGTTTGGACCTCTTCCACCACCACTTCTTTCTCCTCCTATGGGTGTGTACTGCACGGGAGTCTTCTGCTTAATAGTTGAGTGGTTGTTGGTAGTCTGCTGCTTTTTAGCTTCTTCACATAAAGTAAGACCTTTCTCCAAGTACAGATCCCAGGCCTGGGCTAGTGACATCCCTTGGAAATAGCCTTCGGATTCGAGTGTCTTGAATTCTTCAACTGATCTCGGCTCGAATCCATTGTCAGGTATAGCATCTTGATCCTTCCCTACTGGAATACCACTTTACTATTTTAACACTTCTTGAACACGGGTATCCTGCTTTTTGGAAAACTCCTCAATCCCTGCTTTAATGATTCTTCTTTTCTCCGACATTGGCACAACAGAGTGCTCAATGGGTAGGGTTACGAGGAGTTTTCTCAAGATGGAGGCAGTAGTTTGACCCTGCTGAGGGGTTTCAGCTATCATTAACATCAAATCCTTCGAACGTTCCCCCTCAGCTGTTTTTTCCTTCTTCTCAGCTACAGATTCCTTCAACTTTTCTTCTTTTAATTTCCTTAGGGACACCTCTTCCCCCTTTTTTGCATCATCAAAGAAGAGAGGGACCCCAAGGAACATGCATGCGAGCATGAAGTCGAGTCTGCTTAGAGCTGAATTCTGTTTGGAGCCTGCTGATGCATAAGTTGTTCGAAATTCTGAGCGAGTTGCCTTGGACTCGGCTACCACTTACTTCATTTTAGCCATGAGTAGGCTGAAATTTGTCATTGATTGTGTTCTCAAGGCGCATAATTTTTTTTCTCTGGAATTCTTGCAGCAGCTCCATTTCTGTTTTGTGAGACTCATGTAACATTTCGATATACGCATGCATCCTTTGCTTGAGATCAGCGTTGAGCCATCCAGATGAGCATTCTGCCATATAGTGCTTTGAATTAACAAACTTGTTCGAGTCGCATGGAGAATGTTGTTGAGACCATTCTTGGATCCGTACCACTATCCCTCTCAAGTCAGTAGTGAGGGTAGCATCCCTGTTGTCCAGTCTTAAGTCGAGTGAGGCTTGATGTCTTTCAATCTTCTCAATCTCTTCACAGATTTTCTTGAAGACCTCACGAATCTCAGCTGTCTCACTGGATTCAGCTGCAGGCCACTCTTCATCAAAATTGAACTCGGTTGGAATAATGGTGTCAGTGGGAACATTTGGATCTTCTCTCACAGTGAATCTTCGGTGAGTGGCGGTCTCTTCTTCGAACTTAGGTAGGATCGACGTGAAAGGAAACAACTCCTGAAAAGCATCATTGCGCACATATGGGATGGTTTGTGAGGATTGTGCCTGCAATGACGGAGTTTGTGTAGTCATTATTTGCCGCAATCGTAGGAGCTGCTTGCGAGATGACTCGATTTACCAAATTGGTGCTTTGGGATTTCTTTGCCCGGTGATCGAGCCTGTTGTCTTAACAGCTTCTTTGGTCTCAGTGGATTTTTCTAAGTGAATTACCGGTTCCTCTGCTGCATCATCAGCATCATCAGATGATGATAAGACCTGTGGGCTTGGCTCATCATCGAAATTGAATTTTTGACGAGCAGCTTTGTCACTTAGTTGGCTCTTAGTTTTGAGAACATCCTCAGCTGGGTCCGTAGGATTTGCAATCGTAGTGGACTCAACTTCATCTTCGGACCCCCAGAATGATATATCGAGGTTCTCCTGGGAGTCATGAAGTGCACTTATCTTCTTCTCTATTTTAGCGCTTTGAACATGAGGAATGTTCTGAGTCTCTTGGGCCTAACCAGGGAAGTCTCAACCTCCCTTGGGCCTTCAATACCTCCAGCAGACTCAACTGTTGCGAGGCCTTCAATGTTCCCTTCGACAGTCTTAACTGTCTTAGGGTCTTCTACATTCCCTTCGACAGTCGCAGATGTCTTAAGGTCTTCGACCATGGCATCCATAGTCTCAACCCCCGGGATTGCACTTTTCTGCCCAGTGTTAACATCCGGCATCTCCATCCTCGTGCCTCGACTTGTAAAACAATGTGTCATTAGCCTTCAAAGCAGTAGACATTTCAGTTGGGATAGACTCAACTGTCCGAGCTTCGTCAATGTCACTCTGCTGCAGTTTTTTTTCTGTTTCAACTTTGCCTACTTGCTTCAAGTTGGAGTCTTCCACAGCATCCTCCAACTCTGTTATGGTGGAGAAAGCTTCCCCCTCAGCTGGGGTCACTCTGCTCCTGACTCGGGGCCTTTTCCTTTGAGTGCTCAGCCGTTGGGGCAGGTGGTAAAACACCTTCTTCAGAGGTTGGCTCAAGTTGGGTGCCCAAAATCCCAGTGTCATTGCCAGTGCCCTTGGATCCATCCTCCGATTGTACAGGGGATGTGGCTGCAGCGACGACTGAGGCAATGTGATGTGCCACTCCCAGAGGATCGGTCTGCAGGAGAGATTGAGACGACTCTCCTGGTCCTTCAAACAGTTGATGCTCATGCATTAGTCCGGATTCCCTCGAGCTGCTGCGTGTTCGACTTCTCTGCTGCAGCAGTAGGATCCTCATAACTTTCAGAGTACATATCGAGATGTGTATGAGTGTGGTCGAGAGAACCAGTAAATTCGCACATCTTGGCTTTCACAAGAGTTTGTGCTTCCTCGTCTGCTTTCTCTTTTTCTTTTTCCCTGAAGATGTGAAGAATATCAATGCAATTTTCTTCATCAAGGGCACATGTAGACAGGGTAACTCGAGAAATCGTAGCAATTCCTCTTCTTCTTCGATATACTCGGGGTGAGCAAAGCGCACGCTTGAGTGATCAAGTTTCCATGCCCTCCACTCTCGTAGGCGTCTCTAGGTGTCTAGATATAGTGGAGAGTACATGATTATATCATCGTCATCCTCTTCGTCTTCTTTTCCTCCTTTTTCAGGAATTGAAGGCAGGAGACTCTGCTCCTCCTCGCCTTCAGCAGCATCCGTAGCAGGTGGAGAGACGACCTTTTCAACTGAAAGTTTGTTGGGAAATTTATTGTTTAGATTTTGATGAATGCATGTAAAACTTAGAATAGGAAATTGGCACCCCATTTTTTGTTGTAAACGCATTGTAACAAATAGGGCTGGTCAAAGTGAGTTAAGTCGCTATGCCCAAACATGCAAGAAGACAAGCGGAGACTAGTAGGAAGACTCATTGAGACAAGTGAGTTTGGCAAAAGAAGAGAAGACGAAACTCGATCAAGGTGCAACCAGATGCGATGAGTAAAGCATCGGTCAAGTCAACTCAAGATAGTCAAGTCTCTAGTTGAAGTGACAAGAGTCATTTAATGATTGGAAGTGACTCTAAGTCACCTGGGAAAGCAAGGAAATGCGGTCAAGTCGAGATAATCGAAAGAGATCACATTTGCCGCAATCAAGAGAATTACTTAAACAAGTAATATCTCCATGCTACCTTTCTCGGAGTGCTCGATCGCGAGAAGCGTGCAAGGGAAATAAACCAATGGGAAGCACTACACCGTGTCGGCTCGAAAAGTCAAGAATAATTCATACGATGAAGTGGCAATTCCAAGGATCGCAACAAGACAAGCAAACAGCGACCACAAGTGACTTTCAAAAATAAGCTTATCTCTTCAATGGGCAAATTTTTGAAAGATCACTATAAAAGGCGAGGATGACTACGAAGAGAAAATGATAGTTGATTACACGAACCAAAAACATTCAAGCTAATATCTCAATTAATCAAAATATTCTCAAAATCATTCAAGTTTAATCCTCAAGCCTACACTACGAAGAAAATCAATCCAACACTCACTGTGAAGGAAAGATAGCTTCAATCGGTTGAAGAGGAAACTTTAGAAGAAAAGGAGTCTACATTCCTCGAAGGATTGTAGGAAGGTTCAAGGTCGAACCGTCTCGAGTTTTGGAGGGCTCCGTGATCAAATCCTAAGAGCTTGAGCAAGTGAGCCGTAGTAGCAGCTGTCAGCTCTCGTGAAGAAGGAGTCGGACGAGAAGCCACTGAGTGAGCAAGGCATCTCCAGGACTGAGTCCCAAAGGATCAAGTCAGCTGTGTGATCAAGACTTGTATCGGGACTGCTACCACTCAGATATCTTGATCAATACTTAGTGGATTCCTCCGGGAGTTGGAGAAGAGAGGAGTAGAAGAATTACCCCATCTTGAACCTCTATAAAAACTTATCATGTCATTTACATTTCAAAGACTTTAATTCCTGCATCTTATTTGTTTAATTCTGACATATTTGCTATCCAACTGATAATCTCTAAGTACTAAAACCAAGTATTAAATCATAACTAAACCAAACTTAAGGGTGTTAAGTCTTCCTGAAAACAAACCACGCTTGAGCTAATTTAGTCTTAACAAAATGAGTTATTCTATCAATAGCTCAGTCGAGTCTGTTGAGTGACTAACTTTTGATTAACTAAATTGGTCTGTCCACCAAGGACACAAAAGTATAGTGTCAACTCAATTTTAAAACGACCAAAAGTGAAAAGTTGGTAAGGTTTATTCAACCCCCCCCCCTTCTAAACCTTACACTCACACCCCTTGGGACCTACAAGTGGTATCAGAGTGGTTGGTTCATTGAGCCTTCCGCACTGGTTACTAAACTAGATCTCCAAACTTTTCAAAGTTTGTTTTAGTATAAGCTTTCAAAACTCCTTTTATAATTAAAAGTTATTATCATGGAAGCAAATTTGACACGCATCCCTATGTTCACAATTGAAGAATTTGATGATTGGAAAATTCGTATGCAGGCTCATCTATCAGTATTACATGATGAGATGTGGATAGTGATAGAGGATGGGCCACTGCAAATCTTAAAAGTGAACACAGCTGTAAGAAGAGCTACAGCTGAAGGTGAAGAGGATGTTGCCCCTAGATCAGCTATGGTTGAAAAACCAAGAACTGAATGGACAAATGATGACAGAAAAATATACAACCTGGACAATGTAGCCAAGGACATCCTTTACAAAACCTTGGACAAAGCCATGTTCAATAAAGTCAAATCATGCAAAATGGCTAAAGAAATCTGGGACAAGCTAACATTGATTTGTGAAGAAATTATCAGTGGCTGTACAAAAATTTGAGAATTTCAAAATGATCGCAGGAGAAAACCTGGATCAATTGGATGCTCGGTTCATAGAAATCACCAACGAGCTATCTGCACTTGGAAAGGAATATACACAGAAGGAAATGTGTATGAAGATCCTAAAAACTCTCCCAGCTGAATGGGAAATGAAGGTCATGGCACTGAGACATTCCATGGACATATCGAAGACCTCCAACCATGAACTATTCTCAGATCTCAAAGCCAACGAATTTGAGCTGAGAAGAAAATATCAGGAAGAGACAGTTGTACCCAAAACAATGCTCTAATTGTTAAGATGGAAAGAGAGCCGAGGTCAAAGTGTCATGACCCGGAAGAAATAGCCCGATGGTTAAAAGGTTCAACAAGTTCTTCAATAAGAACTACAAGAGAGGCAAGGGCGAATCTTCCCGGAAGACACTCGGCTCCCTCCAAGTCAAGGGAAGATAGGCCAACCAAGAGAACATATCATCAAAAAGTGAATATCAAAGGGTGACAATCCAAGAATGGAAAGAGCCGATCAAAAGGTTGAATATCTATCTTTGAACTGAGCCAACCAGTCAATATGCCATTGATTGTCCATATCCTCGTAGTCAACAAATACAGGAATGAAGAAGAAAGAAAGGTCTTGAGAGATAGAAGACAAGAAAAGAAAAGGCAATGTTGGTGCCGCAGAGATCACGAGACAAGTCAAGAGAGACACCGATTCGAGAGAGCAAAGAAGCCGACTACTCAAGTGACTCAAGAAGGAGCCATGATCCTTTGATGGCCAAGGAACAAGATCAACTCCGACCAAGAAGATGAGGTACACTCTAACTCATCAAACTCGATTCTAGTGATAGTGATCGTGACACACACACTTCATCACCCACTCGATCTTTATGATTCATTAGGCAAAATGATGAAAGATTTTGAACACTTTAAATCCTCACACACACTACTAAATGAGGAAATCAAATTACTCAAGAGCTAAAACTCACAATGACTAAGGAGCCGAGTACTCTAAGTCAAATAGCTGATGAGAATAAAAGTTTAAAGGCCGAAAATGCCAAGCTAATAGCGAGAAATAGCTGCCATAGAAAAGAGGGAGAATGACCTCAAAAAATGTGATTGCCTTCATTTACTAAGGCATCTAAATCATTGGATGATCTTATTATGAGTCAAAGAGAATGTGGAGACAAGACAAAGCTAGGATTTAATTCCTGTGCTATGTCAAACTCAAAAGTAATTTTGGAAAAAGGATCTTCAAGCAATGAAGTGTCTCAAAAATCCAAAACTCCAAATGGTGCACACACATTCACTCCAAAGCACGATTACAAGCAAACTGGCCTTGGTTATAAAGGAAAAGGAAAACACCGATTGGGTGCATTGAGAGGGCAGTGAGAAGAAATTCGACCAAGTTCCTCAAAGAACTCCAAACAGAATTACTCAGAAAGAAGAAAGCGAGCTACCAAAAACCCCAAAAGTTCTATCAAAGAAACACATATGATGGGAATGGTAGAAAATATCCAAGCCAAGCGATTGGAGCGATGTGAACTATCGGCATGACTTATGGAATATAAGCCCAAATGGCAAAGGCCTAGAACTCAAAGAAAGGTCATTCCAAAAGTATAAGAGCCTTCATCAAGACACACATATGCACTTTGGCACTACACTCGAGACACCACAATTACCCAAAGAAGGCAATTACTAAAACACATATACAGCATACGACAAAAGCAGAGGCGAGTTGTATGAACCTAGAATCCCCAAAGCAATTTGCGAAATTAATTATGATTATGGCACCGATAGATGGCAACCCCTGAGCGATCATTTGACTATAGGCTGGTTGGATCATCTTACAATACTAACCCCTCAGACCCGCACAAGTATGGATACCTAAAACTTAATTTCCTTGATTGCGGGTTCAAGGAACAGTGAGTGCCATGAACCTGGTACATGGATAGTGGTGTTCCGGACATATGACAGAAACAAGAAAAATCTGTCAAAATTCAAGGAAGTTAAAGGAGCAAAAGTCATATTTGGAGGAAATGAAACTCCGGGGAGAAATAAGAGGCATTGGATCCATGAAGAAGAACGGATTAGAAATCACAAATGTTGCATATGTTGAAGGACTCAACTTCAACTTGCTAAGCATCGCGACCAACTCGTGACAAAGGCTATAATGTTGGATTTAACATGGGTATATGCCAAATCAATGATATTGAATCAAATGAAGTTGTGTTGCAAGGATGCGACAAAAGAACATGTATGTAGTAGATTGGTCAACCGCTACACCAAGCACTGTCTATTAGCAAAGAGCACAAATGAATCAAGTTGGTTGTGGCACAAAAAGTGTCGAGTCACCCGAATTTCAAAACACTTAACAAGCTTGCCGAAGTAATCTTGTGGTAGGTCTTCCGACTTCATTATACAAGAAGGAGAGTATATGTGACGACATGCGAAGGAAAACAGATCAAATCATCATTCAAAGAAAAGACATGCCCATCTTCAACAAGGATATTGCACCGCTACATATGGATCTATTTGGTCCAAATGAACCAGCTAGCATAAGTGGGAAGAAATATACCTTGGTGGTAGTAGATGACTACTCAAGATATACATGGACAATATTCATGTGTAAGAAAAAAAGAAACTCTACGAAAACTACCACAAATGATGAAGAGGATTCAAAATGAGAAGAGCCAAACCATTATCAAAATAAGATCGATGAGGAACCGAGTTTGTCAATGGTATAATAACTCAATATTGTCTTGAAAATGGCATTGGTCATGAATTATCTCTGCAGAAGGACTCCACGGCCGAAATGGAGTTGCGAAGAAGAATAGAACACTCAAAGAAGCGTGACCATGTTAGGCGGGCAGGGTTACCAAAGAGATTTTGGGCTGAAGCAATCAACACAAACTTGCTACACTCAAAACAGATGTATGATAAAC
Organism: Rehmannia glutinosa; assembly: GCA_016081115.2. NCBI lineage: Eukaryota > Viridiplantae > Streptophyta > Magnoliopsida > Lamiales > Orobanchaceae > Rehmannia > Rehmannia glutinosa. Next base: position 8,437 of record JABTTQ020002742.1, on the reverse strand, counting down.
AGACAGGGACGGTGACAAAGACTCCTATGAGATTTGGACGGGAGAAAAACCAAATGTTGCATATTTTAGAATATTTGGATGTAAATGCTTCATCCATAACAATGGTAAAGACAATCTAAAGGCTTTCGATGCTAAAGCTGATGAAGGTATCTTTTTGGGATACTCAAAGAAGCCTATAGAGTACTCAAAAAAAGGACTATGGTTGCAGAGGAATCCATTCATGTGGTATTCGATGAGCCAAATATAAATGGAGAAGACATTAAAGAGTCACCGATAAATTTAAATCATCCAACCATACTGAGAAAATTCCTATCTTCAAGTCAAGCTGGAATTATAAACTCGATGAAGATGAGATAGCCGAGTCTCATAAAATGCTAGAAAATTTGTAGCTAAGTGATTGCGAGAGAGTCGATCAAAGCAACACAAACTAGACGATCGAATCCAGCTAACTTACTAACTGATGTAAGATGGCTAAAAGACCATCCACCGAACTTGTCATTGGAAATATAAGAGAAGGTGTCAAAACAAGATCCGAACTCAACAAGAGCTATGTTCACATGCTTTATCTCACAAATAGAACCTAAAGATGTGTTACAAGCATTGGATGACACACATTGGATTCAAGCTATGCAAGAAGAGTCAATCGGTTTGAAAGAAATAAAGTATGGGAATTAGTTCAAAGACCCACCCATCATAATGTTATTGGTACTAAATGGGTGTTCGTAACAAGATGAACGAGGAGGGTTACGTGGTAAGAAACAAAGCAAGACTAGTAGCCAAAGGATATTGCCAAGAAGAAGGAATAGATTTTGATGAAACATTTGCTCTCGTAAGCAAGATTGGAAGCTATAAGGATGTTTCTACCTATGCAAATCACAAGAATTTTATTGTATATCGATGGATGTAAAAATGCATTCCTAAATGGTTTATTGGAAGAAGAAGTGTATGTTGAACAACCTCGAGGATTTGAAGCGGAAGACTCTTGGAGATAAGGTATACAAACTCAAGAAAGCTCTGTATGGATTGAAAAGCAGGCACCCAGAAAGCATGGTATGATACTTTGTCACAATTCCAATGTGAGAATGGATTCACAAAAGGAAAAGTAGATAGAACACTTTTCAGAATTCAAGACAAGAAGAGCATCTTGTTTGTTCAAATATATGTGGATGACATCATTTTGGATCCACAAACAAAGAGCTAAGTGAAAAATTTTCAAACCTCATGCAAAGCAAATTTGAAATGAGCATGATGGGAGAGTCGACATTCTTTCTTGGACTCCAAGTAAAACAGTGAAGGATGGAACCTTCATAAGTCAAACAAAATACACCAGAGATTTAATGAAGAAATTTGGTATGGAGGAGAAGTCTTCCGTGAAAATACCAATGAATACATCGGTCAAAATGGACATGGATGCAGATGGCAAGCTCGTAGATCAAACAAGATACGAGAGCACTTATTGATCATTGCTTTATCTCCGCTGTGCAAGCGGCCGGACATCACCTTTGCTATAGGTGTATTGTCAGGCGAGATTTCAATCTTGCTCCAAAAGAGAGCCATATTCGGTAAGAGGATTTTGAGATATTTGAAAAAGCGAAGTTGGCTTATGGTATCCAAAGGAAGGTGGATTCAAGCTAATGGCTATTGACTGACTATCTTTGGATGCGAGTTGGCTGTGAAGAGCACTTCGACATGTCAAATGCTTGGAAATAGGCTAATTTCTGGTTTAGCAAAAAGCAAAATTCAATAGCCACCTCTACATTGAAGCGAGAATACATAGGCTTTAGCATTGTTGTGCCCAAATCCTATGGATGGGCATGAGAAAGGTGAGAGACTATGAAGTTGAAGAAAAGGAAATTCCAATCATGTGTGATAACACAAGTGCAATCGCAATCACTCGAGAATCCTGTTGCACTCAAGAACAAAGCATATCGATGTCGAGATATCACTTCATAAGAGATCATGTTGAAAAGAAGGACATCATCTTGGAATATATCTCAACGGGATAAGCAGGTTGGCCGCATATTCACAAAACCATTATGTGAGTCAAGATTTGAAGAACTCAAGCATGAGTTAGGGTTAATTGAGTTGGTGGCCGACACTTAAGACTCAAAGAAAAGAAATGAAACACAAAAAGAGAAAAAGGACTGAATTCTCAAAATCGACTAAATGAATCGGCCATGTCGAAAGACAAATATCTTGAATTAGGCGGCAAAATGAGTCACCGAGAGAATCGTGACTTAAGAGTTAAATAAGCTAAGGGATAAGGTAGTCATTTATGAGCAAAGTGACAAAAACGAAGTCATTTTTACTAAGCGGGAATGTTTTTAAGAATGTCGCCATAATGATGATGTGTATAGCAAAAAGCTGAATACCAAGCTTATGATTGGATATAAATGTTGCCGCATTAAATTGAGACATTAAATGCTAATCGGCGTGCAAAATCTAAGCCGTTGATTTCGATCACATTCAAAAACCACCCGCACGCCCTTTCCGAAACCATACTTAAACCATTTTCGCCTGCTTTTTCTCTCACATATTACCAAAACGGTTCATTTCTATCTCGAAGCAAAGGCAAAAACTCTCTCAAAATCCTATCAATATTCAAATCAACTTCTAAGTTTCTTTTCGTGAAATACTTGAAAAATGGCATCAACTTATGATTTCGCTCAGTTAGGGAAGCAAATCCATTAACCGGGTCTACCGTGGATTTCGAGGAATGGTCAAACAGTGGTCCGATGACGCCCTCAAAAGAAAATCGCTGAAAAGCTCGAGACGCCAGGGCTGAAACCATTTCGACGATGGAGTTCTCGATGACCTATGCGGGAAGAGTCGCCCGGTTCGTGAACGCCGAGATTCACGATGAGGGATCAAATCCTCTGTTCACGGGAAGGAGTTCATCATCTCTCGCCAGGATCCGGCACGCTCACTACCGCGGAAGGAGCACCAAATCAATGAAGGCGCGTGAGACATTGATGCCAGCCGCTGGAAGGAAGTAGCCAAGGCGACTATCTTTGAAAAGATAGTCTACACGACCAAAAAGGGGTGGCGAAGGAGGACTACCAAACCGTTGGACATAGTTTCCAAATGCATAGACATCAAATTTGGCGACTTTCACCAACCGTGTCTAAAGCAAAACCGATCGAATGGGTCCGTAATCAATGAAGAAAAGCAAAATGGCCGAGTTTGTCTCACAGACTCTTGTAATGTAGGGAACAAATCTTTCAAGGAGAATGGTGCATTTGGAGGATCCCCGGGATATGGCCTCAGTGATTGGCCGGTGATGGAGGTGAAAGGAGTCCTCTTCGACATGGAAAGCGTTCCATGTAAACAAGAGGATGTTCGGATCAAACCTCTCGCGCACAAGAGAGCTCACGCCAAGAGAGCCGACAAGGAGAGGGAATCGAGATGACCACAAGATATAGTTGTTTCCTCTCCACCAAAGAAGAAAGTCGCCTTGCAAATTGCTTAAGAGAATCAAGTTGCCTATGCAGCCTAAGAAAAACAAATGCTTCCCACGCCTCGCAAAGTCGCTTTGCCCGCGCGATCGTGTCTCTGCCCCCAAAGAAGCGGCGGCCGAGAAGGAACTCAAATACCTTCTCCTAAGCGTCAAAAGAGGAGAATCGATAAGCAAGACGGCTGCTTTCGAAGAAAACACCCACCGCCCCGCCGCCAGACTCGAAGACACTTCTCCGAACTGAGAAATCCTCCGTACGAACTAAGATACGAAGAATCATCAAGCAATCCGAACTTGAAAACCGGATGAGTCAGCCACTCACCAAAATATACCGAGATCTGGCGGCAGAAGTAGAGTCTCAAGATATTATTGATGAAATGACCAAGTCTGTCAAGGCGATCAGTGAGGCAAATCAAGACCCAAGCTCGAACAAATTGCGAGACACAAAAAAGTAGTGAGAAATCTAACTTGCCTGACAGAATCGTATCCCCTCCCCGCAAAATGCACGGCAACCACGGAAGAATAGAGCACCAAAGCTTGCTACCTTCTATCCCCGAGAATGAGGGACAGCAAGAAGAAGCTTCGAAAGAGATGATGATGTGATGATCCTATCCCCACTTTATCCGGACATCCAAAATCGCTGCGAGAGTGAGGAAGGAAATTGATCGATCCAGGAACGAAATGCTCCAACGGCCCGAGTTTATCAAGAAGAAGAGGAACCGATGAACTTTCTGAGTGACCATTGTGGTCAAGTGGATGAAGAAAATCGCATGCATATCTTTGCAGATCTTCAGACAAAGTGAGTAAGGAGAGACAAGCGAAGATAAGTTGAGGCACGTGAGAAGTCCAAAGATCTCGCCTATCACCGCACCACGTAACACACACATCATCTCCTTGACGCCTTATCGAGATAGTGATGAGGATCCTGACGCTGTTGCTGCCAGAAGAGTTGCAAATGCAAAGCAATGCACGAATCCACTGTCTTCATGAGAAAAAGAATGATGGAGGGACCTGGAGAGTCCTCCAAAATACAAATGAGTTGGACCCAATGGGAGTGGTGCAGCATATTGCCCCACGGTTGTTGCGCCACCACTTCCCGACTCACTCGGAGAAGGAATTAAGGGAAATGGCGATGAAACGGGTTAGTGGGGACCCCGAGCCAACCCGTAATGAAGGTGTCTTACCACCCGCCCCAACTACTGAACACTTAGTAGAAAATTGTTGGGAGTTTGAGACGAGTGACCCCATTCCAAGTCACTCACCAAAGTGTGCCCGGGAGGGGAAACTCCTCCACCGCAGCAAGGTCTGGAGGATATCAAGCATGACTCCACACCACTAGGAGGCGAAGTGGAGAAAGATAAACACAAAAATACACAAAGAAGTTGCGTCAACGGCTTCGCTCGGAGATGAGACTCTCCGGTGAGATGCAATCGCTCTGAAAGAATCGCTGGCGATGCGATCGAGAACACCCCGGGGTAGGAAGAACTGTTGTGGGAGTTAACACTGGCGATGAAAGTCGCATCCATGTGGGGTTGAGACTCCAATGGATGCTACCTGAAAGACCCTAAGACACTGACACTCATCGAAGGGAGGTCAAGGCCTCGCCGCGGCTTGGGACTCGCAGGAGGTAATGAAGGCCAACGCGGAGGTTGAGACTTCCCGGTAAAGAAGTTTAAGTAGAGAACATCCCTGCTGCTATCATTGATCCATCTCAAAAAGAGATTAGCACACTTCACGAATCCCGGATAATCCCGTAACCTTTCTGGGATCGGAAGAAGACGATGAAGTCATCCCGTGGATCGATCCAAAAGACTACCACGGATGTTCCAACCACGAGCAAGTCGACCAAGACTACTCATCAAACTAACTCAACTTTGATGATGAGCCATCCATGGAAGTCTCATCATCGTCCATGACGCCTGACGAAGGCGAAGACCGACTAACTCAATTAAAGAAACCAACGAGACCGACGAGGCCAAGAGATACCGAGGCTCGGCAAAGAAGTTCGGGTCAACTTCACAACAAACCCGGTACCGCAATGAGTCCATTGCGCAGCTCCCAAGCCGCAACAGTTCGGCTCCAAAGGGAACTTCACGTGCACCACTCATCATTGAACAAATCCCGGTTGCCCGTGATGATTCCTTTGTAGAATCATTTCCTTCTCTCGGAGGTACCCGACCTCCCTAAAGAGTCGAAATCTTGATCTTGGGGCCTGAGATCTGCATCCTATTCCATCGATACCATCATTCCAACTTTATGATTTTGACGCTTGGCCATCGATTTATGTATGAACAAATCGGTTCTTGAGGTGTTCAAAGCATTATTTGCGAAATTGAACGGATGGAGAGGCACGGCCTCGATGGACATGAGATCGATAACAAGATGCCAACTCATCACAATTGAGAGGCATAATAGTCGAAATCCAGGAGTGGTGGCAACAAGAGCAAACAATGCGCTGTGGAACAAGCTAGATATTTCGAACATTGTTCAACAAGCCTACGTCCGGAGAGCTTCGAGAACGCTGATGCAAAGACGAAATTGAGAGAAACACATTGAGCACATGCATGAATCTCACCGCGCTGAGATAAAGCCGCCGCGTGAGCAAAATAAGAATGAGCTCTCGTATGGAAGAAAACATGGATAGAAAATTCAAAATTCTTGTGGCCGAGATGAAGGTTGCTTAAAAGTCAATCCAACGCTTACTGCCTCCGAGTTCGTGCAAGATACACCACAGCCACTTCGAGAAGCGAAGGTACCCGCCATCGCACTCGACTCCCGCTGCTAGTATGTTTTCGAGGGTTCCTCTCCCTTTGATGATGCTAAAAGGGGAAGAGGAATACCTTAAAGCGCTAAAGAGATCCTCGGTTTGTAAGGAGGAGCAAAATTGAGTGAAGGGAAAGACACCGAGGAAGTTTCAAGGGAAAAAAAAGAAAAGTCCATTGGGGGAAGGATCGAGAGATGTGACTTAATGATTGCACAAAACTCCCCCAACAAGGTCTTGTCACATCTCGATATTATCAAAGAAAAACTCCCATGATTTCGCCACTCCAACACTCACGCATCTACGGTTGAAAAGAGAAAAGCATTGAAGCTGTGGATGGAGGAAGTGGAAGGAGCTTGAATGCCCGAGTTATGGACATCTTGAAACAACATGCATTCCAAAGAGACAGAGACACTTATACCATCTCGGATGCCCGACCGAGCCAAGATCGATTGATGAATTTAAACGCCGTCATCAAGGATACTAAACATGTCTATGGCTCAGCCTCGTGACTTGTATCGGGAAAAGGGTCTCACGTTATGTGAAAGAAGTCACAGAGCGCATTATCTCCAGCTCTGGGCTGGTCACCTTATTGCGATCACTGACCGGAAGAAGACCCCTGGGACAATACACGCCCGGGGAAGAGGTAGAGGAAGAAGCAGAGGAGGAAGAGGTTTGCACCCAGGCCTCGCCAAAAAACACGAGTACATAGATCCGTGCAAGAAGGAGGGATCTACACGGCCGGTTCTTGACCAAGTAGCCAATACGCAAGTGGCTAAAAACAATGTTGAGTATGTGAAAAGAATCGAAGAAGAAAATAAAGACAAACTGTTTATGGGAGGAGAGACAAGAAAGACTAAGAAGAGATGAAGCTGCCGGAAGGCATATGAAAAGAAGAAGAAAGCGGGTCAAGATGAGAAAAAGAGAAATTAAGACCGTTAAGATGACAAAGAATCAAGAAGATGAAAGAAGGAGGCAACAAGGAGATGAAGTGTTGCTGTCCACCCCTTCATGTATTTTACTATGTAAGTCTTCTCCGTAATAAATGCAGTAATTCTCTATTTTTTTAGATATAAATGTTTGCTTTGATACACGTGTAAAAACAGGTAAAAGAACAAGAATGTTATGATCATTAAAAGGATTGATTCTACGCATACATTCTCTCGTGAATGCACTATCCGTGATGTATCTTTGCTATTTACATCTTGAATATTTTAAGTTTTGGCATCATCGGAAATTGGTAGGAAATTTATTGTTTAGATTTTGATGAATGCCGTATACTTTTAGAATAGGTTGGCACCCCATTTTTGTTATGTGCATTATGTGAATAGAGTGGTCAGTGAGTTAGTGGCTATGCCCAAACATGCGAGAAGACAGGCGGAGACTAGTAGAAAGACTCATTGAGGCAGTGAGTTTAGCAAAAAGAAGAGAAACGAACTCATTGAAGGTGCGGTGAGATCTGTTTGAGTAAAAAGCTTGTCAGTCGTCGACTCAAGATAGTCAGTCTACAGTTGAAGTGTGGAAGAGTCGTTTAATGATTGGAAGAAGTGACTATAGAATCACACAGGAAAGCAAGAAATCACGGTCAGTCGAGATGGCCCGAAGTCAGTTGCAATCCCAATTACTTAAGCGAAGTAATATCTCCGTACTACCTTTCTCGGGTGCTCGATCCGCGAGAAGCGTCTGCGAGGAAATAAACGATAGGAAACCTTTAGTGTCAGTAGCTACGAAAATTTGAAGAATAATTCAAGTGGCAATTCCAGAAATCGCTGCAATAAAGACAAGCCAGCTAGTGACTTTTTCAAAAAAAAATAAGCTATCCTTCCAGCAGGCAAAATTTTGAAGAATCCTTATAAAAGGCGAGGATAACTACGAAGAGAAAAATGATAGTTGATTACAGACGAAAACATTGGTAATATACGGCCCCATGTCAAAATATTCTCAAAAATCACTCGAGTTTAATACTTTCGAAGCCTGCTACGAAGAAAATCAATCAACACTCACTGTGAAGGAAAGATGGCTTCGTCGATTTAGAGGAAACTTTAGAAAGGGTCTACATTATCGAAGGATTGTAGGAAGGTTGAGTCGAACCGATCTCGAGATTTTAGAGGAGCTCGCATTGATCAAATCACAAGGCTTGAGCAAGTGAGCTGTAGTAGCAAGGTTATTTGCCCTGTGGCGAGTTGGACGAGAAAGCGGTGGCGATGACGAAAGCGTCTCAG